>OX376372.1:8983810-10183810 GCA_947369275.1 Nemotelus nigrinus
ATTGCGCTAAAGCATGCACTCATCTTTTTCATATATAAACTCAGTGTTGGACTACATAATTGCATGTTTTTGTTTTTTTTTACAAGATGATATAGCGGCGAAATTGTCTCTCAGAATGCGTGTTCAAATGAATTTATATATATGCAAATTTATTTATGCAAATTTACTAACGTGCCACTGGCAGCGAACTGAGAAATATGAAATGAACATGCCAATAACTGATATTTACAATTAATAAATATTAATAAATTAATAAATATTCAATTAATAAATTAATAAATATTCAAATACGCGTTTCGAAAGCAATGCAAAACGAGCAGCCAGATAACAAAATATTCGAGTAGCCAAATAAAAAAAAATCGGACTGCTGTCAAATTCATACTAAGCTTTGCGAATGACCTTAACAAAGTTGAAGTACGCAACCGCAATTTCAAGTGAATTTGCTAAAAACAAACTGTTTTTTCTTCAAATCAAACTGTTCTACGTGAATACTGAACCCCATAAAAAGCGTTGGAGGCATAATAGTGCCACTGACACTGAGTGATTTGGACCAAAATTGCATAACGAAGTGCGCCGTGAGAAGCTGCAAGAGCCATTATCGTTCTCGTCCCATTGAAGGATCTCAGCTTCGTATATCGGCTATTTAGTTTTGGCAAAAGAATCTTGAAGCTTGAATATTTATATCAGATTTAAGCACAACATTTATATATTTTCGAGTTTCTCCGCCAAAACCCTACACCCAAAACGGCCAGAACAATTTGTCAGAATATTCGTAAATTTTCATAGTATGGGTAAAATCTTTGTAATGTGAAGACAGTCTGCTTACTTTATTGCGACTCTTAATATCTTTATACTCAAAGTTCCTATTACATAAATGAGGAAAATACTCTGAACTTGCTACAATTTACCAGAACTACAACCAAAAGTTTACTAGAGCTGCTACACATCATAGTCAACCTACACTATGAATTTCGTCATCATCCGATGACTGTATCAAAAGCTACAGGAGTAGAGAATTGTTTGGGGTTGCCATCCGAACAATTTCAATTGTAGATATTTGTCATATGAATATTTAATAGGAGCATATGCTGATACGAAAATAACGAAAATACCTGGTGCCCCTTATGGCAGCCCTTTGGCCATACCAAATATGCTTAACGTTGTGGCTAATCCACCAAGCCAATATTGTTTCAATCTGTTTTAATATTATAATCCTAATATTTTACTCTGATCACTACTATTTGAAAATTTAATGATAAAATCGCCTAATAACAAAATTACAAAAAAATTACAACAAATATCATAGCTGGCAGCCCATCATAATTTTTCAACCAGATTTCTGTCAAATTTGGCTCTATGTGAATTTCGTTAAAATCTGGTGACTGCATCAGAAGCAAAAGTGCATAAAGTGTTTATTTTTCGGAGTGATATTTCAAATGTGGCACCACTATCACAGGAATGCCCATAACTTCAAATTACTTCTGTTCATACTTAAGATTTCTCTGTGAGAAATTAATACAATACGAAATTTCAAAACATTGTCTTGCCTACTTTTAGGCACTTCGCGCTCGCACAGGTTTAACAATTTCCAAAACATCACCGTTTAAAGACAAAAACATTATAACACTTCAATATCTGCCCTTGGTTTTTCTGAATACTTTGTTTCCACAGAAATATAGAGGGCCCTAGAAAACTAAAAAACCCGCTGTCATCAAAGGAATAAAGCTATATGACTCTAAGTTCATTTTTGTGAAGCGCTTTTAAATAATTTTTAGTTTTAAAAAACATTCAATATGATTGAAATCGGGAAAAGTAATAAATTGAAAAATTTATGAATTCTATTTAAACTGTATAGGCTTATTTAAATGTACCCATTCGTATTAAATTAGAAAACCAATCCACAGTGACATTAAAATAAGTAAAGTTGTCGAACAAATCTTTGATTTGGAGGCTGAATCTCAGGAACACTTTATTTTGAACCAATTTTAAACTCGTTAACACATAAATCTTAGCCTTCGACTTAGCCTTAAATCTATTGAAGTATTATTAAATTTTATCATTTACTATTCGATTAGTACTTGTCATATTTAATTATTCAAAACTGGAACAAGATTCACACGCTAGTGAGCACAAACTGCGGAAATCACGGGCACGGGCTCAGCTTTATTCGATTCAACATATTCACGGTAACATACGAATAGAATTACAATAATTCCATGACGCACATTTGCACATTCTGTACAATAAATTCGGTCCTTTCCAATCACGTCAACAAGATACAACGCCATATTGGATAATTTACCCGTTTCCCGAAAAATGACACTTTTTCATATTATTTTTCAAATCACGCATACGCTACATCCATACATTTCTGTTCCGAAATTGTAGCGTAAATATTTGAACAGTATTCCCGTCTTAGTACGAACGAACTTTCGCAAATCCGAAATGGAAATGCAAATTAGCTAAAATCAATGAACGAAAGTCGCTTTGAATACAAATGGATTGCAAACATTTTAAATTGAAGGAAAAAAGATGTTGGCGTATGAGTATTCCGATGGAAATTTTCGTATGAATACGAGACATTATCTACGGATTTTGTAACGTGGAAAATGATTTATGATGAGCTGATGACTATCGATTGTTAAATATTCTGATTCTTCTTTAACTTATTTACGTAAATTTTACCATTGCAATTTTCGATTATAGCAAGCAATTCTCGAGGAAACGTAATGTAAAAAATGGCGCCAACGTGGTTTCTATAAATGCTGTAGTAGGAAAGCCTTTCAAGTTTGATCGTCTTGTTGTGCAAGTAGTTGTTTATTTTGATTTTGCAGTTATTATAAGAAAGTGGTTAGGACTGAAATAATTTACAAAAGCATAGTTCTGGGTAAATACAATGTGGTTTCGCTTACATATAAGCCACATTTCACTTTCTTCAATATTTGTTAGTTTTAAAAACAGCCTAGTAACGGTGGCGATCTAAGTTTATTGCAAGCGGAGTAAACAGAACAGATTGAAGCTGGTGTTAGAAATGTTGGCATATTGCCGAACAGTTCTTAGTTTGTAAATCTACCACAATATATTTTTATTTCATTGTGAATCCTTGAATCGAAAATTTCTTGCATTCTGTTCTTAGGGCTATTATATCCTATTTTTTCAGTGCTGACAAGATGAATTAACTTTTCAAATCCCTATATTTGGAAATCATGGCAAAATATGGCGAAGGTGTAGCACGATACCAGCTAAGGACAATGTTCACCATGCACGCAATTGAAAATCGCAAAAGCATCCAAAAGAATCGCAAAAGCATCCAAAAGTGAAGTGGAGAAGAATTGAAATAGATAACCTGGAACTATTTTTTATAATATACTTTTGAGCTGTGCCTTTGATGGCTTGTGGCTCTAAATACATACCGTTTCAGGAGTAGGTTTATTACAAAATATGTCCATATGAACTAAGTAAACGAGCTTAGTTACGCTCGTTTACTTAGTTCATACGGATTACCCAAATGCGGACCGACGAGAGAATGAAGAATGCAAGAGATGTTTGGATCAGGTGAATAAAAAAAACCAACAAGTTCACTGGGAACTTCATGTGTGGTGAGTGAGTAGCTCATTGTCTATGAGCTATTCATTGGATACCTACGAACACTATTTGGTGATTCCCTAGTTGAAGGCTGATGCAGATCGCTTCCGTAGCTTTGAGTCTTGCGATCAGATGCGCTTGGGTTTTGATCCACTCTTTAGCTAATAGTGCGATGCCCAGTTTAGAGGATGGCTACACGGTGGCGGGGTTTCAGCTAAATCTCTGATAGGAGAAGAATATCAGCGTTCTTATGGCTCAGAAACTCCTGAAAGAAGTTATTTTTATAGATGGGAGCTCAGGTAGCAATATTTAAAGCTGCGAATTCAAGAGGATTCACATTACCGGCTAAACGAAGGGGGAGTGAAATAAAAGTATCTCGTTTCTCTGATTGAGAGGAAAGTTTCCCTAAGTTTGGGATGAAATCCTTGATGTGGTTTACCAAGGCGAAGATATTACAGTCAAAAAGATTTTGGCATTCACAAAAGACTACCGAGTTGACAGTTGGCTGTGGCTTGTTTTTAGCCAAACTAGTTGGCTGAGTAGCGAGAGCTGAAGGTTTTCTCCTTACGACAGGTCGGACAGTATTTTGTATGGCTGCAGCCACAAAGTCATTTTTGCGTGCTTGCTGAGTGGCCAGTTGTTTTGCAATTCACGCAGTAAACTTTATCTGACCCCTTTGGTAGATCTCACTCTTTACTTGCGTGTACTTTATCGCACTTGACACAGCTTGTGCCAAATTCGCAATTTTATGCGGTGTGTTCGAAACGTTACCAGTTGTAACACTTCATAATGTTCTTTTGTCCTAAGTGGTCCCACTGAATCCGCTAGTGCAGGAAGAATTTGATGCTAAGGACAACCTTCGCATCAGCTTCAGGTGCAAGTTGGAGGATAAATATCCCTAGCTTTTTAGCTTCTTTCCATGAGTGGACTGTGGAAAACCACTTCACGTTAGAAATTTGTTCTCCTAGGAGCCGTATGAGCTCAACGGAGACATCTTCCTCGTCATAGGAAGTGTGAACTCCCTTCAGGAGGACTGTTGTCCTCTTGACGCTTTGCGGCGTGTAGGCGTGTTATTTTCAAGAGCTGCTGATGCAACTCAAGACTCTTAGGGAAAAGTGTAGTTTTATTGAGGTTAGTTACCCTTGCCTAGAATTAAGGAATTTTTCCATTGTTTCCGGTACAAATTGATTCAAGTGCTTTGCTGATGCTTTTAAGTTCCAGTTTGTGGCACACTATGGGAGGGACCCTGCCACTTTTTCTCTAGTGGCTTGGCCTTGATGGGCTGAAACCTTTCTTCTCACAGGTTTTGAGGCCATGCGGCGTCAAGTTGGGAGAAAGGTGGAGGGGCAGAAGAACTAGCCTTTTTGAATACAGCAGAACATTTTGAGTAGCTGACCGATGTGTCATTGGATACCTTTTTTTGTTTTTAAGCCAACAGGCGATAGGAATGGGGAAATGAGATTTACTCTTTTCCGCATTTGGTGCCTTAAAAGGGCTGCCAGCTAACTTAAGGGCTATCTGTACTCCTTGAGCACTATTATGGACTTCGTTAGTGTCCATCTTCTCTTCGATCTCGCTCTCCTCGATCGTGGTTTCCCCCAGATCCATTTCGAAATCCGTTGCTAGATTCACTGTCTTTTCATCGCCAGTCAATTTACCGGCGTAATGTGACAGTTTGCATTATTCGAGAAACTCAAGAAGGATATCTTCTCGGACGCCCGCATTGAATTTCTTACAGAGCTTCCCGAGCCTCTGACTCGTCTTCTTCGCGAAGAACTCGCACTCTTTATCTAACTCGGTGGTGTCCGTCATCACGGTCAGTTGCTCACTCGTATGCTAATTTTACTTTGTAATTTAATAGGAAAAATACATAGTTTTTAAAAAATAAACCGATAAGTCTGCCCGTAATCAGCCAAGCGTGCTTCTTTGTCGCCAATAATGAAATATTTGAAAAAATAAAAATATTTAAAAAAACAATTCTCAATAAGGATATGCAACTTATGCAATAACACTGCAACAGTCCGCAAACGATCGTATTTGCTCGTCCTCCAATCTCGAACGCTGCTAATCGCTCTTGAACACGTCTGATTGTTCGGGCGCTCGACTTGAGCCCACTTGCACTGATACTAAACATGTAGTCAAAGAAGAACATTTATGTTGTAATTACAAGCCCTAGTTGAGTCAGACTTTTGATGAAGAAAAAGGTGAAGCGAAATCTAGTGACGACGTTGAACTTAAAATAAATTGTTATTCAATACAGTAAATATTGTGCTTTGTTTATTAATTGAATCGTTAAATTGAAAAAAAGTCTAGCGCATCAGAACCGCTAAAAAACTAATTTTCAAAGAAGCTATCTTTGAGGGATTTAAAAATGTGTGAAGACGTTATACAATTCTTTGTAGTATCATATCAACCATTTCTTACTCAAAGGAACAAATATAATTTTCTGACAGCATTTCCTACAACACAAATGATGAAAATGTTTAGTGCTGGCAACATACTCGTGCTTAATCAACCTATCTTTTGGATTTCGTTTTCATCCAAGGATATCATCGAAAGTTTTATTGATTAAACTATGTCTGGGGCTGCCATCCGAAAAATGCTTTGCTTATGAATACAAAATGGAAGCATCTGTTGGTGCAATATTTAGGAAATTGTCTTTTGCTAGCAGTCATGCGTTAGCACCATAGCTGCTTCACGTTAAATCCACCCTGGGAATTTCCTTTCGATTGGATGGCTGCGCTGGAAGTTATAGGAGTGAATAGAACTTTATGGTAACCATCCTCAAAACTTTTCAAATTTTCGAAACCTAAATATTTGTTGTTAACTGTCATTGCAGAATTATTCCCATTTGGAAATTTTATGACAACATCGCTCGATAAAGAAATATCAATGAATTACGAAATTCATCATAGCTGGCAGCCTTTTCACGATTTTTCAACAAAATTCCTACAAAATGAGAAATGCAGGAAGATCCACTTACACACTTAATGCTATAGGTATAGCTATAGGGGAAAAACCTTTATTTTCCTCAGCAAATTTACAATATTTAAGAGACAAAAATAGCCATAGCAGGTAACCCTATGCTAATTTTTCAACCAAATTTCTATGAAATCTATCTTAGAGTGAGTTTCATCTACTGCGTGAATTTCGTTAAAATCTGGTGGCTAAATCAGAAGCTATAGGCCAAAAATGAGTTTTTTGTCCCGGCGATTTTTCAAAATGGCACCACTGCCACTGCTCGTATTTCAAAATCACTTCTATCAGATCTGGTCCTATCTCATTTAAACATGCCCTGCAAACTTCGTATTGATCGCATCATCCGATTGTCAGTTCTCGTGAACAGAAGTTTTGAAAGCTGAAAATAGAGGTAATATGATCATGGGCTGCCGTTCTTGTTTACCGCGGAATTTTTAAAATTTTTATTTGGCTTGGTGGATAAAAGTCAAAATTTATCAATAATTAGAATTTATTTTCAAAAATCAAAAAATTTTCAGGAGGTTCGACGATTTGAAGGATTTTTTTCAGGAGCCTGCTGTAGCCACAAATTTGCCCGCACCGTTTTGAAAGTCCATGTGTATTAAATTTTAGTCTACATCAATACGCTCTGCAAATTTCACGATGATCCACTATTTTTCTTAGAAGTTATGATAAATCGAAATTTGAAAAAAAATCCTTGCCTAATTTTAGGCACTCCGCGCCTACACAAGGCTCCAATTCTTTATCATAGGCAAGCTTAAAACATACTAAGTTTCCATTCCCAATACTTGTTTTTAACAAAAATTTACACTGCTTGGAAATATAGGAGTACCCGAAAACTCACCAAAACGCCCGCCGCCTAAAGGCTAAAGATATCTGAATTCTAGCAAGTCATGAACCTACCTATTATTATATCCTATTATATCGGATCGGCCACTCCAGAGATTATCTCCCTTAATCATTTGGCTGATATATATATATATATATATATATATATATATATATATGTATATATATATATATATATATATATATATATATATATATATATATATATATATATATATATATATATATATATATATATATATATATATATATATATATATATATATATATATGACGAATTTTCGGCGAAGTGAGTTTAATACTAATTTTCTTCGAAAATTAGTAAAAAGGTAGGAAAAGCGGCGAACGATACGGCGATTGGTTTTTTTTTGGGCGCAAACTATGCCCTATTTTGGGACTAAATAGGTAAATACACATTGTTAATTTGTGCAAATACACATTGTTAATTTATTTTCAGAACTGACTTGCATGTTTCAAACATTACCGCAATTTTGTAGTGTCTGCTATTTGAGCTCCCATATTGTGAAATAATTAATAGTCATTATCATTATAAAAGTTTGTATGTAACCTGAAATTATAAAATTATTCACCATAACATATAAAATTTGAAACTCGAAACTTTTTTTTAGAAGCTTAACAATGAATATAAATCTTCGTACAAAATGTCAGTGTTGAGATAAGTAACCTGCATACACTTCACGTGCGACCAGCTTAATACTCCACAGTACTAACGTATATGAATATGCACCGATAATGCATTAGAAACGGGCTAAGCCAACTAACAACGAATACCAATCATATCATCGTAGCCTATGCAAACATTTTGCAAAGCTCTTGTCATAAACAGGCATCCAGCCTTTAAACCCAACCAAAGATGCATGCTCAGTTTGTGTTGAGATACATCTAGTTGAGGAATTTTCCTCCTACAAAACAGTCCACATGGAATAGTAGAGTATTTGCAGAAACCCTCGTATGGCGGTATCATCAGCATCATTCCGTTACCACTAAGATTTCCATTTACGGTCGAAACGCAGCAATTCATTCCCAGCTGAATTGGCAAGTATTGTTCTGGAAAACGACCAGAACAGCTTCGAAAATGAGGGCGAGAGTAAGAGGATTCATCTAAATGACTGGGATGAATTCCAAATATGAAGTGAGCTTGAATCCAAATTGGAGATCATGGAGCTGTCTTCAATGGCCAAATAGAAAAAATAAATATATTTCAGATGGAAATTGCCAGTTTGGGATTTGATGTTAATGGTTGTGGCTTAATAGCAAATTCTTATGCATACACATTTCACTTTCCTGGCATATATATAGACATATTCGTATTCATGTACAAAAAGTATACATATGTATCAATAACCTTTAAATATTTGTAGAGATAACAGAAACGGAAGCAACTGAAATTTCCCAGCTATTTAGGCCAACTGTAATGAAAACTATTATTCAAAGAATAAGCAGCCAGTTAATGGGGAATTTGAAAATGTAGTTCCTCTAATCTGAGTTGAAGTCCTATTTTTGAGACTTATTTGTTGCATCTGAAATTGATTTTCAATGTAATCTTTCATTGCATCCCACTATGACACGGACAGGTCGATTGCATATTTTCGAACTACTTCATTTGTTTTTCACAAATCCCTTAATAACTGGTGACATATTTCACTTTTGAACGCTTCATACACGCTAAGTAATACAAAGTAGTTTTAACTCTTCGATCTGCTACATACTTGCATGACGAGATTCCAACCAACTCTTTATGCCAAAAGGTTGAATGAAAATCCATTTTCACTCCTAATGAGGAATTTAAGTCGTTTCGCTTGAATAATCGCTAGATTGTAAGTGCCTGGTTGCATCGTTCAAAGCCAAAACATGCACATGGCTATTCAGTCTAAGGATAGTGCTTGGCAGGATGTTTGTTGGAAAGTGGCTACAGGCTACCATCGACGACTACAAACTGAGTTCTACCAAAGTTTTGGAAACTGCTCGAAACAAGAAATACCTCACATGCCGTACAACTTTCAAGAGAAATGCTCAGGTAGAAAGTTATTGTGAATTGACAGAACCACAAGGAAGTTATCTACTTTTAATTTGATTTGCCGGGAGTTTTACCGAAATTTCGGGGAATATTTTTCGAAATTGTTTACTTTTAAAATAAACAGCATTTATTATGAACTAGTTCGGAAGTAAAACAGAACTCTAGTTTTCAGGAAGTATTCGGAATTTTGTTGAAGAGAATAGTTTTGTGGTAATAATGCTGTTGAAAATGTTTTTGTAACTTTCCTGGTCAAAATACTAGTTGCGTTGATATCAGTTGTTGATATCATTTTTGCATTTCCTAATGTAATTGAGTGATTGTGAAATACCGGAAGAAAAGTTCTGGGAATATAAAGCATTTCTTTGGGAGCTTAGTTAATTTGGTTTCTTATAAATGGGAACTTAAGCAAACTTTAAATGCTAGCTTTGACGTACTGAAAATATAGCAATTATATATTAATCGTAATAAATAAAACTAAAAATATTTAAAACATTATTTAAAACATTATATTACGGCTAAATTTTTTTCCTGCTCATAATATCCAATACTCTTTTATAATTTTACCAGTAGCATTAAAGTTATGACTGAGAAAAACAGTTCTCAAATGTTGCTATTCTGCCACAGTCTCGGATTAGTAACATCAAATAATTAGCAAAAGCAAGCATTGTTGATCTTTTTGTGGCAACTAAGCTACTGAAGAAGAGGGTAGGTTCGAAATACCGATATCTGTCAAGAAATTAAAATATATCTGGCTTCTATAGGAAAAATTGTCAAACAAAAATTATTTATCCAGTTCTAGTCCGTAATCTCTTAATGAGCCCTTATGAGTCATTTACAAAAACTTCCATTCATCCACTGCGCCATTCAATTTTAAAATCCTGAATTTTTCGTACGCCAATTTTGGTCAGCATTTTAACGAACATAAATGAAATTTGGTGGAAAATGTGCTTTACCGAATAGCAGGTTGTGTCGTTTTAAAAAAACCCAACTTTCCTTGTGTGAATCATTAAGCAAATCTTATTTAGCAATTTTTAATTTAAATTTAAATCAATGTTTACCTAGCAGTCTTATTGCATTTTTGATGATTCCACGTGATAATCAGCTTACAAACTTTTGCTATGATATGATGATTGAGCAGTCGACACTCATCCAGTTTATGGAGGAAATTTTGGGTTTTTTCTTCGGTGATTTTATTTTGGGGTCATTTTTGTACGAGGACAAAAAGGAACGGAAAATTATGAGAAAATTTCTGAATTATCATGAGCAACCTAAAGAAGCCCACCATCAAATCTCCCCCCACAATAAGCTCCTCTCAACACCGAAAAACCTGCTTGAAAATGCAACAACCTGTTCTTCTAATCCACTCACACTTCTTAAATGTAGTCATGCCGCCTATTTCGACAGGATGACTTTGAGAAGCTGGTAGAGAGTTTCATTCAAAAAATTACAATCAAGTTCAACGATTGTAGAGACACACTTTACCCCTGATTAGTTCTGGTTCCTATTCAGAAGTAGGTGAACTCAAAGCTTGGTGCGCGGTCCCTCGTCCTAACTTGGGTTCGAACCAGGGACCACACACGATAGAAGCCTATGTCACTAGACTACATGAGCTTTGACTCATTGACTTTGACTCCCTCTGCGAATTTTGTCTCAATCCAATGAATGGAAATTATGAATGCGGAAAAATATTTTTTGTTGTCACTTGCAAACAATTCGAAATTCACAAAACTTTAGTAATGTTTACTGATGCTAATAAAAGAAGGGCTAGCTTAGGTTAGGTTGTACTGGCGAACTGAAGTATGTCCTTCAGCTTTTGCTCTGTCACATTTGAGAGCTCCACCAGCAGGGCTTATCGAAGAAGCGCTGTCTGGTTTTCCCCAAAGCCGGGCAGTGACACAGGAGGTGCTGGATTGTTTCTAAGGCTCCCGGCTCTTGACGCTTCCTATAGTATGACCAGCACATGATTTTAGTTACCCTGCAGGTCTGGGTTGCATGCCATCTGCACATCGCACCTTGCATCGTATTGGAGTCGATCGAGTACTTGATTGTTTGGATTGGCTGACAGGGAAAAGCTAGCCCCGTGCTTGGCTAATGCCTCCGCCCTCTCGTTTCCTTCAAGCCCTTATGACCGGAAAGCTAAAAAATTTCAAACTCTTCTGTTATTACCAAGTCTATTCAGGGCCTGAATGCAGTTGAGTACACAATTTGATTTGTATGTGTAAGACATCAGAGCTTTAACCGCCGGTTGACTGTCTGTAAAGATGTTGATTTCCCTGGCGCCAACCAAACTGATTGGGGCTAATTCTGGGATTTTGTACTTGCTTGTGAAGATAACAAGATCAGTTTTATTGGAGTTGATGCCGAGGCCCACGGTATTTGCCCACTCTTCAACCAGCCCCAGAGCACACTCGATGAGATGGCTGAGGTTATGCGGAAACCTACCGGGAGACTAAGATCGCAATCTCACCAGCGTAAGCCACAATCGTGAGTTCCTTGTTTTCCAACATTTCCAAAATTGAATTTGTAACCAGGTTCCACAATAGAGAGGATAGAACTCCTCCTTGCGGTGTGCGCCTGTGCACCTTCCTAGTGATTTGCGACCCTGCTCACTTAGCTGATATGAGCCTTTGCTTAAGCATGTTGCTTATCCAGCTACAAATAGCGGGATGAGTGTTGGTTGTGTGGAGGTTCTCCATAATGGCTGTTGTATGCAAATTATTGAAGGTGCCTTCAATATTTAGCAAAGCTCCCAAAGCGTATTTTTTGTAATACGTATTCTTTTCTATTTCGACGGCTACTCTATGGAGAGCCGTTTTAACGAATTACGCTTTCATATGCGCGTTTTTGGCTCTCGGTAGAGCTTGAGATCCAAGTCTTTGTTTGATGGAGTGTTCTAAGAATATTTCAAAAACTTTAAGGAGAAATGAAGTCAGGGCAAAAAAGTAGTCCTTCGGATACGCATGGTTGACTTAACTTGCCTTTGGTATAAATACAAGCGGTCCTTCAGGCTGCAGGCACGTGACAGCCTTTGTAAATTTGTATAAGCCAAAGAACGGTGAGCATACCTGACTTTTGAAACATGGCCGGTAGAACTCCATTCAGACCTGGGGACTTGAAGGGTTTGAAGGTGTCAATTGCCCAGAATAGCCTCTGCTTGGTGAAAACTTCATCAATGCCTTCGATGTCATGCAGATCAGACGCCTGTTCACCAGCGAGAGTCATCAAAACAGCCCAGGAAGTGAGTATCTACGAGGACCCTCAGCGTTTTCGAGCTGTTGCTTGTTCACTCTCCATCCGGCTTACATACCAGGCTAGGCTTGACAGGGCATTTAGCCAGCAGATTTCCAGGTCTAGGGCTACAACTGCAGGGCCACAACTTTTAAATTTATTCGTAGCATTTTTAAATGCAAACGTGAATAAAATCATCGTAGTTGACAACTCATGCCTAACTTCGCTATCAAAAATCTGTTTAATTTGGCTCGTATTAGGACTAACCTACAATGTGACTTTCTTTCGTATTTTAACGGCTGCAGCGGTAGTAATGGGCGAATAAAGTGCTTGTTTTATTTGTTGATAGTTTAAGGGGTTGCTACATCCACAGAGTCGTCCACATTTACAAATAACGTTTCTTAAGCTTGGTCCTACTCAAAACCAATACATCCTGTGAATTTCAATTGGATCTGATGCCGTGACACAAATTCTCGTGAGCACAAATTTCGGGTAATTTGTGTAATTTGGTGAAGAGGTGCCGTTCTTTGGGAACGCAAAATTTTGTAAATTTCAATCTGACGCTGTGGGCAAAGAATTAAATCTATATATCGTCTGCATTACCAATCAAATATTGAAAATTTTTCATGATTCGTATGGTTTTTCCCTCGTACTTCTCGTAGTTATCGGGTTTCCCACAGTTTCCTGAAAAATTACACAAAACTATAACTTATTAACATTGATAAGTCCCTTAAATTTAAAGTATTAAAACATGAAATTCAAAAAGTTTTTTTTTGCGTATTATAAGGCATTTGGATTAAAAATATCTAAAATTTTATTAAATCTAAGGTTAAAATATTTCCAAATTTCATTCTGTATAGTCAGTTTTTCGCAATTTTTTCTTAGCATTTTTTTCTCAGCAATTCCAGCCGTCGATAAAGAATTAAAGATATCTTTATTTATCTTTATCTTTATGACGTACTCCTTACATGTATGAATATTTTCTAAAAATTGTTGCTTAATCAAATTACGCCGTCTTGAGATAAATATGAATTTTCGCGTAATGTGCATCCCACACTGAAATTCACCGAAAATCTATAATGAAATTTAAGATCTGGAATCACAGCCTGCATTTAAGAAGCCATAAAACATTTATTATTTTTTTGTGTTTATTTATTTTTGGAAGATAAAGTCAATGTTGCCTCAAAGATATATTAAGAGCCATCAAAATACGAGTAACTATGCAAAGTTAATTTGCATGATATAGTTGGTTCTGTACGATAACGATCTGATTCTAAAGAACTTTATTTCAAAATGACACAACAGTTGGGCTTTTATAAAGACAGGCAGTTTTCCAAAATCCTCAAATGGTTTTCATGAGCAATTAGAGGTTTAAGCGATCGCAAAAAAGTATCAAGTCAAAGATATTTCCATGGCTTGGGGTAATGAAAAGTAAGTGAAATAAATTAGGGGCTGTTGAAATACAAAGGAGACCAATTATAACATTTTATATTTAAGAGTTTTTTCATCAAAAGCTTATATTCAAGTAGATATTCTTCAAAAGATGAAAGAACAAAAATTATTATAATTAGAATTATAAATGGATGTTGATCTACAAGTAAAACAAAACATACAATATTTTCCAGTGCATTTAAACACTTTTTGGTTTACAGAAATGGTTCTGATCATTTCTTGCCATAAATCGGCAGCAGATGAGTTAATTAAAATTGTTATAACCCAGAAACTGGGAGGGCGACAAAAATACGCCAACTTTGAAAGCTCTTGGAGGGAGTCTAATGGTAAATTATTTTCCGCACAAATTTTTCATATTTCATAATCAATTTTGTTGTTTTTTTTGTGAATTCGACAGTCATGTGTCACGATATAGATATTCATGACAGTGAAGATTCGAACATATTTTTTTCGAACACATTTAATGTGACAGTTGGTTTTGAAAAAAATTTCTCTTCATATGGCATATACATACATCCCAGGATGTAGCAAAAGGATTATATGTTTCAGCCATATATCAGGCGCTTTCTATTGGGAATAAAATTCCCTGCATGTCACATATCATTCTCGTTTGCATATTTCATAGAGACTGCATGATTTTTTTTAGCAAAAATGATCAGTTTTTCCCAGTGCATTAAATCAGCAATATAAATCAAAAGCTAAGTAGCTCGGAAAAAACCGAATTTGCAATAGGAACCATATTGCACTGCTCCTTGACCAGAATCCGTTCCCAAATAATAAGTAACTAAGTCACATCGTGTACACACTTCGATTTTTTTTAAATTACTACGGAGCTGCGAAAGTGAACAAATTCAGCATTGGCTGACAGCAAGTGACGTTCATGAGTGATATCTTGTACACTTGCAAGCTTTTTGCTTTCCCTCATGAGTCTTTCGATAGGGAATTGTTCCAACTGTAAGTAGCATGGAAGTGTTACATGAATTTTAGTTTTTTGTGGGTAGTGATTTTTGAATATCCAAAAGTAGTATGTAATAGCAATGTATTTGGAAAATGATTATTTATATATTTATAACTTGTGGAAAATATTCTGGTCGAATGGCCGCAGTGAATATCAAGTATGGCATCATTTTCGCCGAATTTTAAAAGAAAACTTGGGGGATTTTGGCGTTCGATGGCCTACTTACCTTTCAGAAGTGGAGGTGACCAGTGATGCCAATTTAGCTACATTATAGCTAGATTTAGCTATAAAAAGAACCTGCTTAGCTACAAAATTGTTCATTTAGCTATTGGCTACAAATTTATCTACAAACTAATGGATTTGGACAATTTAAAATTTTGCTCTGTTTATTCTTACTTCCGCTAGTTTATTAATATTTTAAAGACTCATTGCATGAGAGCATTCTGCTCTAATTTTAAGATAAAGGCTAATGTTTTGGGTAGATACAATAGCAGTTGTTTACCTTTTTTGATAAGCTATCAATCGATCATACAAAAATTTCTCTAAAAACTCGCAAAAAAAAACAAGTTTCAATTCATCAGCAATAAACTAAAGAAGATAAGACAAACGAAATATGTTTACCATATAATGCACATCCTATGCCTAAATTTGAAGATATGAACCGAAAAATGTTATCCATAACCATAAAATAGCAATAAAACGTTGACAAGAACTTCGCACAAAAACATTAAAGAAATTAAAACCAAAATTCATGTAAAAATCTGATTTTGTGAGAAGAATAATATCAAGCTTGATCTCTTAACTGTGCGAAACGGGAATCGGTCAACAACATTGGTTCTAAAAACTTTGCTTTAATCCCTGTTTGGTTTTATTTCTATAGCAAACGTGCCTGATACAATTTTGGGCGCAACAAGTACAAGTTATTCAAAAAAAGGTGACAAATTCTTAGCGAAAATGATTGAAAATGAAATAAAAATTTTGTATCCCCTATTTCTTGAACCAATTTTAAAGGATACTTCTATCATGAAAAAACCAATTAAAAAAAAAATTATGTTGAACCCACTAAGCCTGTTGACAGAACTGAACATGCAGCAAAGAACGAAGTAGGCGATGGGAAAAATCGTGTGACAGGAAGAAAATAAAAAACAAATGAGTCACAGAGAAAAAGTAGTCGCATTGAAAAAGACGATAAAAACAGAATTTTGTAGTATCTGTAATTGTCTAAAATCATTTCCAAAAATCTTAAATCATCTACAATTATCATTAATTATCTTGAATTATCTTAAATAAAGATTACTACAAAATTGACCAAAGTCTTTAAGTTGTGTTAAGCACAACATTCTACAAAATTTTTTAAAGAATTAATTAGCGTTGCAAATGGCTGAAAACGAAGATTTTTCAACAACCGAATTACGCCGGTCAAAACGGATACGCTCTAAGGCTGCCAACAACATTACAAGCTGTGCCGCTGATAAACCAAGCTGTTCCAAAAATGCGGAAAGCTGCTCCGAAAATGAAGAAAGCTGTCCTGTCTGCCAGAATGCAGACAATAACGAAATGGTGCAGTGTGACAAGTGCAATAAGTGGTTCCATTTTGAATGCGCTGGAGTCTCCAGTGACATAGAAAATCTAGATTGGATGTGCTCTACATGCTCGTTATGTAAAGACCGTAGCCATCACGATTCGCCAAGTAAGCCAACTGAAACGAATGCGACTATTTCCAAACGCAAAAGGATTAGATTACAAATCCTGGAAGAACAGAGGCTACTACAGGCAAAAAGAGACGAAGAGTACTTGGAAAGAAAATTCAAGTTACTCATGGAAGACAGCGCAAGTGACGATGAAGTTCCAGTGATATCTTTGGAAAGTAAACTCCGGTCGGAAAACGCAAATCAAGCTCAACAGCAATCAATATCAACAAGCGCCGACAAGACGGAAGTAGTAAATGCTGCAGCACAGCTGAATGACTACGACATACCGAAGATTAACCAACCTATATCAAGAACAGAACAATCATCGAGCTCAATTGTGAATCAAGTTCACCAGCGCGACGTTCCAATACTCTCTTCGCAACACCATAAAGAATCAGTCCTGACCACGAAAACCGATGTGGATCAAGGATCTTTAGAAATCTCATCGCAACAAATAGCTGCCAGACAGACTCTAGCAAGAGAGTTGCCTGTATTTAGTGGAAACCCTGAAGACTGGCCATTGTTTATTGGCATGTTTGCTAGTACCAACAAATTGTGTGGATATGGTAACGAGGAGAATTTAGTCCGGCTGCAAAGATGTTTAAAAGGAAAAGCACTAGAGTTAGTGCGAAGCCGATTATTGCTACCTGCCAATGTTCCGGGTATAATAAATACTTTACGTATGATATACGGACGCCCGGAAATAATAATAAAATCACTCGTGGAGAAAATGCGAAGTGAACCTGTGCCTAGAATGGATAAATTGGATACAGTGATAACATTTGCGTTGTCAGTTGAAAATATGTGCGCAACAATGGAAGCGTCAGATATGCAAGCACATATCGCCAATCCTGTTTTATTGCAGGAATTGGTAGACAAATTGCCGCCGCCGCTAAAATTGAATTGGGCAGAACATAAAAGGAAAATCACTGATGTCAATATGTCAGGTTTCTCAAAGTGGCTAATGAATTTAGCAGAAACTATAAGTGATATCTCACACACCCCATCCTTTTATAGCGACAGCAAAAATTGCAAACGTCAAGTGCAGGACAAATCGTATCTAAATTCACACATCAAAATGGAAATCAAAAGGGACAAACCTTACAGCACAGGACCGCTAAAGTGCAAAATTTGTGGTGAAAAATGCAGCAAAACAGAAGATTGCAAAAAATTCATTAATATGAACATTAATGAAAAGTGGGAGACAGTAAAACGTCATCGTTTATGTCGTACATGTCTAAAACCACACTTCAACAATCGTTGCTACGCAAATAAACTCTGTGGAGTCGATGGGTGTGCATTTAGGCACCACGTACTGCTACACAAAACTATCGCAGGACACCTCAATGAAGAACGAATGCTGGTGAATGCATCTTCTGCGCTACATAGTTGTAACTCGCACAACGTTAGAAGCCAGAATATTTATTTCCGAATAGTTCCTGTGGTGATGTACAATAACGAAATAAAAATAAAGACGTATGCTTTCCTGGATGAAGGATCGTCGGTGACATTAATCGACAGTTTACTTGCTCAAGAGTTAAAGCTCAATGGCCCAGCAGAACCATTATGTCTGAAGTGGTCTGATAAAACTCAACGAATTGAAAAGGAGTCGCAAAGGGTTTCATTGGAAATCTCAGCCACTAAAAACTTAAAGAAGTTTAAACTGCATAATGTTCGAACAGTCAAGTCTCTCAACTTGCCAGCACAAACTATATCGGCAACTGATATGGCTTTTCAACACCTTCATATGAAAGGCATTCCGTTGGAATCTTACGACAATGCTGTACCTCGAATATTAATTGGTTTGGATAATCATAAACTCGGATTTCCGCTCAAAATGAGAGAAGGCAAGCCAAATGAACCAGCTGCAACAAAGACACGCCTAGGATGGGTAGTGTATGGGCAGTGCCAACAGCTCAATTCTAAGCACAATAACGGCTGCCACGCATCCAACTATAATCTACATATCTGTGAGTGTGAAAAAAATGACTACGCTCTGCAGAACATGCTGAAAGATTATTTCTCTCTCGAGAGCCTCGGAATTTCATTGATGAGTAAAACTGTCAAGTCAGCGGAAGAAGATCGTGCCCAAAAACTATTAGAAACCAATACTATAAGAAAAGGTAACCGATTCGAAACAAAACTCCTCTGGAAGTATGAAAACTTTAAACTACCAAACAGCTTGCCAATGGCGATAAAGAGGCACAATTGCTTTAATAAAAAATTATCAAAAGACCCCATTTTGGCGAGCAATATTCAAAAGCTCATGGACGAATACTTGAAGAAAAACTACATACGGAAGTTGTCTGAAAATGAAGCCAGCAAGCATTTCGAAAAAGTATGGTATTTACCAATCTTCATCGTTACAAACCCAAACAAACCAGGGAAAATTCGCATTGTTTGGGATGCAGCAGCTCAAGTTGAAGGGGTATCGTTGAACTCATTACTTAGTAAAGGCCCGGACCAACTAGTATCGTTGCTTTTCGTATTATTTCAATTTCGAGAGAGGGCAATCGCCATTACTGGAGACATACGTGAAATGTTCCACCAAGTACTGGTCCATGAAGAAGACCAACAAGTACAACGTTTTATATGGAGTCCAAATGTAAATTTGAAGCCCGAAGTATACGTAATGCAGGTTTTGACTTTCGGTGCAACTTGCTCTCCTAGCTGTGCCCAGTTCGTTAAAAATAAAAATGCTGAAGAGTTTCGACAACAATACCCTAGAGCAGCAACAGCAATCGTGTCTAATCATTATGTGGATGATCTGTTAGTCAGTGTAGACACGGAAGAAGAAGCAATAAAACTTGCGAACGAGATCAAGCATATTCACTCTCTAGGAGGATTTGAAATCAGGAATTGGATCTCGAACTCGCCGAAAGTTTTAGAAGCGCTAGGCGCAAAACAAGATGAAACTCGAAATCTCATCAGTGGATCTGACCAAGCATCAGTGGAACGAGTTTTAGGCATGTGGTGGTGCACAGTATCCGATTGCTTTGTTTTTATAACGTCCACTAAACCATCAATTCAGAAATTATTAGATGAAAATATTCGTCCGACAAAAAGGCAAGTGTTACGCGTGATGTTGACTATATTTGATCCACTAGGCCTTATTGCACATTTTATAATCTACATAAAAATTATTATGCAACACATTTGGAGGACATCGTTAGAGTGGGATGAGCCAATTATGGATAAGGAATATAAGATGTGGCGTAAGTGGATAAATAACATGAAAAATGTAAATAACATTAAAATTCCAAGATGCTATCTGACCAAATTTAAATTTGGTGAACATGATAATGTACAGCTACATGTATTCGTAGACGCAAGCGAGGATGCATTCGCTGCAGTGGCTTATCTAAGAGCTTCAAAAGGAAACAATGTTGAGTGTCGCATCATTGCATCGAAAACACGAGTCGCCCCAATGAAATTAGTGTCAATTCCACGACTGGAATTGGAAGCAGCAAGACTTGGAGCCCGCCTCGCGAAAATGATTACCAAAGGGCATTCAATACAGTTTATACAGCAGTATTTCTGGTCTGATTCCAAAGCCGTGTTGTGTTGGATAAGATCAGATCATCGCAGATATCAACAATTTGTCGCTTTCAGAGTGAGTGAAATACTGGAATTGACTAATATGCAGCAATGGAGATACGTACCTACTAAATTGAATGTGGCAGACTACGCCACTAAATGGAGCAACACTCCTGAATTCTCTTCAACGAGTCTTTGGTTTCGTGGTCCACTATTTCTACAGCAACCCAGTGATATGTGGCCTATTGATATATCTCAACGTGAATCAACAAACGAAGAGTTAAGAGCACATATCTTGTATCATGTTGAATCAAAACCAAAAATTTTACAACCGGAAAGATACTCCGACTGGAGGAAAATAGTCCTTGTTACAGTTTATGTACTTCGATTTAAATGGAACTTATTAGCAACCAAGAAATGTGTTTCACGTCGAATAGGATTCATCGAACGACAAGAATATATCGAAGCAGAAAATTACTTGTATCGCCAGGCTCAGGCAGACAATTACTGCGACGAAATAGCAGTTTTAACCTTCAACAAGAATCTACCCATCGATAAACAGAAATATCTGGAAAAATCTAGTGCCCTATACAAATTATCCCCATACCTAGACGATAATGAAGTGTTACGATGTCAAGATCGAATTGATAGAGCGTTAGATGTCGACGTCAACATGAAGCGTCCGATCCTACTTCCCAGATGTCATTATATAACTCATTTAATAGTACGATCGTATCATCAGCGCTATCATCACCAGAATCAAGAAACCGTGATAAAAGAAATGCGTCACAAATATTTCATTCCCCGATTGCGAGCTGTCTTGAAAAGTGAAATAAAAAACTGCCAGCAATGCAAAAATTGTCGAGCGCTGCCATGTCCACCGGAAATGGCAGAGCTGCCACTTGCTAGATTTGCATCATTCACACGTCCATTTTCGTACGTAGGAATCGACTATTTTGGCCCAATGAGTGTGGTCATAGGTCGCAGGACAGAGAAACGATGGGGAGTTGTAATAACATGCTTAACGACACGAGCAATTCATATCGAAGTAGCGAACAGTTTGTCAGCAGACTCCTGTATTTTGGCTATTAAACGTTTCATTGCCAGACGTGGAATCCCAATTGAAATACGGTGCGACAATGGTACGAATTTTCATGGAGCTGAAAGAGAGTTACGCGATACTATTGAGCGACAGAATGCTCAACTAGCAAAAGAATTTTCTAGTTCAACCACTAAGTGGGTCTTCAATCCACCTGCAGCACCCCATATGGGGGGGAGTTGGGAAAGACTGGTTCAATCCGTAAAGAAAACGTTAAATCGAATTCTGCTAACACAGAACCCAACAGACGAGACACTTTACAGTATGCTGCTCGAAGTTGAACGGACCATCAATTCTCGACCACTAACATATTTGCCACTGGAGAACGTGAATGAAGAAGCACTAACTCCGAACCATTTTCTGCTTGGATCTTCCAACGGCGAGAAACCAGATGGAATATTGTGCGATGATGGCACAGTTCTTAAGCGAAATTGGCTTAAGGCTCAACAATATGCAAATAAATTTTGGAAACGATGGATAAATGAATATTTACCTACTTTAACTAGACGAACCAAATGGTTTCACAAGACGAAACCAATAGAAGAGGGAGATGTAGTGATAATCGTTGATGAGGCAAACCCTCGAAATATGTGGCCTAAAGGAATAGTTGTCAATGTTACAAAAGATAAAGATGGACAGGTGCGAAAGGCGATAGTACAGACGAAAACCGGATTCTTTGAAAGACCAGCTGTTAAATTAGCAGTTCTCGATGTCCGATGTTTTGGTAAGTCAGATAATACATCTGACATACCGGGGGGGAGTGTTGACAGAACTGAACATGCAGCAAAGAACGAAGTAGGCGATGGGAAAAATCGTGTGACAGGAAGAAAATAAAAAACAAATGAGTCACAGAGAAAAAGTAGTCGCATTGAAAAAGACGATAAAAACAGAATTTTGTAGTATCTGTAATTGTCTAAAATCATTTCCAAAAATCTTAAATCATCTACAATTATCATTAATTATCTTGAATTATCTTAAATAAAGATTACTACAAAATTGACCAAAGTCTTTAAGTTGTGTTAAGCACAACAAAGCCCCTTAACAATTTTTATTTATTTATTGAAGGCTTAACTAAAAAACTGTTGAATCCAGATTATACAATCTTTTTATCTGAAACTGCTGTGGAGTTCGATGATTACGAGTAAAATAATGCCTATTTGGGATATAACTTTGAACAAAAAATAGTCAAGTCTCGAAATAACAATATAATTGGAAGATCAGATGAGGTAAGTATGAAACAGACTTGCATAGCATTTGTTAAAAAATTAATAAAAGAGATGAGGTATTGATTACCTGATAATGTTAAAATCTTGCGAAATATTTTCTAATTTTCTGGGGATAGCATAAATTCACTTATCGATGAAGATTTCATAAAATTTATAAAGTTTTTCGCGGTTGAAACTTCTATTCAAAATATACTGGCACAAAAAAAAACAATTATCGATGGAGAGAAAATTTTAATAACATTATATTTTGGCGGGAGTTTTGCAATTATAGAGACGCAGCGAATATTAGCCCGTTCAGTTGGCTATAAATTATTAGTCTTTCTTTGGTCCAATGGCACAAGAATAAACCGAGTCTAAAAACTTTGCACTCAATACTTCCTTTTAAAGATGGATTGAAACGGTCGCAAAAAGCTGTAAAAATTTTGAGTTCTTTCAAAAAGTACTGATGAAAATTGCCACTTTAGAAGCTTATAAAAACAATTTTATAAAGTTTATTTCACCAAAGATTTCAGGTTTCATATTCCAAAGATTTGTTGTGAAACCTTTCTGAAATAATTCAATTGCAGGCACGAGGGGGCGCTGTAAACAGCGAATGGATGAATTTAGTAGTAGTAATAGTTCATAGTATTAAATTAATTCGAGACTCATTATCTGATGTACACCCCATATCTTTCAGCCATTATTATAAAAGTTACAATTATAAAAGTTAGCTCCAATGAAGTCGAACAGAACTGTTTTCCAGAATCTTGAGCTGTTTATTGTTGAAGTTAGCTACACTTTTCAGCTACTATGCGTACATTTTAGTTATTTTTAGCAATGTTCTTCCTAAATTCTAGCTACAATGGCTGGAAAAAAGTTGGCAGCACTGGAGGTGACGCTGATTCTCACTTTCATCATTGCTTTTAAGTTCTTGATAAATTTCTTGCACTAAATAAGCGCTGGTGGAGCTACATATGTTCTTTTGGTAAACCCTCCCAGGTAGATTCATGTCGGGAGTATTCCTGCGTTTCTTTTCAAATTGTAACGAATATCAAAGGGTTGGCATCTCGTACGTTCATCAGCTGGGGTATGGAGTTCGCTTGCGAAAATGGCTTAAAAGAGCCTAACACTCTCTTTGCCTCCCCATTGATCAGTGAAGGCCTGACTGGAATCTGCAGCGGATCTTTGAATATGAATTCTATGATCTAAGTCGTAGAATATTGCAAAAGTTACTGAAATGTTTGAAAAGGCTCTGTTATGGAAAATGGTTGACAGGGGGGGTCAAATTCTGATCGGGAATGATTGAATTTGACGTGCTGGACTGATGAAATCGAACTAATTACGAGGAATCACGGAGATAGTTGAAGATTGAACGTAAAGTACAGGATGTTTTTTTTAGAAGTATTGAACTTTAAGTTGGCAGCACTTTGTAATGTTACGTATGGTGTGACAGCTGTCATGCGTTTTATGGTTCGTTTGGTTTGCCATTTTATCATGAATGAGCTACGTCTGCAAATCGTGCAGATTAATTTTTAAGAAACGGTTGTTTTTAGCGTTGTTTTTTTATTTTGTTAATCGATGAGGCTCATTTCTGGTTGAATGGCTACATCAATAAACAAAACTACCGCATTTGGAGTGATGAGCAACCATAGGCGGTTGTTCAAACATCGTTTCATCTGGAGAAAGTCACTGTTTGGTGTGCTTTATGGGCCGGTGGAATAATTTGTCCATATGTCTTCGAAAATGCTGCTAGGAAAAAGATCACAGTCAATGGTGATCGCTATAGAGCCAGGATCAATGACTTTGTCGTTCCGGAATTGACTCGCCGTAATGCAGAGGACGTCTAGTTTCAACAGGATGGCGCGACATGTCATTCAGCTCGTGTAACCATCGAGTTATTGAAAGAAGCATTTGATGAGCGCATAATTTCTCGTTTTGGAATTGTGAACTGGCCTGCAAGATCTTGTGATTAAACACCGCTGGACTATTTTTTGTGGAAATCCGTCAAATCATTTGTCTACGCCGACAAGCCCGACACGCTTGACCATTTGGAAGACAATATTCGCCTTATTATTAGTGGGATTATTGGTTAGAGTAGTCGAGAATTGGACATCTCGTTTGGACTTCCTCCGCGCTAGTCTTGGCGCTTAGTTGCCCGAAATCATTTTCAAATTAAAATTACAGAAAATTATCTTTTCAATAAAACCAACTTCATGGCAATCAAAATAATTTTATTTTATTATTTTATTTCAAAGTGTTATACCTCTAAAAAACACCCTATAGATACAGAAATTCCGAAGCCTGTTGAGTAAGCAAAGTAATGTCAAAGAAAGTAGCTTTAAAGTAGTAAAGTCGGAGACGGGAGTATAATTCCGGGTGAACCTCCCACTCGAATTTAGACGGAAGAAGGAAAAGAAGAAGAATTTGAAATTAAAGTGGCATTGGATGATATTGAAGGCGCGGATGCAATTGAAAACGACAAAGTGAATTAGTTTGAGTATTTGAGGTGATGCCGTAGTGAAATGTTGACCTGGTTCCAATCCTTAGACATTACCATGATCAATTGTTACTGAGCACATTTATATGAATCGCAGGCCTTCATGCCTTCATATGAAATGATAGGCTTCACTCGAAAGATTGAGGTAGGGGGTCACAATAATGAACTGTTCGAACACTCGTCGGTACGGCGTGAGCAGATGTAGTCTGAATGTTGCAAAGAAATCCGTCTGTCTTTGAGGTTGGCATGCATAGTGGGAGCTATGTATGTGAGCTGAGTGCATTCTCCACCTGGGCCCGGCTAAATGGCCTTCCAAAAAGGCATGAAAATAAGTGGATATTTTACCATTAATGAATTTGGACATCATAGGTTAGATAGAATAGTAATATTGGCAGTATCATAGCTCCTGTTCTAAAGGTATACTCTCTGATTAAGCTTGAGTAAGTAGAGTCGTAGTCCACAATCACATGAAAGAGCACGAGAAAATCGAAGGGTGTTTTAAGTAGAATCGTATGAAATAAAAATTTTCAAAATGCACGTTTTCGAGACATTCATGCTTGCATATTTTCAAAAGTTTTGTTTTTTTTCTCCATCGCTCCAAAAAACACGTGGATTTCATTTGATTTCCTCCATAAATATATCGACTATTGATATAAATATTTTGAGATTGACATGGTTAGAAGGAAAAAATGTTTTTGTTGTTATTTCTGGCAAACTTTCACAAACATCTCGAAACCGAAAGCATCATCTGTACTATTAACAGCTATAAATCACGGCTCTCCACAGCCAAGTGCATTCAAATAGCATACAAGCAAGCAAATGTTCCCAGACAATAATCTTGACCTAGTATCTCATTTGCAGTTCGCGGGCATTTTCTGGAAGCATTCCAAACTATTCGAAGTGGAAAATACCGGCACCAGATTCCTCCGTTTTCGGAATCGTTACAGGGCGCATGATTTTCAAGTTCTCCTATCTTCATGCTTGCAAAACTGTTCGCAGATTTTCACCTCGCTTTCGACTAGAAGCAGTTTCATCACTACGGCCGTGGTACTCGGACTAGTTTGCATCGCTATCTCTGGACGCTCGTCTTCACTTTACGATCCTTTGTCGTTCGTTACGACGCTTTTGCCAGATCCTGATTAGAAACATTCATCTGAGCAACTTTCGTGGTTGCCCATTTGGGATTCCGTGTAAAAAGGATGGTTCGCAATTCATGGCTGAGTTTGATTTTTTGAGCCGATTTACGTTCGGTTGAGTTGAGATGAATGGTGGAAGTTTTCAAGTGGATACCTGACGGGTTCGTTTCGAACAACAGCGTCATTAAAGTGTCCAGGTTAAAGTATTTACAGCTGTTTGACTGCGGAGTTATACCGTTGAACGCGTAGAGCCATTATCCATTTAAAGCCGTTTTCGCTCTGTCATTTGTGTTCGTCGTTGCGAATTGTGTCGTGTAGTGCTTAACAAGTAGTTGGTCCGTGGCGATGAATAGCGGTCGAGGATGTGGTGTGAATTGTGATTAGTGAAGTAGTGACCAGGTTTTGGAGCATTTATATTCGACTTGTGGATATTCGTGGAGTTTAATCGGACGAAACAGTCAAACTTTCAGGCAACCGTTCGTCATAGCAGGATGTGTTTGCAGTGGTGTGTGTGAGCTCGTGAAAGATTCACCGGAAAGTGTTCAAAGTATATTCGTTCGTTCTGTGAAAGTGTGAAAGCGTTGAATTCCATTAAGAAGTGGTACAAGCACATTCCTACCGCGGATCGGATCGTCTTCCCGTAACGAGCGCACGGCTAATAAATTACGGTGAATCATGTAGCTCAGCAATAGTGACCTGTACTACGTTAACCAGAACATGGACTAGGTAGGTCCCAGCAAAGCTTAGTCTATAAGTCTAATGTCTGTTATTTATGTTTCCTCGTTGACTAAATGTAGTCACACAAATTTCGGCCATAATCCATGTTGTACGTTCTTGGCATAGATATTGTGTTGCGACGAGAGCTCTATATTGTTTTGTCACGCTCAGGCGATCGCTTGTCAAGGACGTCGGATTGTTATGGGAGGGCAGTCATCACACAGAGTTGCTGTAATGAAATTGTTTCGGATGATAGTTTGAATAAACTAATTAATTCGGGATTTTCTATAGCCGGACTGTGATTTCTATTGTTGGGGCTTATTGTCCTTAGTTTATATGAGTCAGAGATTCAATTCATGTATTTTGTATGTGATACGTCCTGAGAGAGTTATTTATATGTGCATACGTAAATGAACTGAAACGAAATTAAAGAGGTTCTCAAGAGATATTTGGATAAAATGTAGATTTTTCGTTTGGGCGCAATCATTGAATCTACGAGTATTTCTCACATTGGATCAAATAAGATACCCGACCAGCTTTTTCCCGCAACATTCGTTCATTATTCAAGCCATTATCCAAATGTATTCATTTCTTAACGTTCTTTCGTTTATGACCAATAAAAGAGAATCGTCAGTGCGTTGCTGAATAAATTCGGACGATTGATGGCGCCTTTTAGTCGGTCGTTTTTATAAATGTGGCAAGGAAAAATCGCTTAAAGATTCTATTGAATTTTATCGTTTCGTTTAATGTAATTATTGGGGTCTATTTAGCTCGTTCTGAAGGATAAATTCTGATAGATATTTTTTGAAACAATGGTTTCATGGTATTATATTTAGATTTTTTGATACTTTTGATAAAAATCTGAATGTAAAAGTGATGAAAGCTTCTCTCTGTGGACTTATTTTATATAAAGGGTGATTATTTTCTCTGTTGACAAAAAATCATGATAACTGCAACGGTTCACTGTTAGATGTAAATCAATGCTTCAATAGGTATTGTTAAAATAGTATTCTAACTAATACTGAAAATTACACTACCATATCGAAGATACATAAACCTCAAATCTGTTATGTTCAGTAGCTATTGAGCAAACTCATGAACACTTTTAAGAATCCGATCTGGAACATCATTTCTAAAATCACTTTAAAATCCAACAGGGCTTATCAGTCTAAGCTTGATTTTTTTTTAATTAATTTTGAAAATTAAAAACAAATTAGTGATACGCGAAAATATTTGCAGACGTTGCCAGACAACTCCTATACCTGCACTAGAGGCAAATGAATCAACAAGGATCTGAATAGAATTGACCATTATATACGACATTAAAAACGGTAGACGTTTCAACTGCTTACAAAAGGGTTTATATAGTGAATGAAATCAAAGACATTTTTGAAGAGTTTAATGTGCCGCAGTTATGCATTATTTGGGTTCTACCATTACTCAATCCGACAAACCTTCATTTGTGAAACTAATCGGTTACTGTTAACAAGAACATTCTCCGAAAAAAAAAACGTGTGAAGCTCTCTTCTATTTAACCTCTAGTTAGTTTAACTATGTGTCCGTAATTATGAGGAGTCAGAAATACTTCGATATGCAGATGCTTTGCTGGCTACAGCCAAAAACTTATCTGACTGAACCTGCAAAAAAGCATTAATAATTTGAAATCTGATAAAATGCTAAATAAAAGAACATCACATTATTCGTTGACAGGAAATAGAAACTTTCAGGAAGTATTGTGATTTATACAATGTGAAAAAGCTAACTTAAAATTTTTTGTGAAAACTAAACTGTAACAGATTGTCTCAAGAATTAAAAAGAACAGATAGAAATGGAGAAATTGAAAGGGTTCTGCTTCTGAATAAAAGTTTACAATTAAAGAAGTCATTTGGCTGGCCAAAACTGGAAAGCCACATAATCACTTTTTTGCAAGAACCTGACTACATTTTTAGCAACATAGATCCGATGAAGGCAAAGTCCTTAAAAAGATATCTGAGCCTAACACACCTCCTCAAACAAACCTGTGGTCGACAGCCGATAAATTAATGGGAGTCTGAGGCGGTAGTTTTATGCTTTTTGAAAAGCTGACTTGTAACATCAAGTCTTATTATTCATATGACATAGGTCTTTGTCTTTTACTATATTGTTTTCGATACCGCAATGCCACAAGCCCCTGAACATAAAAAAACCATCCTAAAACTCAGAGTCTCAATAATAACAAACACATACCTACCTGACGAGCCTAGACCAGATTTCGCTCACAATTCTTGCGAATAGTGCAAAAACATGTCATCGCGCTGGTTGTGCGTAAAGGTTACCTCAAGAGGTCTCACTCAGCCCCTCGACCTGATGCCGTCTTGAATGTCTTAAAAATAGCTATGCATCACCTAAAAGCTGCTCTTTAATCAGCGATCCTAATTGTAGGGATCCTAAATAAATAGCACAACATTTGATTCCGTCAATGTCAAAGGCCAAAATAGTTGCAGGATGGTAAATTAGAACGATCTATTATTGAGCTTCTGGTACAAAACTACCCCAGACTTTTAATTCGAAAAACTCGAAGAAATGTGAAACTAGCAGCGTCATTACAGCCAATAGAGAGTGCTGCAGAAGTGCTCAAGTATTTGTGCCAAACAATTGAAGACGTAATCTTGGGAGACCTTTAGTTGCAGCCTAGTTAGTAGTCTCAGGTTGCAGCCAAACAAGCTGTGAAATAATTAATTGCCCGTTCGCGCAGTAAGCTCGCAAATTGTGTAATCTGTCGCTTTTGTCCTATCTGTTGGCCGCCACGGAAGTACGATTTGGGTTGGGGAAGGATTGAAGGATTGATGCTAGGTCGACAGCACAATTGTAGTCTAGCTAATCGTGAGATACATCACAGAACGATTAAAATTTACCGAAGAATTTGCCAAGCAAGACTAGGTGATAATTACAATAAAATTCTGCTTTAAAATTGTATCAAGTTTTAAAAAATATTCAGCGATTATTATAATATTGTGATTCAAGAAAAGAAAACTGTACAGGATGCGCCATTTTTATGTCGGTATGTAAACATTGAGTAGCTTGGAAGAAGACAAACAACTTCTATATATGAGGAATTTTTAATCAATTTGCTGCTTTGCAATTTATTTGGACTAGTTTTTGAATGCAACATCAATTAAGTGTCCGCCTTTGCTGACCAAAGCAAAATGTGCCCTATTTTCTGGTTTTCCATTACTTTTTCGAACATCGAAAAATGAATGTTAGGTTTGAGCTCGCCTATGGTATGAGGCTTACTGGCGTACACTTTGCTTTTCAAACAACCCCACAAAAAAAGTCCGAAGGGGCTTAATATGGGTAGCCAGTCAATGTCGCCTCTTTTTGACATCAGACGTCCACGGAATTTTCGTTGCAGAAACTGAATTATTTGACTCGTAGTGCGGTACGGCGCACCGTTTTGTTAGAACCGGTAATCATTCGGGCCTTTTTCACGCATTTGCGGGCAGACGTAATGCGACAACATCCACCGATATCAATTTAAATCGACTGTTTCGCATATTCTAAAAAATGGAGCTCAATGATGGTTTTGGCGCAAACGCCGGCCCAAGCAGTCCTTTTTAGTCATGCAATGGCGTTTCATGGATCTCGTGTTGATTTTTTGTTCCCCAAACGCGGCGATTTTGCTTATTAACACCACCAGAGAGTGTGAAACAGGCCTCACCCTGTGAATTTCGTTTCGATTGGATGACTGTGCTGGAAGCTATGGGGACGAAAAGAATTTTAGGGTTACCACCCGCAAAACTTTACAAATTTTCGATACCTTCATATTTGCTGTTGCAATTCCCATTCGAAAATTTAATGACAACATCACTTAGACAACATCACTTATGCAAAGATATGCATAAAAATTACAAAAATTGTCCTAGCTCTTTAACGATTTTACATTTTTAACATTACAATAAGGTCCATTGATTACATGAATTTCGTTAGTTAGAGTTAGTTAGAGTTATGGGCTTAAAAGCAGTATTTTTCTCAGTGATTTATAAAGATATTACCACTGCCACAGGGTTGCCCGTATTTCAAAATCACTTCTTTCAGACTTGGTACTAGTACATAGCAATATGTTCTGTAAATTTCATGCTGATCGGATTATCCGGTGGTCAGTTCTTGTGAACAGAATTTTTGTAGTGCTGAAATTAGAAGTAATTTGGTAATGGGTTGCCATTCTTGTGCAACACGGGGTTTGGGAAAATTTTAATTTGGTATGGTGGACAAAGGTTAAAATTTATCAATAATTGGAATTTTATGTCAAAAAGCAAAAAATTTCAGAAGGGTCGGTGATTTGAACGATTTTTATTCACGTGCCTGCCGTAGCTACAGGATTGTCTGATCAGTAAAAGTGCATGTGTGTATATTCTTAGTCAACATCAATACGCTCTGCAAAGTTCCCGATGATCCAATGTTTCTGTCAAAAGTTATAACAAATCGAAATTTGAAAAAAAATCCTACTTTAAAGTAAACAAGCACTTGAACCTTCGCATACCTAATCTGGGATACTTAATGATAATATTTTAAAAATTTTTGGCTCCATATTTTCACTACGTGCAAAGAAAGATACTTATAACTTATAAAAACTTTGTTAAATATTTTTTGCCAAGAGCTACTTACATGAGGTAAAACACAATAGTTTTATTTTCATCTCTGCTAGCAGTATTTTAACTACTTGCTAAAGTTATTCTGCAAACTTTCAAATCTAGTAAAATTTTCTCCCTCAAACGCACTAAAAGTGATTTGCTTTCGATGGTGGATAAGTACAAAATCTCTCAGCAAATAGTTTTTGAATAGTAATTGTCAGGGCTTTGATACGCAAGTCCGAGAGGTTTTTCAAAGTCTCGTATATTCACAATAAAAAGCGTGTGAAAAAATGAGCATGTTTTCTGTGTTATCATTTTTAATTCATACATATTTCTTACTAACATAAATTAAACATAAACTAACATAAACTAGCACACAGAGTGGAGAAGAGCCAGCTTATTTGGTCGAATAAGCCAGTCCAGATTTTCTGCAAATCTGCTGCTATGTTTTATTGTTGACTATAAACTTATTCACAAATTTTTTTTATGTAAGAAATCATTTTCTAGTAAATTGAAATTCATCCGTAATTCTAAACTAATTAATTAATTAATATGTATGGACTTCTACTATAAGTAAATTGAATTATTTTATTTAAATATGTATCTTCTTTATTATCAAACAAACAAACTTATTTCCAAGCTTGAATAATCTCATTAGTGTTACAGTACTCTTCTGCAATAACCAAAAGACATTTTATGGCATCATTTTCAAAAGTCCGCAAGCTTATTGTGTGGAACACAACCATCTTACTTCAATTAATTTTCGGCGACAGACATCTCCATCACGACAACCTTCATTTGAATAAATTTAAGATATTATGAGCTGTTCCATCTCGTCAACATATCCTTAAAATATGCTTTTGATAAGTTTCAGTGCAAGTTAAAACATCAAATATCATCATCATTTCTCATCCAGCTATGATTGCATGTCATATTCCAGCATTGCGACTAATAAAAAAAAAAATTGCTGCACTCGCTACTTATGCTAATGACTCTTATTGCAATTTCTCGGCAACACAATCCAAACTGTTGACAGTGTCATTCTGAGTAAATCTTTCGGTAAGCTTCAGGAAAAGCATAATGAAAACAATGCACGTTGAGTACGCTTCAAACTTTCATGAATTTCAGGATAATAGAAATGCAAAATCCTTGCATTGTTTAGCTTTGTCGAGTAGTATATAATCGGATTAAAGTGAAAACTTGAACAGGATTTTGCTGTCCTAACGGATTTGGATGGTTTTCAACAGTTTTATTTTCGATGGTTTTTAGAAAAATTAGCAAAGCAAAATGAATTATGAAACGGTCTTTCGTGCAATATTACTAATATTCGAAGAACAGTAGTATTAAAATCACTTTGGCCAAAAATTCATATATTTATATGTATATATATATATATATATATATATATATATATATATATATATATATATATATACATATATATATATATATATATATATATATACGCCCTCTGGCGGTAGTTATAGGTAAAAATAAAGATCAGAAATGAATTTCTCGACCCCAAAAACCCCCCATATACACATAAAAAAGATAATATAACGATGAATAAAAAAACGAATTTTGAATCAAAATGATGTTATAGGGAAAAAATCTTTTTTTGAAAAGTGGGAGACTCGAAAATCGAGATAGACCTATGGTTCCTTCGGCAAAGTTGCTTAGAATTGTCCATAGAATCATCCTAGGGGGCAGGTCTAATCGAATTTTTCGGCTCCATACAAATTGGCCCGCCCTAAATATATATATATATATAATATATATATATATATATATATATATATATATATATATATATATATATATATATAAAGATATATATATCATCAAAAAATTTCAGTGAAAAAATTTCAGGAACCCGCCAGCCGATTGAACTGAAATTTTCAGGACACGCAGAATTGTGCCACGTTTTACAAAAAGTTAAAAATCTTTAACCCTTTGGCGCCGGCAACCATTTTAGTGACATTTTTAATATACCTATTATTCTGTCCACAAATTACTTTAGAAAAAATAAAGTTAGCGAATGATTTTCGAACTTGTTTTGAAAGTGAATCGGATAATGTTTTGGAATTTTTTAACCTCATGTGTGCACTAGGTGCCTAAAAAGAGATCGGAAAAATTTGAAAATGTTTAAATTGCGATAACTTTTGACAGAACAATCAAATCATTATAAAATTTTCAGGACATATTAGTCAAATTTAGTTGTAAATTTGTTTTGCTTTTAATGAGCATGTTGGCAGCCCTGTAGCTAGGGCAGGCACTGAAATTGAAAACATTCAATGCATCGACTCTCCTAAAAAATTATTGCCTTATTGAAAAAAAAGCCACTCATATATATATTTTATGCTTTGTCTACATAGCCAAAGTAAAACATTTGAAATTTTACAACGGGCAAGAACGGTAACCCTTTCCCAATTTACCTATATTTTTAGCATCGAAAATTCTGTTCACGGAAACTCACGACCCGACAATCAGATAAAGTTTAAATTTGCAGCATGTATTGGTATTAAATAAGACCAGGTCTAATAGACGTGATTTTAAAATGCGGGTAATTCTTTGCCAGTGGTGCCATCTTGAAAAATCATTCTGAAAAATAACTGCTTTTAGCCCTATAAATTCTGATTAAGTCAATCGATTTTGACGAAAAACCTTACTTTGAAGCACGTTTGGTAGAAATTTGGTTGAAAAATTCGGTTGGAGCTGCCAGGTTTGGTAATTTTGGTGTCTTAAATTTTGGAAATTCGCTCAGGAAAATAATGTTCTTTCCCTGTAGCAACCAACCTCATGGTATCATAGCGAAATGAAACTTCTTGTAGGCAATATTCAGTCGAAATTTATTTATAAAAACAATGATAGAGCTGCCAGCAATGGTTATTTTTGTATTTTTTTGGCATATCTTTAGTAAGCGATTTATGCATTGAATTTTCAAATCGTAGTGATCTTGTTGTGATAATAAACACCAAATATTAAGATATTAAAAATTTGAAAACTTTTTTGAATGATAACCCGAGATTTCTCTGTATCCCTATAACTTGCAATGCATTGGTCGGATCAATACCTTGCAATGCAGTGGTCGGATCAATACTAAATTCACAGAGCAAGTCGACTTCAACGTGAAGCAGATATGACATATTTTTGGCTTCGGAACTAGCAAAAGGCTGCCAGCACGAGGCGTTTTTGTTATTTTCGTACCAACAAATGCTTGCATTAAGTATACGCAGCGCGAACATTTGCAATGAAAATAAGTAAACAGTTTTTAAATTTTCAAAGGTTTGGGCATTTTTTGGATAGTAACCCTGAACACCCTTCTATCGCTGTAACCTTCGATGAAGTCATCGAAACTAAATTGGATTAGGGTCTATTATTACTCAGGATATATTAGTCTTAAGTAGGAAAAGTAGCCAGTGGTAGAATACACACTCAAAATCTGCACAAATCTTTGAAAATTAGTTTTTCTAGCGGTTCTGATGCGCTAGGGTTTTTAAATTCGATTGAATTTTTTCAACAAAATGTATAATTTATGAATGAATATTTCATAAAAAAAAACGTTAGCTTTAAGATGCACTTTTTCAATGAGTGCGTTGAAAAAAACAATCGTCGATAAAAAACAATTTCAATAATCACAACTAGATAGCTAGGTCGAAGAAAATTGTCTTTGAGTATTTTCCTTCAGTAGCTGCATATAAAAGCACAAAAGAATTACTTTGAGCACAATTGAAAATTTCAATTCTTAATATCCTATCGACATCAAACTGAAAATAAGTTATTCAAAACAAATTCGCAATCCTGCTGAATCATTTAAACACCTCAAAAGCTTTTACATAAATTATTTACAACAATAGGTCATATTTAATTAAGGTATTGCTTGATAATGAATAATTTGAAAGGATGATGCCGAACGAACGACAACCGACAATCTTCTTGATAACACTTTCACTCAGCATGAATCGCAAGTCCGTGCCGTTTCGCAAGTTATTCTGTCCTTTATGAGTTAGTCTTATTGTTTCGATTATTTTTATTATTCTTCCATGAACGTGGTATTTTCTTCGCCGGCGAGAAGTACGGTCGGGTTCGTGGCCGGGTCATTATGGCAGACAATGATTGCGCTTTATGTTCCATTCTTCAATGTGAATTAAAAGCTTATAAAAGATTTTTCTTCTGACCGTGATTGTTCGAGAAATTTTTATTTTTCAATTGAATTGTTTTTGGTGGTGATGTATCACCTTTTATTTGCTGACGTCACTATTGCGACTTGGTGTTAGAATAAAGAAAGTTGAAGCTTTGATTAATTTTTCAAGGGCACGCAACTAAGCTTTTGTTCCGTTTTGAGCCACTAATGTGTTTTGCCAAATATCAAAAAATTTACTGAAACAGGTTTTGAAATATTTTGCAAAGAGCGCTGTTAAAATTAAACATAAAAATGTAAGTCTACAATAGCCTGAAATTATGTTATATTGTGGTTTAAAAAACACGTCTTCATTTTTTGTTTTAGATCCATCCCGACGTATTTAAGTTTGCAAGCAAATAGTATGTACATACATATGTAAATATTAAACAACATGCTTCGTGCTAACATTTTGATAGCTTTCTTCAAGACCTTTCTTCCTCATGGATGTTTGCTACCTGCCAATAAAATTATATATAATTTTACCTGAATAACAAAAGAGTTCCAACTAATTATGAGTTTCATAACTAATCAGAGCAAAAACAAATTTGTAACAAGTTTGCATCCATGTATTTCATCAATCCAGCTAAAATACTATCGCTTTTAATAAGTTGTTTCCAGGAACTGCACCATGTGAGACTACACATTGGACAGACTTAGCTTCTAACCCTAAACTACTTTGAAGTCCTTTGAAAAACAATTCAAAATTTCCGGGAAGAGCATAATTAACTGCACTTCCTAATTTTCATGGAAATTTCATTTTAATCATGTCTCAAGCTGACCTACATTTCAATTATATACAGTATATTCCGATAACCGTTCTAATCGTTTTTGAAAGTTTATGAAGTATGAACATAATAACCATCTGTTCCTGACTTTCAGAAATTGTTAATTTATGCTATGCAGAGTTTGATTGTGCTTTATATCGAAACGATTAAGTTAGAGTCATCTACGAAAATTCCTCGGAAAATGGAATATTGGCAATAGCAAAGTTAGGGACGAAAGAATTGAGAGCACATGACGACCTTTTAAGTTTTATGTTCATTTGATGGTCATGGCAGAAGGGTGGTAAAGTTTTAAACAAAAATTTGTGAGAAGCACAATCAGCTTCTAATACCAGGAAGTTGATACACTCATTGAATTTTGGAAATTAATAAAGTCGAAGTAGAGTTTTGAACATAAGTATTCAGTGAACAGTGATAGAACAGATCCCAAGATGAACAACTTACTTATTAGGTTGGTTGCCGTCATAAAATTTAGCTCCAAGTCGTTGCAGGATTTTCCGCTCTCTTATTCGGGGGCGAGGATAATTGTTGCAAACCATTGCAAGAACGTTGAAATGGTACATGATGTGCTGTTTGTTCTTTGTAATACTCGAAAAAACAAAGACGATGAGATGGTATGGCTATTGCCTTTTGTAGCTCGTCTGATAGTAGTTCAACAAAAGGGAAGACGAGCTAAAAGAAAATTTTAACCTTTCGAAGACAAGTAGTCTTAGCTTTTGCGTGGCGCATTTAACCGCCCCTATTAGTATCAGCTGAGATGTACTTGTGGGAAAATGAAATAAAGACGATTACTTTAATTTCAATTTACAACGTCTGCTTGGTCGCCGACTAATTCGGCTTACCGAAATAGACTGACTTTATTGTGTCATGTTCCGTTAGTAACATTTTTAGCCAATTGAAAATATACTTAAATGTAGGGATTTGCTTTTTAATGTTGTTTTTATTATTATGTGTATTTGTTCTTGTCTTCGCTAAGTTAAGTCTACTGCTAAACTTAGTGCTCACCACCTTCTTCGGATGTCGCTAAAGTCGCAAAGTGTATATTTTGAACATGTTATGACATTTTATGTGTTTACGTTTTAGTATACACTACAACGTTAACATTAGTTTTCTAAAAAAAAATCATACTTGATGAACAGCGTATGAAACACACAAACAAGCTGATTGAATAAGATGTAATATGTAATATACTTTCGTGATCGAAATCGAAGGTTATTTTTGTTGCAAAATAGATACTTTGGATATATTCTTCTTAATATATTTTGTCACTTACAAATGATCCCTTACTGACAATACACGGTGGTGCAAACGTTATTTTTCAAACTTTTATCAATGTCGTTTCCGAAATAGCCTTTAAAGCGCGCATTGATTCAATTTTTGTCGTCTCAATCGAATCAAAATTGTGTCCTCGGGGCTGTGTTTTGAGTTTTGAAAAACAACCATAAGTCATTCGATGGTAAAGCAGGCAAGATAGGATTGAATTTTGATCATGGCACATTATCGTAGTGTAAAAGCCAAGAGTGTTGTGTCCATAATTCTTGCCACTTTTGCAAATAGGTTCACTTAAAAGGCACGTAAATAGTGTCCGGCCGAAGCTTCGGCTACGGCTTCGGTGTGCCTTCGGCTCCGAATTTAGCTTCGGTGAATACAGGCCGAAGATTAGGCCGAAGAAATCAAATGTATTATCTAATTGGATATTGTGAAATTCACGCAATTGAATGAATTATTCGGAAATGCACGAGGATAACACCAAGTATGAACATTTTGAGTTTGATTTAGATACATATGTATATGCGAGCAACGATTTAATCGTGGCTGAAAGTAGTGTGCAAATAGTTTTCCAAAGCAAATAGTGAGCAGTTAGTGTAGACAACGCAATAATGGTGATACTTAAAAATATCGCGAAATTACAAGAGATTTCAAGAAGTGTGAACAACCCACACGATATTTAAATAAATTTCAAGATACATGTGGATTGCCAAAGCATGTTTTAACTCAAGATATTGAAACACGTTGGAAAAGTACTTACTCAATGGTAGAAACACTTCTAGTACAAAAAACCGCTGTCAATTGGTACGCGGGGGAATAGAACGTGGGGGAATAGAAGTTCCGACTGCAACTGAATGGGAACTAATGGGCAATTTGGTAAATGCTTTAAAATGTTCTTACCAAGAGACGATTGATGTTACTGCAGGTTCTTTTTCGGTGTCCCTAATTATAAATTTAATTTCTATGATCAACACAAAACTCGCCCTTAAAGATAACGACTCTAAATATATTATTCAGCAGAAAAACAAGATGTAATCAAATCACATAAGAAATGCTATTCACTTATCAGCTGCTTTTGATCAATCCTCAATTCAAAACTAAATTACTGACAATGAAATTCAATTACTAGATATGTACAGTTCTGAAAAACTAAAGCATAACTCTTAATGTTTACCATAAAAATACAAAAGAAAAGTTGCATTGTTTTCTTTTTTCCTGAATTTTGATATGAAAAATAAAATATAAATAATTCTGTAACGAATAATATGCTATAATGAAATGGAGACATAATTGAAGTATTAAAAAGAAGCATTTTGATTTGGTTTTGATTTCACTTCATCTTCGGCTTCGAGTCCGGCCGAAATACCGACTTCGGTCGGATACTAAACTTAAACAATATTTCACGTTAACAGCCTGGCCCGGCGGAAGAGATTCAGAAAGCATAACATCTTGAAAATCGAAGACATTAGCTTTTGAGCGGGATTTTTGGCGTAATTTTTCCGGTCTAACTTCAGCTTCAGTTTCAGCATGATGTTCGCTCGATTGGTCAGTTGTTTCTGAGCCGTCGATATAGATCTAAGTCTTATCACCAGTAATGATTCGTTTCATGGTGTGCTGGTATTCAGAGATCATTGTGGGATAGTTATTAATACGACGCATTTTTGCCAAAAAATTTAGGGTTTTTGGGACCAGAAGAGAAATAATTCTTCTCAAAATAGTCTAAATGAAAAGTTCATAGGTTATGTTAGGTTGAACTGGCTGGCACAAGGCCACACATAGACCTAATGCTCCATAGTGATATCAGATAAATGTACCTCGAGAAGAAGAGTCCAAGCGGCCATCAAAGGACCCGGACTTTTTCACGAACTGAAGGATGTCCTTCAGCTTTTGCTCTGCTACGAGCGAGAATCCAGTGCCGGGCAGTGACACAGGAGATGCTGTATTGCTTCTGAGACCCCCGACTCTTGACACATCCTACAGGTGTCGCTGGTTAGGAGTCCCATTATCATAGCATGTGCTGCTACGAAACAATGGTCAGTAATGATGCCAACCAGTCGTTTGCAGGCAGTCCGCGTTAACTCGAGGAGGTATCTAGTCGATGCGAGATTGTATGACCTCCACATGACTTTGGTTACCCTGCAAGTCTGAGTTGCACTCCATATGCACGTTGCACCCTGCATCATTTTGGAGTCGATTGAGTACTTAACCGTTTGTATAGGAGTAATGATGTCTACCGATCCTGAAAAGGGAAGATTAGCCCCATACTTGGCTAACGGCTAACTTGGCAGAAGATTCTGCCTCTTCTGCTGTTACCCAGTCTATTCAGGGCCTGAGTGCAATCGAGTACACTATTCGATTTGTATGTGTGAGACATCAGTGCTTTTACCGGCACTTGACTGTCCCTAAAAATATTTATTTCTTCACTTGTAGTATCTTTGGCATATACCAGATCTGCAAAATCTCCGGCTGGAAAATCCTACTATGATTCGGAAGCCTGAAAGCTGCTTCCATAGCTGGATCTGCAGAATATGCTGCAGCACTCACTCCTGCAGCTGTTTTAAAGCCGTCAGAGCTGCTGCGCACATTTACTGATTCCATTCCTGCTCATCCCCCACAGTCGCTTGATACATTCGCTCGAAACACAGAGCGGGAACCAGGTAGTCAGTGCTTGCTACGTATCTCCGTTCAATACTGCTGTGGCCAAAGAATTCTAACTCGAAAAAGCCTGACAGCAGTTTTGCGGCAGTGCCTCTAACCAAGAGATCAAGGGGTGGGAGATGAAGCAGGACGTTCAGAGCAGACGAAGGAGTCGAGGCTAAGGCATCTGTAGTGCAGAGGGCCGCCAACCGCTGAACTCAATTGGCCATGCTTGCAAAGGTGGTTTTATTTACTGCTGGCCACCAGACCAAGCATCCGTAAACAACGATCGGCCTAGCTATCGCCAAGTAGAGACAGTGCGTTAGAGCAGAGCTGAGATCCCACGTTTTACCCAGCACTCTCCTGCTGGCATAAATCGCGTAGCTTACCCGCTTAACTCTTTTCTAGTATCAAGTTCATAGTATCAGCATGGAACTAATCACTCCACACTCGTATTCACATTGATTGAAAAATTGTAATGAAGCTTCCTACCAGCTTCAGCCCCTAGACCCGTACGAGGGTTGTCGTGGTATTACTTTACTATACTTTACAAATAGTTAGATTAACAAGTAACTTTCAATTTTGATCGCAGTAGCATTTACTTTCAGAAATTGAGAAATTTGACTATGTAGAGAAAACGTTTCTGTCGTTTTGAAATCTATCTTACCATTGGTGCACATTTGCAGGCTTCTGATTTCATTAGAAAATATTTAATCCTTATTCCCCAGAATATTTCACTAGAGCTCATTTCACTAGAAATAATGAAAGCATTGTATATCTATTTTTTGATCTTTGTACCATTTCTAAATACTAGATCATAAAAATTCAGAAATTATAACTGACAACGCAATCATTTAAATGAAACGGTAAATCCGTTCTTTCCTTTACATTTATTATTTTTATATTTCTTATTCTAACATAAAGTAACCACTGTATTTTTGTTTACATTCTACATAATACACTTTCAGTCCTTTTCCCACGCAAATACTCATCTTATTTTTTCAGGTATGTTTGCATGAATAAAATATAGTTCGCCCACGATAATTCGGACCCTAATAAAAGTGCTGGATCTGTGAAAAGGTAGAGTGCACAATTTCGTTTTCCTCATATGTATACAATTAGGATAATAAGTAATGAATTCGAAATTTTCGATGTTTAAAATGATTGGCTATTTCATGCTTGCTTTGAAATATAAACTAAATATTCTTGAAATCAATTTCGTATCAGCTCTTAAACTCCGGTCATTACAAAAACAATATAAAAAATTCTGTTGAACTTCAAGGACTAACCGTAAAATATCATAATCGAGTAGATACACCGAGAAATATAAAAATTTCCGTTCACAGTAAAGTACTATGAAATTCACAAACTGCAAAACCAGTAAGCCCAAAACGGGCTCATATCTAGAGCACTTAACACTGACTTGTGAAAGCCTTTGGGTAAATCGACCAGCAACCCTTTTAATCAATCCCCTTAATATTCACAGTTCATGTAATATTGGTCCGTTTGCCTTGAAGGGTTATGTCTCGATTTTCTTGGACAAAACGCAAAAAAAGGGATTTTGTTAAATTTTCCATTTCATGTTCAATCGATACGCACAGCCGTTACGATTCAGGAAAAAAAGCTTGTTCACTCAATGGACCCAGCAGATATTTTGTTGTGTAATAGATCCGCTTAATAATCGAAAAATGTTTGCTTCGGTTACGAAACAATGGAGTAGGAAGTTTTAAGTAAAAATGTAATAAGTTGAAATGAATAAGATGTTGAAGTATGGATTGTGAACAGTAATAAGGCGTATGGTTATAATTTAGTCGTAACGGTTGATTGATTTTTTAATATTACAGAATAATGAAGGTTCGGTTTATTTGTTTTCACAATTTCAGCTTAGAAGTTTTTAATCTTTAATTCTCTGAAAAAAAAAAACGATTACTCATGTGTTTTAGAAGGAGATTCATTTTCGTAGATTGAATTTCCCTAGATAACATAAATTGAATACTTCCAAAAAATACCCAGCTCACTCGTACATGCCTGTAAACTGTTTTATTTGTCTTATTTATGTGCATCATTCATTTCTTTCATAGAGTCTTTCGTAAGTAAATAGAGTCCAGCTATCCAAGCTTGTTTTGCAATTTTCCCAGAAAAAAAATAGGCGTTACACAAACGACTGATAAGATCGGAAATAACTGTAGGACGATGTTGTCATGGCCATTTCGATTCATGAGCAGAATTTTTGCCTCGTTTGGTGGCATTCATCTGTTTTAATGTGTCGTATCTCGAAAGTCGAGTGAAAAGTTTTCTTACAGAGCTAGGCTGAAATTGTCGTTTTCATTGTTGGCTGTTGGGAAAGTTCCAATCGTTCACCCACTGCGATTATGGTGGTTAGGGCAATATTTGAACTGGACTCGTTCGGCTTCTAGGTCTCGAGAATATTCCATACACAGGTCCTTTGCCAATTTGCATATTTCGTAATCACTCAGCCATAAATTTTCCTCATGGTGCCATGGCGAAACAAGCGAAAGGAAAATTATCTGCTAAGCTATTTGGCGAAAGACTCGGACATGAAAATGCTTCAAGTTGCTTTTGAATTTAATACTTGAGCTTATCGTTAGGTATTTTTTCCTAAGCCGTAGAAAAGATGAGTTTACGTGCGATACTTATTTATTTGTTTCAGGGATAACGAGCAGACTGTTTGTTTTGAGATAAAAATGAATCATAAAAATATACGCTTGATTTACCATGCTATTTTCAATATTCGGTTTCAGAATATGGTCGTTAAATTCAAAAAGTTATTGATCACTGAGAATACTTGATGTAAAGACATACTGACTGTGAAGTGATTCTACCTTCACGAAGCACAAATCTCTTGTGATTTTTAATATTGACACTAATAACCATCGAATACACTGCAGGTATTGGCGAGTTTTCAGATTCAGAAACCGATTTTCCTGGTGGAGTCATGTTAATGTTTTGAGCATGGAAATCTACCTAGCAATGAACCTTGGATTTTTTGACCATTACTTATACCTATATAAATACTCCGTATCTGAGGTTGCTACTAATTCAGTTAAATAAAAGAACAATCTTTGAATCCATTGATAGGACAGCGAACAATATTTTTACCCTAATTAAACTAAAATCTAAGTCGTATCTATACTATTGAAAAAATTTAAGTACGCAGTTCCAGCGCTCATTTTCGAAGCGTGAAATTGGATTACCTTTTGATAGAAATTGTAAAATATTTTCTATTACAAAACAAAAATGAGATAAAATGAAAAATAACTAGTGGTGCTGATAAAATTCGCATCTTAATGTCCTCAAGTCATCCAAAATCTAATCATAGACGATGGATCAGATCTCTGGCATTTGACTCGCCCACATTGAAAATATTTCATTAATTTGAACAAATTGAATTGACCACAAGCATTTGAATTGAATTTTTTTTGAATTGAATTGATTTGAATTAAAATTGAATTGAATTGAATTTCAATTGAGACAATTGAATAGATCACAAATCATAGAAAAAATGTTGTGTTGTTTTAAAAAATCTAGTAGCTATTTTGTGGCCAATGTGACAAGCGATTCATGCTTTAAAAAGGCAACACTAGTAATTAGAACGATGATGGTAAAAATAAGAACCAGATGTACTATATACTGCCCTACTGCCCTTCATACACGCAATATTTGACACTTTTTTTCATTTAAAAATGTTAGACAAAATTTTTTATTATATATTTTTAATAGAAAGATATTAAGTATTAAAAAAAACTTTTTTTCACATTTAAAAAAATTTTTTTTTCGTTATACTGGATTTTTTTAAAAAAACATAAAAAAATGGCGGTGTACATGATTTTTCTGAATTCTGGATGCTCTGTAAAAATAAGAAAGAATCAAACTATTCTTTGTTATAGTGGCTATCACATGAACTAGATAAATTAATTTTATTCAAAAAATTATGCTTGATTTTTGAGGGTGAAAAATCGCTTGAAAATCGGAAAATTTCCTTCCAATCAAAACGATTATAGTTCATGCGTATTCAAAAATCAAAGCGATCGGTTAAGTAATTTTTCTTGAATCGTGCACACCACCCGCAAAAACGTGGTTGTGAGAAAATCGCGTTTAATGTTTTTTTTTAAAGAAAATTTCAACAAAAAACTATATACCATTAATCTGCCATGCCCGGACTATAAATCAGTCCATGCCGCTCCTGCAGCTTCGATTTTCCTTCTGTCCGAGCAGTCCTGGCCTCTTTGGAAGCTTCAGTGCTTCGGCGGTTGGCAACCCTAATGCGCTGCTGGTCAAACATAAATCTTTCAAATCATCGACCCTCCTGAAATATTTTTCATTTTTGAAAATAAATGCAAATCATTCATAAATCTTGACCTTTGCCCACAAATAAAAATTTTCAAAATTCCGCGGTAAACAAGAACGGCAACCCGTGATCAAATTACCTCTATTTTCAGCAATCAAAACTTCTGTTCACGAGAACTGACGATCGGATAATGCGATCAATATTAAATTTACAGAACATGTTGGAATTAGCTAGGACTAAATCTGATAGGAATGATTTTGAAATGCAGGCAACACTGTGGCAGTGGTGCAATTTTGAAAAATCACAGAGACAACTTCCGATTTAGCCACCAGATTTGAACAAAATTCACGCAGTAGATGAACGTTACTTTAAGATAGATTTCACAGAAATTTGGTTGAAAAATTAGAATAGGGCTGCCAGCTATGACAATTTTTGTCTCCTAAATATTGTCAATTTGCTCAGAAAAATAAGGGTTTTTTCCTTATAACTTCCGATGCAGTAACATTATTAAAACGAAACCAATGTGACAAGTGGACCTTGCTGTATTTCTAATTTTGTATGAATTTCGTTGAAAATTTATGAAAGCACTGCCAGCTATGATGAATTTCGTAATTTATTGACATTTCTTTATCGAGCGATGTTGTCATTAAATTTCCAAATGGGAATGATTCTGCAATGACAGCTAACAACATATATTTAGGTTTTGAAAATTTGAAAAGTTTTGAGGATGGTTACCATTAAATTCTATTCACTCCTACAACTTCCAGCGCAGCCATTCAATCGAAAGGAAATTCGCCGGGTGGATTCAACTCAACGTGAAGCAGCTATGGTGCTAACGCATGATTGCCATCACCAGAAGATTTCGCAAGTATTGCACCAACAGATGCTTCCATTTTTTTATTCATAAGCAAAGCATTTACAATAAAATAAGAAACCGATTTATAAATTTTCCGAGTTTTGGAAATTTTTCGGATGGCAACCGCAGACATAGTTTAATCGCTGAAACTTTCGATAATATCCTCGGATGAAAATGAAATTCAAAGGATAGGTTGATTAAGCACGAGCATGTTATGGTAGACTTATTGCTGCTGTGTTGGACAACCTTTGACAGAACATTTTCATCATTTTTGTTATGAGAAATGCTGTCAGAAAATGATATTTGTTCCTTTGAGTAAGAAATGGTTGATATGATACTACAAAGAAGTGTATTACGTTTTCACACATTGTTAAGTCCCTCAAAGATAATTTCTTCGAAAATTATTTTTCTAGTTTTTTAATATACTGCTTAGGCCTTCATTAAATACGAAAGTGGCAGTATGAGAAGCAATCTCGATGATAATTTTGCCGGCGAACGTGTGCTTAGAAACAGAATTCCAAATGCAAGCATTTATACTCTCATTATTATTTTGAGTGTTGTTCCCTAGACACCGTTTCAGCAATTGATCAGACGTTAAATCCTCGTAAATAGGCTTGGGAATCGCCTGTGCTTCTTCATCAAGAGGTGGTTTATGCTTATAATTTTGTAACTCTCCAGCAGCTTCAGGTTTACGATACGTGCACGAAGAGTAAGAACAATTAGTATGCTGAGGGTTTTAGTCTGTAGAAATCTTGTGGTAAAAGCCTGCCCGAATTTCCTTACGTATATTTTCTATAAATATATAAACATAATTTTCTAACCACCTGTATAATACATCTTTCTTGTAAACTTGAAATAAGGACTCAAAATAACAGTTGGAAAGTACTAAAAATACTCTCTTAATCACAGCAAGTTCAATTTTAACTCCAGTTCATTTAGTTTAAGTACGCAACACTTATAGTATAAACAAAATTTTCTAAAAAGGATAAAAAATTGGAATATAAAAGAATTTAATATTTTATGTGGATCAAAGTGCTTCAATCATGCACTGAAATTTTAATTTATTTGTTGGCGGTAAATTTATGCAGAAATGCAATTTTAATTATAAATACTTAGCGCACAATATGTTTTGTACATATATATTTTTTTTCTTCCTTCATTTCGTTGAATATTTATTGAAAAGTTTAGAGCATGGTAAAGTTGGCTCTACTCACACTGGGCACTGATTGGCTTTGATTTCTTTAGAACTGTTTTTCTTGAGTAAAGTTTTTCTGTTAGTTTTTTCCGGTTTCAGAATTCAATTTTCATTTGAACTTAGTCAAATTTGGCTTTTAAGGTTTCGCAAGAAAAGCAATAATACTAAAAATTCAGTGGGGTTTTACTTATTGTTACGTAGATAATAGAATTTGAGCTAAAAAATTTCAGAAATAGATAAACCAAACAAGCAATCACCAATATCTTAATGAAATCCCAATATTTTAAATTCTCATACAAGGAACCTGATTTTTTTCTGTAATTTTGTTAGTAGCACATCTTCCTTAAATCACAATAATTTGAAAGAAACATTTTCACATTATTTTATGATACAATAGTTTTTAGTCATTTTGTGTGAAAATATAGGTTTAAATAATTATAAAAAATAATTTGTATTTGCGTGAAACGTGAAACTAAAAAATTAAATCATGTAATTCTGTTTCAAAGCCTCATTGAGTCATGTACCTTTATGAAATTTTATTACGAAATCACAAAAAAATTTGATTTGGTTAATGCTCGTTCATATTTATTCCAAGTTTCTGCTACACTATTTAAAAGAGATAATTTTGTTTTTTGTTCTTATTTCTAATCAATAAAAATAGTGTTTATTTTGATAAATTTTAGTAGATCAAAAGATCAAAAAAATCCCAATTTAATGAGGAAAAAAACATCGATTTTGTGTTAATGCATTCACAATGCAAACCAACGAACTTGTTTCGGTGACCATTTTTGTTAACTTCACTGAAATTGTTCCCCTTTCTAAAATGCACTTTAGCAAGGTTTATTGTATTCTTAATTGCTCTGTATCTAAAAATATTTTGTACACATTTTGACTCCATCTAATCTGAAACTATATATTTGCCAGCCAAGCAAAGTATAGATTGTTATTTTATCAAAATTGCATTTCAATGTATAATGCAAGCTGAACACAATATTTAAATCAACCGTGAAATTTGCGTAAAATATTGAATCAGTTGTTTTCAAATTTTCCCGTTTATTTAAAAATATCCCCCACCACTATTTTATAACATATGTTATGTACATTTGTTTTGTGATTTCTTGATCTCTCTTTTTTTGTTAGAATTTTACAAGGATTCAAAAAATATCAGTATATTTAATTTACATAGTTGCTCGTAATCCCCTTATCCTTATCTGAATTGGAAACAAGCATTTTATAAAAATCACACTAAATTCTCAGGTACGTTCATTAGCCGCGTATGTACATATTTGCTGTTAAATAAAATTTACGGTACGACCGCTCGACAATGCTTTGAAATATCTTGGCAATGGAATTTCCTGCAAATTATTTCCTTTCCCAACATTTTTTTCGCGCCAATCACAGAGCGGATTAAATTAGTTGAACAGCGGCGACTATTGTTTACCCAAAAAATTCGGCTTAACACGTCCGCGTGTTATTCCTTGCCAATCCGCATACCTATCGTCCTTCATTTCTGGAATGCTTGCCCAACTGCAAAATCATCCCCTGTTTGCTTATGCTTGGTCTTCTTTACTACCTTTTCGCTATTTACATTGTGGCTTCGAGTTGTTACTTCGTTGTCGTTTTTTCGGGTTTCTTTTTTTTTGTGAAATTAAATTGGTGCTGTATTTATTGTTATGAAAACAGGGAAGCAAATACCGTCTTTGTTGAGGTTTGCGAAAGTCCATTCTTCAACAACAGTTGGGCATTGGGGATGGAATAATTTAATATTTTCAAAACTGTGTAAAATTCGGAAATGGCTTATATGTGCTGTATGTGTGTATGTGTTTATGTTGCTAGGTTGCAGTCATGAAAAAAACAGTTGGTGTCGTCCCGCGACTGCTACTGCAAACTATCCTGGACGCGGAGCTGATTTTAATTTCGTGATGAAGGTTAGTTATTTAAATGGCTTGAGCAAACTGATTTAGTGACGTTGTTTTGCATATATTTCAAATGGAAGGTTTTATTCTTTCCTGCTTGAATTTCAGTTTTGTTTGTTGGGGCTCGACACCACCCGACAAGACCTTTCGCTTTCAAAACATTCTTCATTTTTAGGTTTTGGAATTTATTGTAATTTGAAGTAGAAAATAAATTCGCCGCATTTTTAGATATGGACACTGGATAAGACAATATGTTATCGTTGCGTTGCAAAACTAATATGATGTTTCATCCATGCTTTGCATTTCAACGATGTTATGGGTGATAGTTTTGGTTAAACACCTCTAGTTCAATCAATACAATTCATATAAGTGAATACATATACACCAAAATAGATATGTAGTAACTACATTCGTGGACCTACAGCAAGCTTTCGACACTCTTAATCATGATTTCTTAATCAAAAAGCCACATAATTATGGGATTAGAGGAAGATTTAATCAAATAATATATTCTTTTATGGCGAATAGAAAGATCAGGACGAAAATCTCTATTCCCACTAGTAAAGAAACTTAGGCTAATCTGAGTATTCCACAGTGACCGTTTAGAATTAAAGACTTGCAAAATCTACGATATTCAATGCCCTTATAATGTCAACAATCTCTTATGGAGCCAAACTTCACAACATAACTTTAAATATACCTATAGACTGATTACCAAAGCAGTTTAAGCCATGTTTGAAGTGCTAATGCTGACACTAACTTTAACGGTGTGGGCGTAAATAGGAGAGTAGCACCTTGGTGACTCGTCCAGTCAGAGAGACGTATGGTGTAAAACAGGCTTTCCACTAACTTCCCTTTGAACTAAAAGTACGTACACTTCGTACAAACTTCCAAAACCTAGCGTTTTGATGGAGGCATCCCCTGATCCACAAATACATGAACTTCTCTATAAGTACAATGCCATCACGGTCAGCACAGGGATCTCGCAACCCTGCAAACACAAGGTTACACACCACATCTTGACAACTGGCCCTCCAATAGTGTTGAGACTACGCTGACTTGCACCTGTTAAGCTCGCGGTGGCCAAGAAAGATTTGATTTCCTACTTAAACATTAGCTGGTTGTCTCCACTTTACATGGTCTGTAAGGCCAGTGGGAAATTGCATCCTTGTGGCGGCTAAAGCCATAATTGTCCCGGATAGATATCCGATCCCCATTATCCACGATTTTTGTCATGAGATCCATCGGAAAACAATCTTTTAAACAATAGACTTAACAAAGGCAAGCCATCAAATCTCAGTGGAACCGAACGATATTCCTAAGAGTACATTTTGCTCAACTTTCGGTCTCTTTGAGTTCACCTGAATGACTTTCAGACTTTGCAATGCAGCACAATCGTTTCAGCGGATTATCTATGGAGTCCTACATGGACTGAAATTCTGCTTCATCTACCACGACGACATTTTGGTAGCTTCTACTCCCAAAAATGAGCATAAACGAGGTGTATAAATAAAGTAATGAGACTGATATTTTTACTAATTTTTATTCGAATATACTTACAATTGGACATTGTTTCCCTCAAAATAGTTCCTTTGTGAAGCCACACAGCGTTGAAGACGGTTTTTTTACTTCTCATAGCAGTGCTGAAACTCTGATACTGAAATAGCCTTCAGCTGGTTGATTAACTTCGAGTGTCCCGGAATGATGTCACTTGAGCAGAATTTTCAATCTTGCGAAGAGAAAAAAGTCACAAGAGCCCAAGTCAGGTGAATAAGAAGGCTGAGGAGCTACAGGAATGTTTTACTGGTCAAAAATTCGTTTATGGAAATTGCTGTGTGACAAGGCGCATTGTCATAATGCACGATCGAATTGTTCTTGATGTTTCGTCTCACACGCATGATCTTTTTTCGAAGTCTTTTGAGAATTTCTGGGTAAAAATGTTGATTTACTGTCTGACGTTGGCGCATAAACTCTTTGTGAACGATTCTCCGGCCATCAAAGAAACAAATCATTATGCTCTTGAACTTCGATTAGTTTCTTGCTTTTTTTGGGCTTTGGAGAACCTGAAGTATGCCATTCCATGCTTTGGCGTTCAATTTCCGGGTCATGCTCAAACACCCAACTCTCATCACCAATAATGATATGTTTCAAAAAATTGTCATTATATTCAGCCGATTTAAAAAATTCAAGGCACCTTTCCCTCTTAATATCCTTTTGTTGCTGCAAAAAATTTTTTGGAACTATTTTTGAGCAGATCTTTTGAGAACCATCAGCTTAGAGAAATGAAGTATGCGTAGCCTAATGGGTAGAGCACTAGCTTCTTGTGAGTGGGGTCCCTGGTTCGCATACAAGTTCGGACGAGGGTCCACGCACCAAGCTTTGAGTTCACTGATTAGCTCTGATTAGATACCTGAATTAAATCAGGGGTAAAATGATTCGTGGAACTAATCACTCCACACTAGTATTCACAATGATTGACAAATCTTGCAATTAAGCTTTTTACCAGCTTCAACCCCTAGATCCGTAAAAGGGTTGTCATGGGATTACTTTGCTTTACTTTATTTAATGCGATTAAATATCACTTTTTTCGACCTTCAGTAAAACTCTTTGGTCTTGAGGTTTTGCCGAAGTGCATTAAGCTCTCCTCAAATCGGATTGATGCAATTTAGTTTTGGTGTGATTTTTGGAAGTGATCAATTTCTATTGTCGCTTCCTTCCTCACACAACTGAGATGCATCAACCACTCAATGCATATCTTTGTGGTTCTAAAAAAGATGGCGCTGAAACTGTAGACTGGTCACCGGAAATAAAACAAATCAACACTGGCCTCGCTGAAGCCACTTTATTGTCTTTCTCGATTTCAAACGCCAAGTTGGGTCTATTCGTAGACGCTTCCGATACTGCTAGTGGGGCTGCTTGGCAGTAGAAATGTCAACGTAATTGACAACCACTCGGTTTCTGCTCGGCCAAATCAAGTGACGCAAAACGAAAGTAAAGTGTAAATGACTGAGAACTGTTAGCGGCTTATCAGGGCATACGCTACTTTGGATACTTTTTGGAGACCCAGAGGTTCACACTATACACCGACCACAAATCACTGATTTTTGCATTGTTACATTTGTTACATTACACTAATTTTTGCTAAGTTACATTAGTAATTTCACTTCTGACATTCGTCATATCTCTGGTTGCATCAACGTTGTTGCTGACACACTATCTCATCTAGAAGAAATCAGTCTTCCCAGTACTATTGCCGCAATAGCTTTGTCCCAAAAAAAACGGACACCGTTTTTCAGAAGATACAAACGGACTCTAAATAAATCTGCAAAAGACAAACAATCTTTGGCACCATCGTCCGCATTTTTTGTGAAATATCTAGCCCGACCATATGATTTTATAGCTATACAGCTAGTATTAAAGTATGGAACAACATCGTTAACTTGAAACGTGACGTGAAAAATTTCATCTTATTTAATAAAACTCAATAAACATATTTTGCAGATTTTTATGGAAACTTTTTTCTCTAATACTTGTCAGGATGACACAAACTTAAATAAACGAACTATTGAGTATGTGGACTTAAATTGCTTTGCTTTAAACCAGTTTTTAAATTCTCTGGGATGTACTAAGGATATAATAATATATTATGATACAATACGTTGCGCATGGACCATGCACAGTGATTGAGTGACAGAGAGTGTGGAAGAAGGGAGGTATAAAATATTTATGTAAACAAATGGGTCGCAAAAATCTCGATAAATCCATTGAAAAACCTAAATTACAAACTTAAACTAAATAATTTCACTAGGAACTCTCCAGTCACTTGCACTATAAGAACACTTTTCACCACAGTATAAGAACCAGCTTGTTGAAATACAAAGGTTAAATTAGGTATAATACAAATTTCTCTATGTATACATATGTGAAAAGGCGTCAGTTTTTCATGACGGTAAATGTTGTTTTATGGTCTGTTTAGGCTACACACTTCTAAAAGCAAACATGCCAAGCCCCAAAACATGCCTCAACTTAGTTTATTTTTGGAAGAGTAAACTTTTACTTTTCGTGAAAGTATCGGAAAAGCGGGAAGGCGAGTATGTTTTGAATGGATTTCTCTTCTGCTTGTGATAAATTGCTTTTTTCATGTTTCCCTTGTACAGTGTATACATGTACAAAGGTACATATGTGACAGACCGCAACCATAACATACGGCGCTGTAATGTATGGGCTTTTGTTAACAGCTTGCCTTCCGATCTGAGCCGTGCAAACTAATCATTAAGAAAAAATACAGTCATAGCGAAAACGGTTTGTTCATTGCAAATCGATAGGTATTTTAGTGTTTCAATTTTCGTACTCTAATAAATACAGTTTTACATTTTTATTTCAAAACTAATTAAAATTGGATTGGAATGATATTGTGCTTCTGAAAATAAAAATTTAGATACTTTTCCCCTTTTATACCACACAGGATTCGAACTGAATATGTAACACTTAAAATCATTGAGAAATTATCCAAAAGTTCACTTTATCACCAGCATTTGTCTAAATTGAAGGGTTGTACAAACAAAATATACTGCCAATGTATAAACAATAATCAAAGGTCGGTGTTTTTTTTTCCACATCAAATACAGGCTCTAATAAATACTCTTAGGAAGTATGTCAAGTCCCCAAAATTATTGATACGGAAAGTGTGTTACAGCAAACGTGGTTAGCTGATTGATGAAGCTTTGATTTATGCATCGTACTTTACCCAAATCGAAAGTAGAATAACTATAAATCAAGCGAATGAGCGAAATTAATTTTTAGTGAATGAACACCTTGTATCGTAGGCGGTAGGTGGTTTGCGTGCAAAAAGAAAACATTTCCTTTAAACGCTGCGGGTAGTAGCAAGATATCACTAAGTAATGAAGTTTCAGTGACGGAGGATTTTTTTCCGGTTCATTAATTATTTTCTGTTTCGGAAATACAAGCGATCCTAATCGAGTACTTTTACAGGCATTAAATGTCAAGTTTGCATGAAAATGATGAGCTCACAGCGGCAAGGTTAGTAATTATGTTAATGGATGTTAAATTCAAGGTAGATTTGTTTTCTGGGAACAGTGATGCTCAATGATTTGTAACTTGTATTAAATAAAGTGGTGCGATTGACATGCAAAATCGTATGGGGTGCGAATTTTTCCAAGATTTTACCAAATTCATTTCAGTTTGAATATCAAAGACTTAAAAGTCAACAGAATGAAAAAAAATTATCCTGTTGATGATAAGTGATTCTATTAATAATGTCTCAGTCAAATACTATCTTAACATTTAGACATTTCAGTGGACGCTCTGCAACAAAAAAAAACTTATTTTATTTACGTAATATTCTTTATCAGAATGAAATCGCTTAAGCGATCAACGTATAAAACAACAACTTCACGTTGATAAATGAATGTGTGAACACCGCACATAATTCATATTGCGTGTGGCTTTCTTGGAGAAATTCAAAACGCGTTGCATTATGGAAAATAGTACTTTTGCCGCGTTATCACACAAACAATTGTTCCTGTGATAAAATCATTTATAATGGTCTTCCTGTTTTGTTTGCGTTCCACATGGTTCTACGAATGAATGGCAAATATTTCATGATTATAAATGACTGATTATATCCTATAGAGTTGGAATTGCTCGTAGAGGGTAACATAATAGTACGCGTTGCTTTTCTCGCTATCGATAATATCTTTCGCAACTGGCGTGTCTGCGCTACGCAAAGGAAGCTTATGGGTGTGAAAGGAACCAGAAGGAGCACACATGTGCATGTAATTTTTAAAACATTTGCTATAAACACAATTCCGTTTCAAGTCATGACAAATTATTGATCTGATTTTTATGATAAATAGCAGGTTTATTTGTTATCGAAGCTGATGTTAATCAATATTTTCATTGAACATGTCGATAATAACACCTAAAAAGTAATATTTTAGAGTGGCGCCCAACGTGGGTTGATGGCAAATTTTATGCTGAGAAGATGAAATGCAAAGGTTTGTGTTTTCAACCAATGTTACGACGTTTTTAGCTTATTTGTAGACGAAAGACATATTAAGATGCATGACAAGTTGAAATAAGTCAATATTTTGATTGATTGAGTCAGGGAAATCGTTGAAAGTATGTTTACGATTTTGAGACATTTATATTTCTATCTTGAACATTTTTATTTGAATATAAATGACAAATGCGATTACAAATTGAATATAAATCAAAAATGCGATTAAATATACATTATAAACCAAAAATTAGATTCAAACTGAAATTTTAATAAGAATCTTATATCTTTGTGGACAAACTTCATCACTTGAATCGGATCTCACATCGACAAGTCACGTTCTCTTGCTTTTAATACAAAACGTGAGTGTTATATGAATTGCAGGTTTAGAACGTGAAAGCTGACACGACAAATATACTCATTAGACATTAAGTAATTTGATGAGAAAACATCTATGTGACTGGATTCAGTTTGCTCTTCAGGTGTAATATGATGTGCAAACTGCGAAATTACAAATATAAACGCAATTTAATCTTCAAAGCCTACAACAAACTCTTAGGTTATGGTTCGTCGAAGTTTTATTTATTGTTCTTATTTTAAATAAATTGATTAGCATCATAGGAGCTTGTGGCAATCATGTTTTTTTCCTGAAATTTAAAATATGCTTTAATTTACTGGAGCTGTTGCAAAATTTATTTAATATTAATTTTTCATTAAGAAACAAAAAAATTTTTCAAATAATGTTTACGAATTGAACTAGGATAGTGTTTTTCTTTAAAGCTTTGGGCAGCAATTTGTTTTTTTGGGGTTTTTAGTTGTTCCTCATAGGCAGGATAGTTAATATTTTAAACGCATAAGTACAACTAGAGAGGCTTATTTTCGAAGAAAAGCATACATTTTTGTACCAAATCAATTTCTTGTACTAACAACCAAATTATTACAATAGATATAAAGCATATAATTATTTAATAACAGCCCTCAGTGTCCTCTAGCTTATTTTGATCAAGCAGCAACTTTTTGAATTTCTAAAGCATTGAAATTTTAAGCAACCTATAGTGAAAAGAAGTAGCAAGTATTTGCTCTCTTTAATTTTCTCTAATATTTCTTAAGGATTTTACTAGATGATGTTCGCTTTTCTTATTTTGATACTTTTTACATAAATCGTTGTTTTGTTTATCGTTTTCAGTTACGATTAATACATTTAGTATCTACTTTGACCACAAAAAGCTCAAATATTTTTCCGTTCTATTTCCGTTGATTCTTCGGATGTTCTAGGTTCATGTAATTTGCGCGGAGAAGTATAAAGTGGAGTTAAATAATCAGAATGGCATTTAAAAACAGCTCTCTGTCCTATTCATTAAAAGTTCTTGTAGAAAGTATTATTGAAATACAAAACTATTCGTTTCAATCACTACAATCAATTGTTTTGTTATTGCTAAACTAGTAATTTGAAAATTCGGCTCCAAAAAATAAATCGACCAAAAGTGAAGGCTTAAAAACTTCTGATGTTGTTTTTAAGTCCAACATCAGAGAATTATTCTGATTCTTGTTTGATTTAAATTTTGCTGAAAACCTGGTGCAGCATTAGCCTTGTGGTGCTAGATATTAATTGGATCCGGAAAGTCATAAACCTACGTTTCTTTTTATTGGAGCTGGAGAAGAAACTTCATGAAGAAGGTTCACTTCCTCGTTTCTGGTTGAGATATGTAGACGACGTTCTTGCTTTCGGAAAAAAATACGCTTTAGCAAAAACTTTTGGAAAGTTGAACCAAGCACATGAGGATATCCAATTTTCAATGGAAGTCGACAGCAATGAGAAACTACCCTTCTTGGATTTAATGGTCATAAGGAAAGAAGGTCTTCTCAGGTTTAATATCTACCGGAAGCCAACATCTGATCATTGGCATTCCCAAAAAATGGCGCCCTTTAACTCGATGATTCGTCAGCTATTAACAATGTCCATGGATTATTAAAGTTTTAACGCGGAAGTTAAATATATTAAAGATACCGAGAAAAAAATGGATTTGACGAGAAAATAATTGGAAGACAGAATAAATCATGATCTGCTAATGACACTCTTTATTAAAGAAAAACAAAAAAACAGCCGTAAGAGTTCCAATTATGTTTTTGATAGTCAAAAAAGGTCGGGAACTTCTCCAACGCTTTGATATAAAAGCAGTTCCAACCAGTAGGGTTAAAAGATTAGGTACTAAATTATGCCACGTGAAGGACAAACCAAGATAGAAAGGACAAATGTGCAATATATAAAATTACTTGCATTGAATGCGATAAAATATACATTGGTCAAATGAAACGGTTAGCTGGTGTTAGACTAACGGAACATAAGCGGGAAGCAGCCTCAGCGAGTAAAAGGAACACAGCGTTAGTACGATCAGCAGTAGTGAAACACGTCCTGGAGGAGGAGCACAACATAAGATGGGACAACGTGGATGTAATGAAGGAGGTACAGCAGGTCCGAACACTTGATGCGTATGAAAGCCTCAACATATGGAAAGCCCCGATGAATAGGCTACTAAACACAGACCAATAAAACTGTGCCTCACCATTGTTCAGGATAATTTGAACAGACATTTTATGGTGAGGAGAAAAATTTAATTAATATAGATAGTTAAATGTACTTGAGTAAGTGATTTGTAGATGATTAGTTGGTAATTAGTATTAGCCAATACTTTAAAAGTATTATAATTATAAATAAGATTCCTAAGTTACATTAAGACGAGACCGATAAACACTGAAAAAGAGGGCAGATTACCCTCGAAATATCGATATCTGTCAAGAAAATAAAATATATCTAGTTTTAAAAGCAATTAAAAAAAATTATTTAGAGACCTTTAAAAGAAAAGTGGAATTAATTGTATTCGACTTCTCCCATATGTGTCGGCCTACCGCTTTACCTAGGCATACGTTTAAAGGGTAATCCTCTAAGCTTTGGCGTTAGCATAGAAAAGCAAACTTCAAAAAATATTTGTTGCAAATTGAGCCACTAATCATTTACCTTCATAACAGCACTGGTTGTGAGCATGATAGCATTACCAATGTAGTGGTGAAACAACCTTCATTTTATGTTTGTTTCTCCATTCAATATTTTTATCTGGTTTATTTCCTTTTTTATCTTGTTTTTGGAAAGTTTCCATCACAAACATTTTCAAACATTAAAAACATTTTCTGAACGAAAAATCCGATGGCCCTGCTAATGTTTTCAGTTAACGTCTTTATATCTTCTGCATCACTTTAGCAATATTTTTGACTGCATTGTATATATGCACGAAATTTTTGTACAGCTTTCTCAGCACAGGATCTGTAGGGTTTTGTTAAAAATAAGTCCACGTTCACTAACCTTTTGTGCTTCGCAAACACTCTCAAATCTGCTAAAGTTCAACAAGGATAATTTCATGCCTCGTGCAAATACGCTTTTAGATTTTACTGATATAACGCTACTGCGATTAAAACAAGAAAGCCTCTTTCCTATTTTTAAATAAATTAATATTTCTAAATAAATTGTCAAATTCTTTTACTCATCTTACTTCCTTGTTGTGTGTAGAGTTTGAAAAAGAACCAGTATTTGGGCGTCTCTATTTCAGTTGTTCATATTTTTTTTTGTGGTTAGCTTATTTTTTATTATCTAATTCCTTCTTTCATAAGTTTTGCCTTTTATTTACGATAAATTCAAGACATGTAGTTCAATGAAAATTGCGAATACCTTTAAAATGGCCAGTTGATTAGCCATAAATTTTTGTAGTCTATTCATCTCAAAGTGTTAATAACAACCTTACACTCGTCAAACAAATCTTTTGATATTCTGTTTTTATTTTTCTGGCTCATTTGAAAATAATGAATTCAGCCAAGTATCTAGGCATGTCACTAGATGCTAAGTTGCGATGAAAAGTTCACGTGAAGAAGAAAAGAGAATAACTGGACATACGCTACAGGAAAATGTACTGGCTATTAAGCAGAAAGTCTACTTTATCGACAGAAAACAAACTATTGCTCTACAAGCAAGTCCTAAAACCTATCTGGACATATTTCATCCTGCTCTGGGGCTGCACTAAAAAAACTTATTTGAATATAATAGAACGGTTCCAGAACAAATTACTAAGGAACATCGTTGATGCACCATGGTACATAAAAACTTGCACAGGAAAAAAAATGGCACAAAGACTTCGACAACACTTGAACGTTACTTGAAAGGGTAAAACCTTTTGAGCTGATTTAAATAATATTTAACCACAATTAAATAAGATACCATGGCTAGAAGGAATCCCTGGATAACTTCTTAGAGCCTGAATATACATACAAAATAAAATCGATTATTAGTCTCTAGACTAGAATGTAATAGCTCGCAGTGTGATCGCTTCCGGGATGTCCGTGCTGAAGGGAGATGTTTTTAGTGGGCTAAAGTCCCACACTACTATGTGTCACGCACGCAGCGAACTCGTAGTGTCTACAGAGATTTTCACCTGCCTGCGAAAAAAAACAAAAAAATGTTCTTACAAGCGTTTTCCTTACTGCCTTTCACAGGATTTAATTCTTTATGCGTACCTAACTGTCAATCTACTTATGAAATAAAATTGAACTAATCTTGCCAAAGAACATTGCCAGTGGTTCTTGAACCTTCGTTCTTCATATTTTCTACTTGTGCGAAGAATGAAAGTTTCGCGAAAGTTTTCGGCTGCATCCTACTGATGTTACCAATAAAACCGCTTTCTTCTTAATTTCCACTTGAAATAAGAAATGGAAATTCCGTGAGTTTCAAATTATCACTTGTAAATTATTTTTGATACAAGTTTTTACCACATTCAGATATATCCACTTTGCTCATCATTAACTAACTAACAACACTATAAGAAGACTTGGAGGCTGATTGGAAAGCCAAGATATTAAGCTGGTGCTAGCGAAAGTTGGTATCGTTATGATGACAAAGTGGTATGTCCATGAAAATTGGCTCCGAAGTATTGAATACCTGAAAATGAGATTAGTATTTACCTAAAATCAAATAAGTAAGGCGATGTTGCGGTCAAATGACTAGTGGCTAGTGGCCAAATAATCGAAGAATCTCACATAATCTTACATCGTTTGCAGTAAACCTTTTTCAGGTTACGAGATTTTAAATAGTTTATGAATAAAGGTAACTGAATTTGATCACGGTTCCCTTCTTGTCTATAAATCAGCATAGACAACGTATATCATTTCTACAGCATCGAAGCCGAGCATATTGAAACGGGAAACTTCGATCGTTTTGCGGAATCAGCCTCCGAAAGCAGAATCAAATTGGAAATGTTTTTGCGGGATGATTAAAATTGAACAACTTTTTCACAACTAACATAAAATAAAAATGTAATGATTTCCACCTGCAAGTGGTCACGCCAGTCAAGTATGCACTGTGTGCTGGTGTCTGATGAGAAGCAGTGCATACTTTCGAAAACACTTTGTCAAAATAGAATTTTCAATGTAGATTAAAATTTTTAATGTTAATAAAAAGTTGTTCAATTTTAATCATCCCGCAAAAACATTTCCAATTAGTTTATGAAATTGATAATAAATAAATAATAATGATGGTGATAAGAATTTGTGCGTTATATTCCCAAGCTGTCGACCAACGGTCAAATTCTCGGCATAAATAATTTGACTCACGGAATTTCCATTTCTTCATAAATGAAGCAAATATATGATTTGAATAATTTCGATCCTATCTTTCTGACTCGTAATCTGAAACTTTTCAAAAGATACTGGATGTATTTGGAAATAAAGAAAACACATGATCTAAATTCTATCATATCAAAATAATTATATTTTCCAACCAATTAAAAAATTGGAGCATTTTACAACTATTTTCCGCTTACAGAATAAATATGTACATTGATTTCCCTTGTGTGTATTTTACGAGCAATTTCATAAGCGAATACTTCAAATGAACCAGAACTACATCTTCGAAATTCTCATAAATTTTCGGATGGCTAACCGAATGACTGCCATCAAAAGTATCCCCTTTTCCATGAAAGTTCACGTCGAATCGATTAAAAGTGCAAATATTGCTGATGACATCCACATGCACGTAATATCTGCTGGTTCAACGAAAACTACAATTTTCCAATGCATTTTCATATCTCATCGAGAAAATGACATTTTCGAGTAACACGAATAACTACTGACGACCTGTTTCTACGATCCGTACGAAACACGTTTGCATTTTTTTTAAGGATTTTCTTTCGGTTTGCAGTTTCCATCGCATCTTGTCAGCCAGGCGAAAGGACGAACATATGTCTAGTTTTGATAATTTCCGTTCGTTTCGAAAGATACCGCGTGTCAAATGTTGGATACAGTACGAGCCATCATCGTCTGCTGGAGCGTCTCCGTACACAAGGAGCGGTTGGGGGACACAAAATTAAATTGGAATGCTGTATTGGTGGGAGAGTCAGCGAACAAACATAAATTGTCTACGAGCGATTGCTTTCGAAGTGTCTATGAAACAGACAGCAGCGTGCTGGCAAACGGAATCGTGATACAAATGTTGGACAAGGACATTTTGAGTATGTTATTTTCTCGGTTGTTGATGCTAGCATGAGCTGTGTATGTTGATGATAGAGAAGAACGACAATGACGACAGGAAGTTGTCGAAAGATAAGTTGCAAGGAATTTACTCAAATTGTTGTCGTGTACGTGACAGCTTTCAGATTCCTGAGTTTATGTTTCCAATCGTTGTACCGACATGGAATCGTAAGGATGTCTCATCGAATTTCGGCAACTTGGAGTAATGTTTGAGATGCGATTGCTATGCACCATTTGCTATCGATATGCTTTGATGCCATCACAGCATGGAATGTGATTTTAATGCAAACAATTTGGTATACAATTGGTGTTAAAAGTTTTTTTTTGTATTGGTTGGAAAATATATTTACAAAACAATCCACGGTGCTTTAATGGTGCAAAGCATTGGAAATGCCACATCCAGAACGTATTGATTTTCTTCAACATCATTGTGATGAAAGGGTAATAATCTAGAATTCTAAAATTATCAAGGCATCTGTTTTTTTTTCGATTGTCTAACGAAGCGTTATAACGTTTACCTCCCAACTTCTACCACAAATATCTAGTCATCTCGTGCCGAAGATCAATTGCTCTAATATGAACCCTCCTATTTCCATATTAAGTTACGACGTTCCAGCACGAAAAACTCAAAATGTTGAGCTGTTTATCGAAATTAAAATGTCAGACTGACGGAAAAAGAACCAACTGCTGTTGAAACGGGAACAAACGCAACAGTGAATGTAATCCCCGGCGAACAATATTCGCTTTTCCGTGTACGACGAAATTAAAACAAAATTCCAACGAAACTGCTTTTATTAGTTTGGACATGGAAAAACAGCTAGACGTCGAATAAATTAAGATGTTGTTGACGTAATCGCGTCCTGAAGTAAAATGGAATCATTAGTAGAAATTGCGTGTGATACGACCGGGTTTACTCGGGAAGTTAATGAAAACGTAGAAAAGTAAACAAATTTTGGTACATTTGTTATTTACGGGCCAACAGTTGTATTGCTTAAAGTATTTTTGTGCAAGGAGAGTAAGTCAAGGTTGTTGTACTAGAATCAAATTTGGGCTCTGGGAATAGAGACTAGTAGGAACTCATTTAAGACCGAACACAATCAAGCGAAGAGCTATAAAAATCAGCTGCTTGTGAATCAAAGGCTGTAAACGATAGGAGTTATGGCTTTATTCTCTAGACTACATCATATTTTGAGGTATAGTATTGTTGCATGCACGAACAAACATGTTTCGACGTGTCGGCGGCCGAAAGAGCGACAACCGTTAAAGTGTCTGTCTGATCATGTGTTCTTGGAATAGAAACAATCTATAAATAGCCAATACACAATAACAATCTATGGATAAAACGTAGAATAATCGTCTAGAACATAAAAAGGGAACATTCCAGAGCCTCAAACCCATGAGTCAGATCTCGCATGGCAACGGAAATTCCCATGAGTCATAGAGCCCTCTAGAAAGCAAAAGCAGAACATTCGAGAATCCGAGACACATTTGGCATGACTATAAATACCACCGCGAGAAGTACTAGCGATCATTCAGTAGATAGCGAAGACAGCAAAAGGCTGTTACTTTGAAAAGCGATACAGCGGTTCTAGTGTATCCGGGCGCGATTAATTAAAAGCGATAAAGTGCGAGTAATTATAGTGCGATAATTAAATTGAAAAAGTGTTAAATTGTAACGCGAGATTATAGTAGTGCGAATATAAAGTGTAAATAATTAATAGTGTTTATAATAAAAGTGTAATTAGTGTTTTAAAAGAAACTGTTTTATTTCACGAATGTGAAGAATAACGAACCCACAAAAAGGTGTTTAACGGTAGATCACAACAGTATTTTTGAACCTTTTACTGATTTTCGAAGGAAAATTTGTAAAATTTCAAATTGCAATAACTACCGAGAGAATTATCAGAATGTCAAAATTTTTAGGTCACATTAATGGGCACATAAAGTACGCCTCTGTGATTTTCAATGAATGTGTGGGTAACTCTTTAGTTACGTTACGACAAGCACTGAAACAGAAGACCCTCAAATCAATGACCCGTCTGAAAAATGTTTGCTTCTTTAAAAAAAAAAAATTTTTGACTCACATTGCACAGAGTCAAATTAACATTTTCAGAATTCTTCTTTGCTCGGAAACGGTAGCCATTCGCCAAATTTGTGGTCGCAAAAACTGACTATCAGGTTCAATAAAAATTCACAGATTCGATAAACCTTAAGTAGAACCAGGTCTGATAGAAGTGATATGGAAATGTAGGCAGCCCAACGGCAGGGGTAAAAAAATAAGAAATCCCGCGATAATTTTCGTACGGGTCTAGGGATTGAACCTGGTAGAGAGCTTCAACACAAATTTACAATCAATATGAAAATGAGTGCGGAGTGATTAGTTCCAGTACTCACTTTACCCCTCATTAATTCAGGTTCCTAATCAGAATTAGGTGAGCTCAAGGCTTGGTGCGCGGACCGTCCTCCAAGCCTGGATTTGATCCAGGGATCCCACGCCCAAAAAGCTAGTGCTGTACCCACTAGGCTACTCAAGCTTATGACAACGGGATTCTATCTTGAAAAACCAGGAACAGAAATAAAGGTTTTTTGCCCTATAACTTCCGATATAAGCATCAAATTTTAATGAAATTTGCACTGTGAATATACCTTACTATACATCTTGCTTGGAATATTTTTGGTTGAAAAGTTAGGTTGGCGCTTCCAGCTCTGGCAATTTTTTTGTCAAATTTTTTTTTTATCAAGAGTTGCTGTTATTGAATTTTTTTAGTATAATAGACGTATAAACAATTATAATGATCTTACCTCCAAATGTTTCGCAGGCGGTAATCCCAAAAATTCATTTTACCCCTATAACATCCAACGCTGTCAATGGATTTAAACCAAAGTCCCAGAGTGGGTTGACCTTAAGTAAAGCTGGAATTTAAGCAAAGGGCTGCCAGTATCCGGAATTTTCGTTGGAAAAATGATTGAGATGAGAGCATAGCAAAACTGTATTGCAAATGTTTTTTAGTCACACAAAGACCAAATATTCGAAAATCAGTATTTCTAATTGCGCTCGAGTTTTTTTAAAATTTTTCTACCATTAGCCAAATTTCAATTTTCTTGTCGTAAATATCACGCACAGTTCATTGATTATATCACTGACATTTAGCGTGGTTCAAATTCAGGCATGGACGGGGGATCATGTATCGAGTTAGTCTAGCGTGAGACTAACCATTTCACACTTTTGAGCTTCAGTTATGAAAATGGAGTCATGACTGGAAATGGCTTATAACGGGTTTAACTTTGTTCTACTTCAGACGTACCGTGCTTTAAGTCTCTTTTCATACCCGGTACTAAGATCTGTGAATTTGCGTTGAAGCTACTATGCGCCTTATGCACCGCTTTGAGTCTGCGTTTCTTAAAAATTTAAAACTTTGCTTCTTAGTTTTTACAGATTAATAACTAGATTCAAGTCTGTAGGCAAACCTGTTATGTTAAAATTAAGGGTGAAACATCTACGCCTATTTTTTCCCCCCAATTTCTAATAGTCATAAACCATCGTGTAACCCTAAGCCACCCTGGTGGAAGAAGACAAGTACGAGAACTGCTCAATTTAGCCAAAGCAGCTGATTGCAGGTAATGTTAGGACGAATACAACCACGTGCTTAAGCTCTATAAATTTGAAATAAGAAAACCCAGAAGGAGCTCCTGGAAAGAGCATAGTGGTAGAATTGAAAGCACATCGAAAACGGTGAGACTTAGAAATCTGCTGGCTAAACGCCCTGTCACGACAAGCCTGATTACTAAGCCGGATGAGGGGGTGGACAAGCAAGTGGCTGTCTGGATGACCCCTTCCATTTCACTAGTGAGCAGTTATTCGACCTTCATGAAATTGAAGGTATTGGCAAAGTAGTCACTAAGTGGAAGCTAGTTTGGGCAATTGACACCTTCAAGCACCTCAAGTCCTCAAGTCCAGAAAGATTTCTGCCAGCCATGGTGCAAAAGGCAGTTATGCTCACCGTTTCGTGCCCTTTACAATTTCATACGGGAGGTCCACAGAGGCGCACCGCAAAGAGAGGTTATATCTGCTCTCTTGTTGAATCTGGTAAAAAATTTCAATTTTAAAGATGTTGGAAAGGAAAGCACTCATGTCGGTGGCCTATGCTGATGACATTGCAGGTTTCTGCATCCCTTTGGCCAGCTCATCAAGTATGCTCTTGGGCCACTTGAGGAGTGCGCAAATACCGTGAGTCTTAGCATCAACTGCAATAAGACCGATCTTGTACTTTTCTCATGGAAGTACAAAATTCCTTCATTAGACTCAATCAGGTTAGTCGGCGGCAGGTTAAGTCTCAAGTCATAAACTATGCACTTGGGTCTTATTCTGGACAGCAGTTTGCTTATTCTGGACAGCACTTGAAAGTTGAATTTACAGAACAGAGCTAAGCGGGCAAGTACCAAGATCTACGTCAGGAAAAGGGCGCTAGATAAAACGTGGGGTCCAAGACTGGGTCTAACGCATTGGATTTACCGAGCGATAGCAAGGCCGATCATTGCTCACGGCTGCTTGGTCTCTTGATCTTGGTTAGTGAATAAAATTACCTTTGCTGACATGATGAACAGAGTTCAGTGGCTGGCGCCCCTCTGCACTACAGGTGCCTTAGACATGACTCCTTCGTCTGATTGGAATGTCCTACTTCGTCTTCTTCCACAGAAGCTACTGTCTGGCTTAGAAAATTGGGATACTTCAAGCTAAGATCTTTCGATCACAGTAGTATTTGAGCGGGGCTACGCAGGACGCACTGACTACTTGCTCCCCACTCTGTGCTTTGAGCGAAGATATCAAGCGACCCTTAAATAGCTGCAGGAATAGGTATTGCAGTATATTCGGCAGGTTCCGATATTGAAGCAGCTTTAGGCTTCCTAATCACTGTAGTATTTTCCAGATTTTTTTACCAGGTCAAAAGCCGCACTACTAGCATATGCCAAAGATACTATGTACATGCAAAGGGATCAGTATCTTCAAAGACAGACAAGTGGCGGCAAAAGCCCTGATGTCTTACACATAAAAACCGAAGTGGTTACTCAACTGCATTCTGGCCCTGAACAGGTTAGGCAGCAATAGAAGAGTCCGGATATCTTGGGTTTCCGGTCACAAGGGTATTGATGAGAATGAGAGGGCCGATGGTTTAGACAAGCATGGGGCCAGTCTTCTTTTGTTAGGGTTGGCCAACATCCCAACTTCTATTCAAAGGATCAAGCACTTGATTGACTCGAACATAAACCGAATTAACGAGCACTGACTGCAAACGGCTGGTCAGCATCATGTCTGGCAACTGTTTTGAAGCAACACATGCCATGAAAATGGACCTCCTAACCAGCGACATCTGTAGGAAGTGTCGAGTCTAAAAAACAATCCAGCATCTCCTGTGTCACTGTTCGGCAGAGCGGGGGTTAAACAGCATACTCCAATATCTGGCGAATTAAAATCTTTAAGCTCCAGGTCTTCTTATCTGGTATCGCCATGTACCAGGTCTATGCGTGTCCAGCCAGGACACATGGTCACGCAACCTAAACCTAACCATTATGTCAATGATGGTTTGTCACTGACCATCACTGACACGTAAACAAGAACATGCCAAAAACTCATTGCAATAGGATAAAGGGTAAATGAGTGGAATACACAGACACGCTTCGACTTCTATATAGATACATAGATTAAATTAATTTGGATAAAAAATTTGCTACAACGAAAACAATCGGCAAAAAAAAACAAAGTCCTTAAATAACATCAAAAGCTTATGCAGTATATAAATAAGATGATTCGTTGATATAATATACAATTAAAATCAGCATAAAATATTATCAAACTGCCTAAGTACAGATACTATGATTTATTCATTTTATATGCTTTCAGCTGAAATAATCAAACAAGCCACCACAAAACCCATTCACCTGTTTTACATGTTTTACCATAAATCACATCCCAACTGAACAATTTATCAGAACCTTTAAGGTAATTAATTTACAAATGTAACCATTTTCACTTCATGCGGTAAAAACATAACAATTATAACCGTCATCATGACTAAGTGAAAATGAAATTTTAACTGACACTGAGGCGGGTATATAAATGCTTCTAAATAATTTTCAACCATCATTTTCAAGATAAGACCGCTATTTTTCCCAGCCATCACGTCGCTCGATTTGGTTTGATGCGGGTAGCCAGCTGCGGTCAGCCAATCATTTCAAATCGTGAGTAGGCTTTGTCTTTTTCGTTATCTTGATATGAAATACATAAAATAAGGGACCAAAGAGCAAAGGTCTTAATTTAATGTGCTTTATGATAAAAATCCTTTTTCTACTGTCATGAGTAAGAAATGTTATGCAGATAAAAACCGAAACCAAATCCACCGTGAAATGCTACCAAATTGTGAGAAAACATAGTCGAGCTGCAAAATAAACCCATTTTTTATGAAGACGGCGTGACCGATGGATAAAGGATGGAACAGAAAACATAGAAACAAATGAATACTGTCTAGAGACCTTTTTTGTAGCGGATTTTGTGCAACACTTTTTGGTTCCGATATAGTACTCTGTTGTGAATGATGAGAGTATTTTGATTGAAATTTATATTCTAACAGTTTAGGTTTGTTAACTGTGTCCTTAATATTATTTTATAAATAAGACACATAATTGGTGGAAAGTTAAATTTAAACTGAATTATTTTGAGCCATGATATTGAAATGGACATGAAATATATGACTTCAAGTTGAATTCAAACCCTCAAACGATTCTTTCAAGCATAATTTTTGAACAATGATAAAATTACCCTTCATCACAACTTTTTAATGAAACGTTTTTATCATTTTTTTTCATTTCCTTCCCATCAAACTCCTCTACAGTTCAAATTGAATCAAAACGTACTACAATTCTGATTTATCTACCCTCTCGTTTTTAATTTAAATAATTTCTAATTTATTCAGTTGGTCTCTCTCGGCTTCGTGCCTGTATTACATTTAAATGCCCAAGAAATTAGAAATAAAAGCGGCTTTATTTGGATAAAAGTTCCAGTCCTCGATTAGCCAGGCGGACTATGCTACTACGAAAGCAACAAACCTAACGAAATGAAAACTTTCAAGGAATTTCGTCGGCGAAAGGAATACAAATGCATACCAGGCCAAGGGAAGGATTAAAAATTTCCATATTTTTATTAGTTTTTGTTTATACGCCGTAATTTTATGAGTTTTCGTAGGACGCAAAGTGTACAGAAGTTGCTGGTGAAATTCATTAAACTAATGAAATGGTATTGCAGCTTATTCTCATGCGTTGTTATTCTGGCATTTAGAAGAGCAATTTAATGTCCTGGGAACCACTAGTTGAAATTTGGGGCAGTGATGTTTTAAGCTTAAGGTTAATAATCCCCATAATCGTATGGATGAGCACGATTTGAACAAAACATGAAAATAGTAGTAGATGGGAAAAGGGTATACTTGAGACTGAATATTTGAGATGAAGCAGATGAGTAGAGTGTGATTAGGTTATTAAGTAATTATGTAACAACAAAGCATTTATTGTCTGCTTGTACGCTTATTTTCTAGTATGAAATCGAAATTTTTTAAAGCATAAATGTTCTGATATTTTATTACAAATTGACATATCAAGTCATAGATGTCATAAATGCATCACAAACAATTACAAGCGATAGTCACTCAAAAAGAGAGATCACGAAGAGGGGGAGGATAAACCTGTAAATTGGTATGAATTTTTTGGAAATAAAGTATATTCAACCCGTCTCCAGAGTTACCAGAGTTGAATCAGTGGTAAAGTGACTCGTAGAAACAATCACTGCACACTCATTTACAATGATTGCGAATTTGTGAACGAAGCTCTATACTACCTTCAACTACCAGAACCGACAAGAGATGTGGTGGGATTACTTTATTAATTTGTGTTCACACGGCTTTAAAAATTAGCTTTAAAACTTGTAAACTAGATTACACTAACTTATATCTAATCTACATAGACTACATATAAAAATTATATGTGGCTTTGTGTTCCATAAAAGCTCCTATACAGTTTACCCGATTGCGATGAAATTTTGACAAGTTGTTGTCTATGTTTCTGTGAAAGTTACTGACCACATAAAACGAGGATAACATTTTTTCGTATTCATAGAGTTTTCCAAAATGGCACCACTGCCACAGAGCTGCCTACATTTTAAAATCTTTTCTATCAGACTTGGTCCTACCTAAAGTTAATACATCCTGTGAATTCCAAATGAATGTGACTATCGAATTGTCAGTTAGGTTAGGTTAGGTTAGTGAAGAGGGCTGCCGGGAACGCGACCAGCATTCGGCCACCAGTTTGGGCCCATTTACCACCCTCATAGACAATCACACGCATTCACACAAAAAACCATGGCACTGGCGGGATTCGAACCCGCAGGCCCCGTAGCACGCCGCTTTTCGGCCTGACGCCTTAGCGAGCAGAGCTACCGGGCCCCCTGAATTGTCAGTTAACGTGTATATAAAAAAACAGAGGTAAATTGCTGAAGGGTTATCGTTCTTGTGCAAGGAGAAATTTCAAAAATTCTGATTTGACTCTGTAGACAAAGCATGAACCTGGATATGTTCCTTGACAGGACTTTTTTAATGTCACTGATGGAGCAAAGAGCAGAGTCAAAGAGCTCGGATCTTCTTCTCGCTATATTTGGACATAGTGCGAACAGATATTCTACACTCTCTGTCGTTTCCCCACAGTATATGCAGCGGTCGTCCAACTCCTCACCTATCCTGTTGAGATACTTTTTTCAAGGAAGGTGTCCTGTCAATGTTCCGCACAGGGCTCTTATGCTACTATTGCAGAGAGCCACTGCTTGTTTTGCTCTTTTGTTATTTAAGCCAAGGTATTTTCTTGAGTGTTTTAAACCCTCAATATTAAGCCAGTAGTCTTCGATCTTTTTTTTTGCTCCATGTTTCAATTTCCCTGTCCGTATCTGCCTTTGTAAAACCCCAGTACGGAGAAGGACCTATGAGGGGCATTTTTGTTCCTTCTTTGGCTCGGGTATTAGCTTCCTCGTTTCCTTGGTGCCCCCTCATGGCTGGGAATCCATATCAACTCGAGGCTGTTCGGTGCCCGTATTTCATTTAGGGCCTTTCTGGCCCCTAGGATCATAGCCGAATTTATTTGATCGCGATGGATAGACATGACAGCCAATTGGCTATCCAATTGGATCTTAATGCTAATCCTTTTAGCGTTCCTTATCTTTATTATTTGTGAGGCTCTTAGTATGGCAGATAGTTCTGCTTGATAGATCGTGGCCTCCTTTGGGGAAGGGAAATGCATTTTGCACTTGGAACCTACGATCACTGCTCCTACTCCACAATCAATCTGTGAACCATCCGTATACCACATTTGCGCTCTTTTGTACGAGAGACGTGGTCTATCCTTCCATTTGTTCCTTGATGGAATTGTGACCTTGAACCTCTTCTCAAATGCTGCTTCGGTTTTTATTTGGTCGCTCAGTTTCAATATTTCCATTATAGGCCTGACATCCTCCAAGATTTTTAGGAGGCCTTTAAGGTCCACTGATTTATACCTGTAGGTATGTTGTATGCTAATGGCTTGCTTCGCTGCTTCCTCCTGAATTTTGAGGTGTAGCGGCTCTAGGTTTAGAATGGCCTCCATTCCTGTTGTTAGGCTGGAGTTCATTGCTCCTGTAATCAGCAGGCAGCATTTGCTGAGCATTTGCTATATATTCCTAGAAATTTTACCTCTTTCTGGAGACATACCACTGCGTCCCTAATATTTTCGATTTTTTTTTTTCTGGTGAATAGTATATGCTAAGAGGACACTTGTCGATCTGAGAGGGATCAGTGAGAAATAACCAAGCATGGAGGGACCTTTACAGTTTTACTACAGATAGTAGCTCTTGTCTGCTCATTCAACATGAGTTCTCTCACTTTGTTGCTATATACAATAACAAGATGGGCTTTCATCTGATCACAAGCCAATGCTTTTTCAAATTGAAAGTATCTTCATCTGCGATTCAAATAAGAAGAAAATAGCTCTTGATTAGCAAGCTTTCCGGTTCAATGAAGTGCCAGAAATGACAAAAATTTTAGAGAGAACTAACAACCTCCTCACCAGCAAAATTTCTCAGGCCAAGATATTTCATCGACCAATACTTCAATTAGCTATAACCAAGACCCCTATGAGCTCCCAAGCTCCATCAAAATTACCATAAAGAAGAGAAATCACATTCAAAAACAGACTAAAATAACTGGTTATCCCATATTGAAGCAGGAAGCAAACCGGCTATTAAATGTCATTCGTAATCTGATCATGAAATTCAAGAATGTTCAGTGGGATTGCTTTTAGATGGAGCACTACACTTGAGTAGCCTTGATCCGGATACGGGCACACTTTGGAAAATTTCGAAATATTTTAGGATTAAGAATAAACCGATGATACCTTCCATTCACGCGTCTTCTGGCCTAAAATATATTAAGTCCAGAAAAGGCCGAGGCTTTTGCGGATTCTAGATTCTAAAGCACGAAATCCAAGAGAACACTTCTTCGGAAGATGATCTCGAAGAATAGTACATCGAGCCACGACACATCTTCTACATAGCAGTCCCAATTCACTTGACATCTCTTGAAGAAGTAAAATGTCAGTAAATGTCCTGAAGAAGTAAAAAGTCTCAGTTTTAACAAGATGGAATCTGTAGGTCCAGATTATATAACAAAACTGTGCCTCCACCATCTGCCCGATAACATCCTTCGGTCAGTGTCTATCATTGCCAGTGTTTGCCTTAAAAGGAATCGTGATTGTTGGAAACGGGTCACAAGGCTTCATTATCTCCAAGCTCAGGAAAAACTTAACCCTTAAGCAAAACATAATGTCTGGATAACTTCAATGTTGTGATTAATGCAAGTACACTGAAAAAAATCCACATGGTGCCCAGAGCTATGTAACATAGCGCATTATTTATGGCCCCATACGCTATGTACATGGTACACTGAGCTATGCAGTATGGTTCCCAGCGCCATAACTACATGACGCAGAAATTATGGCCCCACACGCTATATGACATAGTACCATGAGCCATGTAATATGGCCTCAGTTGTCATAATGATTCGGATGAATTGAGGTAAGTGCTTTGTTTTGAAGTCGAGCTTCTATTTTACTGTAACAAAATAATTCTTTTCAATTTGCAATCTAACCCAAGGACATCCGGGAGGTTAGTTAAAGAATTAGCTTAAGGAAGAATCTAGCTGACAATTTATTTCTTTCATGATATAAGATAACTCCAATTATAGCTCGCAGTCATACTGTGTGAGGGGACGTATAAATGTCAGCAAGGGACATTTTAGTATCATCGATAGAAGTGACATTTGAGTATCGTCGTTAATCATGTATAGAATTTATAATTTTCACACCGAAATCATGAGTTAGTATTTTGAAAATCCAGCACTGAAAAAACACAGCGCCAGGCGCCATAATTTAAAGACTTCTGGCGCCATGTACATAGTCAATTTTGGGATTGCGATAAAATATAGCGCCACAGGCCATAGTACATGGCGAAAAGTACATAGGAGCAGACGCTATGCTTATAGTCCTCCACGCCATGTACTATAGTCCTCCACGCCATGTACTCAGTGATGGGCATTGAGAGGAATAAATGTGAAGCAGAATTTGATCAAAAAAGTAACAGATTCAGAAAAAAAGTAGTAGAAATGAAACATATATGAATAGCGTATGAATAAAACTGAGACCGACTTTTTCTGCATTCTAAGAACTTAGCCAGACGAACAGCGAAAACGCTGAATAGCAGTTTTACAGTAGCTTAGTTGCCACACGCTCGGCGTTTTCTTATCGTAGATGTGCTTCAGTTAATGCTTAATGGTTCACCGATATTGGATCAGTGCTATCTTCTCTTCACTAAAAAGTAGTTCCTCGAGAAAAGTAGTAATCTTTGGCTACGTAGTAGAGTAGTAGATTCAGAAAAAAGCAGAAAAAAAGTAGCAGATCTACTACAAATGTAGTAAATGCCCATCACTGCATGCACTACAGTCCTCCATGCCATGTACTATAGTCCTCCATGCCATGTACTATAGTCCTCCACGTCATGTACTATAGTCCTCCATGCCATGTACATGGCGTGGAGGGCTATAAACATAGCGTCTGCTCCTATGTACTTTTTGCCATGTACTATAGCGTGTGGTGCTATATTTTATCACAATCCTCAAATCGACTATGTACATGGCTCCAGAAGTCTATAAACTATGTCGTCTGGCGCTATGTGTTTTTTCAGTGTAGCAGTATGATTTGATAGGAATGAATATTTTACAAATAAAATAATAAGAAAAAAATCACGATTGATTAGAGTAGCTGTGTTCTTTAAATCAAGAGATAGATACATGATTCAAAAGCTTGATTTTTCAAAGTGGTGATTTACTTTAAATGTCAAATTTTCATGTATGGCAATATTGCTCTCCCAAAGTTTTTCAGTATCTAAAATCTTATATTATAAATCAAGCATTTAATACTTTTTGAGTAGAAATTACTAAACCTTTCTCCCCTTTCCAGTTCAATCTGTTGATTAAACTTCCTGAGCATAAAAGTTCCAGGCTCAGCTTTTATAAAATACAAAACATACTCAATCCCAAGGCACGATATCTGACGTGACTTTCACCTACAATGCTTTAGAATCATCAGAAAGCAAACACCAATGAATAAATCATTTAATATCCAAATACAAATTACAGAGTTAAACGTAACTCGCTACTTTCTGGGTAATGAACAATGATTATCCACCACAATACTTTCCAACCTCAAACAGCTTGTTTCTTCATTATGCGGCCGAAGAAGTGAATGAGTTTATTTTAAAATGGAAAGAATGAACCCCTTAGGGCTCATCAGGACCTGATTCGCATACAGACATGAATCGGTGTTTGAATCCATCTAACAGAAAACAGAAAGAGCACGACCATGAATGGAATTTGAGATTATTCACTGAAGTTAATGCTATCTCAACGTTCCAAAGCAAACGACGACATAGTAAGCAGTAACTGTGACGAGTGTAATGTATTTTTCGCTTCCAGTAGCTTTAATTCAAATTCAATCCTCGCTCTGTTTATATGCTTTGTTTAAAATGTAGAGTTGAATGTGTTGATCCTTCAAATATCCACTCGGGAATTGTATTAACGTAACCATGTATACTGGTTTCTTTTACTGGATTTTCATTTTGTGCTGATGCTTTGATGGATAGCCAAGGGATATAGAAGGCTTGAGTTTTTTTTATCACGCAGGTTTGGAGTGTCTTAGAGTCTCATAGCTGAGTGCTTATTTTTTCAAAGAGACTTGGTTGAAAATATTTATTTATGTCCATAGGTACTCGACAATTCCTACTTAGTAAAAACTACTTGAATCATCAAAAAGCTAAAATTGGTCTGTAAATAAATGTGTCTGCGGGTAAAGTGACTTTTTGATAAAAACTGATTCTGTAAGTAACCAAAATTTTCCATTCAACATGCCGTGAGTACATCTGCTATTGAATAATAGTAATAATAAATATAATAATAATAATAATAATAATAATAATAATAATAATAAAATACGAATAAAATCCGAATAAGGTTGACTACATATGCTAAGTGAATTCATTTCATTTGCTACCGTAAAACACTTCAGACGAGTGAGCTCCAACCACCTCGAACACACCAAACACAAAATTATCTCACCTCCGAATTAAATACTTCGCATCTGCACATAATAAAATGTTTAATAATACCTTGCAAATTGTTTTGAACCTTGTTTTTAATTCGCTAAACCAATTTCCTCTAAAAAATAAACTTGAGATAATTGAATTGTACCACACTTTTATTTCAAGTTTCTTCCACACTGACTAAGTCGTTATTTTGCTACAACCAGCGCTAAGAGACTTGTTTGTTTCTTTTACCGCTGTCTTTCATAAACTTTAGCCTTTCATTCCGCATTTTCATTGTATACTCCTTTCAAAATTTGATAAACTTTTGCAACTCCGAAACTTCTGCGTTCTAATTAAAACTTACCGCTTAAGCAACCGAAACGTTCCTATGAAAGGATAATTTGTTTGACTACGTGCCAAAAATCTGAATTGATGCGAAAACTGGTTAGTGTCATGCGAGAGCGCGGAGAAATTGTTCTGGGGGTAGAGACTTCTTTTAGTTGAGAGTTTAGAGCACACATCAAAAAACCATGAGAAATTGAATATTTTATTTACTGTTATCGAAAAATTTTTACATTTCCATTTAGTTTTCAGTATATATTGGCGTAGCTGTTCGAAAGGTAAGGATATAAAATACAGTTTCTCATAATGAAACTTTTCTGAATAACCTAGTAAAAAGTATTTTCTGTCACATCGAGGATCGCGTTAATTGAAAAGCATTTTTCCCCCTTCAGTATGCGACAACTTAGGCCAAATGCATCTTGAGGAACTTATAAAACTCTAGCAGTCCTTCGGCTATCCTTGACCGTAGCAATTTCCACTTTCTTACTCCAGCGACATAGGCCACGAAGAACATTTCAAGGAGTTACGTCTGAGCGCACGTATCACATAAAATTGGGCAAGTTTACTGCTGCACGGGTACGGTCCTAGATGAGATGGGAGCGGTTGCACCATTCCGGCTAGTTTATTGCGGCACCGACGGCAAGTGCTACTTATGATGACTGCACATTACGTTTCCATGCGAATAGTCCAGGAACGTATTAAGGCGAATTACATTACACTTCCTAAGTAATCAAGCGCCGAGTTTTACGACGTCATCAAAGACGACCTGCTCCTTGCAACCGGTTAGATACTAGTGAGTCAAGCAAGCGGAATTTCAAGTAGTACACCAGAACTATGTACATGCACATATGTGATTGCACGTAATTTCACCTGTGTCTACTGAATACAATGCTGGGCATTATTAGCGCTAAGCACTGTATCGAAAGTAGTTTTCTGTTAATGGAATTACGTGATGGGTTATTCAAGTAGAAGAAAATGCCGGGCATCAAACAAACTAGGTGAGAATTAATATTAATGGCAGGCATCTATCATCAGAGGAACCGCAAGCACCGAATAGTTTCAGTGCGAACGAGTTCGTTAAATTTATGGAAGTTTGTGAGTTTGGAGTAAAAGGGTTAGATATAGTTGTTAGTGAAGTTTGACTGTGCATATATAATTTGAAAATTATAGACATGGTATGGTTTTCAGTAGTGAGGAAATACAAGTTCCGATTTAAGCTGCAAAACATAGCTAACAAAATTTGCAATGATGCTCAATGATTGAATAGTCTTGATTCGAAACTACGCATAAATTACTTCATATTGCGACATATTAGAAGTAAATTTGTTTTTGCAGGAAGTATTGGCCAGGGAATTCGAGATTTAAATTTGTTCCTTATCCTTCCTTATAATATCACATATATCTGTTAGAAATAATATTGCAAATAGCTTCATTAGTATTAGTGCTAGAATATTTCGAAGCAAATGATCGAATGAGTGAAAACAAGAGTTTCAGATGAAATTAATACGACCAAAAGCAAAACTATTGGTGAAGTCTTTATTTTTATTCTCAACTTAGATCTATAGAAAATGTTTATTTTTTTCGATTAGCTTGACTTTTTTTTGTGAAATTAAAGTATTAAATTATTTATTTGAAAAAAAATGTGTAAAGTTGGAGTTGCAATCAATGCAACACAACTTTGTTGCGCAGCAAATTTTGCTAATACCTCAAACTTGGCATGGCAACAAAAAAATTCAATTCCACCAGTTCCTATGAACGTCCGGGAAATGCAAATGAAAATCAGAATTTGTTTTTTTTTGTTTCATTTTTGCTTTACAATATACTCTGCAGATTTTAAAGGAAAAAGTAATCATTGATATCACTTTCCGAGACTTAAATCCATATTATCAAACAACAATTTCGTTAATATAGCCAGTGACAGATGACGGTAAATGTTGTGTTGCATTGTTTGTAACTCCAGCATAAAAGTAAATGACTTACCCATTTAATTTTTTATAATATTCAAAACTATTTCCGCTAGAAGGACCCAGACAAAAATATACTTATGATTTAAATGGTGCACCAAATATGAACGCAGGGCTATTTAACGACATCCACCTAGTGCTGGCTGCAAAAAGTTTAGCCGCTGCTAACCTTTTTAAAATAATTTCTTGTTCTGACAAACAGTTTGCAGCGTTTCACTTTCATCGACGACACAAAATGCGTTCGTGCAATGCTCTCTTGATGTAAAAGAAAAAAATACATTTGGTTGCTTTTTACAGAAATAAAACCTTCTAACTATCATAGATTTATTTTCAAAGAACATTTAGTTTGATTAAGTTTTAACTCTACCAAATGTTAAATTATATCTTATAACAGTAAGGTTCAGCTTATTGCATTTGAGGTATAATAATAGTTAAATGCTTTAGTAATGGCCATTTCCCAAAAATGGGGAATATATAAACCTTTTGGATTATTTTTATTCAGCTTTGCGTTTTCCATCTGCTAACATCTAGAAGTAGGTCGATTTCCTGGATATGGTACCAAATAACTCAAAACACCAACAACAAAAAACCTTGTCAACCTGGCTCTACTCAAATGCTCGTTGGAGCTGACTTCTATCGGTGCCTGGAGTCTAAATCCTATGTTAAACATAAATTTATAGTTGCCAAATCCAGGTTTCAGTATACTAAATACTTTTTCGGCAAGAGGTTTGCCATGACTCCTAAAATGAAAATTGTTTTCTATTGTCTGCTTCAATTACCTGATCCACATTTATTGCGACACATTCTACAATTTGGTAACTAAAAAGTAGCCTAAAAAGAGGTAAGCAGACGAACAAAAAAGCTACATTTTGGTGACACATTGGTGATTTTTATCTGTCCTTAATGCAATCCACGAAAATAGCAGGCTAGTGGTAGCTCCTCAATGTACTTTTAAATTTTCGAAACATAAATATTTGATGTTAAATATCATTGCAGGAGCAATCCCATTTAAAAATTTAATGACAACATCGCTCGACAAAGAAATGTCAACAAATAACAAAATTTATCATAGCTGGCAACCCTTTCGCGGTTTTTCAACAAAATTTCTACAGAATTAAAACCGCAACAAGATATGCTTTTCACATGAAATTCGTTTTGATTTCATCACTGCATCGGAAGTTATAGGGAAAAACCTTTATTTTCCTGAGCAAATTTACAATATTTAAGAGACAAAAATTGCCATAGTTGGCAACCTTATAAAAATTTTTCAACAAAATGTCTATGTAATCTGTCTTAGAGTAAGGTTAATCTACGGCGTGAATTTTGTTATAATTTGTTGGCTAAATCGGAAGCTATAGGCCAAAAACCAGTTTTTTTTCTCGACGTTTTTTCAAAATGGTACCACTGCCACAGTGTTGCCTATATTTCAAAATCACTTCTATCAAACGTGGTCCTAGCTAATACTAACATGTCCTGTAAATTTCATCGCATCGCATTATCTGGTCGTCAGTTCTCATGAACAGAAGTTTTGAGTGCTGAAAATAGAGGTAATTTGATCATGGGTTGCCGTTCTTGTGCACCGCGAAATTTTGAAAATATTAATTTGACGTGATAGACAAAGGCCAAATTTATCAATAACCTGAATTTATTTTCAGGAGGGTCGATGATTTGAAGGATGTTTTTTGCCCGCACAGTCTTGAAAGTCCATGTGTGTTAAGTCTTAGTCTATTTTAATTTGCTTTGCGAATTTCACGATGATCCATTGTTTTCGTTAGAAGTTATGACAAATCGAAATTTGACAAAAAAGTCCTTGCCTACTTTTAGGCATTCAGCGCCCACACAAGGCTCATTTTTTAATCTTAAGCAAACATAAAACATAATAATTTTTCATTTCCAATATTTACTTTTAGCAAAATTGTACTCTGCTTAGAAACATAAGGGTACCTGAAAATTCACTACAATGCCCGCCACCGCCAAAGGGCTAAAGATATCTTAATTCTAACAAATCATTGACCTACCTATTATATACATCTATGTTCTCCAAAAGTTTTATTTCAATCATTTTGCTTATATATATATATATATATATATATATATATATATATATATATATATATATATATATAAATGATGTATTTTCGACGAAACGAGTTTAATACTAATTTTCTTTGAAAATCAGCAAAAAACACAAAAACAACTAGATTCACACTGAATATTGCCTACAATAAGGTCAATTTATCATATGAATTTTTCTTTGATTTCAAGATTGCAGTGGAAGCTATAGGATAAAAAGCTTTATTTTGCTGAGCAAATTTAAAAAAATCAAATCACCAAAATTACCGTAGCTGGCAGCTCGAAGCTAATTTTCCAACCGAGTTTTTACAAATTTGTGTGAATTTCTTTAAAATTTATAGAGGAAAAACAAGTTTTTTTCTAAGTGATTTTTAACGATCGCACCACTGGCACAGGGTTGCCTACATTTCAAAACCGCTTTTATCCGACCTGGTCCTACTCAAAACCATATACATTCTGTGAATTTCAGTTGTATGTGATAGTCGGGTCGGGAGTTCTCGAGGTGAACAGAAGTTTATGATGTTAAAAATACATGTAAATTGGGGAATGCTTACCGATGTGGAATACCTACCGATATGAAATTTAAAAATTAGTAAAAAGTCACGTTTGCTGTTTAGACAAAGCATAGGATTTAAATATGAAGGACCTTTTTTCAAGAAAGCGAAAATTTTTCAGGTGACTTGGTGATTTGAAGATTTTCACTTTCAGTGTCTGTCGTAGGTACAGAGTTATCAGCTCGTTCATAAAAAAACTACATTAGTCCACAATCTAAGTCTACATAAGTCTTGTAAGTTGACATATGACAGTTTCACAAAAATTTGAAAGAAATATCAAAAGCTATCACAACTCAAAAATTTTCAAAGTTTCTCGATCTTATTTTAGGCACTTAGCGCACACATAGTGTTAAAAATTTAAACACTAAAATGGCCGCCAGCACAAAAGGGTCAAAGATTATTAGCATTAGGTCAGAAATGGACCTATTTTGCATATACACGAATATGAAGTTTTGGCCAAAGTGATTTAGTTTTGAAATGAATACAGGAGTAAATGCTAGTAAACATGTAAAAAGAGTTCAAAATACATTCAACAGCTTTGAAAACCCTGGCTTTGATATGAATGACCTTACGGCCAAATTTTATTTTGCTTTGAAAAATCACTTGTAGGTCTCTGAATAGCTGCACAGCAGACAGGGAAATACCAGGCAAAAATGTATGTTAAAACTAAATTAGCTTGAAGCTACGGACAGTTATCCATAGATTTGATTGCTCTGTATAATTTTAGGTCACCCACATAATGAAGACAAAAATTGTTGATAAGAGAAGTTATACAATTAACAAAAAGGATAGCAAGTAAAGGACCGAGGATAGAACCTTGATCAACTCTGGATATGGGAAAGACAGAAGAAGAAAAAGAGCCGCTATCAGATAACTCCACAGGGATAGCCCAAAAAGATAAGAGAAGAACCAAGTGTGAAGGGGACCAAAAATTCAAAAACTTTCAATTTTGCTGTTGAGAAGTATTTTAAGGCTTATGAAGGCAAAAGCATTCAAAGAGTCCGTATATATTACATCAACTTGAAGTTAGGAATCGAAGGCTGAAGCGATATAGTACCATCAAAAATACCATAAGATTAGTTCCACAGCAACATTTAATTTAAAAACTTTTTGAAACTATCTAAACACTATCCAAAATTGTAATTCTTATTAATACAATCTTTTTATGTAGACTATCAGATTTTTGTATGAAGCATAAACGCTAATTAGGCTCAAGAATAAAAGAGTCTTATGAGTTTCTTGTGAAACTATATTGAATCATTTGTAATCATAAAATATACTTCTTCCGAGTAGCTCTAGTTTCACCGTTAAAAAATTAATCTTAATATGCATAAATCAAATCTGAGTTTGAACTTGAAATATGACAACCACAATATTTGCACAGATTCAGATATTGTCCTCAATTAATCATCACTCGACCGGATAAACTAATTCTCTTGCCAGCTGCTAGTCGAACAGAAAGGCTTACATCATATAAAATCTGCAATAGATCATTACACAGATCTCACACGTAGCTATAAATTTTCAATTTCCTCAGACTCACCATTGCACAACTCTCATAGAATTCTCAGTGGGACGTAAATAATGAAGACTTGCACAAGTTCTCGACCACTTCGCAAGCATAGGTTTGCAACAGAGTTATCAATTATAACATCCGATAACGAATTAATTTATCGATAGCCACAGCACTTCTTCTGCACGACGTCGATAAGCTTCGATATCCTTGGAGCGTACAGTAAACTCGTGCTCGCCCAAGTTTCATGACTAAAACTTTCCTGGACACGTAACTGACCGCAAATAAATTGCACTAGCTGGCTAAAGGAATGGCCAGCGTCCAGGAACGATACGACTGGGAATGGGTTAATCGTTCGTGTAATTGCCGCTTACACTGCTAAATATGCTTACTGAGCGTAGCCAGTTCACTGAGAACTTCGATAAAAATGATGATTTAGTTGTATCGCTATCTCGGAAAAACTTGGCAAATTGTTGTTTCTCTTTACTGGACAGTTTTCGCGAGTTTGGACTGTAGTACGCTTCATTGATTGCATATTGATTGCACTTTGCTTCCATGATGCATTTACGAAAGAATATTTTCTGCAAAAAATGTAATCTGCCAATCGACTGCATTTGTGGCCTTGGGCCATGATATGAATTGGCAGTAAAGTATAAGCGCTTCAATTTGTGTTTAATATGATGTATATATTTGTGTTGATAAACCAATAAATCTCATAATCTACGCACGACCAATTATGTCCTTTTGGTTTTATATTTAAGTTTTACAAACCAAGGAATCTTTCTTTAAAATTTCGTGGAAATTAAATATTCCATGCATAACATAACGACTTATATTAAATTATAAAAAATGAATTTTATTTAACTGATATCTAATTATGTACATTCTAATATTCAATTTTCATGTATTTTCTAACTTTTTCTGATTGTCGCTTTTTTGAATTTGTCGAGCCCCATGGAAATTATGACTATCGTCTGAGCCTACACTGTAACACGTTATCGTGCGGACCAATGACCTGTTGGGAAAACTTCAGCCCAATTTCAAAGTATACAGTCGAGAAAAAAAACTTTACTTCTTTTCGAAGTAAAGTTGAATAGAGATAAAGTCGTTTTATGGCTTTTGCAATCAAATTAGGTCATGAAATGATTTTTTTCAGTTTATTTTCAAACTTTCTAAGTATGTTTGTGATTTATTGCATTACAAGCAAAAAATATGATCGTATGATGATGTTGATGGAGACGAAGTTGGATTGCGAAAAAAAAAGTTATTTCTGGAAGAATTTGAATGGTTGATTGAGTTACTATGCAAAATATTCTGTAAATTGCAATACAATTTTGAATACATATTTCGAAGGAAAATTGTGTTACGATTTCAATTTGATGATTCGATTGGTAATTTTCAATAATTGGTGATGCATTCTTTCATAATTCAAATTTTCAATATTTGGATGCTATTATAATAAGCTGCATCTTAACAAGTTTTAATAACATATTATTCCGTGGCGTCCGCAGTCGGGGGAAAAGGGATGCAACTTCCGGTTTTACTGTATAGCTACTCTTAAAAATTTGTTGCTGCTTTTTCCTGCAGCTTTCTTTTGGGTTCACAACAGTTAACTGAACATTAAAAAAACTATAACGCACCTGAACCACTAGAAATACTAATGTTCGATAAACAGTAGTAGAATCGTGCAGATTTTGAGTGCGTATTCTACCACACGTGCTCCAACCTATTTCGAGTGCAAAATAACTTTGATCTCAACAATGCATTTAACCTCTTAGGGTGGAAAGGATTTCAGGAATTTCAAAATTTAGGAAAGTCAAACACTGCAAAACTTTGAAAGCAGCATAACATAACATAAACAAAGAAAATGCTTAGTGCTTGCAACACTTCACCATCACTGCAACCAGAAGTCTCCCACAATTGTCTATCGATTAAAATCTATCGATTTCGACTTTATCCGATGATTTCATCGAAAGTTACAGGATTATTAAGATGTTTAGGGTCAAAAAACGAAAGATGTTTGTTTAAACATTTTTAGCTTATTTTCATTGTTTATGTTCGCGACATGAATAGCTACTGAAAGCATTTATTGATAAGAAAATAGCAAAAACCCTCACGCTCGCAACCCTTTGCTAGTATCAAAGCCAAAAATATATAACACCTGCCTCACATTGAAATCAACCTACTCTGTGAATAACGTTTTGATCCGATGACTGCATTGGAAGTTATAGGGGTACAAAAAAATTTAGGGTTACCAGTCGCAAACATTTTCAAATTTACGAAAATTTAATATTTGTTGTTTATTGTCACTACAAGATCATCACGGTTTGAAGATTTTACGATAAAATTGCTTAATAAAGATATTGCGAACCAACCATAGCTGGCAACCCTGTAATGTTTTTTAACCAGATTCCTTCTGAATAATGCCTATAATAAGTTTAATTGATTATATGAAATTGGTTTTGGTTTCATGACTGCACTGGAAGTTATAGGGCAAAAAGCTTTATTTTCCTGAGTGAATTTTCAAACCCCATGATACCAAAATTACCAAAGCTGGCAGCACAAACCGAATTTTTCAACCAAATTTCTACGTAACACGGCTTAAATTAAGGTTCAGCTACTGTGTCTATTTCATGAAAATCTGGTAACTCAACCAGAATTCATAGGGCAAAAAGCAGTTTTTTTTTAATTTTTCAATATGGCACCACTGGCAAAGAGTTGTCCACATTTAAAAACTGCTTCTATCGGACCTGGTCCTTTTCAATACCAATAAATTCTGTGAATTTCATTTGAATTTGATAATTGGGTCGTGAGTTCTTGTGAACAGAAGTTTTTGATGCTTCAAATATAGGTAAATTGGAGAAGGATTACCGTTTTTGTACGATGTGAAATTTGTACGATATATACACAAAGCATAAGATTTCCATATGAGTTGGTTTTCACTGTGAAAAACGGAAATTTTTCAGGAGATTCGATGGTTTCAAGTTTTTCAGTTGCAATACCTCCGTAGCTGCAGGGCTACCAGCACCTTCATAAAAAACTACAGGAGTCTACGACTTAGTAACAGCAATATACCCTGTAAGTTTAATAAGGATTTGATAATCTCGTTAAAAGTTACGCAATTCAAAATTTTTCAAATTTTCCCAGTTTAATTTTACTCGCCTAGCGCACACATAGGGTTAAAAATTTCATAAAAGTTATCATATCCACGTTCAAAATTCATTCAATAAACTTTATTTTTGCGAAAGTTATTTGTGGACAGAAAAAGAGGTATATTTAAAACATCACTAAAATTGCCACCGGCGCCAAAAGGTTGAAGATTATTAACTTTTTGTGATACTTGGCACTATTCTGCATAAAAATGTCAGATTGATGAGATATGACTGAAATGTTTTGATGATATATATATATATATATATATATATATATATATATATATATATATATATATATATATATATATATATATCGAAATATGAATTTTTGGCCATAGTAATTTTAATACTAATGTTCTTCTTCGAACATTAGTAAAAAGTGTGACGTTATATTAATTGCTGTTGTTTGATTCCTACATTATTTTCTTCTTTTTTTACAGACTTGAGAATTGGACGCGTTCACCTGGTATTCAAAATGGATTTATCTAAAGAGCCTGCATTTCAGTTCAGCATTAGTGCAATTAGATTCCTCTGGACTTTGATATCGCCTTGTTGGAGACAAGACAACTATTGAGGTATTTTATGCTTGCATTCTTATGTTCTTAAATATTACGAAATTATTGCAACTATTTTGTTTTTCATTCGTGAAACGTATGCATTGTTTCGCAGATAGGTACTGAGAAAAATACATCTGTAAGATACTATTTACGTACTTGGTCCATAAATAAACATCGCTTTTTACTGTTTGTTTTCCATTCGTAAAACATATGCATTGTTTCAAAGATAGATACCGAGAAAGAAAGATCTGTAAGATACTAATTTCTTACTCGATTCTGTTGTAAATACTGTTTCATAAAATAAAATTTGGTACCAATTTGCTGTCTTAATAGCTTTGGTATAAACGATACTTTCAACCATATAAGATGTTCATCTGAAACCTTTTGTCTTCCTTTCAGTTTTTTTTTACTTGGCTCATAACCATTTTCTCCATTTTCAGCTGGATAAAACACAATAATCCTTTTGCAAATGCTAGAATAAAAGCACGTAGAGATACATAGAGGACAAGGTACACCACTACACAAAAATATAGCACTCAGTACTTGATTTTTACTGTCTTTGGAGAGGAATCTCGCAACAGGGGAAAGTGAGTAACGTAGGAGCGTGCATTGTTTCCGACTTTAGTTGTTTACATCGTGAATACATGATGTCCTAGATACTTTTCACTCTCAAGGACTTCAATATTCACAATATGAAGGAATGCAAATTGTTGTTGTATTTTTGATGAAAACTGGGTATAATATAGAATCATTTGGGATTTCCGTTTTTCGCAACAAATTTTCTATCAACAGATGATAGAGAATTTTAGCGTTGGATTAATCTTAATACGGTAAATATTATTTCTCAAATGGAAAAATTTGTTAATGAAAAGGAAATCAAGAAAATTGTACTTTATTTGGTAAGCAAAAATATAATGTAAAGGATATTAAAAAGTATATAAAAGAAAAGAGACCGACATGAAAGAAAAAGACATTGACTGCAACCCAAATCATGGGCTGCTATTGAGTCGTTGACAGTATATTTACGGGCTCTCTTTTAGATTTCATCTGATCATTTACAACAACATGGTCGCGGATTAGAATTAATGCATTCCATTACTTATTAGGTTTTATGTTGATTGTGTGGCATATGAAAGATTGTAAAACAAATCTTTTTCTTGGGGGAAAAAATATATTTGGAATACTTTTTTTGTTATTCAATTGGTTTCCTGTCCTTGCCGCAATCAGTTACAATCACTTTCACGGCCTGACGATTTAACTTTCTGCTTCTGTTCACTAGAACGTTAATGTCAGCTCTATTATTTATTTAATAAGTATTTTTCACAGGCTGGAGGCTAATTACAAAAATATAAAATTACAACTTGATTATTCAAAAACAAGAGTCAAACTAAAAGTGAATTGATAAAAATATTAAAACTTTTAATAATAAAAGTAAATTTGCATAAGCATTGCAAAATGTGCATAAGCTGCGAAAAAAGCTGACAGTAATGATTTACATGATATTTTTTAAACACTAGGGATTGACATAAGATTTCAATATGATGCTTAATTTGTAAGTGTCTGTGGTAGATGGCCAAGTTATAGCGTACCGTATCTTGCGAAAATGCGCAATAACAGCAAATACAAAAACACGTCAGTTGTTGAGTCACACATATTGAGTTTCGTTACCTCCTTCGATGGAGCGGCTTTATCGTTTGCTATGTAAGTGGAAGCTAGCAGCACAAAGTCTTCCTAGTCCTCCTCATATGCTATGACTTTCGGGTCATTCGGGCTGAAATCAGTTAGAAGATAAGCGTGAACATTCTACCTCAAAAGCGTAGCTATTCTTACTGTTGCTACTGTAGTGAGGAAAAATATTGACATGCACTAATTCTAGTTTTGCAACTAGGTTTTCTGTAGAGATCGAATCAGAATGAAATTTCAGAGAATGGCAGTAGTAGTTTGGCCGAGGTGAACTTACTCTGATGCAAATTTATCTACAGTATCTTTCGCGTCGCTCTTCGTCCATCTGGAGATTATACGCTGTTTACTGCGGGTCACCTGTGTCCAAATCGCTCTTGATCGCGCCGGTCGTCAATGTGTTTTCATAATCATCGTTTGAGTGGTGTTTCTTTAGGTGCAGCAAAAACTGCATAGGCAGTTTTTCCTGCACTTTTCATCTTGCGAAAGTGCGAATGGAGCAGATAATCAGACTCCTCGTTAATTTGAATTATGTACACTTACCTCCCGTCTTGTGCTACTGGCTTCTTTACATCCAGAACCTTCCAATACTGAATTGGAATATCCTAATTCTGCCTCGGCAGCAATTTTAGGGCCGCCTCTGGTTCCACTCCCCGTGATATTGTCACCTTTTCTCTAGGTAGTGTTGGGATAATATCGCTGTCTACTATTTTCACCCCAACTCTTTTCTATAGTCCTGAAAACTTGTGGACTAGAGTTCCAATAACCATGGTTTAACACCTCTCAACCAGGGTGCTTCTCCTCATAGTTAGCTCAGGGTGCTTCTGCAGCCAGGCAATCATAACATTGATCAGGCGTCACGATTAGGTACGGTCACGGTGTGGTACGGTTTGAATACATATCTAGTATTCGTGACCCTTGTCGACTTAGAGATGGAGGGCTGTTGGAACTCTGGCTAACTGCTATAATTTGTTGGCTCCTTGTTCGGTGTTTTTCACCCTCGGTGGACTTTCCTGCCTGTCTATTTGAAAAGCTTTGCTCTACCTTATTATGTAAGGCAAAGTCCTTAAGTGCTAGCTTTTTCTTGCTGCCAAAATATTTATGGCCTTTTGCCACTGTCGTCTGAGCCTAGCCTAGCCAATCCTTCTCCTATACGGATTCGGATGGTTTATCATCAAGTCTGTTGACAATGAGGTTTATCATCGGATGGTTTATCATCAAGTCTGTTAACATTGCCTTACATTCCACCAGGGCTTTTCTACCATCTTTGCTTGACTTGGGCCTGTTTCTCTTCTGGGGTCCAGCGCCTTTGCCTTGCGTAGGATATTTGAGGAGTTTTTCGTCCGCTTCGGTTGAAAGTTCTTCGTCCGCTTCGAGTATTACCCGTTTGAATAACAGCCAGTGAAGTTGTCTGCTTCCTTTCTTTTTTCTATTAGAGATGACACCTTTATAGTTTCGAGCTACTTCTGAAAGGTTCCGTTACCGGTTCCACCAGCTTTTTATTCCAAGTAAAACTTCTTGAAGTATTATATGCTGGTAGGCTGTAAGTGGTCAACCTCCGTAGCATTGCAGCTGCTGGATATTAACGACCCGAAACCTGCTTACTCATTCGACTCCCTGCACCGTAATTTTCTCTCCTTTTATGTCTTCTATGACTGATTTTTAGTTGAGGATCTCCTTTGTTTAGGTTCAATCTCAGCAAGGTAGTAACATATTTGGCTTAGTGAACCACTTAGCCGCACAACAAGGTGGCAGATCGACAAAGTGACCATCTAATATGTGAGTTTCGTTTTGCTTTCTAACTAAATTAGAAGTTATAGGGCAAACAGCTTTTATTTTGTTGCACAAGTTTTCACGATTCAAGGCACAAAAATTACCATAGCTGGCAGTTCCAACCTGATTTTCAAACAACAAGCGTTCTTCAGAGTGTGGTTCAGCCACTTTGTTGGTTCGATTAAAATCTGGTGAGTAGATCGGAATTGATAGGGGAAAAAGCAGTTGTTTTTCTTCTTGATTTTGCAATGTTGCGCCACTGGCACAGAATTGCCAATATTTTAAAATATTTTCAACAGGTTTGCTCCTACTTAAGACTAACATATGTTGTGAATTTCATATTGATCTAATTATCCAGCCGTGAGATCTCATGAACAAAAGCTTCGAGGGCTCAAAATAGAGGTAATTAGGTGATGGGTTGCCGTTCTTGTGCAACGCAGAATTTTGAAAATTTCATTTCCACAGGGTGAACAAAATGATGAAATTTATCGATCATTTGCATATTTTTTTCAAAAGGCGTAAATTTTTCAGAAGGTTCGATGATTTGAAATATTGTTTTAAATTAGTTAAACTTGCACTTACAGCAAACTCCACGATATGTCAGAAGTTATGACAAATTGAAATGTGAAAAAAATCTTGCCTATTTTTTGGCATTGAGAGACTTGTAGAGATCAAAATTTCCAATTCTTTATCATAAACAAACATAAAACATCATCAACCTTCATTTCGAATACTGGCTTTTTCTCTCCACAGAACTATAGAGGTGTATCAAAATTCACTTTAATGTCCGCCGCTACCAAAGAGTTAAAGATATTTTAATTGGATCTAGTTGTGAACGTACCTTTAATATGTATTCATATCCTCCGAAAATTTCAGCTCAATCGGACCATGCACTTCAGAGATTATCTTTCTTAATCTTGTTGATTACATTTATGCATACACACATATGTATGTATGTATATAAAAATATAAATTTTCAACAATACGCTTGTTATACCGATGTTTAAAAAATCAGATTTCATTAAATTATTTTCCAGAAAAAGTGATTGTCATATCAACTGCAAGCTTTTTTCTAAACTAAGTTAACTAAACTTTTACAGCCAGTTGATTCACTTATTTTTTTAGCACAACAAAGACTTTATAGCAGCTCAGAAAACAATATATATGCATGTATTTACTTAAAAAACAAAACATGTTTTATATAATTTGTGTTCTCTCAAATAAGAATCTTCATTGTATTATAGCATACATCCACTGGCTGTTTGAAGCAAGAATTTTGGCCATAAATTCAACTTTCTCTTGTTTTTCACTTGGTGGTTTAAAACATTTCTCAAGCTCATATTCTTAGAATCGTCCGTGAGCTGCTTGATTTCCCTGAAGCTGAAACCAATTACATGTTTTTTTTCCGTTGTACAATGCTTGCAAAATGAACACTTAACATCAAACAGTTTTGGCTACTAATGAGGAGAAGATATTTTTGTATTCAAGTAGGATTTACTCTCCGGAATTCGTCAGAATTTTCGTCTGTTTCATGTTGTTTGGCAACAAGCGGGAATTTTAAAAATTCCTTAAAATCATTAGCTTACGTATGAAAAGCGTGTAAACATAGACACGTATGTATATCCACAAAAATATCGCTAAGCTTTTGTAATTACATACCAATTTACAAGCATTTCATTTTCAAATAGTACACTTAAGGTTGATGATGATCTGTGTACTTGAATTGAAGTCCCCATAGATATTAATTTCCTACGAGCGATGCATATTCATTTCATATTTCACTAATCATGAAACAATCATCTATCAAAGCGATCGTTAAATATGCATTAATGAGAACGTTTACAGCCATTTGATTCCTCCATTGGTCAGATTCCTTTAGATCGAAATCATTTGCCATGCTTTCACGTTACACAAAAGAACGATTACAAAGATAAATGAGCCGTCGAATCTATGCGGAACGAAGGCCAATTAGTCTATGAAGTATCCTATTAAATTCCTCTGCTATTGATTTCAGTTAAATTAAATTGCTATTGTCGATTTCTTCGTCGAGGTGCGGTTGTTTTCAAGGATCGTGGCGTAGGTTGGTTGGAACCATCATATCGCTCACGGTGATATCTTCGAGCCTCGCTGGTGCTCTTTAGAAGCTTGTGCACTATTCATCAAACATGTTATTGATTTCAATTACAAAGGTGCGTGCATGCTTCGTGTTTAGAAACTGGAGGCAATTTTCGAGCTAATTAAACCGCTTTTGTTTACAGGATTCAGGAAATTGTGGCGATGGTCGTGGTTGACTGGAAGCAGTAGGTGATATTACTTTGTCGAGAAATCAAACTTGTAGGCATGGATTTTTATTATAGGTGCACTTGGGTGCAGACCTTGATATGATATTAATGAATATTTTATGCATGTACGTACACATAAATTGGCTGTTAATAGGTGAATTATAAATGAATTTCACTTAGTTATGGATGTTGTGATTGATTCTTTTACCAAAATGGTTTGATTGATGCAATTACTAGAACTACTGACTGTTATCCATGTAAACTCATCAAAATCAAGTAAGCTTACTTTTCTTATAATTTACGTACAATAGACTGCAATCAAAAGTGAAAATAATTATCGATTTTGTGTACTCGTGCATATGACTGCTAGATTTACATGAGCCTAGAAATACCAAAAACATAAATATATAGGTTTTATTATGTTGATTGCAAGAAATATGGTTTACTTATTTTTTCAACGTTAAAAATGTACTTATAATTATTTTTTGTTTGTAAATGAAAAAGATATTATTCGGAGAATCCTTGCGACAATGGAAACTATTTTGCGAACTATTACTCTTTTAAACAAGTATTTCAATCCGTGTAAATATGTTTTGCATGATGTCATTTTGACTTTCAGCTTTCTTCTATTTTTTAGCAACTACTATCAACAATTTTCAATGAGAATTTCTTGACTGTGAAACTGTTAGTTCATATTATGTCTTAAAGTTGCCTGAGTCTTTCGATATTGAAGTGGTCGCATTGTTATAAGAAATTTCCTAGTTCTATTGCAAAGCCAAATAATTTGAACATTTAGATGTAAAAATATTCAAAGCAGGTGAGTTTTTTGATTTTAGACTATACCTTCATTCCTTCGTTAGCAACGATTAACAGCCTGAATTTCATTTAGCTGGTTTTAGCTTGACTTTTGTGGAAATAAATCCGTTTTCGATTAGCAGCCCTCAAAAATACTTTGAAAATGCTCATCTATCGAACCGATTTCACTCAAAAAGCAGCTCTCAGCCAACAGCTACTTTCCGAATTTTTCAACAAATGAAATAATCTGAATTCTATGTGTTGCCATACCTTTCGCTTGCTTCTAATACTTTTTTAATCATTTTCATTCCGCGCTCGTTCGCTCGATCGTTATCGATGGATAATTCCGGGGTGTGTTCAAGGTGCATGCTATAACAGCTATTAGCTGCTATTTTAGCAGCTCTGGCTGTCCAATGTCACGAAATAGCTACTTTCTGATACTTGCTATTTGACAGTCGGGCTGTCCAAGATTCCAGCATAGCTGCTAAGGTAGCAGCTATTTGCTGCTCGCAGTCTGGAGGATAGCAAGAAAGTAGCTAAGGCAAAATGGCCGTGCGTACACAGCTGACATGCAGTTCAAACGTCATTTTCAAATTGAAATGAAAAGAAGTTTTTGCGCTTTTGTGACAGAGGAGATGAGGAGTAAATTTGAAAATAGTGCCAGCATAAATTAAATACGGGCTTTTAAACACTTAAACTCAACTCGAGTTTTAAGTTGGCTTGTACACAGCGCAGCTCATCTTGAGTTTTTAGAAGGCGAGCATGAAGCGTAAAAGACCGGGTGCACTGATTTCTGTATTATAAAATTTTCAACGATTACTTTTTGCTCTTTTCCTCATATATGGCGTCAAAAGCCGGAAATAAGTGATACGTTTTAAATATGTTAGGAAAATTTTAATGGATTGTGCAGCTGTATGTTGAAAACTCTTAAATTTCATACAGTTTCCAAAGTTCAATGGAAATATTGAACTGATCCACAAAAATGCAAAAATAAAAATCAATAAACACAATAAAAAAATTGAAACAAAATTATTTTTAAACTTCTTGTGTAAAGGCTGACCTTCATAGCAGCTCTTGGCTGTCCAATATCCATAGCTGCTTCACCTAGCTACTGCGAATTTCGACACTTGCTAAAGTGATGCTATGCTATGCTTTTGGAGCAGCTATAGCATGCACATTGAACACACCCCCGATCGCAACTCTGAATTATCGTCAATGTAGTTTCACTTCCTCGCAGTTCATGTTTGTCGCTATTGCTTCATTTAGCAGTCTACGTGAACCTAACAAAGTCCATTTAGTGTTGGATTTGATTTCACTAACAATGTTCAATTCAAATTGGCTTGGTTATGATTAAATAATTAAATAAAAGAAATGCATGTTTAAATAAAAGAAATCCAATAAAAGTAAAGTAATCCCACGAAAACCCTGGTACGGGTCTAGCTGAGAGACCTTAATCATAAATTTACAATCAATGTGAATACGAGTCTGGAGTGATTAGCTTCACGATCACTTTACCCTTGATTAATACAGGTGAATACAATAAGGTGAATTCAAAGCTTGGAACGCGGTCCCTCGTCCAAACCTGGATTCGAGTCACTGACGCCACACACAAGAAGTGAGTGCTCTGCTTACTAGACTATTCAAGCTTAAATTCAATACATGATGTAAAATCACAACGAATGCATTGGAATACAAATGATATGATGCAGTTGCGAAAAATAGCGCCCAGCGTGGGCTACCTGTACCCATGTATTGAATAATATGTTAAAGTAGGGTTGTTGGATTTGTTGGATTTTTTGTACCAAAAGTATGAATCAGAAATGTTAAGAAGTTAAGGTTAAAAAAAACCATCTACATTTATCATCGAAATCGTCAATATATGAACGAATAATTAAGAGTATCTAAACGATGATTGAATTTGCTTAAGCTTCGTCTCTTCTATTTTGCTGGCCCAAACGCTGATTGATCCAAAAAGCTAAGGAATATTTTCGCAATGTCCGTCAGATATTATGTCATGGCAGATCATATAGGTGTCCAAAAATTCATCCTGCAGCACAGTTTTGGGTTCCACAAGGAATATTAACACGAGGGTAACTAACCGTATGATTTAAAGTTTAAAATCACATAGTCGCGTATACAATTGAGCTTCTGGTCGTCATATGGGCACCGTGGGTTGGACGGCATTCTTTAGCAGAGTGAAAAAGAGCATAGCTTGCTTCAAACGTATTGGTTGTTGTTGGTAAAGGTTATCTATATGTGAACACGGTTCTCTTTCCGTCTATAAATTAGCATAGATAATGTATATCGTCTCTAATGCTTATCAAAGCAGAGAATATTTGATACGGAAAACTGGATCGTTTTGCGGAATAAGATTCGAAAGCAGAATCAAAATGGAAATTGTTTTTGTCGTCGATAATGCTAAAATTTGTAACAACTAACGTAATGATCTCCCATTGCAAGCGGTCACAACAGTCAGCTATGCACTGTAAGCTGATGTCTGATAAGAATCAGTGCACACTTTCGAAACAACTTAGTTAAAATTGTTCAATTTTAATCATCCCACAAAAACAATTTCATTTTTTTTTAGCAAAACCATATTCAATGAGTGTCTTCTTTGATCACCTGGCTTTACATAAGATGGCCCCTGGCTTCACTCAAGCATTTAGGATTCTCATTATAAATCCATTTTTATCTCCATTAACTATTCAATGCAAAGAAACCTTTTCTTTGATGTCTTTGAACCAGCATTTCACAAATGGTTTTTCGATGCTCGATCTCTCTTTCTTTCACTGAACTGGAAACTCAGCTACTAGTTTTTTCTTTCCGCATCTCATTTTCCGTAAATATTTTGCAACAGCTGTTCCATCATGACCCTGGCTTTGGACGTTCTCTGTAAGATGGAAAAGAGAAACCAGGTTGACGCGAGTTATACTGATTTCAACAAGGCCTTCGACAGAGTCGATCATCAAATTTTGACACAAAAATTATTTGATTTCGGTATATCTGGCTGCCTACTTAACTGGCTTAAATCTTATCTCTGTGACAGAACTCAGATTGTCAAATTCCAAGGAAAATTTTAAAAAGCGGTTTTTTTGCTGTCAATGGTGCCGCAAGGCAGTCATTTGGGGGGCCCTCTTCTCTTTAATATTTTCATTTCGGATCTATCTAGGATTTCATTTGATACCCCACACCTCTTCTACGCTGATGACTTGAAATTGTTCCACACTATTATAACGCAGTCCGACATTGATTTTCTCCAACCAAAACTTGTATCTCTTGAGCACTGGTGCCACCTGAATAAACTAAACCTCAACGTCGATAAGTGTCGAGTGATAAGTTTCTCTCTAAGAAATTAAGTCATAGCCAACTCATACTATCTCAATAATAATGAACTTATTAAGGTAGAACATATCTTAGACCTACGCTTAACCCTAGATACCAAAATGCGCTTTAATTTGCAGATCAACAAAGTCTTGTCGAAAGCGAGCAAACAATTAGGTTTCATTAAGAGGTGCGGTAAAAAGTTCAAAAAGATTTGGGTTACTAAGTCTCTACATATATAACAAGTGCGGTTTCTACTGGAATACGTCTGCATAGTCTGGTGCGCAGCTTTTCAACTACACAGTGACAAGCTCGAATCGGTTCAGAAACAATGTTTACTTTTCGCCTTGGGGCACCTCTATAATCCATACGACTGTATAAAGGGAATCGCCTAAATACCTGTTAGGTTTCTGTTGAGAAGACATCGATAGGTTGGTTGCAAAGTGCCTGGGTTTGGTGGTGATGCGTTTACTGGATTTATTGTTCCTCCACTGGCTGAATGTCATTCCGCGCCAAGTATAAACATCTCCAATGCGTTTATGGTTAGAAAAAAGCCACCCATATTTTGCTGGAACAGTTAGTTTGAAACAAGTTTGGGATTTGTCCTTGTGTCCTCGCCGACGGGTGCGTATAGATTCTCATTTACAATCCACGATGCATAACTCATCCTTGAGTACTCTGTATAACCAGGTGACGTCAGCGGATCTAGGAGCTCCTCTTACAAAGAAAGTTTTGTTGCAAGGTTTGTCAATAACCGTCGTGCTTACTGCCTGGTTGCACATTGTGTTGTTGATTGTGTTGTTGAACAGCTTGATCTTCCTAATTCTGGCATCTCATTCTTCACGAGACCAAGATGTGCCAAATTTTAAAATCGGCCGACTCGAGGATTTGTCTGCAGCTTTTGAAATTATTTTGTTGGAGATTAGTCTCAGCTGCTTCATTGGGGATGTTGAATTATCCACCATAATTGGTACTACTGACATTACTGGTAAGTCTTCAGAAACTTCTCCTATCGTTGCTTTGGTGGCAACATCATTAATCATTTCAACAAGAATGTTGAGATTTTTGTCAAGACTTTTAACTGTGCATGCCATGTTATCAAATAGGCCCACACCAGCATCCATTCCTCTAGCTAGAGACGATTCACCGCAATTGGTGGTAGAACTTTCAAGCAACATGGATATTTTCTTATCGAGAGTAGATAATGCTTTCTCGATATTAGGTTTGTTGTCGTTGTTGTTGTTCGTTGTTATGCTCACTAGTCCATCGAAACTTCTGGCCATTTCGGTAAAACTGTCACCGTTAGCCTTGGTCTGTGCAAGCTGTTTGGCGAGCAGGTCATCTTTGTCCTTTATTAAGTTGTCGATGTGTTGTATGATATTTACGAACATATATCTCAAACGACTTTCTATATCTTGACAATCAGAGCATATAAAATGCTCAGCAAGATATGATGAATACCAGTCTCTAGGGGCATCCATACATGCACCATGTAATCTGCGTTGACAATAGCCTTTACACACGACGAACTTGGATTTACTATCGTAGGCTGTACAATTCACAAAGCAGCATTTGTAACTCATGGCTGTTTGGTGATTAAAGGAAAAACAATCACGAAAATATTCACAAAATTCACAAAATATTCAAAAAATTATTATGATTGATATCTGAGTGTCTTTAGTTTAATTGATTTTAATTTTAAACAGCACAGCAGATTTGAATCGGTCACTTTGTGATTTTAGACAAGAAAATAGATTACGCTGCACATTATCAAGCAGCACTTGCGACACACGATTAATTATAATTATAGTTTTGAGTAGGTCACTTTGAGATTGTATACAAGAATTGGTTACACTGCACAATTTATCAAGCACCACTTGTAACCACGATTAATTATTGGTAATGCCCAGTCGCGGAAACACTTGCGTATTAAAAATGGGTCAATGCTTAAATTGGCTTAATTTGAAGGGAAAACAGAAACGCGTCCGCACTGTTCGACGGTTGACTTATTTTTTGACGGTTGACTTATCTTATCTACCTATCGCCTAAATACAAATACATATCAACTTAAAATACTTTTATATTCTTGTATTATATATATTGTATCATTCCTTGTTTGGCAAATAAAGAAATAAAAAAAATTAATGCTACAGCCTATTTTGATTGTGTTTAACAAGAATCGTCAGCCAAAAAATTTTCCGAATCAACATCTTGAATTTTTTTGGTTAGTTTTCAATGCTCTCCATCATCAATGCGAACATCATCATATTTAAGTCGTCGAAACAATTCTTTGCAGGTTGTAGTCGATGGATCAGTTAAAAAAATCGAAAAACCAATCAAATAACTTGATGGAATAAATTTCGACATTTTCAAGGTAACATTTGACAGCTGACATCAAGCACTGTCAGGTATGACCACCGTAATTTTATAGTACTAGTGGCACCTATTGTGAGAGAACGGAGTAATATTCACACCTTCAAAAAAGTTAAATTTAATTCTGCTAGTTCTGTCAACAACCAATTCATATAGTTTACTATATGAATTGGTTGTTGATTTTATCTGTTTATTAATAAACAATCAAGTAAGTGTATTTAAATGTGCACTACGTTGGTGGATTTCCTAAAACGCATTTATCTATTTAGTCAGAAGTTTATATCTTCACGGAAACTACTCGTATTATTCTCTACTCTTTGATATTTGTATGTAAACAATACTGAAACTCTTGAAATACTTGTCATACGCTAGACGAACCCGAACAGTTTTTAATTAAATTGGAATGAAATTAAATAATTTCAAACTTTATTAATTCAATAGTGAAGCAAATATTATGTTATTACATCATAATAATTGTCTGCTCTAAAACTAGTTAGACAAGAGTCCGTAAGAAACTCATCATCAAGTGGGACTAAAACTTTCAACTCCACTATATTCCTCACTTGAGCATAGAGGCTAGCTTCTGATGCAAAAAAGAACCTAATTAGCGTATCAACTTATCCTGTTGCAACTGCAACTTATGATATAAGAACAATAGTCAAGGACAAACGTGTAGTTTTCTTTTACAAAATTAAGAGCTCTGCGCTGATTTTCAACAACCTGCGCATATTCATCGTTAAATCCCTTATATTAATACGAATGCAGCGCAATTATACGTGCATCGCATGATCTACACATTTATAATTGTGCCGGATGTAAAGCGATTGCGTGCAGGATGCGCTTTGGAAATCTATAAACCTCCCTTAGCATAAGTTTCCCGTTTGGATTGCAACCGTTGAACGAACAATTTATCTTCCAGCTATTCTCATCTCTTGGTACAATAAATAGTGAATCGGATTGTGCAGCCGAAACGTGTAAGGAACGAAGAGAGTCATCGAATGACTGCAAAATGCTCAGTGCTGTAACTAGGTCTACCTCCCTGTTCATGTTGTCCTAGAAATGGGTACATTTAAATGTCGACATTGTGTATTGCTTCGGCATAAATGATAGCAGGCAGAGAAGCACTGAATGTACTTAATTGCCTTAAGCAAATTTATCAAAACGTGCACATATTCATTCCTTACTATGGGAGCTGAAATGACAAAGCAACAGAGTATTCTGTAAGATAGAGAGATTGTTTGTCAGAAGGATTAATGCAAGACTATTTGCTTACGGATCACAATTCTCGTGTGCGTGATATAATTATGAATATTACTCGAATAGGTGAATGCTTAAAAGTAGCACATGGAGCGAATTGTGCGAAATGGTATACACATTGAAAAATTTCCAGAATTTTGTTAGTTAAATCATTAATAATTAAATCAGCAATTATAAATACGTAATCGTTCAAAAGACCATTATTGATTTAAAATAGTTGTACATTCATATGTATCTTTTTCACAATGATTCTAATGAAAATGGTATTATTAAAATCCTCATAAACGAATATCCAGCTGATGTTTTAAATTTATTTGAATTTTGATTTGGTTTATGACATTTATGAATTTTAATATGATTTCAAATTGTGGAAATAAAATATTTTTCAATCATTCCTGACCTTATATCGAATGCCTACTCTTTCATCTACTCTCCCATCTACTCTTATGACCTACTATCATATATAAACCCTTTCGGCAGTTCATGTCAACGAAAATAGCCAAAATTACAGTGAAAATTCACGTAATGCTTCAAAAGCACTTCGACCCACGACCAAAGGCATGTCGCCATGAAAATGCAATCGAAATTGTCTTTACTCGGAATGGTACCGCAATTTATGCAATGCAGGCTCAATTTCTGATTCAACCCTTTCATGTTGCATCGATGATTGCGTAATAGCTCATACCGCTTTCGATCTGGGGCAATTTAATCAATCGTGAACTATTTCATGAGAAATACGAGTGTCGTTTTTCGGTAAATGATATCGCCATTCAATCATATAATGCTTGCCGAATGCAATTCACTGCTCCATTTATATTTTGAAGCTTTCATTTTTCATAGAATTTGGTATTTTCAACAGTTTTCCACTACTGCGAAATTTTATCAAAAATACCCTCGGTTTTAGTCGGAGTCATGTTAGAAATATGTAACGAAGGGCACATGGGGATAGAGTTCAGGTTAAGTATCATAAAGATATGACTTTATGTGAATGGATGGCTGCTCTCATTGATATTCTTTGCAACTCATGGAAATACTTACTCGATTGCATTTTATGTTGAAGTGTCATTCTGCTTTGGGTAAGAATGGTCTCCTACATGTGCTGTATTTTTACAGAAAGAGTGGAAAAATGAGAAAACTCTTAAATTTATGTGCAGTTGAACCTCCGGGAAATGAAATTTAGTTTTCTAGGAAAATATTTTTCATTTGAACGGTCTCTGTGTGCCTGGTTTTATGATTTTAGTAATATGTGTTAAAAACTAAAGCCTATTTGTACTAGAGCTGGGTGGTACTAGGATTTTCACATAACAGGTATAACTAGTACGAGTACAAGAAAATACCTGTTCCAAAAATACTAGCAAGTATATTTTGAAGTATGTACATATATACATACAATACATACGATTTGCAGTGATGTAATGAAACGGTATGCCCACCCCCACCCTTCAGATTCAAAGTTCCCAAGCTAGAATGGTGATAGTGCAAGATGACCTTCAAAGGATAACAAGTCATTAGCCCGTACAGCCGATCCGTAGCTTTCCAATGGTCGGTCATTTATTTGGCAAGTCTTTCTCCAATCTAGGAGCCATCTAAAAGAAAACAATCAAAATCAACTAATTTAATTTTATTTTCGTTCAAATGACCAAAGTTGAAAAATTTACTAAGATGTGACCAACTAATCCTGTTGCCAACTATCATTCGATCTCTGATACCAAACTTTTCCTGGGTAATCTAAAAGATTCGGTAATGGCAACAATGCCGAAAATCAAAAATTTCATAAATTTTTAATTTTTCCCACCATTCCCAAAACACCCGAAATAAACACCCAAAGCAAATAACTCTAAGTACCAGTACTCAATAACAACCTTTTTCTAAGTACAATATCACATCACAGCTAGTGCTACTTACTGTCAAACATAAAATACTCACAAGTACGCTAGTATTAAATACTGGCACGTAAGAAATACTAGCTGATACGAAAAACTTGCAAGTATGTAAATACATGCAAGTACGAAATACTAGTGAGTATTGAAAATATGAAATATGGGTACATATTAATATCAGGATACTATTACGTTGCTATTTGATTGAAATGAATCAAATGGAGGAAATTGATTAGGTATTTTTTTGACTACATGTATAGTTCACAAAAATATTCGTACTTAGTAATTTTGAATTTCGTACTAGGCACTGGCTGTTCCAAAAAAATACCTGTTCGATATACCTGTTCCAGTATATACGCTTCATCTCTAATTTGTACTACAAAATGAACGTATTTTTTAACTGCACTATTTAAAGCAAATCAGTTTAAATTAAACAAATGATTGCATTAGGGTATTAGAGCATTGAAGTATTGCATTAGAGTATTAACTATTTTCGAAATAAGTATTCAAAAACAAAGCCCGCAATTTAAAGCCAAACAATATACACTTAGCATGATACAAAAACTTTAAGTTAAATTAACTTTAAGTTAGCTTAGACATTCTCCCGCGTCCTCCTCTCCACGCTGTTGCGTTCATGCGGAGGTTCCCCGCATGAGGCGGTGTAGTCTCGTCTTTCTACCTCACCTCAAGAGATCTAATTCCGTTTTTCTTGTTGTTGGTTAATCTTTGGGTGGCCGTCCACTCACAATCCCCTAAGACATCATCCTCTCTGTCAGTTTTCCACACTCAGGATATTTGTACACTGAAAGAAAAACTCTTGGTTGGTTCAACTATTTTTAATAGTATTGCAACGATTCATTCAAAATCGTTAAACGAACTACGGAAAATAGTTATTTTTACTATGTTAATATAGTTAATTTATCGATATAAAAGTAGTTGGCTCTGGTTATACAAAAAATATCGCAACGTTCATGAAATCAACTGTTTTAATTATTTCATAACCACGAAAAATAGTTGATCAATAGAAAAATATTCATCAATTCACTCAAAACTTCAACGATTCGAATTATCAACAGTTTTTATGTTACTTAAACTACTTTGCAATAGTTGATTTCAACAAACGTAATTCAGTGAGCAACGTCTTTGGAATTATTCTACGCAAAGTAGAATGGTTTCACCATTTGAACGTTTTTCATGCTCCGAATGAATTTTTGTTTCTTTATCAACAACGCGTCATGGTGCATAAAAGTAATCAACAATTTTCTTATAGTTGTTTTAACTATAGCCCTAGTTGATGCAAAAACAACTAAGGAAAACTGTTGATTTTTCATACTTCTCATACTCATACTCCTATTCTATCATATTCATGTTATGCTGTGAAGCCTTTATATTAAGTTGTATGACGCTTTTTATGCAGTTAAAATATGTATGTACATGACACGCATTGCGATGCAGTGCAGCACCGTAGCAGTGAGCGCACACTGAAAGAAAAAGTTGTGGTTGATTTAACAATTATTTTTAGTAATGCAACAATGCATTTAAATTTGTCTTATGAACTACGGGAAAAGGTTCTTTCTACTCTGCTAAAATAGGAAAATAAGCATCAATTCATTTCACACTACAAAACATTGAATTATCAACAATTTTCATAGTAAGCGAACCATTTTACAATTGTTAAATTCAACAAACATAATTCCACACTACATACTATAGTCATTTACTATTTCGTACTATGTATATTGTTGGAATACCATTGGTTGTGGTTGCTTACTTTTTTTGCACCACGGACGTTGTTTATCAACCACGCGTCATGGTGCATAAAAGTAATCAACTATTTTTTTATGGTTGTTTTAACTATAGCCCGTAGCTGACGCAAAAACAACTAAGAAAAATTGTTGATTTACCAATATTTTTCTTTCAGTGTACTTGAACTCCGCTTGGTCGTCAGGTATATTCTGTCTCATCACCACATTTTTTGTATCTACCTTGCGGTAATACCCCGAGTAGATTGCACTTGTCTTACTTCTCAGAGGTATATTCCATAGTATACATAAAGTAAAGTTGATAAAATTTAAAATCAAAAATAAAAAGTTCTGATTAAACTCAAAATAAATCATAAAAGCTCTAAGGATATTTATATATCTTTAAGATAGCGTTAAGCGAAAAAAATTATGTAAACATTATGCCCAGAATGTTTATTTTATGGTAGGACCCAAACAAACCTTCGTGTCAAGAGGGTTCACTCCGGCAGCTAGGGACGGAACCAGATTGAGGTAAGGTAGAAAGACGAGACTATATCGCCTCATGCATACGCAAACAACGCAGTCCTCGCTTTCTCTTTGCAGAAACGTAGGTATACCGGGAGCTTCGCTTGGGACCTTCCTGATTCTAGCAGCCTCCGTACTTCTTTCAATGTTCTCACAGAATTCCCTCCATGAGTTGAGCATCGCTCATCTTATCTTCTTTTTTGAGAGCGGCAACTCTTGTTTGTATCGATTCCAGTCTTCACAGTCCCCATACACGTCTTTGACATCTGACACTAAGACTCCTGTTAATCGGTTCACCACCTCGTTAAGTCATCCTGCACTCATTAGATCTCGGTCGTTTAGTACCCTGAGGTATCTTTTTGTTTTCCTTGAGTAAAGTTTCCATTGCACTCTTCTGGGTTCTGAATTCTTTTGGCTTAGATATCAGAATTCCGATATTATAGTATAGCCACTGAAGGCTCAAGAGTGACGGCAGGTTACAAACCTGCCAGCTGTGGACACTTTCCATTATACATGGAGTTTCCAAGGCAGTTGCATCAGGCCCTGTTCCAAGTAATAAATGTAGGTGTTTTTCCTATATTGAGAATACTGAGGTTGGTTTAGACTAGAATGTTTATTAAACATCTGCCTCTGTCGTTTATGTTGGTGCTTCCCCATATTTCGGAGTACGCATTTGCGTCACAGCCGATGGCAGCATCAGTTGTCATAGCCGCTTCTGCCAATCTTCTCAGTCCAGGTGTGATGGGGTGCATATCGTATGGTAGATAGGCTCTGTTGCCTGCTTGTATAGCCACCAATTCTATGGATTGTGTTAACGGAGGCCTCGCCCGTAACCGGCAGAGGGGTGCCCTTTTTCTCTCTGCAGGGGTGACACGGAGGATTGCGGACGGGTCTGGGCTGATGACTGAGGTGAAAGTTCACCTGACGGGCTCTGGATCCAAAACTACACTTTGCCTCGCTCTGAAACCTAGCGAACTGCGTTCTAGAGAGTAGCGAACTATTAGAAAAGGTAGACACCTCGGCAGCAAGGTTCGCAGGTTCAGCGTACTGTGAAATCCCACGGAACCCTTGGAAGATCGTGGGGAAGTCTGCTTCGCGATCCCAAGAGGGGGAAGACGGTCGGAGCTATACCTTGTACCTATGGGCGCGGGCTGCAGTGGGAGGTTAATGCTAGCGATTGCTTCGGTTGTAGTCTGAGAACACAAGACCCAAACCTGAAACATTAATCCTACCAAAGACAACAACAATAAAATCGAACTTTCAAAGATATACAAAGGAGATACGATCACAAACGGCGAGAGGGGAAACGACACAGGGTCAGGCGATTGAGAGATTGCGGGCCCTGCAGCTGGATAGAGATTCCGCTCCGGGAACTACTGTGAACTTGATGGATTTAGCGGTATTCTTCAGCAGAGCCGCTACTCAGTAGACTGGCAGCAGTTCTAAGGAACCGCTGGCCTCTTCAACGGAAGTGGCAATTTAGTCGACATTTAGCAGAGCAGCAACCGGGAACGAAAGTGGCAAGCTGAAAGGCTTACAGGTCACTGGGAAGAAAGTGGCGGCCAAGCCTCTTAGCTGTGCTGAAACCGGAACTGGAGGTAAGGGTGGCGGCAGCTGATCTCACCAAAAAGAGAAAGCGAAATGTCCAACGTGTCAGAAGGAAGGAGGCAAAGCAAGCGGCCAAGAGAACGTTGTCGTTGAAATCCAAAAGAAAATCCGACGATATCTAGAAGAAAGCTACTGCTATCAAAAGAGCAAATCTTACGTAGAGACAGATCAATGAAGAGGCCACGGTAGGTAGGTAGGTATGTAGGTTTTTTTAGGCATGTAGCTGCTAGTTACTTATTGCTGACCGTCGTCGACAAATAGGAGCACCTGGAATTGAGACTCAAAGATAACGTGGCCAAGATGATTCTTAAATGGGTCGCCGAGGTACTCCTCAAGTTTGACATATCGACGGAAGAAGACGGCCACATTGCGGTGACCTGCAGTGCCGTTTTGGCGACGAAGTTGCTTCGATCAACCATCATTAAAATTTCCAGACACCGTCCAGGCTTAGATGTGAAGGAAGAGACATCCGTGCCCAAGCTTATTACAGCTAAGGTAGTCGTGCTCCACTCCGCTGATCAAGTACGGGCCAACAGAGGGTTGATTCACTTTGGGCTGAAGAGGATCAGCATGATAGTTGGAGCGGAAACTGTGACTGAGGGAGGCCGAACTGCGGGTGATCAAAGGAAATCTGCGCCACAGTAGAGCGGCGACGGCCAATCTGCTTTGGCATCTTAGCCGGGGGCACGCCGACATCGAGCTGATGCAGGAGCCGCTTCTGTATAATAATGCGGTTTCTGGATGCAGTTCGAGTCTCGGTGAGTTCTAACTAACAGATAGGGACAATATAACAAAAAAAGAGGTTAATGCAATCTCGATGTTTTTAAGTGAAAAAAAAATCTGTGGACCGTGAGAAACTGATTCTAAAAAATTAAAAAAAGAAGAAGAAATAATCATTTTAAATTGCAAAAGACACAGCAAAACTTATTATTTGTGATTTTCCATGGACGAAAGGTTGTCTATTGGTTGTTTAAAAACGTGAATGAAGAACCGGTTCAATAGCCTGCACGTTAACGTGTTTTTATACGCGAAAAATGACAAAAATATGTCAAAACTACCTGAAAAAAGTCTAATCGAAATAAAAATTAAAAATAATTTGTTTAAAGTGTGGTAAACTATTGTTTTTTAAAGGTTGTTTCAGTTTTAAAAATATTTCTCTACTACGAACATAAAAAAAAAGATAATTGTAAAAATCTATTATTCTGAGCACTGATAATAAATTGTATATTGAGATGCAAACTGCATTACCATTCGCTATCGTTATTGAGAAACCTCAATGTGTCACATGATGTTTCTAAGTTTTTTGCGTCACTGAAAATACTTTTCTGCTTCCTTATAGGACCAATGACATGAGAAAAAATCACTTCGTCATGCAGCGCCCAGCGTGGGATGTCGGGCTCTGAATTTTTTATGAAAATAATTATCAATGTCGCTACATTTTCACCTTGTGCTGTTACGGAGTAAAAATCAGGCCTTCAGGTGCTTAAGCTGTTTTTAAACTGAGACATTTCATCCGGAAATTTATATGCCTAAAGCATAAGATAAACCGGGCTTCTTCGATGACGGGACGAAAAAAGTTAATTCAGCGTCTATGTTGCTAAGGATAATGATAATTTGAGCTCGTCAACGGATAAGAAAGCTTCAGCTTCGGAAAATGACAGTAAGAAACAAAACAGTAACACAGACACTACATGAAATTCAGGTTGGTTCGGTGGTATTTGAAATAATCTTTCGTTAAATCCGAAAAATCAAATAATACTTCCTGACGACAAGAATCCATTGATTGTTTGGGATTCAGATAATAAACGATGGATTAATACAGATGGCAATGAGGTTCAAAAGGAAAGTTTCAGGCCACCATATTCAGTCATATTGATTGTTACTTGGAATACAGCAAATTGTTTTTTATCCGAAGTTAATAATTTTCAAGCGATTGTTACCAGACATTTTTCCCGCCACAAATAAACATAAACTTCAAGTTCTGACACTGTCAGTTTGAACTGGTTTGAATAGAAAATGGGTCTAATAGCCCAAAAATCTTGAATTTGGTCAGTTCAAATTTTGAAAATGCCGGAAGAACTGCGGAGGATAATGACGGCAACGCAGGAAGTATTATTTCGACCGGGCAGGCCATTCTACTGTGTATGCCTGACCCAGTAGGATAAGGCGTCACGGATACTTAGCACAGTCAAGACACTACGGAAAACGAGCGCGTCAAGACTCAAAATTGGGTGGGTTTCCGACAAGTTGGCACAACCAAATTTGGTAACACCTGTCCGGGCGGGGTAACAATGCTTTACCAAGTAACTTAGGTTAGGTTAGGTTAGTGAAGAGGGCTGTCGGGAACACGGCCAGCATTAGGCCACCAGTTTGGGCCCATTTGCCACACTCATGGACAATCACACGCATTCACACTTACAGCCATGGCACTGGCGGGGTTCGAACCCGCAGGCCCCGTAGCACGCCGCTTTTCGGCCTGACGCCTTAGCGAGCAGAGCTCCCGGGCCCCCTACCAAGTAACTTAGTGCTATCATTACTGAAATCTGGAAGTGCAAGCTGTGATGAATAATTTCCCTAATACACTCTGTTAAACTTTTATCTTGTTTTTAAGGATTCTTTTGGTTTGGACGTACCAACACTACTTAAACCCAAAAGGCGAAAGTCTTAGTTCGGACACTTACGAGAGCTTGCCCAATTGGTCCAAATAAACTTAAAATCACTAGATGCCTGCAAGGTACCCTGTATGTGCCTAAATTCAAAACGGAGTTGGCAACTCTGCTCCGAGATTACTAGATAACTGATAATGAACGGAGGAAAATTTTGAAGAATTGGTTAGTTTTTAGCCAGTTAAATGTCTGCCTACACGAAAAATTCTGAGCAAATAATTGTTTGTAAAGTATTTGCTTATACAAGGCATAGGTTTGGTGTTTTTTTTTTTAGTGAAAAAACCATATTATTTAATTAATATTTATATAAATTTAAATTCACTTAGTAGTAATTAGTTTGTTTTTAAAACCATCAGATCGTTACTATTATTTTTGTCAATAAAAAAATGAATGGCAAGAGATAGGTTGCAGGAGAATGCTTTTCAGATTATTTTAGAAAGAAAAAGTGTGATTTGTACAGGTTTCGTAGAATGCAAACAATATCATCTTTTGAATTATTAAGTACTTCCTTATTGAAATTCTGATGAAAACTACCGAAGTTTTAATCTTGTCAAATATTATCATTTCAATTTCACTGCTCTAATCAGTTGGGCTAGAGTTCAAGTCAAATCAATTTCGCTACATAATTTACTGAAAAGTAATATGAAATTTCTTAATTGATATCCTTCATAGAGCTGTTGCCTTCCAGAGCCTAAGAATATTCATGAGCAAATCCAATTCTGTCACGCTAGAGAACTCATCCTCCAGTAAACACTGCATAATAAATTACACCCGAATATGAAAGACACTGTAGGCTGCATACATTAATTAACTACAGCTAAGCCTTAGTCTCATCAGCTGCCTAATCACCTACCGTTTAATTTTCAAACAGCATCTTCCACCGCACGGCACTCATAGAACGTTCTTTAGAACCCGCACAGGCTTTAATATTGTTAGCGCTCATAGTAATCTTGTCTCTTCTGTTCTCGTCTCCTGCTGACTGAAACGCCATAAGAACATGACACTGTTAATAACTAATAAGCGTTTTACATCGATTAAAATCGAGCTGGGAAGAAGATGTTGGGTCTCTGTAGTTCGGTCGAAAGGTTCCTCGGATTATGCTAATGTATCTGGTTCCATCTTTGCCTTTCTGTCATTACACAGTCAAAACTAGAAATAATCACAACACGTTGCCATGTAAATTGTATGCTTCCAAAGACGCCTTGTCTATCATAAATAATTTGTTTCAACCTATATGTGCTAAGGAGCTTACAGCGAAGGAGAAAGTTGACATTTATAGGCTTAATTTAAATTCGGTAAGCTTATTTTGCTAGTAAAATGTTTTAGCCTCGAAATGTAATTGCTGATTGGGACCTTTGTAGATAGATAAAAGAAGGGTTTTGCTTCTCAATTCAATATTTGAATAACAACATTGAAATATTATTTGGTTTCTGAATACGTGTGTTTTTAAAGTGACTTCTCTTGACAAATATATCTAATCAAAAGAAACGGCTATTGAAAGGTAAATAATAATAGTCTTGTTCAAATTTAATTCAAAATATTTTGTTTGATGATATTGGAATAGAAAAATCAAGATACAAAGAAAAAAAGCCAGTAAGCCGCTCGAACAGAATTCGATGGGTTCGCTTAAAAAACTGATTTTTTTCTAACTCCATCAATTATTCATTGACTCGAAAAAAAATCTCGTTGGTTTTTCAATATAAATATAAACTATGCCCAACACAAACACCATTATTTTTTATGAAATCCAGCATAGCATCTACATAGATAAATTATTGATTTCGGTTTGCAAAAACCTGGATAAATTCTCGCTTGAGCAGTTAGTAAGTGAACCTTCTGGGATTATATCGATACGATACCTAGGACAATAAATCAAAAAGCTTTCTTTTGGCGGATACGTTTTTTTCTTTACTTTATTTCTGCGACCATATTACACAGGCATAAATCTGTATTTTTTTCGTTACGGATGATAATCGCTTGAAAAGCATATATTTTTATATCCCATGACAATTGCTAACAATGGAACTGAGATTTGCGTTTATATGCTTTTCGTATCGAAATTGAGAGACCACAGACATACGCATGTATAGATTTGTTATATTATCTGAACGTCTTAGTATAAGCGTACAGAATTTATGGAATAATTTACGATGCTTTCCGAAAAACATCACCTTAACATTTTCACAAAATGATGTACTGGAATCATTAATATTCTTGTTTTTGATATTCAGGTGAGGTTATTTTGAGGTGATTTTACGGACGCAATAAAAAAAAATCATAAATATTTTTAGTGTCTATTTTTTGATCAGTTTTTTATTAACATTTAAGAAATATAAAAATGTATTTAAAAAATCAAAAAAATCAAAATTGATGCAGATACAGGCTGGCGAAGTGAAGGCTCGAAAAAAAAACTTGTTGCATGGTTGATATGATTCCAACCTTTCTGGTGGTCTGCAATATAAATTTTTGATGAATTCTGTAAAAAGAAAAATGTAGAATTAGTCTGACGTAGGCGATTTGAACATTTCACGTAAATCGGTTCATTGTAATTAGAGATATCATGTCAACCGTATCGAAAAAAGTAGTTTCGAGAAAAACGCGTTTAAAACTTGGAGTCTCGTTTCGGGCAGTCTGAGTCGTTGAATGGTATGCTATACTTCGATTTTTGTAATCAGAGATCTTCGTCTCATCCAGTGTTCCTTCTTCAATTTCAAAAGCGAGATTTTCGGGAGCTCTTTCAGCCATACGAGCAATTCGAACTTCTTTAGAAGCTTGAGAAGCTCGTAGCTCGGAGCGGTTAATTCGTTGTTGATCGCGTTTGTTGGTTTGGTTGACGTGTCACAAAAATTACTGTTACTCCAAAAATAATTCGAATTTCCGAAAATCCTTTTAAAAGCTTATTCTTAAAGATCTAAACTCTGAAAATATGCAAACAAAAATAAAATCGATTTGATCAAATTTCTAGACCAGAATAAGCCCTTAAGTAGCTCCTTTGTTGTTTGACATTTTTCTGTTAATTATTATAATAGTATTTTTTTCAGTCGTCATACATTATATGACATTTAACTACAAGATAAAGTTTATATGGTCCCAAATTACATTCCTAGAATGAATACCTACAATGTGCATGCAACAAGCTTTTTTTCGCAGCAAAACAGGTGAAAATGAACAGCTTGGCAGTATTATAGAGGAATTATGCAAGAAACATAGCTACCGCGCATCCCTGCGAAACAATAAATCATCATTTTATCTCTTAATTCAGTTTCTGAAAGTCACTAGCGTTACTTGTGCCACACAACGATACAAACCATTCAAAAAAACCGTTTCAATTCGAGACTGTAGCTGGATTACCAACTGTAGTAATTAGTAACCAGAAAACAAATCACCAAGCTTAGTTTGTATCAATGGACATAAATCCACTTAATTGCTATGTCTCGAGTCTCCTGCTGAAATAATGCCGAAATCTTGACACCTCCTGCTTGATTCACCGCAGTAGTTATTTCTACCGTACAACGTTTCACTTTCATCTTGTACGACTGTATACGAGCAGGCGTGTTTATGCGGAACTTTAGTTACGTCTGTAGTCTCACCGCGGGCCTTACCCGATTTTTATTGGTAATAAAGGCAAGAAAATGATTTTCCTTCAATATCTCTTCACAAGACATTAGGCAGCACTAATGACTTTTCTGGGAAAGAAAGGTCTCCCGTGGCTTTCAGGAATTTTCTGCTGTGGTATAGAATCAGCGGTACAACAACCATTAGCATTGCTGGCGGCCAGCTTAAATCATGTATTAGAAAATTGCTGTACTAAGAATCAGCAGGAGTTGTGAACGCTGTAATTTTCAGATATAATAACGTTTTGGGAAATATACTCACTTTTTTGCAACAAGGTCGAATACACTTGCTATGTGTTAGGAAATTGCAATGCAAATTTTATTTGAATTTTTGCTTCTTTATCTTTAAATACAAATTTAATCATATAAGATTGTTTAAGATTAATTTGAATTTGGAATATATAAATTATGATATAATATGGAGATGTAATTCCAAATATGAAATAGTAATTTCTGATCATGTTTGTGGGACAAGATTTGAGGAAGTAGGTTAAAATCGATAAACCGCTAGACAATGAAGAAGAGGGCCGATCACCATCGAAATATCGATACCTGTCAAGAAGTTAAAATATATCTTGCTTAAAAAGGAAAAGATTGGTTTTAAATTAAAATAATATCTGAAATTGCTATAAAATACGGCATACTTTGATCATTTACACTCCCAAATTGTAAAACAATGAAAAATATGTAAGTTTTCATGGCAATTAACGACACTGAAGGCTCAAACTAACTACATTGGGCTTTGACTAGTCAGTGTATTTATCTCATTTTATACTAGTTGGATTTAAAGAATAAGCGATCGTTTAAGGTAATTACAATAACATAACAGCTCGTGTTTCAAGTATTTTTTAGTTAAGTATTTCGCATTTGATTTGATTTTAACTGATTTCATTATATAACTGCTAATTTACGATATAAATCGTTTGTAAAAATATAGCGCCCAGCGTGGGCAAGATTTTTCAATAAATTTTATATTTTCAACAGAAACAGTGTTTTTCATTTTTCATTTTGTTGTTGTCATGAATATAGAGCTGTTTTAAGATGAAAATAAGGAAATTTACATTTTAATTTTTAAAAAACGCCTCCATAGACAGTAAAAAGACAAAGAAGATAGAGGTGTGTTTCTGTGGGATGGGTAATTGGCACCCGGTACCTGTAAGTACTTAGACCTAAAAGATCAATTGTATGCATACATACAGCTTATCATAGTTTCCAAGATCTCTGAACGGAATCCAGGACCAATGATGGGAGAAAAGGGACTATCCTCATAGTTATAAAAAAGTGGTGTGTTTCACGAAAAAAATTAGACTAAAATTGGACATATTTTAAGTTCACCATGCCGTTGCCAAGAAAAAAATACAGACGTTACATAACTGAAATAGATAAGAAAGATCACACGCATACACAAACGCAAATCAATCACATCAAATGTGAGCTTTTACATGCATTTTCCTTCAACGAGGTCCTAGTAAAATGCCCTCTAGAGAGTGGAAGTAGTAACAGTGATTGGGGTTGCAGGAAATATATTTAGCAAAGTCTCACAGCAAGACGTAATATTAGATATTCCCCATTGACAGTTTGATCTGATAGCAAGTGATACCCGTATACATTGAATTTTCTTCTCCATTCACCTGAGATTGTCTTTTAGATTTAAAAAGATCATATCAAAATTATTTTATTTATTTATTGATGGTAAAATAAAATAATATATGAGGGTTTTAGGCAGTGAGAATCATACTATGCATTGAAAACTTTATTTAAATATACAAATTATTACAGTACAATTTTTGAATAAAATATGTAAAAAATGTTTCATTTTTGCACTGCACGACCGACGGCTCGACAGAACTCTGTTGGTTGCAACCAATAGCTTTAATTTACATCATTAGCTAAAGACTTTTTTAAATTACGAGCTTGAAACCCAGTAAATATAAATATCCGATACTTATCTTCTCGTGTCCTGTGTAATTTTTCATTTTATAATTTTGCAATATATTTTCTAGCTGTTCCATAAAAAGATGTTAAAGGTACTTTCTACTCAAAATGCATCCACCTAAACTGAGCAGAAAACAGGGGTCAAATAAAAGAATTTTTTTATAAGAAAAAGATAGATACGACAGTAACTTATTAACTCGAAAAGCCAAAGAGATCAAATAGAGCTTTGGGTTAGGATTTTTCTCTAAACATTCAAAAACGATCAGTTTTTTTCAATAAATTATTAAAGAGACGATTCAAATCTGTCAGTTCTTGACTGGGGAAGTGAATTCTTGATTAGTTAGGAATAGATAGTGCTCTCGCAAATTTAGTGAAGTAAAGGAGAGCTACTAATTCCAAATTCATTTTTTTTTATTTTTAATGTATACAGCAAGAATGCTAAAAATTTAAAACGTATCTATGGTTTTTGTAATTTTTACTTGAGTTTGAAAATATAAAACAATCCTTTTTGCAGCCTTTCTAAAGCTCATATTATTGTTAATTTTCGTGGTTATGTTTTTATTTAAGGGATATGTTTCGTAGGTACCAAAAGTTGATCATTGTAGATTCAAAAATACAACCTCAAAGTTATTCTTGAATCCGGGTTCTATACCACTATTGCAAACTTTTGCTGTTTATTGGTTTAAAACATCGGCTACAGCTGTTTGTTTGAAGAAATCGCATTCAACAGAGTGTGCTATTTTTCTTCAGTGTTCTATTATTCTCTCAAAAAGAAAATATATCAAAAATAACAGTGTGTGTATAAAATAAAGGATGTTTTTTACATGTGCTGCCTTTTAAAACTCAGCACTGTCAAATGATCTGATGACAGCTGCCAGTATTACTGTTATTTTTACTCAGTAAGATCTGAGAAATCGCCATGGGCACATTTACACAGCAGCAGCGACTACAAATCGTTGAAATTTATTTCCGAAATCAGTGTTCAGTTGTGCAAACTCAATGATCACTTCCTTAGCTTTATGGATCCCATAATCATCCATTGTCTATTCGCCATGTGATTGCGAATTTTCGCTACCATTTGCTGTTTTACGCAAAAATTTTGTTCAGCGACGAGGCGAATTTCTCGCTTGATGGCTACGTAAATAAGCAAAAACTTCAGCAAAAATTCGCTGTATGGTGCACACTGATTGCTGGTAGGATCGTAAGGCCATACTTCTTCAAAAACGAATACGGCTAGTGCGTTATAGCCTTCACAGACGATAGACCATGTTCTAAAACTTGGTGCGAAAACATGTTTTAAAACTTCGATCCACACTTTCGGCCCAAGTGCAGAACATCAGTACACCGCACATCAGTTTGAACTGAATTTTTCAGGTTTTTAATGTTTGCGCACATGTTTGCGAACTTGAGATAAGAGTAAGTGTTTACCTGCGTACAACAACAAATGGATCTGTTCGCCCGCCAAGTTGTAGAACATGTTCTATCGTCTGTGGAGGCTATTACTGTCAATTGCGACCGATATAGAGTTATGATAAACTAGTTTTGATTCCCCGATTTTGCTTAGTATGGATGTAGGAGAGATGTGGTTTTAATAAGACGCAATGGCTTATTGAAGACAAAATTCGGTAATCGCATTATCTCAAAAAATTGACTCGCCAGTTAGCCACCGAGATCATGGGATTTGAACCCGTTAGATTGTGAACAAGCGTAAAGTCGTTAGTCTATGCTAACAAACCAGTGAGGATGGGTGCTTAAGAAGCCAACGTAACTCTCGTCATTGACTATATGCGGCTCCAGTTGCATCAAAAAGTGTCCGAAAATTGAACCTCAAGAATTTGCTTCTTCAATAATTATAAAATTTACAGGACATTTTGGTATTAACTAGGACCAGGTTTATATTTTGAAATACCTTCATCCCTGTGGCAGTGGTACCATCTTGAAAAATCTCTGAGAAAAAACTACTTTTTGGCCCATGACTTCCAATTTAGCCAAAAAATTTTAAGGAAATTCACGCAGTAGCTGAACCTTACTCTGAGATAGATTTGATGCAAATTTGGTTGAAAAATTCCGTTAGAGCTGCCAGCCGTGGTAATTTTCGTCTCCTAAATTTTTTAAATTTACTCAGCAAAATAATGCTTTTTTCCCTGTAACTTCCGATGCAGTCATGAAAAGCAAACGAAATTCATGCAATAAATGAAAATCATGAAAAAGCTGTGAGTTATGTAAACTTTTGTATTTTTTTGACACTTCTCTACTCAGCTTTGTTGAAATTAAATTTGCAAATGGAAATGATCCTGCAATGACAATTAACGAAAAGGTTTCGAAAATTTGAAAAGTTTTGGGTGTGGTAGCCCTAAAATTCTTTGCACCCCTATAGCTTCCAGCGCAATCATCTATTCAAAACAAAATTCACAGGGTAGGTTTAATTTAATGTGAAGCAGACTTGGTATATTTTTGGCTGTGATGCTAGCACAGGGTTGCCAGCACCAAATATTTTCGTAAATATTGCAGCATTTCAATTATATTCACATGCGAAACATTTACAACAAAAATGTGACACCAATGTTTAAATTTTCCGAATTTTGGAAATTGTCGGATAGCAGCGCCACACATCGTTTTATCGCTGAGACTTTCGATGAAATCCTCCCATGCAAACGAAAGGATTCAAAGGATATATGTAACTTTAAAACCATGTTTCTCATCTATTTGCTTTGAGTAAGAAATAGTTGATATGATACTACAAAAAATGATATTCTGTCTTTTCACATTTTTTAGTCACTCAAAGATGATTTTTTCGAAAATTAGTTTTCTAGCGGTTTTGATGCGCTAGAATTTTTTTCTAATTTTTGACGTTTATATTCCTGCTTTTCTTTCTGTTTTAGATTTATTTATAGTCTATCATTGACTACTTTTAATTTATCACAATACAATGATTATTTACGTATATTGAAAATGTGTGCATAATTTTTCCATAATTTTTCAAGCATAACTCTTGATCTAGCAATTACAGCGAAGGAAAAAATTGTGTCGTAAAATATTGGTTTATTTTATTGTTTCGTATATAACAAAATATGCGCATATTTATTGTGGTTTTACTGGCATATATGTACATTAAATTTAAAAAAAAGAAGTATTTTTTATTCGTTTAACAGCTCATATTGCAACGGATATTTTCGTTCTTATATTTCAGGTGTAATGTAATCACACGACTTTCAATAGGGCAATGAAATCGCGGAAGTGTCACAAAGGCTTCGTGCTTTGTGGTCTTTGCTGGTTAACAATCATTAATTTCATAGCACCTGTATGTTTAGCTAAAAATTTCGAAGATCGTTTGCAACGTGTTCGAAAAATATTGAAAGAAGTGCCTTTAATAGACGGGTAAGTAAGAATACGTGAGTTTCTTTTGTGAAGAGAGATAAAAGTGCTATTTATGACAAATGCTATGTTTCAAAAGTCAATTACCTTGATTTAATTTTAAAAATGTCCTTTTAGAAGACTTTAAAAGTAAGCATTACACATATTTCTCAATAATAAGTTATATTTTTTAGCGTAAACAAATTAATACAGTTTAACGAAAATAAAATAAAAATAATTGTAGTGTTTCTAAATTGGAGAGAAAAACAAAAATCTAGTTAATTATTCCTAGTTAAATGCTACAAATAAATTTATTTGAAATTATTACCGATTGAAGATCAAATCCACTTCAAGCAAATCAATCTTATGCAATCTCATTCAGCAGCCATCCAATCACTCACATTCAAATCCACAATGAACACAGTACAAAGTAAACAAGCTTTTTCATCATTTGTATTCATCACGTTTTATTACAAGCTGCCAGTATTATAAAACTGTTTGCATGCTGTACAAGAGCTTTATATAAGGATCATCATTTTATTGAAGAAATGAAATATTGAATGAAATGGAAATTGAGTTTATCACAATTGAGGTGAGAGTGTGAGGGTCATTATTACAAATAAAAGCAAATTTGTTACGTTTCAAATCGTTGTAAGTTTGGGGGTTGATTTTGGTAGGGACTTAATTCTATAATCGAGATATAATGTCTCACTCTAAGTCTGATTTTACTTACTGAAGTATCTAGTCAAAGCTATTATCAGTGTCTAGATTCAAACTCGGAACCACATAAGCTTATTAAAATGTTTATGTTTTTAGGTTATAAACGACATTTTAACTTCTATGGTTGAGTTAAAAATCAAGGGAATTTTTTTTTATTATTCATTCAAATTTGTTTCCTAATCTAACGATAACTAAACTTTAAAGTAAAGTTTTAGTAAAAAACTTAAGGATTGCTTTAGTCCACAATGAGAAAATAATCTGTTCAACTTAAGTTACCAAAACAATGCTATCTAAAACAAAATGATCAAAAGCATCAAAGCAAACATTCAGGATAGAAAATTCTGCTTGAGTTCAAACAATCAATATGTATTTGCTTCGTATTGTGAGTCAGAAATAGTCAAAGCTGTATTTAAATTACATGTTCCAAAATCTAAATCCCAAAACAAGCTCTGAAACATTGCATTGAAATATGCTATGAACTTTAGCTACGGACAATTAAATTAAAATGAACAAAGATCGAATGCGTTTAGCTTGAACTCTACTATTCCAACATGTGGGGCGGAAAACTGCCAATAAAATCACCACTATACGAATCATTCAATTTGAGTTCAATCAATTAAACCTCCCGCGTGTGTCTGTATTTAGAGTGCCCTCAGAAACTAGGAATTTCGAGTAACAATGATGTTAATTAAAAGTTTGATGTTGGTTCTCATCTGAATCATGGTCAATAATAGTTTAGGTTTTACTTTGAACTGTGCGTAACTATTCCAAATAGATTCATTATTAAATTCCAACTGCATACTAGCGTTAATCTGACTTTCAATAAAAATTAAATCTATTCGGCTATAGAGATAATGATAGTGCACTTCCAATGGAACAATCAAATTTAATTAAGTACTCAACGTTTCAAATGGCAAGGATTAAGATCTCTTCTAATTATTTTCATTCATTATTCCTTCTTTTCAATAGTCTTTTCATTAACATTGTACTGTTTACTTAATAGACACAACGACTTACCATGGAATATCAGAAAATTTCTACGGAATCAGCTCCGAGATTTCCGTTTTGCTTCGGACTTGAGAGAAATTGTACCTTGGTCAACGAGCACCTGGAGTCATACCGACTTGAAGCGACTCAAAGAAGGAATGGTATCAGCACAGGTAAATACATGTTTCGTTCATTCTAAGTTTTTTTTCTATATCATTTTACGATTTTATTTTCTCGTGAGCGCGGACATTGTGAACACAAGTATTATGTCCTCGAGGTAGATGGAAACGCTTGATTTTTTTTTTGTTTGAAAAAGGAAAAGTTTTCAGCTACTACACTTTCGCTACACGAACTAATATCCTGCTGCATTTTTTTGTGCATTTGAAAGTTTATTGTATGATTCATGCTGATATATTTTGTCATTGAGAGAGATTTATTTTAAAGCTTAACTTCTCAAGCATGAAAAATGATTGCAGTTTAAGTTATAAAGCCACTTATAAGGAAAAAATGTGGTAGAAAGTGAAATATCGATGACATTATATGAGTTTATAACGAGTAACGAGAACAATTTAATTTATTTAATTAAAGTATGGTATACATTCTAGATGTGAACGTAATGCATTTGTTCAAAATATTTAATTGAAAAAAAAATCTACAATATTAGTCTTAAGCCATTAGTCAACTACACAAACAAGTATATCAATGCAAATTAAATATGGTCGTGTGTGATTGATGTACAGAGTTCTCACAGTAGAAAAAGAAAACTCTTTTAACTGAGCCGACTTAAAATCAGTATTTTATTATGAATTTGTAGGCTTAATTCTATCCAAAATTACAGTTTTTTTTAAACAACTAATATATTTATTTATAACTAATCCTCTTTTTTTTTTAGACAAATAATAAATAATATCGTTGGATATAAGTCGAGGATGTTGAAATTTAACACAACTAACGTAAATAATAAATTAATGATCTCCCACTGCAAGTGGTCACGTGAGTCAGGTATGCACTATGAGCTGATGTCTGATGAGAATCAGTGCATACTGTTGAAACCACTTAGTTAAAAAAAATGTAATTTTAATCATCCCACAAAAACAATTCCAACTAATAGATGACTGTTTGGACATGTAAACATAATTTCAGCTGCTTGCCACTAAAAATGTGGTTCGTTCTGAGTTGATCGCTTAAAGATATGTAGCAATTGTACCATATGAATTAACAAACAAACATCGGTAACGCCACAAAAACCACTGTTAGTAACAAAAACAAGTTACAAAAGATTTTAAGATGATGTTCTACAAAAAAAACTTTTATATAGTATAGGCCCCAAGCTGGAAAAAGCATCAGTTTCAGATAGTAGTCCATGCTAACAAACTTCTTACTCAATCAAAGACATCAATCTCATCGTTATCAAGACCATACACTTTTTAATAGATAATGCGAGGAACGTCTCGAAAAAGTGTTCTTAGGCCGAGGTAAGATTCTAGCGTTCTCTTATTTTCAAATCCTATTGCTGCAGCTTTCTTGCTAGTCTACTGTAGCAAAAAGCAAAGCTGTGACTTCTTTATCGTGTCAATAGTTAAAATTCACATCAAGAATCAAACTCTTTTAAACTAAATGTAAAGTACAATAGTTGGAACTAAAGCCACAGTAGCTCATAGGATGCCGTTTTAACGCTTTTTATTCATGCTACGAGACAAAAAAGCTCACCCGATAATCCTCCTATGGGAGGTGAGAAAGTTATTTGAAAGAGTTATTTAAGAACAGGTAGCCCATTTCATCAAATAAATATGTATCAGCCTCCTGAAATAGGTTGGCTTTAAATCAAAATACTCTGCCATAAATGCCTTAAGGATCATACAAAAAGCAACAATGAAATCATCCAGAGCAAAAACGTCCGGAATGCCAGTTTGCTCATACATTTAACAGAGATTCCTCCGCAGAGTTTTTTTTATACTATCTGATGTCTCACAAGGCCCTATAGTTGGTCTTATGCTCTTTAATAGATTCACTACAGATATTCTAGAAAATCAAGCTACTCTTTCGTTGTGTATCTGTGTGCAGGAGACATCGTTCCATCCTGTGTGATTACAAAGAGTTGCAAATTAACAAGTCACCGATTATTTGAAATGGGATCTAAAAACTGTCCCCAATAAAATGAAGCTTGTTTTCTTAGTTTCGCAATTCTCACATATAATACCCACATCTCCCGAAAATGTACTTTCTTTCCTTGCAGGACAAATAGTTACAACGACTGGAACAGCGAAAAACTTGCACCTCAACTTGCTTGAGCCAAAAACTAAAGCAACCCTCTGTGCAACAGTACACATAGTAAAAACGCAGAAGAAGTCAGCCAAATCCCATACAAAATTATCAATGTTTTTGTACCTTTTTCTCTGTTCCAGCTGAATATTTTTTTCTGGTTTTTTTTGTTCGGTTTATATATTGTCAACTGATGTTTTACCTTAAGGAATTTCAATACGTTTTCTTCTAAATTAGCTATGAAGTTTTTAATTTTTCCATATTTTTAGTTTGAAAAAAAAACCTTATTATGTTTCAGCTCGAAACTAAAGCCGATTTACTTAACAATACAAAAAAAAAAATTTATCAACACTTTTCAAGCAATTTCTGAGAAAAAGCGTCATAAAAAGTGGAAATGTATGTTGATGTCATTTTTGAGGGTTTGTAATTTTTTTGTTTTATTTTTTAAACCAAATATCATAAAGTAAAGACCATTTTTTTTAAACATACATCAAATGATGCTCGTAGTGCAAGAAGTAAGGCAAAAAAATATTGGAAGTGGAGACAGCCGTACGAGGCAGGAGCTAACTATATTCAAATGTAAAAATCTGAAAATCTATTTTCAGATTTTTTAAATGAGAGTACCCGATGTGCCCAAGAGCAGAAGACCGCTCACCAAAAAAGTGGAGTAAAGAAAATCCTCCACCAGCTCCAAACAAACCCAGTTCATCGTCGTCTATCTCAATTTTACCTTAAATCACTAAGGGAATTAGAGGTATATCAATATTACTACTTTTACAAAACTTGAATTATCTCTAAACTCACTTTCATTGAGATACCGCTTTTGCGCTAGTAGGGCAGATTTGGGGGCTTAAAAACTCAGTTTCTTTAAAGATAACATCATTAAATGGCAATCACTCTTTAAGCTCTTTACATGTCGTAACGTAAAACTCTTTTCCTATTTTGTTTGATGTCTAATTTTACAACTTTTTCAAAAGACGCTATGTATTCTTCATATTTTGATCCCAAATAAGTATCCATATCTGGAACTAAATGCTCTTCATTCAATTCGATATTTTCCAGTAAGTCAATGAAACCAGGTTTCACAAAATTTAAGCAAATTCTCCTTGAAATTCTACTGCACTCAGCATACAATTTGTGAATCAGTAGTTGCTTTGACTGAAACGGTTCATTAAGTGTATTGAAATAGCTTAAACTATGTTCTAAAAAGCTGAAAAATGCCTTCACACGATTATTCTGCATTATTTCGTAGCAATATTTTGCTTTTGGCCGTTTTGACTTAAACTTTTTGTTGAAAATCACCAATCGGATGTCTTGAGAAGCGATTCTTGTTCATTTTATCCCAAGTTTTAACTGAAATGTAAGAATACATGAAGAAATGTCAATTTTGCCTGGATTGTACCATACCATATTTCTATTAGAAAATGAAAAATCAAAACCACTTTGGCTTAATAGCGAATGTAAAGCAGACAAACCAATTTGTTGCAGATGTACTTTCGCTTCAAGATAAACGCACATTTTGCAAAAGCCAACTGAGTCTGCCCCCCTTTCGCATAATTATAACTTTTGAAATTTTCACAAACATACCGAATCTCCATCACTTACAATGCTACTGTCTTGCGGCTGAAAATAGCGAAACATCTATCTACAAGGGAAAATCCACCGGTGATGGTAACGAATCTATGTATATGAAAACTTACAGCATAATGTTTGACATGTTTCCTGCACAAAACTGTTATAAGAAAATCGATCCTGATCCTAAAACCGAACTAACGAGGCAATAAAACAATCATCGAAGTGCAAGGTTTCATTTCAAAGCTCAAAAGGTTCTAGAGAAGAAACTGCATAAAGTTGTGAGAAGTAATATGTTAGGGAAGAATTAACTTCAACAAGCATTACAAGTCTGGAAATTATTTTCCTCTTGTACGACGATTTACAGGCTCGTGACTTTCACCTTAAGTTCGCAGTGACACCGAAGCACATCAAATTGCAGCAATATGGTTAAGCGAATTTTCCTGCACTGGTAATAAGCTTCTTTGTCGTCTTACTGGCTGCGAGTAGATAGCAGTATCGTTGAGCGTTCCTTTACTGCTCAAACGAACTGAGAACCATTGCAATATTTTGTATGCAAAACCGTCTTTTGTATGCATGCAGTACGAAGCTATTCTCGGGACGAAACAAATATGGATAACGATGTCAACAGAACACTGCAGCCACTAAACACGGCGACACAGTGCAATATTTACTGACATTCTGAGGGTTGCAGTTGCATTTGCATAATCAAATAATGCATCTGAATCTCTGGCTCACTACGGATTGACATAAACATGGGCTTTAATACGTATTTTTTATTTGAGTGACATTCGAAGAGAGTCCGCAGCAGAAAACTGTTCTTCAATAAACGAGCCATGGTTGAACCCGGTAGAAGTGAATCAAATCATTCTTGCTGGGAGAGTAAATTGAAACATTATGCAAACTGCAGAATAATGTTCAATACTCGTTTGATATATGAAAATGCGCCAGTGAACGGGACAGAAGTGGCTTTATATGAGTTTATGGAAATTATGTACATACTTGATTATTACAACTGTTGTCTATGGTTTCTACTTGAGTATGATGCAAAGCTCTTGTGGGTTTTCAAGATATCAGATAAAATGGTTTTCACTTAATTCGCTGGAGGTATTGTTGCTTTTATGAAAAATGTATGTAGATAACTCTCTCGTATGAATTTATAATGTAAATTTTATATTGCGGTATGATGTGGAGTGTAATAGTAGACCAGTGACCCAAAAATGACCCAACCTCCGGAAAAAAAACGAAAGTTTTGAAACTTTGTATGTTGAATTGTACGTACCTAGTGATGAATATACCAAAAGTCTTCAAGAATATGAAAACAGGACACTTTTTTTGATTTTTCGTTAATACCGTTGGTCGGAGGCACAAGTTGTCTGTATATACAATTAAAGCTTATTAAATATACAACAAAAATGATTCTATACATTTTTCTGGTATTTGAGATGATTCCCGTGTTATAGGGCGCTAAAGATATGGTTTTTTTCTAAAACTGTCGAGGAGCGCGTCATTCCTGCTATGTACTCCCCACTCAACTTCTTTTCCTTGCTTCCACAGCTAAGCCGGCGGTTAGTTCCAACCAGGTGCCACTACTATCCGCGTCATTGCGTGAGTGTGATGTGTGGTAATTCTTTTCTTTATTATTTTTTGAGCGTTCTTACCATTTTCGTTCGGTCAGTGCCTAGTGTTTTGCATAGAAGACGTATAACGTGTTTACATAATTGACGTATAGTATGAAATGGAAGAAAACTGTTTGTTGTGTGACAAATTGCTTGGTTCACCTTCTGGTGTAACAACTGTTGATTTGAAGAGGATCCGATCTTTACTGCTAGCTAGTGAGCGAGAAAAAGATAATTTGAGCTCTCAGTTTAAATAAAGTCGTCTATGAAAACATTATTTAGATTCAAAACAAAATGTTTCTTCTGTGGAGATGTTGTTAAAAAACATTAAAAAAAAAATCTGTTAAAGCCCGCAGAGATGCATTCTATTGTAGAAGTATGGAGATGATTATACATCCATTCAGTACAAGGAGAGCTAAACAGAGCCAAAAATATAAAACAAAGAGGTCAGTTGACATAAACTTTGGAGAGAAAACAGCAGTAACAGTAAAACAGGATAATTTTAACTTCGACTGAACAAAACAAATTATTTGTGAAACCAAGTCATGGCAAAGTAGCAAGGAAAGAATATTCAAGCCAGCAATTGAAATGAATGCAATTGCAATTGAGATGAAAGACAGCATAATTCTTGTGCATGCGTTCAGTGGATGCGATACGACTTCAGCTGCATATCAAACAGGTAAACTTTCCTGTTTTAAATTTATCAAGAAACAAACTGTACTGCAAGTTGTTGCTGAAATATTTAACAGCCCAGATTCATCCCTTGAGGCAGCGGCGGCTCTACGTATGGGGGAAAATTTCAATGAACAGGTGATAGATTTGTTTGTTCAGGAGAAAAATAGGCGCATGGAATACCTATATAATAAGTAAAAGCGAATATTTAGTAGAATTTTCCCGGACGAATTTTTTGCTGATTTGACTTATACATGCATATTTTTTTTTTTATTTTAACCATTTATATATATATATATATATATATATATATATATATATATATATATATGTTTATATATATATATATATATATATATATATATATATATATATATATATATATATGTATAATGGTTTGCAATGGATTCTATGCGCCTATTTTACTCCTGAACAAACAAATCTATCACCTGTTCATTGAAATTTTCAGCATGTGTTTTCTAATAGATAATACTGCTAAACAATTAAAATGATTTTGACTCATTTTACTGAATTAAAAGTCCCAAAATATTCAATATTCTTTTAATTGCTATGCAATAATGATTATATATATATATATATATATATATATATATATATATATATATATATATATATCTCTATATATATCTACATATATAATACTGGTGGAATACACCTAAAAATTTTTTGTTGTTGACGTTTACTTGAATTTTCTGTGTAAGAACACCTATTGTCGCCGAAAATTGATCAGCGCTCTAAGTACCGTTACCCTTGGCTGGAATGAAATACTGCTAAGAAATTCCAATGTAAGCAAGTCCTGGTCCTTGTAGGCTAGCCCCACTTACATTGATTACCACGAGCCGCCACTGCCTTGAGGCTGTAGCTGCTGCTGGAAATAAAATATTTTTGGCATTGTACAATGCGCCAAAGAATCAAACCTCTCTTAACATGTACCGCTACAACGCTTTCACTCAATCAGTATCCAATGCTTAGTCCGACCTTTCTGCTCTGCCGCCCACAAAAGGAGCAGCAAGGCAGCATGCTTTTTAAGTCTACCAACAAATTCAACTTTCGCTTGGGAATGAACTTCCTCCTGTCGAGTGGGGACGGAAGTTGGAAAGCGATCAGCTGTTCACTGTTTCACCAGAAGATCCAGCAGCACCTGAAGCTGCCCTCAATCTCATTTGTTGCAAATGAACAGGTGGATCTAGGAACAGATGTGGCTGCCGAAAAGCAAAAATAATGTGCACAAGCATTTGTCACAACTGCCATTGCGAATGCTTGAATGGTATTATTTCCACCCTCGAAGAAGATTTTGATAGCCCTGATGATCACGATGTTATAAACCTTGAAGAAACATACCATTCAGACCAAATAACAAACACTGAACATTTGGTACATGAAGATCAAAACACTGTACTAGTGCTTGCTGGGCGCTTAGCCAGAAGTTAGGTGAGATTGCACATTGGTATTTTTTTCATATTCATTTACCTTGCAATAGTATACATAAATCAGTTGTCATGTTCTTATCTGTACAATGGTTGTCTCACGCCATCATCTCATGCATAGTTACCTCTTTTGGTTTTGTTTCAGGCAGCAAGTGCAGAAGCCTACCAAGATGAGCAATCAAGTTTTGATTGATTTTTCTGTGTATTTCATTGGTTAATATGTAGCATGTATTTATTTTTATACAAAGTTGTGAAGTTAATCTCCTCAACCATCTTTGGTATCCAAACAAAACCATTGTTAAATATTAGTAGAAATGCCATATTGTACCGCACTAACGTGGTTTTTCAAAAAATGCTATCTTTAGCACCCTATAACTCGGGAGCCATTGCAAATACAAGAAAAATTTACATAATCATTTTTGTTGCAAATTAAATAAGCGTTGTCTAGGGTCAACTTGTACCTCTAACCAACGGTTCTCGAGATATTAACGAAAAACAAAAAGTGTCCTGTTTTCGTTAATTGTCGCTAGGACTCGCTTCATATTCATGAGGACTTTTGGTGTAATCATCCCTATGTGCGTATAAATCAATGTGCAACGTTTCAAAATTTTCGAATTTTTCCAGAGGTTAAAATTGTTTTGGCTGGGGTGTAGTTCGTTTCAGAACCTGTATTCTTTCAAGATTTAAATTAATAACGACAGAATGAAAATTTTTAACCGAAGCCAAGTTGCAGGAGTAGTGTGGTGGAATATTGGAAAATGAATTGAAACCAAGGAGCCAACACAGTAGTGATTTCAGAATACCACCTTAAGACGGCTGAAATTTTCGATTTTCGAATAACTTTAGAATAACTGAAAAACTGCGGAGGAACACTGAACGTTTTTCGTCGGCAATTTAGAAAGATGGACTAGGCATACAGGTCTTTCTAATGACTATCGACATCATGCTGTGTATGAAAATTTTTTTAGCTCAAAGTGAAGTTGCATGCTGTTAATATCCTTTGCTTGATAACATATTTAGAAAGTACGAATGTAAAGTATCTTCGTCGTATTTCATGTAGATGTTTCAATTTTTTAGCTCACATACTAGCATAATAAAACTCGTTATTTCTTCTTCACTGAAGTTGTCTGAATCGATTTAAAATCAAAATTATATTCTCTGTGACTTTGATTTTTCCAAAGCTATAATTGACATTCAAGTGTTATTCAAAATCTTATTTTAGACGTATCCATGTCCACAAGAGCATCATATGCTTCTGAGCTCCATTCAAATTCAAATTTATACGTTTTTTCATACGCGAAAAATCTCGAGTCTATGCTTATCCCTTCTAATCTTCAATCTCTTTGGTGCACAGAAAAAAAGATGCTAAGATTACTCAGAACTGAATTGATCGACTTTTTCAGATGGATGGGTATTATGAAATCAAATAAAATGTGCCGTATTAATGGAAGACGCGAAATATAGACGGGATTCGGTTGAGCGTTGTCATCTTATCATATGTACGACAAGTACTCAAGTAGCGTAACGACATTTAAGGCTTCGCGTGAATATGTAGGTACTATTGAAGGAGAAGTGTCAGTCTTTCGATGAAATTGCAAGGAAATGTCTCACTGATAGATTTTATTAGATTGCAAACAAGAGGCTCGTGAACATGGTATTGATCGACATATTTAAATTGCTTTTTGGCATTTGCTGCTGTTCAGCTTTTGTCTCCAACCTAATTATATGGCATGAAATGGAAACAAAATTAGAATTGTATGGAGCTTATTTAAAGCTGAAAAAAGTATGATATCGTGGTAGAGAGCAGTTTTTTTCAGGTTTTGATTGGAAACGTATGATTGGCCTTAATTCAAGGTTTTTGTTTAAATGAAACATTTTGTGCTTTATAGTGTTGGCATCGTCAAGACTTGTTCTCTGAATTCACGGTGAAACTAATTAATTATTGTCCGAGTTTTAGACAAAAATATGCATTGGCGAGCATACTTACTTTAGTCTTTTTGATAAATTTGATCATAGATTGTAGATATAATTTACCAATTTTCATATTGAACTGGTGAGGTTTGGCTGTGTTTTTAATTCTTTGCTTGTTCAATTTTTACTGACTTTCGAAGATGATCTCTGAGGAGGATCTGAACAAGGATTGAAATTTCATCTTGTCCGTTCTTATTGTTTTGATAAAATCTACCTGCTCAGTTCAGCTGTGGTCAACCAAATTAAAGGATATCTACCGGTTATCACAGAACGAACACTGGTCGATAAGAGGTGCAAGTGCCGGTGCATAAGAGGTGCAAGTGCCGTCCAATGGCTAAGGTAACGTTAACAAACTTACTTCGATTTGAGATGACGAACGTCGATTCGTTTCCAACATTTTCGATTTCGTTTTCGGTGCGAAAGTGTGTTGGAGCTGGTCCCACGCTTCAAAATCAGCATAAGAGTCAGCTTTTAGAATAAGCCACCGCTACATCCTCAAAAGTATCGCAGGGAAGATTTGCACCCTGGAATTGTGGCATATAGAAAGAAACAGACCAACAATACCTTTGAAAGTGTACTGTATTAATGGAAGCGAAATATAGACTCGATCTGGTTGAGCGTTTTCACAGAAATTGTAAAAAACAAGGACATTAATGATATTTTTGGCAATAATATAGACATGGTTTCGCCAAGCAATCGGTTGTTATGAGCCCATATCGATTAGCGCATGCGCTGGTAAACCCAATTGTATACAGCTCATAATTCTTGGATCGAAATCCACTCCTTCTTTGTCTTAAATTAGCGAAGGAGCAGAACAACTTTTGCTGCGTTGAAATGGCGAAAATAAGGTTGAACTATATGCACCATTATTAGTCAGCTTTGAGTCTAAGTCTTCCTTAGTCATTGAAGCTACATCAACCCCTTCCGATGCTTCCAGAGTCAGAAGGTCTAAATAGCCACCAAACTAACAGGTAGTTCCAACAGTAGCCCATCTGATTCTGAAAGAGGGGGGAGGGGGTATTTCTGGAAGACTTCTCCGCTGTCTGAGCGTCCTACTATCACTTTATTCCAGATTGCTTAGCCCGATAGCCCCTGTACAAGTGTAAGGTCAATTTCTCCAATCCCATTCTGCATATATCATTTCAGGCCTCTAAAATTGGTACTGTCTCTTCATTAAACATGAGGAAAACTTCTTGCCAATTTTCAATAAGATTTCAAAATTTAGCAAACCTCCAATCGTTAATGAGATCAGGACTAAAGAGCTGATGATTCTCTGATCATCCTCTGTAGCGGAATAAAAGCGGAGAATCTAAGCCTTGTATCTAGCCCAATTGGAGTTTTCGCCCTTCAGCATAAGTTTTAATTTGCACTTGGTCAAAGTTCCTTCAGCTCGGAGATCATCTCTTTGAAAAAACACAACAAAAACACTTTTAAACAAAAAACGAATCTTATTTGAATTAAATAATCCCCCACATTCAATAAAAATGATTCCACTTTATTATAAAAATGTTATTTTCATATCAAAATTTTCATCATTGACTGAAAAAACTAAACATTAAAACAAACAAGACACACTTTGATACAGCGTTATTGAAATGAGGTCAGATTATTTGAATTAAAAAGAAACGTATAATCAAAAATATAATCAAAAATTTTCAAACATGATTTGGCGTCATATACGTTTCTTTTTAATTTAAATAATCTGACCTCATTTCAATAACGCTGTATCAAAGTGTGTCTTGTTTGTTTTAATGTTTTATTTTTCATTCAATGAAGAAAATTTTGATATGAAAATAACATTTTTATAATAAAGTGGAATCATTTTTATTGAATGTGGGGGCTTATTTAATTCAAATAAGATTCGTTTTTTATTTAAAGGTGTTTCAACTTTTGATTTAAATATGATTCTATTAAATTTTCAGTGGTGAAATTTGTCTGAGTGTGGTATACTTTTGATTGCAGTTATAGTGGAATGTTTCCAGTATTGAGTATTTTCATCTATTTAAGTTATAGGAAATACTACCATCAAAGTTTTCTATGATAAGTATTTTATGACTTTTTTGTTTTCATACATTTGGCAATTCATGCGAGTGGTAGCTTCGGCAACCTGTCTCCCTTATGAGCTCTGACACAGTCATCGTTTGCTAGAACTTGCATTCGAAATCTACATGATTCCCCTACTTTTCTTCGAAAGTCAGTACTTCTAGCGATTCCTACACGCTGGAGTTTTTTCTTTGTCACCTTTATTTGTCTTTGTACTAAGTGTTCAAAGAACAAAAATATTAGCAGTTCCATGAAAACGGAGGTTGGAGCACTCAAAATAACCGTTCCATGTGTTGATCAATTTTTAAAATTCAAATTAATCGCCAACTTACCGTGTATAGCTCAACTGTTCCAGCTTTAAATCAATCTTTGGCAAACCGGAATCATTTTGCTCCTAAAATGGTTTTCGGAATTGCTACAATACATACCACGGGTACAATATTGCTTGAATTGTCTAATTTAGACATTTCGTTGCTCGAGGCTGATCTTTCATCTGGTTAACTATATATGTATATGGATGCATTATAAAGATGTCAAGTCACTTAATTTTACAAAGTTAACTCTTATTTTTTCACTTATTTTTTGTTACTTTCTTTTCTTCTATTTATGTTTCAATTATGTTATTATATATATTATAATTAACATATGTCGATTTATTTTATTATACGCAGATAATACCAATTTTTTATGCAAGTCATAATCTTTTGTGTTTATTTTTAGCTTCAAGCTGAATGTGGTACAAGTGAATTCAGATAATCCAATGTACAAGCCAAATTTACTTCAATCTTCTAATATTCACTTATTCAACCGGACCCACACTGGGCGCTAATGACAAATATCCAAGTTGTCAAAATATTCAAAGCTTTATAGCAATTGAAATTGCTGCATTTTTGAAACCATATTTTTTTTATTGTGGTGACGTAGATTTTATGCATCAGTTACGTAGTTTGACCTTTCAGTATCTGATTGTATAGCAACTGTTGCTATTGTATAGAAAACCAGAAAGGATGCACTGACAATTGCAAATATACAATATTTTTTGGTAATAGCTGTTGAGTTTGCCAATTCGGTCAGAGTTGAAGTAGATTTCTTACTTGAAATTTGAAATTTAGTTTGAAATGTCATTTTATTCCTGGAAATATTTAATTATCCAAGATATAAGGAATTGAAAAATTCATAGAAATTTCATTTCTTTTTTCTTACTTTATGATTATTCCTTTCACAGCTATTTATTTTTCCATCTCTTGTGTTTACTCTATTATTGATGCTTAATAGATATATTCGTACTTTGAATGTTATTTGGAAAAACATACAAGGCATTATGTATAACACTGTTTGGATTTCCTTTAATTTATTTCCTCTTATTTCATTCGAAATTAAAGTCAATGATACTTCCATTCCAATCAAACAGTCATTGATATAACTATTTGGTGTATGAAATCTATTGCTGAAAACATGGAACAGTTTGTTGCGAAGAAGGAGTAAATTTTTTAGAATTATTAAATGCTTAGCTTTTATTTTATGAATTCCTAGTTATAATGAAACTAGTTTAATTTTTTTAAGTTTGACACCATCAATTATAGCTCATATATTGATGTTTTCTTTAAATTACATTTACAGTTTTGGTCAGCATATGCACCGTGCTCATCGCAGCATCTCGATGCCGTGCAGTTAACTTTGGAGCAAATAGATTTAATTCGCCGTCTAGTCAGTATTTATTCACGGAATATGACACTTGTGACATCAGCAGCAGGTAGGTTTCTAAATATATCTCTATGAGTATATAATCTAAAACGTTAGCATTTGCAATCTCCAAATTCAACATCTAACAATATGGAATAAATAATTCAAAATTAAGAGTGAATGTTGTTAGCTTTTACTTAATTATTAATGTATTTACTCAAGCATACATGAAGCAAATTTTTTAATTCATTCAATTCTATTGAATATTCGGCTTTGATAGCAATTACTGAATTCGTCAATTTCAGGCATCGAAAAAAGCCATCGAAGCGGCAAGTTAGCCAGCCTGATCGGAATCGAAGGTGGACATTCGATTGGAACGAGTTTAAGTGTCTTACGAATGTTTTATCAGTTGGGCGCTCGATACTTGACACTAACGCACACATGCAACACACCGTGGTAAGTTAAAAACTGGATTTTAAATAAACAAGAAGTTTAGTGTATTCAAATAAAAACAAATTTAAAAGAAATGTTAATTATTTCTACTTGGGGCATTAAATATAGCGTAAAAATAATATATTTTTTACAATTTCAATCCCTAAAATTTATTTTCTTGTTAGCACAAATTAAATTAGTACATATGAGCACAAATTAAAAGTACGAATTTCAACAACCAGACTTCTGTCAAAACTTTAAATTCACTTAAATTCAACTTTGATTGCCCCCAAGATATTAAATCGTTTGCAAAACAATTGAGCATTTAGTCGTAAGCATATCAATTTCAACAATGCCATAAAATCACCGATATAACGTTAAATTCAATTATCTGCTCAGTCATCTACTAATGCGAAACACTCTCTCGAAAAGTGAATTTCCACAAATCAACTCAAAACATTATCATCCGTATCTTCATTTGTCTAATGTTTTGGTATCCATTCACCCGTATTAAATTTGTATCGATCGATTTCAATAGGCTCAATTAAATGGGGGTGCTAATTGGTAAATGAGCTGCCTAAATCACAATTACCATGCTATTTCAAAATATTATATTAAAGTTGAAATCATCTAAACAGATGTCGATGCCGTGAAAGGGAATCTTTCGGATGGAATTAATAATATGAAGTACTTTAAATGCTTTAACTTTTCAAGAGAGCTTTAGTTTTGCAGTTTAGATTTAAGTGCTTTAAAGCGTAGTTAATGGCTAGTTAAAGTAGGATGTGTGATTTAAGGAAAATTGGTATAGTTTCGGAGTTTAAAATTTTGGTGTATCATTTAACAGGATTAAGTTAAGAAACTCAACAGAATCTTTTGTGTCAACTGCAGTTACTACTCGAGGTTTGTGTGGGTTTTTTTCTGACCATAGAGCATCTCAATTGTCTTATTTTTCTAAGCAACTGTTAGGGCTAACTGTCTTCTAAAGAGAAATTCTTCAACAAAAGATTCAGTTTGGAAGAATCACTCGATGAAAAAAATAGGTCATGATTCTTCGAAATTCTGCGTAAGGGACCTCACAGCCGTGGTTCGCCCATACATATGTTGTCGACAAGTCTAAATTCGCTGCGAATCGGCTCTTCAGATGTTCGACTGAAAAATTTGCATCTTCGGTTCAGAACGAAGATGACTTTATAGCTGCCGTACGACTTGCGGAGAATCGTTCCATTTGAAGTGGGGCTCAGGTTTGGCCATAGCACTATAAACAAAATACAAGAAGAAAACTTAGCTCAACGGTTGAGGCCTCGGGTGAAAAATAAATTGTGGTGTTGAATATATTGATTTTGATATAATGAGAATTACGTGGGGGGTTACAATTTGGAGTACTAATTTCGAAGTTTTAATAGATTTTTTGTTTGTTTTATTTCTTTATAGCTCACCTTACATATCTTAAAGATTTGATTTTTCAATCCGACTTATTGTATTTTCATTTATTTACTAAAGTAAATTGAGCAAGTGTACAATGTTTGGATTGTAGATTTGGTGTGATGAAATTAAAATGTAATTAGTGTCAGAACAATAGATACAGTAAATAAATTCTCAAAACATTCAATTACTATACCTTCTGCTTTTGTCACCACTAAATCTAACCATAATAAAGTTATCTTTAATCCTTAGGAGCTGGTGGGTATTTGAGTCATATTTTCGATATTCTTATGATTCATTAACAAACTATTTTTATAAGAACTAAGTAAACTAACTGGGTTTCGAACTTGTTTTAAATTTGGATATGAAACATGTTTAGGGGGTTGCGTGGTAGTCAGCGGCGTGAAAAACTGGGTATAGTAAATAATTTACACTAGACTCGTAAATTTTGTGAAGCAAATAATACAAAGATTTGATAAACACCCTAAAATGAAAATATGCTACACATTTTTCTAAATTTTAACACTCATGAGAGTGCTGACCCTGGACATTTTCTGCTTTATGAAGCTGAATAAAGTCATCGTATAAAAGAGGTGCATGACCTTGGAGGCAAGTTGGGCGTAACAACGAGGTAGGGCATGCGCCCAAAATCTATACATACTCTCTCTTTTCATTTGAAAATACTGTTTTTTCCGGTTCCTATGCGCTACTATTTGTTGTCATAAGCCTCAAAATTTAATATTTTAGTGCTACAGTGGCGGACATTGCTATAAATTCACTCACGAAATTGCATTTAAAATGTGGATACAAGTTAGAATGCTTTTTTATTTTGTGCGTACTGTAAAATAGAATTCCAAGAAATACTGTTATGTCATAAGTCTGCTTTCTTCTGCTTATAATTTACTCAGTATATTTCATGCATTTCAAGCGGACATATTTATAAGTTCAGTCAATTAGAAGTTCTGTTTGTGAAATTTAGAGGAATTAACTGGACATTTTTGAAGCAAGTGAATTAATTACACTGTGAGGAACTCACTTTTTTAAAATAAATTACATTTTCTGTTTTCTATAGAAAAATGCCACGATAATGCAGGAAAGGGCAAAAATTGATGTCTAGAAAGAAAACTGTTTCTCCAACCGGGAAATTGCAAGAAGGCTTAATAGATCTGTAAGTGTAATTAATAATTGCATAAAACTAAAAGAAAGGTACAACACTATCAGGCGAACAGGCAGAAAACCTAAAATAAATGAACGTCAAAAAACGGCTAATCCGTCAGAAAGCTAGAAAGAAAAGTATGAATGCGTTTCAAGTTCGAGAAGATTTAGACTTGCCTGTAACGGAGCGACACGTAAGAAGAGTTCTGAGTAGCAGCGACAATCTTATCTGGACAAAAAGGAAGCCTAAACCACAATCAAAAGAGAGACATAAAGGTGCAAGATTATTGTTTACGGAAACCTACATGTCTTACAAAGATGAGTGGAAAAAGGTTATTTTCAGTGATGAAAAGAAGTTTAATTTAGACGGGCCGGATGGATTTCAACACTACTGGCACGATCTAAGAAGATATAAGGAATTGCGACTCTCCCGCAATTTCAATGGCGGTTCGGTTATAGTTTGGGGATGCTTCTGTTGTCATGGGAAGCTTCCTTTGGCCACAATATCCACTAGAATGAATTCGAAAAAAGTATATTGAACTCCTCGAAGGTTTGCTGATTGATCACGCAGAGTGAATTGTTGGACCAGATTTTGTCTCTCAACAAGACAATGCTGCCATACATATATCCCGAGAGGCAAAAGCTTGGTTTACATCAAAGGATATACCAGTTTTAGAATGGGCAGCTTGTAGTCCTGACCTGAACCCCATAGAGAATCTATGGGGAATAATATCGAAAAGAGTGAGTGAAAACGGAAGACAATTTTCGAACAAAAGAGAGCTAAGGGAGCAAATAATAAGAACGTTGGACGAAATACCTGTTACAGTATTACAAACCTTGATTGATTCAATACCAAAACTTGCATTTGAAGTAATTAAATGTAAATGAAACCACACGAAGTATTAACCTTATAATTGTATTAATAAATATGTGCCCGATTCCCTGTGAATTTATAATAATGTCCCCTAATTTAACAGAAACAAGGAGAATTTTATAGTTGTTAATTTTATTTACGGTTGAAATGATTTAATTTAATTTTGTTACATGTATTTTTAAGTTTTTCTTAACATCTATTCGTAGTAAAGACAATGAATTAGAAGTGAATTTTATTTGAATTTTTTGATGAACTTATAATTATGTCCTCCACTGTATAATTGGATTATGTCTGCAGCGCAATTAATAAATAAGTAATTATATAAGGCTCTTTAAATCTCGAAATTTAGCCCGAAAGCTTGATGCTGTACAAGACCAAGGTATTGTCAGTACTCACATATAAATCTTAGATTTAGGTGCTCAGCAAAAGGTTCAATAGGAAATCCTTAGAGAGAATAGTGGGACCCATATGTGAGAAGAACACAAACTTGAGTTGCATTTTATCGGGCTGGGCACTAGCTCGTGCGAGCGAAGACAATGTTATTTTGATAGTAGAGGAGAGTGAGGGAGACAATATTACGTTTGAGGGATTGTACTAACTAGCACGCTCAGAGCTGAAGCTTGCATAACTAGATGGCATCGGCTCATGATTGAAACCGTTGGAAAACTGGTTGAGTGAGGCCTGGTCCAGACCCTGGTTGTAGTTTCGATGATTATGATGGCTTGATCAGATACTTGACTATAAAAATCCAACTTCTACCAAGTTAATGCTGCTTTGTGAGGGTGGTTTTTTACGTATTTGATCTGAGTCTTATTACTTTTCTTTTCCTAATGCTTTTTTTCTCAATACCATTGAACAATAAATAATCAAAACTGACATGCAATAATCCTTACATACTCCTAGCAGAGCCAAATTATTATGTGCTCTTGAAAAAACGCATTTTCTACTTTCCATATCCTCAGTTTCATTTAATGTGCTTGTAATAAATCCCACACTTTTTCTAACAGTCTTTTTCATCTTGATTGCCCGCTTAGTATTTCAGCAACACGTTTTTACAAACTAACTGGCATACGATAAAATTCACCTTTGAAACGATGTAGTTTTTATCCGTGCACGCAACAGACGCTTCTCATCAAATACCCTTATAAGATCCGTTTAGATAAAAATATTGCCAGCGATTTGAGAAGCTACTGGTGTTTTTCAACCTTTTGAACTGCAATGCAATTCGCTTCGTACTCAAGTCTCGATTTTATGTTTCGTTTCAGGGCGGACTGCTGCAAAGTAGATGAGCCAGGCAAAGTCCCCCATATTGGGGGACTGTCGAATTTCGGAACGGTAAGTTTTGGATAAAATAATGAATTTTAGAATGCTAATTTGAAAACGGAACACTTAAACATAATTTTTAAAATATTCATCTTCGAAAAATTCATCGAATTTTGCATCGTTTTTCGATACTTTCGAAATCTCGCTCCCTACCGGAAAAGTTAAAGTTTGAATTCTTTGCCTTTTCAGCTTGTCGTAGCAGAGATGAATCGCCTGGGAATGATTGTGGATTTATCACATGTGTCCGTGCCAACAATGTTGGATGCGCTGGCAACTTCGAAAGCACCCGTCATCTTCTCCCATTCCTCGGCTCATGCGATTTGTAACAGCTCGAGAAATGTACCGGATCATGTCCTCAAACGAATCGTACGTTCCATTCTTTCGAGCTGCAGTTGAGTTATGCTGCAACAAAAAGTTTCATCAACAACTATCATACATACTAACAAACATATGACACTGACACTTGAGACTTTTGTAACTTAGTTGCTATGTAACTTTTCGATTGTTTTGTCTGCATGCGGAGAGTGAAGAGAGGACAATTTAACGAAATTTGTGCGATATTACCCTCCATTCATTTTCGCATATATGTAGATCCGATGCTCTTTTATTTTGATTGAGTGTAACAAGTTAATTTGCATCCATTATCACTTATGATTGATTTTTGTATGTGACAGATCCTTTTCCAGGAATCTCAATGCAGTTTATATCTTTTTCCAGGCAGTCAATCGAGGGCTTGTGATGGTTGCATTTTTTCCACACTTTATCAAATGTTCGGAGAGAGCAAGTCTGAGCGACGTTGTAGGTAGGTCGTTTTTTCCCGTTCGATATCCTATTTGCTTCCTCTTTAGAGCGTTACAACTGGCCGTGATGGATCTGTGATAGCATTGCCATGGCTGTTGAACACGGTCCTCTTCGTAAATTGTCCTTGTGGAAATTTATTTCGAATTTTATCTCTTTTCGCAGCGCATATAAATCACATTAGGGACGTGGCGGGAGTCGACCATGTGGGCATCGGAGCAGGATACGATGGAGTTAATTTGTAAGTTATACTAGTTGCTCAGTTGCATGCACGTTTTTTGTTGTTGTTGGGTGTTTTCGGTTTTACGGATTGAATTGACTGGACTATTATTTCGAAATCGATTCGTACTTTAATGCCAAATTTGTATGAAGTGCTAGTTAACTGCTTTTTATGGTGAGCTTGACAATCAGATTCAACTTTTAATTGGTGGAAAATGAATAAAATAAAATTTTAGTTCGTTATATATGTATGTAATGTCACTTTATAGTTTGGAACTTTATTAACGTTGGCGAATTCAAATTGGACAAATTGACTGTTGAATTAGTAGAATACCGTAATAGTGGTCACTAGAATAATTAGTGGTGTGGCTATATCATCTAATAAATTTGGCATTTGTTAATTGGGACCCATGACAAATGCAGTTATTCAATAAAACCACAGAGGGAAAATTTCAAGCTCTCATGAATTTTGATTTTCAAGCTAACTTTAACGTTTCGTGGTTGCGAAATGAAACTACTTTTTCATTTTGAATGTTTTATCATAAATGACTGTGAAAATTAATATTTTGTTAGTAATATACATACAGTGGCGGAAAAAGTATTCGCGGATGGCGAATAAAATAAATTTTGGCAATATATTAGCGAAATGAGTTAAATGCTTTGCTTAAATTATTCGTTTTTACTATGTCTTTTGAAATGTAAAAACAATTTTTGAGAATATTTTTCGTATGAGCTACAGAAGAAGGAAGAATCTGTTGACGCCTAATTATACCTGGAAAAAAGTATTCGCGGTTGGCTGTATGTATGCAACGAAATCACAGCATGACGAGTTCGAATTATATTTTTGGGGAAATCACATTCTAAAAATGTCAACATGAAGCCGTAGGATATTAAAAACGCCAATAAAGATAGCGGCAGTGAAGTATTTGCGCGGAGTTTAGAAATGTTTAGTAGTGATAAGAATTTTTATTTCAAAAATGGGCCGCAAAGGTTCGAATACTACTCCAGAAGAAAGGATAATTATTATAAACTTGAGAAAGGAAGGAAAAAAGTTTATTGACATATCGAATGCTCTAAATAGAAGTGAATCCACAGTGCGGAGTATTTGCAAACGACATGGATCAACGGATGATTTCAAAAGTAATCATCGCTGTGGCCGTTCTCCAGTATTAACTCAACGCGAATGTCGGAAAATTGTTAGTGATACTTCAAGAAATCCAACAACTTTTTCTGAAATCGGAACTAACGCCAGTAAAACTTATGGTAACACAATGAGTGCCCGGACAGAGCGCAATGTACTGAAAAGTGCTGGTTATAATGCGAGAGTACCACGACAAAAACCGTTAATCTCAAAAATAAATCAAAAGAAGCGACTGACTTTTGCAAAAGAACACGACATGAACGATTTAACATTCTGGGATACAGTACTGTTTTCAAATGAAAGTAAATTCAACTTGTGTAATTCCGATGGCAGGCGCTTAGTATGGAGTAAATCATGCACAGAACTGCAAATAAAAAACCTAAGGCAGATTGTTAAACATGGAGGCGGCGGAGTTTTAGTGTGGGGGTGTATGGCATCATCGGGGGTTGGGAAACTTGTATTTATCGACGGCATCATGGACAAGAACGTTTATTTAAATATCCTGAAAGATGTCTTGAAAATCAGCAGCAATAACTTGGGTCTTGGCAGCAGTTATTACTTTCAACAGGATAACGATCCCAAGCACACGGCTTATTGTGTGCGTCAATGGATCGCGTACAATGTTCCGCATATGCTCAATACGCCACCGCAATCCCCGGACCTCAACCCCATCGAGTACCTCTGGGATGATCTGGAAAAAAGGATTCGACAGCATACTATCACAAACGGGACACAATTTAAAGAAGTTTTACAGGTGGAATGGGAAAACACTTTCACTGATTACACAAAAATTTGGTTCATCTGAATGCTGTTATTTAGGCCAAGGGTCTTCACACTAAATACTCACACTAAATACTAAATGAAATACAATTACCAAATTAAACTTTTCACGAATACTTTTTTCCCCTCAATTGTTTCATGAATTTCATGTTAATTGGTTTTTGCTTTAGATATACATTTTATTTTGTAGGTTTAATTGTTTATTTAATATCTGTGTGAGCTTAAGAATAAATTTAGCCAAACATATTAAGTTGTGTTGAGACAAGGAACAAAAATGTCATATTATAGATTTATATCTAAACCGCGAATACTTTTTCCGCCACTGTATGTATATACTCGCAGGGTGAAACTATTTTTCTCTGGAATACTCAAAGCCAGCTATGGCTATTCTTTTCGATCTTTTCTGGAAATAGAATAGGATAGAACGCTATAACGTATCACTAGCATTTTTAATGCTTTGCTGGCATTTCAATGCATATTCAGCTTCACCTGATTCTGTAGAGAAAAGTCGATGCTACTTATTATTCCTACAAAATGACACGATTTCGATATCCCAACAACAAATGAAATATATTTTCTGAAACTAATACAAATTCTCCAAAAAATACTGACGTCAACGAATGAAATATGCTTGTACCAAAACATCACAGCCCACTGCGAAACGAAAACAAGTCCTTTGAATTTTTTACCATCAGCCCGAAGCGAATGGAATATCGATGAAATCAGAAATTCTATAGTATATTTTATATGGTAGTACACATAGTCCTCATGGTCCACATGGCGACAAATTTTATAAAACAAATGACCTTACTCAGGCAAGCAGTCGAAAATGGAATCTTGTTTTTTTTTTTTTTTTTTTTACCTCCTTCCTTCCACTCTCTCCATCACTCAATCAAAATGCACGGTCCGTGTGCATCAATTCTCCTCAATATGTGTTAACTTCGTACTTCCCAGACAATAAAATATTGGTATAAGGGAAAGCACTTCATTATAAACGATCGTCTTCAGATGATATCGCCTGTTTCTTGTCGTCAAGACATATGCCCAGAGAAAAGTTTAGAAAAAACTCTGGTTGGCGTCTTCATTATCTTTGTAAAAGGAATGATCGTAGATTTTCCTTAAATTTAACCAAATTCGCTGATTTTCTTATATCCTCAGGTAAGGTATTGTAATAAGCCAAAGACTGTTGCACTGGATCCATTTTCAAACGATCTGTCCTAGCTTTTTTGATCGCAAGGTTATTCGCCGATCTTGTGGCTGTCTGGGTTATTTCTCCAACATTTCTTATAACATATGGCCATTTGAGCTTTTTGTTAAGTATCTTAAATATTAGCTTTCCTTGTTCAAGACACATTATTTGTTGTATGCTTAGTAATCCTGTTTCACGATACACATGTAAGCTTGGAGTCAAAGTTGGCATTTTGTATATAGTCTTGATAGCCTTAGTGATTAGTCTTCCGATCAAATCGATGTTTTGTTTCGATGTTTGCTTCCACAAAACTGCTCCATAAGAGATGTTCGACAAAATAAAAGCATTGAAAATATCAAGTTTGATGTTGAGAGATAAAAAATCATATTTTTTTAGGATTCCTATCATAGGCGCTACTTTAAGTCTGATGTTATTGATATGTTGTAGCCAAGACATTTTCTCATCTAAAGTTAGTCCTAAGTATCTAATTGACTTGACTTTTTCCAATTGTATTCCATTGATTTGTAATGACGGATTAATTTGCTGCTTGTTTTTTTGTTGGAATACTAAATATTTAGTCTTTTGGATGTTTATTATTAATTTACTTTGTTCGAGCCAATTCCAATATTTTCCTAGGTCATCATTTATATTTTGCTGGAGAGTTAATTCGTTTTTACCGGAATACAGCAGTAGTGTGTCATCAGCAAATAAAACTATTTTCCCCAACAGATGAATGTCCTGTACGCTGTTAATGTACAGTAAAAACAGTAATGGCCCAAGGATTGATCCTTGAGGAACGCCGATGTTTATAGTGCATTCCTGACTTTTGTACATATTGTTAGTTATAATAATACGCCTGTTGAAGAGATAATTCTTTATCAACAGCTTGAAGTTGTGATGGATTCCGTATATTTCGAGCCTCTGAAGCAGGATGTCGTGGTTAATGGTGTCAAAGGCCTTTTTCAGATCCACGAAGATTGCCGCTACATAGTTGCCCTTATCCAATTCACTGTTGATGAAATGTACTGCATCTAATGTTGCTGCTAGTGTACTACTGTTTTCTTGAAAGCCATATTGAATTGGCGTCAAAATGGAGTTAGCCTTAATAAATTGAAGCAATTGTTTTTGAATGGCTCTTTCAAATATTTTACTTAGGACACTTGTCACAGCTATTGGGCGATAATTTGATGGATCTGCTGGATCACCACCTTTGAAGATTGGAGTGATTTTCGCTAGTTTAAGACAATCGGGGAATGTACCAGCTGCTAGGTGCTTATTTATTATTGTAGTTAGAAGCTCCAAAATATGATTTTTTAGAAATTTAATATCCTCCGATGTTATACTATCCAGACCAGGAGAAACCTTTGATTTAATGCTGTCGATTATTTCAGATATTTCAACAGGATCCGTGGGACGCAAGTGAATTGAAGTGCACATATTAGGCTCAATATGAATACTCGATCGTGATGAAAGTTGTAGTTGCTCGGTGACAAGTGTTCCAATGGTAGCGAAGAAGTTGTTTAACTGATGTGCTACTTCTTCGGGGTCTGTAATGGATGTTCCATTTATCAACAGTTCTTCTATGCACGTTGAAGATTTGTTTTGTTGTTTAGACAAGAGCTCATTTACTAGTTGCCAATATCTGGAGGTATTTCCGGCTGAAGCTTCAAACTTATTTCTGTAAAAACGTTTTTTGGCCTCCATGATAGCTCGATTCGAATCCTTCTTCATAGATAAATAGATCTGCTTCTTAGACGTGGAGTTTGGATCTGCTTTGTATTTTTTGTAAGCAGTTCGTTTTCGATTTGCAGCATCAATTACATTCCTAGTGATCCAAGATTGTACTCGTACACGAACTTGTTTTGTTGTTGTTGCTTTAACCTTAGCTTCGGTTATCTTCTTAATCAGCTCATCAAAGTCCGAAGTTGGAGACCCTTGGAGGCTATCTATGAAGTTCCTTAAGAAATCTTTATTATTGGTTCTGCTCATCGATATTTTTTTAGGCCGTATTTTAGCTTTGACGAGATTTTTGATGGATAAGTTAATTACTTTATGGTCTAAGCCGGGCCAGTCGTCATCATTGTAAGACATACGTTCACTCATATTTGGATGTTTTATGATCACATGATCGAGTAGTGTTTCGGACGTCATAGTGATGCGTGTTGGCTTTGTCTTGTTAAATACGACTCCATTATTTGTCGCAATTATATCGAGATATTCGCTGCATATGGTAGAAGATGTTAAAATATCAATATTTGTGTCTGCTACAGTGATTAATTTCTCGATAGTCGAATAGAATTCGTCGATATGATTGAGAAAGAGATGGTCTTCTTCATTTGGTGCTTTATAAAAGGTGCCGATGTTAATTTTTCCTGAACTAAGTGCAAGCTCAACTACTATAGTGTTAAATTTATCAGACATGCTGACAAGCTTTGAGCGAATGTTTGACTTCACAAGTATTGCTGTGCCTCCTCCACGGCCCGATTGTCTTGTGCAGAAATAGCCTGTATATCCTCTCGGCGTATAGAGTTCCTGTTCGTTGCTATATATCCATATTTCATTGAGAACTACAACATCGATGTTTTTGTTGGAACATAAATAAATATTGATATCGTCAATTTTATTACGAATGCTTCTAACGTTTGCGTAAAAAATGTTTAAAAGACAATTTTTTTCGTTTGCAGTTGATCTAATATCCATAGTTGATTCGCTTTTGGTTAACTTCAATCATTCTCTTAAATTCCGGGCACTCATAACTGTCTGCGCGATGTAGTGTATGCAGATGATTTTTGATTATGCAATTATTGCATTTTAAAGAAGATACTGTACATGCGTGAGTAAGATGATTACCAGCACATTTAGCACACACTTCCTTTGCCTGGCATGTTTGGGATTTATGGCCGAATCCTTGACATTTAAAACATCGCATTACGTTGTGGTCTTCAACAACGTAATGGGAGCCGAAATTGATATTGATGTATTGGTTCACCATTCTTTCAAATAGCTTCCCACCAACCTCCACAAAAGCTATCCATTTATTTGTTTTTTTTGCCTGCCTCATATGTACCACCTCAAATTTATCATTAATGTCTATGTTATAGTTAAGACTGATTATTTCTTCTTTCAGCTCTTGCGTGGTGTATTTTTGTTGGAGTCCTCTTATCATCAGTCGAGGCAGTTTCTCCTTGGTACATTCGATTTTATATTGCGCTCCTAAGTTTTCTTCTAGGTTTTTTACTAGAACCTCAGTATTTTGCTGGTTATTGGATTTAATTAATATACCCCCACTTCTAAGTGATTTTGTAAATTCAACTGGTGTTTTCAATTTTACTGGGTTGATTTTTTTTTTAATGTCACTCAACGTACTAGCAGCGTCTTGCTCATTTTTTGGCTTAATGATGATGCCTTTGTTAAATTTTTTCATTTTAATTGCACTAAATGGCTTTGCTCTTTAAAGTATCCTTTTCTATAAATTCGTACCTAATATAGTACCCCTGTGACATCCCCACATATACATTCAAGCAGAATTACAGGTAGAGATTTTTGTTTACTTTGCCGTTGGAATTCGAGCAGCATCTGTATATTGCTTGTTGTTATGTAAGAAAGAAGAACCTTTTTTTGCTTCTCGACGAAATGCTCTGGGGAAAGCATTTTAGAGAAACGGAGATCAGATTGCTTTGTTTTTTTAAATCATTTCATGGGGATATTCGGTGCATGTGGTGTTGAGCAGGGTCGTTGCTGGGAAAATGAATTAACATTTATTTAATTTTTTCGAGTATATTTTCATAGCTAGTTATGTGAATATATTCGATCATTCAAATATTTGTTTCTGCTTTCCTTCTTTTATGTAGAGTGCCGGAAGGGTTAGAAGACGTCTCCAAGTATCCATACCTGTTCGCTGAATTGGTTGCGTCTGATCGTTGGTCAGATGACGATATCGCAAAGCTCGCGGGAAGGAATCTGATAAGAGTTTTCCGTGAAGTCGAAGCGGTGAGTAGAAAGTTTTGTGTCTTACATAAAAGTATAAAGTGTATTTTGAATGTTTAAGCAAAGTTTAACTCCACCAAAATATTTTAGCTATTTAACTTTCTCTACTCATGTTAAAATTTGGCTATAATTATATCAGTGGCATTTCCTTTTGAAGATGTATCATTTTCCTTGGCATTATTTATTGCTGAAAGTAAGTCTGTTTTCGTTGAATTTCATTTTCTTTTGTAATTTTCGGTTTAACATTATCTCACAAGTGAAGTTTTTCCACCATAGCCTGTTTTTATTCTAATTGTAAGTTGAGAAAAAATCAATTCATAGTTATATCGAACGGCTATATCGAACGAGAATTTTCATATGATTCCTAAAGCTAATATGACGTACTGAAGAACTTTATAAGAAAAGTTAGATAATTTAAAGAGATACTAAGACGCTGGAGTATCCGTGATTTCAATTTTTTCTCAATCATCTATATTTTCTTTTTCCACGCATCGATTTAAAATTCGTGTTTCTTTCGCACCTCATGCTTGGATGATGCAATTTTATAATAAGCGCTTACCATTTGATAGTGCGATTCGAAGGAAAGACATGTCTAGTCTACTGATTTGATTTCTTCCAATGTCTTTGAAATTTCCATAGCAGCAGATAAAAGATTTCATCCTCTATAAACTGCAATAAACCACGTCTAGGTTGCCTCGTGCATATTCATTTATGCTAAAAACACACGAACCTTATACCTCATACATTGTTTTTTTGAAGACGTAACCCTTACTGTGATATTTAGGAAAGGTCACTTCTGGTGACCTTTGACCCCGTATAAAAAGTGACGCAGCACTTGGATCGATGGGGACTTTTGACATTTTATTCAACACGCCAGTATCAAGGTTGACACCAAAATTCAGCTTTCCGCTAATTTTTCCGAAGCACCATGTTAGATTTCCCTGGACTAAAGAACAGTGGGAGTCCGAAGTGTTTTTTTCCCTTAATGTAGATGACAATGAAAAAATTCGTTAGCCAAATACTCGGGTGACCTATCACCACGGGATAGATGAGGTGTGACTCACTAAAAAAAAACAATCTACAAACCTACGAGGTTCTAAGTCAGGACCCAACTAAGCACTGCTTCGACCCGGTCGTGCTGACTCACCTATCGGTACTTTACCCATTCTGTTTAGGTATTTCCTGAAGTAACCGTGCCCTGCCTAGAATTGACAAAGGTATAAGTTTACGTCTCCGTGGCTCTGGTTAAGCCAAAGCTCAATGAGACCAATAAGCTTAGCCGTCCTTTATCGCTTCCACTCCAATGTTGTTGCCAAAGTTGGACGGTGAGCGTACGCGCGTTCATCAAAACCTCAGTTCTGTCCAGCACTGACCGAGAGAGGTATACTCCTTGCGGTCTCGCGCCAGCAAATCGATCGGTATTGTTCCCGATACCACCATCAAAGCCTCTTCTGAGACCGTGCGGTAGCTGCTCTCGATTTGCAGGGCACCCCTGCGCTGGACACAAAACTTCTTACCTCGAAGCGCATTTCCCCAAATTTCGGCTCCATATAGCAAGATGGAGTTGGTCGTTACCATCAGCAGTCTCCGTTTCGCCTCATTTATTCCACCGACGTTGGCCATTAGCTTACTCAGGGAAGCGATGACCACTAGAGCCCTATCACATGCCCTGCGGGTATGATCCCAATAATCACTTCCTTCCAGCTACCTGACCGACTTGCTGGTCTGAACCTCGACGGAGCTAACTGTCATGGGTATGATAGTTGGTATCCTCCGCTTCGTCAGCATGGCAATCTCTGTCTTTGAGACTGCCAGATGAAGGCTATGCTCGGTCATCCACCGATCCACTCTCCTCATGACTTGGTTAAGTCTGAGTTGAGTGAAATCAGTAGACCTGGAAGTAATTGCCACTGCAACGTCATCAGTGTAACCTACCAAGAACACATCTGCAGGCATTTCTCCAGCATTCACAGTGGACTGTACGCCTGATGGATTCCCCAGATTGTTTGTCGTCTGTACTAATTTCATTTGAGCCTGTTGTTCTAAGTTCAGGGAAATTTGGTGGGTTGGCCTCCTTGGGGACAAAAGTGACGTGGTTGGTTTCATACCACTCCAGTGTTTACTTAGCATAGTGACATAATACTAGGTCTAGCCAAATTTCACATGATCCAAAAACCAGCATTACACCACTTTATGTGGTATTATCAATAAGAAGTAGGAATGGTCGGAAAGTTAAGTATTTCAAAATTTGAAGCAGGGAAGTGTAAAAAATATAACAATGAAAATGCCATATAAGCATCATTGACATGTATGACGTCTAAAATTTGTGACATATGCCCACAATGCCAACCCTAATTTTTTCCTAAAATTCTTCTGATTCCAAAATATCTGCGCTAGAAAAACAAAAGATAAAAATGAGTTTCCATCAATCATTGAGAGAATACCTGAATTTGATAACGACTTTTAAATGATCTTCGAAGGCGACCTACTTAAACTGCCTAGTAAGTATTAAGCTCTGACCAGAAGTATTTTCTAAACACAGGATCCATGTAAACATATGCATATGGTTCTTCAAAAAATCTATTAACTTTACACATAGGTTAGGTTAGTGAAGAAGGCTGCCAAGAACGCGGCCAGCCACCAGTTTGGGCCCATTTGCCACCCTCAGGCAATCACACGCATTCACACTTACAGCCATGGCACTGGCAGGATTCGAAAACACAGGCCCCGTAGCACGCCGCTTTTCGGCCTGACGCCTTGGCGAGCAGAGCTACCGGCCCCCCACTTTACACATAACACCTGTAAAAAATTAGTTGATTCGATACCTCTATGAACGTTTTCCATTGATCTAAGACTGGAAAAATTTCAATTTGTTTTCTAGCGTATACACCATTTTCAAAAAAGCTAAAAAAAAAACAGGCAAATAAAACGTTCTAATAGTTTCCTTTAAAAGAAAAAAACTTGAATTTCTTAAAAAACTTAACTTAATAAATGTAACGGATGTGCACATTTACAAAAATATAGAAAACGTTTTATAAACGACGACTATTCTTTAATATGAATAAAATTTAAATTTTACACCTGCTCATCGACCAACTTAAGCACAAAACGTCCTTGCAGACCACATTATTTCTGAAAAATTCTCCAAACGTCGTTGTCACGCTACGGGGTAGATTTGAGAACCGATGTTATCTTAATCCACGCATTTCTTCCAACTCACGTAAAAGCTCGGGCCCATTATTCGTTCGAACGAACAATCAGTTCCTTCCTCCCGACATGCGATTTAAATCGCCAGCGACAAGGGAAACATTTTCGAACGGAAAATTTAAATGTATCGGATAAATCGGATCCGAATCGTTGCTACCTTTTGCCGACCCGTTGACCATAATTGCTTACTAAGTGGAAATATTCGGGAACGCAATCCCACAAAATCGGATTTTTATTATGCTGCTGTGTCGAAAGTTGAGTTTTCAGAAGAATTGTTAGAGCTCCGTTCGATCGAAAGGGACTGTCGAAGGGTATCCTAAGTTGATGGAGACCGTAAGCGGTTGTAGTAGGTGCGATTTTCAGGGCTGTTAGCTAAGGAGACCTGAGCATTACGTCTTATTGTTAGAAATGCGTCCCTTCCTGTGAGCTTTACACGCTCAGACACACTACTTATTCTTGTCGATTTACAGATTCGCTTCACACTTTACACTTTTATTGCCACAAAATGATTTATTGTAATCAGGAATATCAGTTCAAAGCCACGGATACTGTCGAGTGATGCCGGATGTATTATTAATGGGGTAAAGCGTGGAAAGGAGTGGTTCCTGTTTGATGGCAACATACTACTTCTCACCTCTATAATTATAGAGAGGAAATTGAGTGGTAAAGAATGTTTGGTCGTTCTAATTGTACTTCGGCACGCAATCCAAAGTGAATTGTTATGCAGGAAGCATCTGACTGGCAGTTGATTTAAACGAACTACAGTTAAACTTGAAGTGGAAGTAACCTTTATGTGGGATTTGTGTCAAACGATTAAGTTGTTTGTTTTTTGATATTCTTAAAAATGCATCTGGGAATGATTCATAAATGGAAAACGCATAAGTCCAGAGTGTACTTTGACTGGATTAATTTATTTGATTCGATATATAAAATTGATAGTTTATCAAAATATTTCCCTGAATATCAAACGATACATTAAAAGTGAAAAAATGATATGAAAAGTTTTGAAAATATGTACCTTCATTATCTATTTAGGGACGAACTGATTGTACTTTTCTGTTTGCCGTCTTTCAACTTTTTTGAAGCAGATTATGAACTAATTGCTGCTGGACTCCTCCCTATCAATTGGTATTCCTTTTTTCGTGGGCTTGAAATCAATGATGCTGTTTCTTCTTTTTACTTTCTCCTTAATTCCATTGTTTGTAGATTCACTCCTGGGTCTCGTAGTCGTCGTGGTGCTTGTCCTCCTTGGTTTTCTGTCACAGTTTCCACACCTTTGTGCGAGAAATATAAGGCCCAAAATGAATTTCTTCGAAGTTCATCTGTTGAGGCGTTTCAGCGTTATCGGTCTTTGCAAGCAGTAGCTAAAAGAACTGTTGAAGAAGCGAAACGTCGATATTTAGTCCATATTGAAGCGAGTTTTTCCTTATATAATTCGAAGTCCGTTCCCTAAAAACTAGCAACCGATTTCCTTACACTTTTTGTCTCAAGGAAACTTCGGCCTCTATCGCTCAAGACATTTGTGATTTATTTGCTAAGGTCTTTGCTTCTTCATTTTCTACTCCTAACATTGCTTCAGGGAACTCTGCTGCGGCTGTGTTTTCTCATGATAATTTTGTGATGACTAATCATCTGGAGGTGGAAATCCTAATATCCTCGTTGAAGCACACAGAAAGCAGCGGCCCTGATGGCATTCCTAATGTGTTTGTTAAGTCTCTTGCACCTTCCTTATGTGTATCTTTGTCTATATTATTTAATCTGAGTTTGTCTGTTGGTGTTCTTCCTTCTAGCTGGAAAGCTGCCAATGTTTTTCCGGTTTTAAAATCGGAAGACATTGACAATGTGGTCAACTACCGTCCTATATTGCTCCTGCCTTGCTTTCTTAAGTTGCTTGAGCGGATTGTTCATGAAAGAATTCATAGTGTCATAGTCATTTATTTTCTGAAGAGCAACATGGTTTCATCAAGAGACGTTCAACGAGTACGAATTCAGTGGAATTCACTAACTTCGTCACGTTCAAACTGATGTGATTTACACTGTATTCGCGAAAGCATTTGACGAAAGAATTTGAACACTCAGTTCTGTTAGATAAGAGTTGTGATTTTGTTGTTTCCAGTTTCCTTACACCCTGGCTTTCTTCCTACACCCATGATCGCGTCTGCCGTGTTATTTTTAATGGCTGTTCTTCCTCCCCTTTCCATCTTACTTCTGCTTTTCCCTATAGTTCCACCCTTGGTCCCCTCCTTTTCACGTTATTCATCAATTACCTTCCTTGTAACTTTCAGTCTGACTCTCTGTTCTATGCTGATGACCGTAAAATTGTCCGTGCTGTCGCTTCCCAGAATGATTGTTGTAAGTTACAATCGGATCTTTACGTTTCAAATGATTGGTGCTCTGCGAACTCCCTTGCTCTTAATGTTTCCAAGTGTTTCGTGATGTCTTTTTCCAATAAGCCTAATACCATATTATATAAATATTTTTTGAGTAATAGTCTTTTGAAGCATGTAGATCAACATAAAGAACTTGATCTGCATGTTTCTTTTATTGTTACTAGGTCTTCAAAGGTAGCTGCTTTCGTTCTGCGCCGCTCTCGTTTTGCAACCAATATCAGCACATGTGTTCGTCTTTTTATTTCTCTTGTTCGTAGCATTGTTGAGTATTGTTCTCAAGTGTGGTCTCCTCGTTTCGTGTACCTGTCTAATGCTGTCAAATCCGTTCAGCGTAAGTTTACTCGCTGCCTTTTGTACAAGTTTAATGTTGCTTGTCGTCCTTATGATGACCGTTTGCTTTTCTTACATCACAATATGCTGATTACCCGCAGAGTATTCCTTGATGAATGTCTTCTTTATAAGGTTGATCATGGCTTACTCTCTTCCAACATTCGCGTTTGTCATTTCTTACGTACATATGTCTGATTGCCCGATTAGAATTCAATCGCTTTTCCTCACTGCTTTTGCTCGTACTCTTGTGTATTTTAACTCACCAATACCTAGGATACTAAGAAACTATGATGAGCATCAGTTTGGTTCTTTGTCCACGTAGCCTCTTAGTTATTTTTATTGTGTTTTTTTTTCTCTATATTTTTTCTTCTATTTATATTATTTTCACTCCTTTGTTTTGCTTTATATTAATAATTTCTTTTTTTTTCTGTATCTCATTTTATTATTGGATTTTCTGTTATAAGAGATTTGAAAAACTAGATAAACAAATCAGTGTTGTTACGTTCAATAAGGTGAATTTGCGGCTAGTCTGGATCATTTCCGTTTTGTAGGAATTGCTTCGCTTCAATGTTTTCCGATTCTTCTGTTTATAATTAATGCGCAATCTGACTAATGTATGAATGTATTAAAATCATTGATTAATCAAAGATACAAACGTATCAATTTCAATCCTGCATTCAATTTAGAGTGGTTTATACACAAATTCCTCTTTCATCTCGTAAACATTTCCTAACGCTCAACAAATAGTACCCTTTGAACTAAATTACATAAATCAACTGCTTTTGAATAGAAACAGTATCCCTTTTATTTTCTCATATTGTCTAACTATTCTATCAGCACCGACTTCAATACATTACCACCAGTTTTCGTTGAATGCTAGTCTGACTGTTTCGTTTCGAAATCCATTAATTATTCAGGTCCGTACGTATTGAAAATGCATGTCTTCAATGAGATCCAGCACTGGAGGACTATCATTGACAGACACTTGCGTGTGACCACAATCCTAGCCACAATTCTACGGAGGACTTGTATAATACATCTGAATGTGTGGTTGCGACTGACATTAACTTGGAAAGAAGTCACAATTTCGCTCGCATCGAAATAGTTGCGTGTCACCATCAATCATGACCGTTTTTAGGCCATTAATCTGAAAGCTACTGGCGGCAATGTGGGTTTTCGCTTTTGCAAAGAGAAATCCATCTTGGTCAGAGTACAAGTCTCTCGGGAAACAGTTGTATCCAGCGTTTATCTTAATTTTTGACACAATCAAATTACGAAGTATGTATTATCTAGAAATGAAATCTTACGGTACAGTATTTCATATGATGAGGATAGGATTTGACTTTAGTATACATAGCAGCGCGTACATACATCAAGTCAATGCTTTGTAAGTTGTAATTTCAAAAGAATGGTAGAGGTAATATATGTTGCTTCTAGGGGTTAATACGTTTTTTTTGAGTTTTTTTTTGAGAAAAATTGTATAATACGAGCGTAAATCATGTTGTAGGATATTGTAGTATTCTGGTAAGGTGGGCTCAATACATCTATACCCTTTAATTTTTTTGAATACTATTAATAATATCTTTTTCTTATCCTTTAATTTTTCCACAAAATAAATTTTTCCAATTTTTTCTTATGACTGGAGTGGGAAATATTGTTTTTGCCTCAATTTAACCAAGTGTCAACATATTGTTATCCAAAAAACAATAACTACATTTCATACCATTTATATAGTGCCCCTTTTGCAAGTTAATTTTGTTAGAGACCTGGCAATCATGTTTCTCCCAGTGTAATATCTTATGTTTCTGAGTTTATATTCATGTTTGTAGCACCATAGTTGAAATTCCCTGTGGGTGGGGGTTTTTGCTTCGATGGGAAGTAACCGTAGAATACATCCACAGCCAGACTCAGCTTGTCGCAAGAGCCGTTCAAGCCTCTTGCTAAATGAGGACTGCAAAGAGGATAAATTCTAAGGTCCTCTCTGGAGGTGGCAGTCAGACTGAGTCTGGAAATCCACCCGTGCTGGGCTTGGGCTCGGATTCTGCAGACTCCAAACTCATTTACGACTGTAATGGAGGACCCTGGTTGCATTGGAAGCTCACAGATTATTATCGCGGAAGATTCCATGGCCAACAAGATTTGAAACTTGCTGACAGTAATAAGCTCCAGGTCATAAGCTCCAGAAAGGCAAGTACAGCATCAGCTGGTAGACCGAGTACGGCCGTACCATGGGGAATATATGTTTTCTCCCTAATCATCACAAAAGAGGAGGTGGTATGCACTAACGGAGGCAACAGTGTAACTGAGACGGCCGCAAGTAGTATAGAAAGTAATCTGAACTCTGGAAACATGGAAAAGCTCTCAGTAACAGGCAAAGCAACTGCGCAAAAGGTACAAGCTGCCGGCGAATGTGGACAGGAAACCAATGCAGTAATATCTGCAAGTATTTCCTTCAAGACTGGATGTCAGGAAGTGACACCTATGAGCCTACCTGGAGTAGCGAAGAAAGGTTGGCCGGTGATACTGAGGTTGCCAATTCGGAACAGAAATGTCCTGAACTGATGACTGGGTACAAAGCCATGCTGACTGGACATTGCGCACTAGGGAAAGCTATCAGAGAAGGACTTTGGATCCTTTTACAAAGTTGCTTGAGTTGCAGAATTTCGTTGTGCAGAGCCGCTGCTTTCTGATGCAAATCGGGAATCAGCTATAGCGCTGAAAGGTAAAGAGGGACCGGTTACATCGGAGATCTCCCTGTCGGCCAACACAGATACCAAATCTGCCAGCGGTGGCGCACGGAAGAAACGCAAGGTGAAAGCCAAAGCCGATGCTTGCGTTTCTCAGTAGTGTTGGGTCGGACAATCTTGTTGCTATGTATTTGTATGAGTTTCTCATTTTCAAATTTGAGGTGGTACAATGTCAGACTTCAAATGAAGTGTCATGTTGCATTCCTTTATTTATTTATTTATTTACTATTACTATTATTCAACAGATAAAATCCAATTACTGAATATAGAAAATATCATATACAAATAATTCACTAACGAGAGAATGAAAAAAAATGAACAAAATAATAATGAAATGATAATGATACAAAATAAAGAACAAAAATAAACAAAATCAAAGTGAAAAAGTACAAATTCAAAATAAGAAAAATAGAGAAAAAAAAGAAAAGGAAAAAAGACTACATTGAACTAGTAGTTCGCAAAACATTATGTTTCAGAAAAGTTTTAAATGCATATAAAGTCAGCGGCAGAGGACCAAACTGCAGATCATTATGTTGCCTCAGTAATCGCAACAGCGGAGAATAAAAAAAGATATCAGTGCGCGCAAATGGCACACTAAACTCAAACGAAGAGCGGGTGCCATGCACTGCAACACGGACAGAAACGTGGCTGCTGATATCTGAATCTACCAACTTATAAAATAATTTGAAGAGTAGGCACTCATCCAGGAACAGTCTCCGTGATTCGAGGGAAGGGAGATGAAGGAACGACAGACGATCACTATAAGGACGATAAGGAAGCTGAAATTTGTAGAACAGGGTGCGAGTAAATCTGCGTTGAACCGACTCCAACGCAGTATTTAAGTAGACAAAACGAGGACACCAAACTTGACAGCAATATTCAAGGATACTACGTACAAAGGAGAGGAAAAGGTGTACACAGGTGGAGATATTAACGAAAGCTTTAGAGGATCTAATAATAAAACCGGATAGTTTAGAGGCCCTGGCGGTAATATAAGAAATATGCTTATCAAATTTGAGCTTAGGATCAAATATTACGCCAAGATCTCTAAAATTATCAACGACATTAAGAGGAAAGCCACAAACAGAGTAGGAGAACATCAAAGGTGAAATTTTCAAAGAGAAAGACATTTTGTGACATTTCACGATGTTCAAAGTGAGAGCATTGGAAACGCACCAAGTCTGTAGGCTGTTAAGATCGTTTTGTAAAACCATACAGTCATCTTGTGACTCAATCACTCGAAACATCTTGAAATCGTCGGCATACAAAAGACAAGAAGAATGGATTAAAGGAGGGAGATCGTTTATGAACAAAAGAAAGAGAAGAGGACCAAGGATAGATCCCTGCGGAACACCTGATGCAGGATAAAAAGGAATTGAAGAGGAGGAATTAACAGTTACAATACAGGTACGGTCGAGGATGTAAGAGTTGAACCAGGAAAGAAGAGAACCAGCAATGCCATCGTACCTTAGCTTTTGAAGAAGGAGGCTATGGTTGACGGAGTCAAAGGCTTTGGAAAAGTCGGTATAAAGTACATCAACCTGCTTTTGATGGTCAAGAGCGGATGCGACCGTGTGTGTGAAGGAAAGAAGGTTGGTTAAAGTGGATTTACCTTTGACAAAACCATGCTGCTCATGAGCGAGAGTAGGCTGGATAAAGGAGTAGACCCGCTTGTAAACCACTTTTTCAAGGATCTTACTAAAGCAAGGAAGAAGGGAAATGGGACGATAGTTTGAGACGCATGTACGATCACCGGCTTTATGTATAGGAAAGATGTTGGCAATTTTCCAGCGAGAAGGAAAAGAGCCAGAAGATATACTTAAATTGAACAAGATAGAAAGAGGGACGCACAGAGATGATGAAAGAGATTTAGCCAGGATATTTGGAATACCGTCGGAACCACTAGCGGTATTGGCATCGATATCGTTCAACAGAAGTTCAATTTCAAGAGGGTTCGTTCGAAATGAGTGCAATTCAGGAGAGGATGTGGAGGGAAGAATTGAGGAATTATGTATAAGTTTTCAATTATGTATAAGTTTCCAGCGCCGCTGGCAGCCATACAGCCCAATACCATTACGCCGCCGCCACCGTGTTCTATCTACGGTAGGATAGAACATTTATGTTAAGTACTAATTACTTCTTCTTTTTTATAGATGGGGGATTTTTCATTCTTGATTTTAAAATTATTCCACAAAAGAAAGAATTTTCATATTTTGGAGAATGATGTAATATACTATGAGTATAATAGAGTAAAAATTTAGATAGAACGTTTATGCTAAGGAGAGCAGTACTGTTACTAATCTACTAAACAATTTCCCAAAAATGGTAGTTAATTACCACCAAATTTTCCGTTTAAGTATCGTGCAAATCAAACTCAAAACTAAACTCGCATACCTGCATTTTCGCCTTGTACAGCAATCGCTGTGCCTCAAGTATCACAAGTCAATCGCTTCACAATTAACCGAAGCACCTCAATGTGACAAAAATAAGGTGGTACAAATCAAACTCAAACTAAACTCGGATGTATTCCTTAAGTCATTTTGTCCCGTGTACTGCAATCGGTGCGCCTCAAGTGTCTCAAGTCAATCGCTTCAAAGCTAAGAAGTAATCGCTTCATCTTAATATGACAAAAAAAATGAGGTGGTACAAATTTGAAGCTTAAGGTGATGTGACATTTTGTAGCTGTGTATGGGAGATTTGTAATGCATCTTGTATGAGTAACACAACACTATTTCTGAGCGCAAAGGTCCCTGCGAAGGGATCCAAAGACATTATTTTCGGATGTTTCCATGCCTGAAGGTATAAAATTTGTTTATATCCACTTGAAGCATGCCAACAATTCGTCCTATCTTTTGAGCGAAAAATTTTATGATGAAAGATCGACACGGCCAAAGACTTGTATTCTGGTTTCCAATCTGCTTGATGCCACCCTGCTCAGACAGTTTTCAAACCGGGACCTGTCAGCGGTCGTCGTGCAGTACCAGGAAGATGGTAGACTGAAACGCACGATAGTCGCCTCAGCTTATTTTCTCTTTGACTCCTTACTCCCGCCGCCAATACTGGAGTTAAAGGACCTGGTCCAGTACGCTGAATCGAAGAGACTAGAACTTGTAGTGGGCTTCGATATTAAATCTCAGCATACCAGCTGGGGCAGCAACAAATGTAACAACAGAGACAGACTCTCTGATTTCATAGCTTCTGCGGGGCTGATGACTTTAAACACTGGGATTTCTCCCAGATGTGTCATCCCAGACAGAAAAGAGGTTATTGATGTATCACCAGGTTTGTCTGGAAAATTTATTGTATACAATTTTTTCCTCATCTGACAACTCAGATGATTTCCGACTAATTATGGAACTACAATATTACTTGTTTTGCTATCGAGTTTAAAATATTAAGTATTTTAAAGTACTTTCGATATTTGCAGAAAAACAAAAACAATGAAAATAAATGGTAATAATAAATGGTGACTTCTCATCACATAAACTTTTATAATTCGCCACAGACGCAATGAAGTGTTTTTATTCCAGCTACTACTTTTGCCAAATATTATCACTTAACCGTTTATTAGCCATTGCAACTGCTTGCTCAGAAAAAAATGAAAAAAAGTTTTGTATCTAAACACATTTTCAGACGACGAAATATCGTGAACATGCCGGACATAATCTCCGAACTAAAGTAATTATTCAGCAGTTATTCCTAATTAATAATACCAGAAAACTTGAGAAAAGTTTTTCGCCAACAGTTGACCATATTATGATGAGAAGGCAATGTCCTGCAACTTTTAATCTAAACGACATTTTGATTTGATGATTGTCTTCCTTGCAAATATCAAACTTTTTGATTGTTGAGAATGCGTTCGAGTAGAAAAGTTAGTTGAAATAAATTGCGATAGTTTTATGATGGACTGTATCTGGAGTGTAACTTGCATGAAAAATATCTAGAAACAAGTGGCTGAGATAACATTTTCCACACAATCATAAACATACAAAATGACAACTTAGAAAAGTTTTCTGTATATTACATTGAGTTTTCCTCTCCCTGTATTATAATAGCCAGAGAATGAATTTCATGAATGAAACCTTTCTCTTTTATTTCCAGATACGAGATCAAATGGAAGCGCAAGGCGTGCCACCAGTCGACCAATCGATTCCACCTGAAGATATCCTAGGTAGATCGTATTGTCGTTATTCTGGACCAAGAACGTGATACTAAATTTTAGTTGTGTATCTACTCCGTTACCACCTTTTGCGTAAACTGTGAAAATGCATCTAAGCACTGTATCATAATAAAATACGAAATTGACTAGGACAAATCGATATATCTCTATATAATACTTACTAGCAAATACATAAACGTGCATATGACCTAGGGAAATTAAATCATGGGAAAATTTGATAAATCGGAAAAAAATTGAACTATAACCTTTATTTTGCTGACTTGTAAATATTGTTGATGGAAAGAAATTCGAGAATATCTGCATAATTAAGTGGAAAACTGATCTTCGTAGAGCACACGACGACTCGTATATCAATATTTGTAGTTTAATTTTTGTAATTTCTTCAAATCTCTGTTCCTAATCAGGAGATTTGCGCCGATGATCAATGTAAATAAATCTTCGAGTATTCGAATAAAAATAGAACAAACAAAAATCATGTCGATCCTAGTATCTTCATTTCAAAAATGTAGATACCTACATATATGAAAATTAAGCGAAGTCGTGAATGGCTTTTGTACTCGTTTCGCAACTAAATTTGAGAAAATTGATTAGTCAAATAAATGAACTTTATTATGAGCATACAAATACATGCTAGAAAACTGAAGATAAACAACAGATACTGCAAATGGAAATGATATTTGATAACAGATATTGTATGGTTTGTGAATAAATGAGAATGAGTGAAATATGTTTTGGTTAAAAATACTGAAACAAATAACAAACAAAAGAAAATAAATAAAATTGAATTTATGAATATATTTTGTTTAATTTTTTGCTTAGGTTATACTTGCATTTATATTCTATGATAACAGTAATAAATATTTCAGAAGTTCTGTCGAAAATATATTTTGTAGGTGTAAATTTCTGGCAGAAAGCTGGAAATTATTCGCCATATTGTGGGTGAGAAATGAATTAACATTTGACTAAAAAAAAATATGCGCTTAGAAATTTTGAATCCATAATCAAGCTTCGCTCTCTTATAGGCACGCATTTTGTAAGATAATAATTATGGATGTACCTTCGTATGAGGCTTGAATGTTTTCAGTTGAGTCCTCGCAAGCAAAAGCAGCAGAGAAATGCATTTTATTTTTCCATAGAAAAAACCGGCTTCATGATGTGCTAGTAGCTGTTGCTTTTAGTATTGAAAAGTTACAATTCTTAAGTCGTGTTACAGAAAAAATATGGAAAATCTGTCCGAAAATATATCCATACTTAGTTAGTATTCCACATTATATTTATTTGTAAGGTATAACCATAGATATGAAAGAATATGGATACGAAATGGCTATCCGTGTACCCATACGTGAGTGTGCCTTTTTTAATACACGCACAACATTGCTCTCTCACAAAAATTCCGCTCAGTGCACCCCTTTCTACCGCACTCACAACCGAAAAGCCTTAATGCGGTGTTTTAATGCTGGGAACACCAGATCGGTGTAAAAGCGTAAAACGGGTAACACGGAAAAAATCGTCAATGTCAGTTTGATTTGTGTCGGGGACTGAAAACATTGACTTTCAGTCAAAATTTGTCAAATAAAAGTTGAAAATTTTTCAGCGTATTTGGTGGAAACGTGCATCTACGTTTATGCGCAATAATTTGTGTCGGTTTCGCGAACAAATTAGCGGTTAAAAAATTTAAAATAGTGCGATAATGAAGTGCCGAGTTCCAGGCTGCAAAAGTAGCTACCGAAGTGCTTCGCAAGGGATATAGTATTTCGGGTAAGTAAAATTAACCTTTGGCATCAATTTCATTTTGTTTTCGTGTGAAATCATAAATAATTTCATTCACAAAAAGCATTTTAATCTCCACTCACCGGTTCGGGGAAAGAAATGTCAAACGGCGTTCAAAATGGCGATCTGTTGTGGTTTTTTCACATTGGCTTTGCCGTATGAACTGTGTAGGGCACACACCCGTACCTCATTCTCACTCCAGTAAACAGAAAGTCGTAAATTGGCGCATTTCTCTCGTTCGATTTCTAATCCATTCTCTCTTATATTTGTGAGTATAACATAAGCTTACAGCTCACACAAACACATGCATATAAAAACACTACATGCATCATACAACAATGCAATGCGTAATCAGTCTTCCGCTAAAATCGACAGTGAGTTTCAGAAAAATTGAAAAATTGTTTATTATTAATAAGACCTTGTGTTGAAACTCTCCACATGTGGAAGACTGATTGGTGACGATTGTGGTGAAGAAGAATTAGTCTAAAAGTGGAACCTTGTGGAAAATCAGATTATATTGAAAATTCATCACTAAATCCCCATCTGCCTACGATTTCAACAGTTCTGTTTGGAAAGCCCGTATCAATCTCAATCTGCAGCAAATCTTCTGAAAATCAATACGGCTGGCACTTAGCTCATTTTTGCGTAAAATGCTATCACTCATAGCTCTTATTTGAATTACTTAACTATTTAGTGTGGAGTGTTTTGCGCCGAGCCCGAAACCATCTGATATGAATGATCCGTTTGTCTTGAAAAACAATGGCAAGTTGTTCAGTTGACTCTTTCAACTGGCTTTTTACATTGGTTAGCTGCAATATATGGCAAACATCACATTTACATCATGTCTTAAAGGTAAATTTTTTATGTTGACAAACAATTTATAGAATACGGATTAGATTTTCAACGTTAAGCTAATAAATGACTGATATTAAAAAAGCTTAATTACATTGATGAACCTAAAGTAACCAATTACACAAAAAAAAACATCAGATGTTGAAACGAAAGCTAAAATTGGTAACGAAAACTTTAGTTAATTTACGAAATGATATTCAAAACTGAGCTGCCTCATACCACTATTTTCAATTTATTTTAGTTTAAAAATATCGGAGTTTGGATCCAACATGTGAACAAAGAAAACTATTACTATTTTTCTTATACTGAAAGCTTAAGTGCCATTGCTGAATGAAACTATTGAATGTTGAATAAAATTTCGACGTGCTGAACAATGAAATGGCATTTCCAATGTCAACAATGATCAACGTTGACACAACATTACAGACACTCAGAAGTCGGTGGATCCTCTGGTGTTAGGTGGTGTTCCAGGCTTTGGCGAGGGTGATTCGGGTACTAGGCTGAGTATGATTAAGTTAGGTGTCTTGTCTTGGCCAATTTTTTTGTCGTAAATATCATGATAAGGGAAATTAATAAACCATTTTTCACAAATGCGATATTACTTTGAAGTAATACACAGTGGTCTAAAACATCAAAAATGTAAGCAAAAAAACACAAAAAAAATCTACCTAATTTGAAATACAGTATATGTTGTGCAAAGAGCGAGCAGATGTGTTAATTACGCGATGTTTTATTTTATGTGAAAGTGACAGCTGTAACATACTAGCGTCAAACATGCTGTAGCGTTAAAATGCAGGCTTCGTTAAAAGTGATCAATACTTTCATTTCAAATCCTAATGTTCACTATTTTCACAAGGAATGTATTTCGCTAGGTTTGCATTGTAAGATTCCGTTCTTATTTTTATATTCATACAAATAACAACGAAGCCAAAAGTGATATGCTCTATGTGTCCGCGAGACTGCATCGCTTTCAAATAATACGTTCTTTAGTTTTACGTTTACTATTTACACATTCATTCGGACATTGAGAAGACTATAGTCCCTACTTAAGTACTATTGATTTTTGGAATATAGCTTTTGCAAGAATTCGGCTGGTTTGCAAAGCGCGTGCTATCTCCAACCAGATTAGGATCGGATTTCGTCTAGCTAAATTGTATGTCAATGAGCTAAAAACGGGAAATACTAATTTTTATCTTTTGCCACAAAATTTAATAATTCATTCACCATTTGTTTCAATTATTGAAACCATAAAAAAAAACCATTTTGTTGCCTTAGCTTCAAAATGATTGATTTACAAATATACAAATTTTTTGCCTAGCATTTGTTTATTTGTTTACACAAATTTTCAAAGACAGGAAAGACATGAAGCTGAACAAAAGGCGAAAATTACATTCAATGAAATAGGTTTTTCGAAATGAATACCTCGGGACGATTTTAAAAGATATAACATTTTTTCATCAAATTATCATACAATTTGACCCACACTGGGCGCCAGTAATATGACTGATGATTGTTTGAAAAATAACTTATGAAATCAAGAAACGGATGCAAAAAAATACAGAAACGCAAAAATTAAATACAAAGTAGTTAAATTATATTTGGTTTAGCCCACAAGCTTTCATCACAGCGTCCGATCAATCCAATGAAACCATGAACATTAATTCGAAAAAATCAAAAACAAGTGGAACATTTGGTAAATATTTAGAAGTGGGGCTCCAGTCAAAACTCGCCCCAAAAAATTGTTCACCCCCTGGAGACTATTCTATAGGGTAGGAATAGATGTTCTAAGGTGGGGGAAGACATTTTCAATGATTGTTTATAATAAAAAAAATTATTATAAACAAAAAAAAATTTTTTTTTTAATTACTTTAATTTTTATTAAATGACATATTTTGACCAATTTTTTGTTCTTTCGGAGAGTTTTTTTACGGTTTCACGATAAATAACGATTTCCATTTTTTACTCTGATATTGAAATTCACTAATAATTTTGATCACAAACCATCAAAATAAATACCCTTATTTCTTTGAACTATGTGAAGTAAACGAAACTTTGAAAAATTTTTTTCGTTTATAACAAAATTTTTTTTATTATAAACTATCATTGAAAATGTCTTCCCCCACTTTAAAACATCTATTTCTAACCTATAGAATACTCTCCAGAGGGTGGAAAATTTTTTGGGGCGAGTTTTGACTGGAGCCCCACTTCTAAATAATTACCGAACATTTTCATAGTATACTTTCAATGATATGTTTTTTCACAACTTTTTTTATTGCATGAAAAGCATTTTTACACATATTTACGGTGTATTTTCAGTAGCAATTTCATACTCTGACCTGTATTTTAAGAAAATATTTTTAACACCGGCTGTATCATGTATACCCATGTGTCAAAACTTAACAAATATCTAACAAAAATCGAAATAAATTATACAAGACTTATATCCATCAATCAACTATTACTAAAGATGAATTTTTAACACTAATGGAGTTCTAAGCGTCTTGCTTTGCAAAATGATCTCTTACGACCAATATCTGCCCTACTAAGCGCAAAAGCGGTATCTCAATGAAAGCGAGTTTCGAGATAATTGAAGTTTTGTAAAAGTAGTAATATTGATACACCTCTAATTCCGTTAGTGATCTAAGGTAAAATTGAGATAGGCAACGAGGAACTGCGTTCATTTGGAGCTGGTGGAGGATTGTCCTTACTCCACTTTTCTCGGTGAACGGCCTTCCGCTCTTGGATACATCGGGTACTTAGATTTACAAAACTTTCTTTAGGTGTTTTCCATATGTTTTAGAAAAGATACCATTAAAAGGCTTAGTTCATTAGATGCGTATTGTTTTAAGCTTTCTAATGTTATAAAAATCAACTTTTCGGTTTTTTTTTTTTTGAGATACCGCTTTTGCGCTTAGTAGAGCAGTATATTCAGACTCAAAAGGGATGGCAATTTGGCATTCATCCTGGATATGTCAACATACAAGCTAGTCTCATATGAAATTAAATAAACATGTTTTCGCCAATTCCACAATTGTTTTAAGCACGAGTAAGGTGCAAATGATCTTATTCCATATATCATTTTAAATTTGGGATTTTCTAAAGAAAATTCCAAAAATAAAACGACATGTGTATGTATCCAAACACATAATCCGGGCCGTCACGGCTGCTCTTATTCCATTCACAAACCGCCCCATTGTGTTTGTTCGTTTTCGTACTCATTCCTCGCATCAAATATTTGCTTGGCTGAGAGCATGTCCCCGGCGGAGTGTAAATGCAAGCAAAGTGAATCCTACAAAGTCAGGACAAGTTAAACACAATCAGACCGACTGAATGTGACATGATTCTGTAAACAATACAAAACTTCTTGCTTGCTCACAAAAAAACAAAATGAATTTTGTGCTTTTGAGTTGAATGTGCGATGTTTTGGAAAGTTCAAATGAATATGTTTCCCAAACAATGCTGGTCTGGCGTCGAAATTTGATTGAGCTGTGAAAATCAGAAGCGTGACTGTGATATTATTTTGGGACTGCTTGTTTGCCTCGGTTCGGATTTAGAGTGGTTTCGAGCACGCGGCACTTCTTCGGCTTCAATAGATTTTCGCCACTGCCCACATTAGAACGGAAGCGTGATTTGGGAAAATGAACAATAGGTTGATGCGAACGTGGATCAGGTTTTATTGAGCGACACTTGTGCTGTTACCTTTTTTCGTGTTTCGATGTCAACAAAAATGGGCCACATAATGCTGACTCGAATTCAAGTCAAGCATGCTGGTAATGGATCGAATTAGGAAATTTTCAGTAATGATGTGAACAAAGGTAAAATGAATTTTAAAAGGATATTGCAAATACACGTGTTAGTTCAAAACATCCAAGCCCAATATATCTTATTAGAGAAAAGAAGATGGCACTTGCTTACGGGGCTTATATTAACGAATCGATAAAGAGGTGATATCCTGATGAAAATACTATCATCAGCAAAACTATGATTCTTTGAGGGTGGGTTGATGGTTTACTTTAGAAATAAAAAGACCAGTAGCTCTTTTTTACACCGCAGGGAATCGTGAGCTTATATGTAATGGAAGACTTAAAGCAGAATGAAATATAAATTTGAATATTTTCACTGGTTTCCCGTTGTATTGTTTCGCAAAGATCTTTCAACTAATGCCCAGTCTAAAAAAATATTTAAGCTAAGATTTTCATTAAAGTATTATAAAGAATTAACTTTTTGTGAAATGAATATGTAAAAAATTTGTTCACTTCATTAAATATGTCATAGCATTTGTTAATTGGTTCATTGAATGGTTTATAGAGAGATTCAAGACTGTATGGGCTTTGAAGGTGAACCAAGCAGACTTTTTTTAAATTATGGATGCAAGTATTGCTCGTTTTAATTTTATAGAGGAAAATCATACAAAAACAAATCATTCAAGCTGATGAAACCAGAAATCTGTAAAGCCCTCTCAAAGCGGAAAGTAAAAACAATTTTCTTTTGGAATTCAGTTATGCCCTGACACTTAATTAAAATATTTACAATAAAAAACATAAGGCCTTCTCGGTAGAAATCTGTTCAAGTTGATTGTCGGAAAAAAATTGCCTTAATATCTCCTTAACTTTTTGTGTGTGAATAGCACCTTTGCAAAGTCCAAGTAAACCTTAATTCTTTGAATTCTCTTTTCATACTCCGGAAACTCGCTGAAATGAATTTAGTGTACTGACATTCTAACATCAGAGATATTTCATCTGAAAACTCTTTTGACTGACAAGAAAGCAACATTTTCTGAATAGGTCAGTTTTGAACACAAAACAATACCTGCATAAAACATTACGAACTTTTATTGTGATGGGAGTGCTAAATCTTTTCAGATACAAACAAAAACATGAACTTTCAATTATCCACTCGTCACAATCATCGCTTCTCACAAATTCTTTTCTACAGCCTTTTGCTTCGGACACGTGGCTCATTCAAAGAGATCACTTGAAAAGTTTATTCATTTTCCGTATCTTTCTTTATTTTAAATTGCTTTCAGTTTGAAACAAGCTGTCATCGTATAAACCCAAAGTTTGCAAGTGACTTGTTCATGCAAACGGATTTCTCTATTTTGCTTTTATTTCGAAGACTAAGACTGCTCCGGGATGTAAATCAAAGGAAACCCAAGTTTCAGGCCTGCTACGAAACAAGACAATCCGGACACAACTTTTTGACGAGAGCAAGTTATTTAGGACACCGTTTTTACTGTGATCTGTCAAGGATAAGAGTTGTAATTTTGAAACTAATTGACTTTTAACCCTATATTTTAACCGACTATTTCGTTTGATGTCTATGTAGTTCAGACTGTTGTAATGATTGTGGAGGAGGCATTTCATTTGACTCCGTGTAGAATATCATTAGTATAGCTTAAAAATTTCAAGGACTTTTTGAACCGGTAATTCAAATTTCTTAGATTTCGGGAAGTAGATAAAGTTGCTAGAAAAAGGAATTTTGACGAGCAGTTGCAAATCAATGCTTCTCATAGCGATGACCAAAGATTTAATAAAATATGAAAGAAATCAAGGATACAAATTACATTTTTGAAGTATAAAAGCTATGAAACATATTCTGACTTTGACAGCTGACATTGAAACAGAACCGACCGGTTCATGATCAAAAAAAGCGCTTTTTTACATCCGCAAACACGTGTGAATATTAATGCCCATACAGTGCATCAGCGAACATATGCCAAGTCGAACCTCATCACTAGCGTTGCCAGGAAAAAATACAGAGAGTCTTGAGCAGTTTTATCAGAAAGTCTGGAGAAATCTTGGGATTTTAGTTTCAATAAAAAAAACGTAGCTTAGTTTCAGTAAAAACGAGATCATTTGAATAAAACCATTTATTTCAGTAAATAAAAACAATGCATTACATAAAAATAATTCACAACACTTATTATTAGCATACTATGATTATGTTTTAATACATATTTTCCGAAAATATTTTTCATTTAAGGTCTTCAGTTAATTCTATACCTGCATAAGTTTCATTTCTGATTTTAAATATTCTTTAGACAACAGTATGTCACTTAGGCTGTGGTTACGAATCTAGTGTGTAGACTAGTGTGGCGCGTCAGAGCGTACCAGAGGGATCCAGCTAGTAATTAGTGCGCGTGTATTGTGGCTACAGATATAGCGAGTTGATGGAGAAATTTACTTCTGTTGTCAAATTAAAATAATTGCGATTGAATTGTGATTTCGAGCACTGTATACTAAGAGCAAAAGTTTATGAAAGTGTTTCTATTGGAAAATAGTTATTTTATTAGAGAAAAAAAAAACAAAAAAAAAACCAAAGAGATATTCAAACGTCGTTTAGCGTATGGAGAATTTCATAATCTGTACAAAGTATTATAATCCGATGAAATTATGTTTTACGAATACTACAGAAAAGGACCACATACTTTCGACTATATTTTAAATAAAATCAAAGACAAAATTGATAAAACAGCAACTGACCCTTCACAGATAATTTGTCCAGCTGAAAGACTCTCAATAACTTTAAAGTAAGAAAAAATCTAATCAGGAATTAATATTTCTTCATATATGCAACAAAAGCGTATCAAGTTTTAATATTTATCAAGAGAATGTGTAAATTCAACAGGAGTCTGTACCACATGGGAGAATTCAACATTTCCTGTTGATGGCATTTCATTTACTCTAATGTTTTGACCAAAACTTGCCGAAGATATTGATGGTGTTGGTGTTATCGATCTTGAACTTATTGAGTGAAGATGCTTTGTCACATTTTCTTCACTTTGTTTGAATTCCAGCAATAAAACTGATGCTTGCATCCTCAATTTTAAATTCCTCATTTGTGAAAGGCGTTTCAAATGGGGAAGTAAGCTCACGAGGAAATTATAGCCAACATCATTTTTTATTTCACTTTTTGCTTTCAAGATAATAAGAGTCTCTCTCTCTCTCTCAAGTTTAAGAAATTTACTTTCTTTTGCATTGCTCTTGGTTTTTTTTGTAGTCCTTGTAGAATTACAAGGACTACAAAAAAACTACTCTGGAAGAGACGGTTCGACATTGCTGTTGTTCTCAGACTGTTCAGCCTCTAATGATGAAAGCACATTTGTTGAGTTTGTGCTGCCTTCTATAGCATTGAAAAGGCCAATCTTTTCAATAAAAGGAAGATTCGTTTCCAAAAAAACTGGCTCCAAGACATCACGAAGAAAATCCAAAGTTTCTGCACTCGCAACTGCACACGAAAGAAACACCGACCTTTTACTTCTTTGCACGCGCAAGTGAATAGAATTTATTCATATCACACGCCAATCGCTCTTACCCTCTCATACACACGCTTGTTGAAACTTGTGGTTCAGAGCCACTATCATTACTTCGTGTACATTTAAAAACCCTCTATTATACTGTCACTCGCCACAACCGTCTACTCGCTTGATTCGTCAGACAGCTTTAAAGTGTTGAGATTTTTGAGATTTATTCGAGAAAAAGTTCTTTCTACGCACGCGGAAGAATTGGGTAAGGATAATAGGTGAAAAGTACTCAAAATTGGAAAAGCAGACTTGCGCTCTTATGATTCAATTGTTGCCACTTGTTTCCAAAATAGCTTAGCATAGCCGGTTTCGAAATTGGTGAGTTTCATGTTTCTCAGCTCCCATCTCCTTAACAGGTCGTCTCCAACTGTGGCACGTCCCAACTGCTTCATATCCCGAAGCAGCTGGGAAGGCTGTCTGTCACCTAACCACAGATTCCCTAAGAGGTGCTTAAGTTTCACAGAATCGCTGGCTGAAAGCCGCGATACAAGCACCCTCTTGAGGACCTCGTAAGGCGTGTCAGGGTCCGGGCTCACAACCACGTCCCTGACCACCTTCAACTCCGCCGAACCCAGCGAGGAGATCACGTAGCGATATTTCGTCTCCGAGCTCTTAATACCAGCTTTTGCGAATTGGCTCTCCAGTTGCAGTCTCCAGCTCAAACGCGGGTGGTTTGACGGATGTTGCACTAATTTCGGGACCGAATGACGTGCCTGAGAAAGCCGCATCCTCATTGTCTAACGACATTTCTAATTTGAATTTCGAAAACGCGACGGGATGGACCAAACGCAGCAAAAAATAGGGTGGCTGAAAATGGTGTAGGTATATGTATTAATATAATGATAAATAATGTGTAATTATAAATAAATTTGCAGTTTGCAATTTAATTTTTTTCTGATGGCGAAGCAGGAACTTCAGCTGGTGAGTAAAACTTTAGTGATGTTGATGATGATTAATCGCCTGAACCAAGATTAAGTAAACTACTATTATCAACCTGGCTAGAAACAGGAGCATAAAAGCTATCGAAAGATGTCAGAACAAGCTGATCCGCTTTAAGATAACTAATATAGCCGTTATCTTGATTAATTGGTCAATATTTCTCTATGTTGACAAAACCATGATGCTTTCATTTTATCTTCTTCTTATTCGTATTTTATTTGTGTTGTCGCTTCTTAACACTACGATCAATTTTTTTAAAGATGCACCGTTTAAATGATGAAATGTATTCTAACATTGCTTAAAAGCTGCGAAATTTATAAAATCAAACTACTCACAAGATCTGTACAATTATTCTTTCGTTTGGCCTGTAGTAATAGCTGCGTTTGCTCTTCGTGATGATCTGTTTGTTGAAAATCTTCTGGGAGTTACCACTGGATGGAAATCATTAGATTGATTGTTCGCTTGTTGTGAAGTAGGATTGAGATCTTTTTTTCTTCTTTTTTCTTTTTAATTTTCTTGACTATCAAGCGCAGAGAAATTCTTACAATGGTTCATTCGTTTTTTGTACTAGTCGCAGCGGCTGCTCATGAGAATCTTGATGTGTAGAACTGCCCTTCGATCACTATGATTCGTATAAGTGTTGATTTTCTTCTATTCTTTATATAGCTCTCCACGAACTCTTCATGGACGTGTTCTTATCGGGGTCACCAATTTGGCTAGTAATTTGCTTTCGTACTTCAATTCATTCTGTGACTGTGTTTCGATATTTCCTGTGATTTCTATATTTCCTGTTTGCTTTTCTGGATAATTTTCGTTACAACTTTCCATTTGATTTTCTATGCACATTTAGGAACTATCTAATGAAATTAATTGAAATTAAATTTCAAATCTATATTTTTCAAACACTAATTGTAGTTAATTATCCAAGGTTTATAACCAATGAAATCGTTATACAATAATTATATATAATTAACAACTGATACAGAAAACTCCCAAACAATGTTTTGTTTTTTCTCTATCTCAACTGTAACAATCAAAAATGACAACTTTCTATAAATATTAAATTATTTTTTTACAAACCTCAAACATTTTTCACTTAGCCTACTTGGTGTACAATTTTTTCGTGTAGTGTGTTAAATGTCAAGTAGTGTGGTGAGTAGTGAATGTGTGAATGATATGTGTATGTGCTTGTGTATCCACAAGTCCATTTAACTAGGTATTCAACCCCCAAGTAAAGGTTGTCCTATGGTAAAAATTTAACATCCTCTGTTTTGGTTTTCTCTAAATAATTCCTTTGAACATAATTAATGAATATTATTTTTGTTTATGTTGTTGCTTCCAAGTTAAGCCAAAATATTTTTGGGGGTTCACTTTGAAAGAGCTTATTTAATTGTACAAAGGGCTAACCGCAGGCTGAGCTTTTCAAACTCTGTACCTTTTTGTTTGACATTTTGATTTGCGGTCCAGACTTAAATCTGGATCTGGCATCACTGCTCATCACCACCTTAAGCATAGTACTGAGTTCGATTTCACGTGAAATTTTCATACAAAATTTCACGTGAAATCTGTTTCGGCGAAAATTTAGCTTGAAAATAAGCAAGTTTGGTACTGTGTTCTTAGCATGAAAAGTTGCTTTGAAGTTGCTTTCGCTTCGAAAACATAGATGGCACTAAAACATGTTGTCAATCATTTCACGCAAATTTAGTTTGTGCAGTTCATTCTTTCGAGCGAAAAAGTGACATTTAGTGTTTGAATTTGAAAATTGAGCAGTGCAAATGACTTTCTAATAAGAAAATCGATCGAAAATTGAAATTCTTGACATTTTATCCGTCAAAAATGAGCAGTGTCTCTGCTTTTCTCTGTTGTCAAAATTTTCGCTCGAAAGAATGGCCAGATAATTGGGAAATGTCAAAATTTCACGTGAACTCGAACTCAGTACCAGCCTTTACCAACGTACAGCTCAGAGCAACAATTGAGCATGAAGTTGCCCAATGAGCATGTTACTTTTCTGGCAGTTCAGAAAGTTATGTCTGGGTGCAATGTATGCTTTGCGTGGTTAATCTTGGCGCATATGCATCGCCGCGTACGCAGAATCATGACTGGTTGGACTTATACTCCTCAATCATGTGATCGTAGAAGATCCATGACAGCAACCGAAGAATAGAGGTGGAAATGTTTTAGTGCTGCCGGTCGCAAAATTTCAAAATTCACTAAAATTAAAATATATTTTGCATAATATTAGTGGTAAGGTTATTACAACTGTATCTTACTATTCTTACAGGTTTCATCTTCCGAAAATTTCAGCTCGATGAGATTGTGCTCTCCAAAGATAATTTGACTGAATCTTTTTCTTGATATATTGAAATATAATACATATACTCGTATACATATAATATACATACATATAATACATATACTCGTATATAGATATATGAATTTTTGGACAAAGTGATTCTAATAATTTATTTCTTAAAAAATTTGTGAAAATATCCACGCATATGTTATTCATATCTTTTCGTTCATATTTGTCAAGTAAAATTTAAATTTCATTTACCATTTGCAACCAAATGAGTAATGTTTGATGATTTTTTACGCTGGTCCCTTTGCCTTACTGAGTATTAATCAACGTCATAATTCCTTAAGTAATTTAATCTTGAAATCGTTCTTTCGCAGCCGTATTGTTCTTCTGATGAAGAAAATAAGTGATAAAAGCGAACAACGATAGACGGTATGGTTAGATGACAGAAGTGATGCAGAAAGCAGCTTCTTATCGCATTAATTTTCGGAGAGGCTTATATTAGAATGGAATCTTTTAGGACTAATGCATATTCGTCTAGACTAGTATTATATTGTAAATGAGGGGGAAGTGAAAGATTTCCTGAGTTTTGGTTCAATTAAGTATGTTTCTTTAGGCAGAGGAAGAAAGAGTTTTGTGGCGAATCGGAAGTCGATAGCTCTACTGACATGGTATGTGGTCATATTTGCTTGTATTGTGTTGTGGGGGCTACGTAAAACGTATAAAACCAGGGCTTTTCATTAATAATGATGAAATATGAAAAAATGGCATCATATAAATGCATAAATATACATTATTATCTCCTTAATTTCCCTTTTTCAAATGCTATTCTAGTCACAGACCTGTCAAGGTCGTAGGCAGGACTAAGTATTTGTTTGATTAATTATTTAGCTGTATAAATTTGATTTGTTTTACTCATTTCATAGTTTGCTTCTATGAAGTATAGGAGCTGTGTGGCTGATGTTTAAATCATAATTGAGAAAAATTTTCAATTCTTATTTTCTGAGCTACTGACAAAATATAAATTGCGAATTTACGATGGAAAATTCCAAATATCTTTCATATTGCCTTGCTCCGAGTCGAATCTATAATTTTCTGTGTAAACTCTCTTATTTTACTCTTTTGACGTGAAAACCAACTGCATTCGGATTCATTAGCTCGAAGCAAAAAAGATTACAAAGAAACAGTCCTTTCAAAAAATAAAATTAAAAACATTTTTAGATCTTCATCACCACGAGCTCACCATTTCCTCCTTGGAAAACGTCTCGCATCTTCTCGAACATCAAAAAGAAATTACCTGATGAATTTATCATGCACATTAAACTCTAGGAACAGACTCAGTCGTAGCGTATATTCCTCTCCTCAACATTCTTCAGCTTCCGGCTTAAATGTTAATTACTGCAGGTTTTCTCATTACCACGAATCAAAAGAAAACGTCGGATGAAGCGGTGATTCCGATTTATTTTTGCTCTGCAGATACGCTATGTCGTTTCACTTAAGTTCTAACGTAAGTCAGGAAACTCACAACACCACCTGCCGTACGTTAGGAACAAAAATAATTTCAGAATGCTTTCGAGGCATTGGAGCTAGTTTGATGGACTGTTAGGGATGATTTGAAATTTTAAACGGATTAAGTCGATGTTTAATTAACAGGCGCTGTGCGATGCTTAGCTGAATTTGAATGAAAAGTGGAGGAATTATTATTTAGCGGTGTTGGTTCGTAAGTAATCTGTAAACAATGATGTGTTTGGGTTTGGTGATTTTTTGTATAAGCCTAACAGCTAGATTGCTCTTCTGTGATGCAGGTATGTATTTACTTCCTAAATTGCATACGTCTTGTTTAATGGAAGTAATGGAGCGATGTGGAACTAAATTTAGAGAAGGCCCAAGAATCATCAGGAAAAAATAAATTTTCTTAATCTAATTTATTTGTCCATCTAATCTAATTTATTTGTCCATGCCACAGAAATCGAATGGCACGTGAGTGAGTGCACGTCTTAGATGATGGTGATGAAGCGGAAGTGTTCGCGTACGCTGATTTATATACCATAGACCAGGGGTGGGCAAACCTAATACCGGTATGATCGACATTAATTTTTCTAATTTATGCGCGATCGACTTCGAAAAATGGGTTAAATTAAAAACAAATAAAAATTAAATTAAGGTCTTTATTGATATTAATATATTAAATACATTGTATTACTACTTTGTGCAATGTACTTTATTAATAAATATTTTGGATTAATTTTTGATGTATATGCGTGACTCTCCTTTTCATCAAAAAGTATTGTAGAGTTAGGCTTGTAAGCACTGAAGCACAATCGAATAGATGCCGTTAAGTGGTCATTAGTCAGAGAACTCCTAAGTTGCGATTCGATTACTTTCATTTGAGAAAACGTTGCTTCACATCGATAGAAATGCAAATATTCTCATTGCCACCAATCTCAATAATGGAAATTTTTTTTGGGAATAAAATAAAAAAAATAATTTTCATTTGCGCGTGCTATGGTTAAAATTTCTAACTCTAGATTCGATGAATTCAATTGTAAAGTATGAGCTAGATTTGATGAAATATCCTAGTTATTGAATTCTCTAAAGGGAAATGAAATAAATTCAAAAATCGGTTAAAGGTTATTTAGATTTGCAAATCGTCTCTCGAATTCTTGTTTTAAATTTTCCAGTTCAGGACAAAACATTTCAATATTACATGCACCAGTAGGTTAGGTTAGGTTGTACAGTTGGCACAAGGTTACACATGGACCTATTGGTACATAGTGCTACCAGATAAATGGGGCAGGAGAAAAAAAATTAGTCCAAGCGGCCATCGAAGGCCCCGGACTCTTTCGCGAACTGAAGAATGTCTTTTAGCTTTCAGCTAGATTCACCAGTAAGTTTAATATGTTTTTCAAAATATGGAAAATATTTAAAAATTTTGCCTATTTAATTGTGAAGCAAAAGGTTTTAATTTTACTTAAAAAACATTTACCGAACTCAACAAGTCAACAATATTTTCCTTTTTCTTGTAATTGTAAATTTAGCAAGTTGTAACGGCCCATAAAATCCGTAAGAAATGCTTATATCTTTACCCATACTGGATCTTCCAATTGTTCATGTTTTTCTCCCAATGTGTCCAAAAATGCAATAATTTCAGGCAAAAGATTTAGAAATCTTTTCAAAAATCTTCCTGAGCTAAGCCATCTAAAGCTTAGTACTGTTTTCGATTTCACGTTAAATTTTAATGCAAATTTTCGCGTGAAATTTATTTCGGTGAAAATTTAGTTTGAAATAAGCAAGAGTTGTACTCACTTTTAAGCGTGAAAAATTGCTTGGAACATGCTTTCGCTTTGAAAATGCAAATAGCTTTGGCACATGTCTCCAATCATTTCACGCCAATTTAGTAGGTGCAGTTCATTTTTTAGGCTAGTACTGAGTTAATCGTGAAGCTAAATTTTGACATGTCTCCATTATCTGGTCATTCTTTCGAGCGAAAATTCTGAAAATGCAGAAAAGCGGGGACACTTATCATTTCTGACGGATAAGATGTCAAGAATGTCAATTTTTGAACGATTTTGTTATTGAAAAGACATTTACACAATTCAATTTTAAAAATTCAAACACCAAATGTCACTATTTAGCTCGAAAAAATGACCTACACAAACTACATTGGCGTGAAAAGATTTTAATTTTAATTTTATTTTATCTAAAATTGAGATGAACCTTTCTTGCGGTGTGTGTGACAATTTACTATCTCGGTAGCAGGGAGACGAATGCAAATGCAGGCAAGGTGTATAGAACAGAGAAATTTAAGGATATGAAACAACCGTATACGTATACGAGATTTAGTGAAGCAGTTTTACTAAAATGATATAAATCTATAGATTGCACAAATCGAGAGCATAGCTATCTCGGATTTTCCCGTTGGCTTCTCCGCCACCAAGGCTCTGCGCGCTTTTGTGTGAACTGAAACTGCGTGGACTGTCCGATTGGATCTATTAACCTAAGGCCCATTCCAAAATGTACTGAATAAATCGCCTACAACTTTTTTAGCTCACATTTTGAATTAAATTAGTATATTATTAAAAATGTCTGTGATCGACTGTCGAACTGTTTGCGATCGACCGGTCGATCGCGATCGACCGTTTGCCCACCCCTGCCATAGACTTTATGACGCTATTCTTTTGCATCTTGTCATTTGCTGGTGATTTGTGGGTATGTGCAATTTAAACTGATTTTCCAATAAAATCTGAATTTGAATCACCGCCCGAAAATTCATATTTCTGTAATCCTCTTGAAATTTTGATTTGGTAGGGAGGACTTTTCATAGATTTTCAGGCTCTTCATTCTGTTTTTGTTGGATATCACGAAGTTTTAAAGCAAACCAAATAATAACTAGTGATTGGCATGACTTTTTAGGTTTACCTAGTTTAAGTCGTCTCATAAGCCTAGTCTAAAGTCATTTGGTAGGTTTGTGAAATGTTGGCGTACAAATATAGTACCTATCAAAATAAAACCTACACTATATCAACTAAATTAAAAATAAGTGCTCCAGAGATATCGAACATTCAAAAAAATATATGTTATCTGTTACTATTAGAAATATTATTACAAACTCAAAGAACTAATAAACTAATTGAATTGAATCACTGCTCGAAAATTCATATTTCTTTAAATGTACCTGAATCAATATACCCAATTACTTCCGCTTCACCCCTGCCTTCCGAACACTAGAGTTGAGTTGACTTGTCTAAATGCAAAACGCATTGTTGCACGGACGCATGTCTAAAAACAACATAATAAGCAAGAAACTACTCGTAAACAAATACTTTCATTCGACATCAATTTAATCAAAACATATACTACACGAAATTCATGCTAACTGAACAATACTTATTATGAATGACATTCAGATAATTGTAACTATTCTTATCTTAAGATTCGAACTAATTAATTGTAATCTAGCTGCTGATATTTGAGAAATAAATCTTTCAGCATTATTCTCCCTGATAAATTTTGATATCATGAAATCATATTTGATCAGATAGACTAAGCAAGTGCCAACATCGAATTTTCACATTAGTTCATTATTTTCCCTTAATTAAATCAGCATGTTTCCTTTAGTGGTATTCCTTTTTACTGTAATAACTGGTGCTACTGCTTATTCTAGTTTATCAGATGAATTGTTTCCCGTTTCGATTATTCACGTCAATGATTTTCACGCAAGGTAAAAAATGTCTTAGAATAATTTTTTTGATTTCCTTAATACATTGTGTGCATTCAAAGTAAATTTTATCGAAAAGTCATCGAAAAGTATTTTGTGTATCGTGGAACTAAGCACGTGGCCCTGAAATATACGAGTATATATGGCTAATAAGCGCAAAAAATATGTCATACTTAGTAAGCGCAATTATGAATCTGTTAACAAGTGCAACAAGTTGTTTAATTAACGGTTGATACCACATCGGTGTGCTGGTCTCAACGGGAATCAGATTTGATATACTTTTGACTGAAGGCTGCCAGCACCAGGCATTTTGATTATTTTCGTTCGAACGTATGCTCTCTTTGAGAACTCTGTTTTACTGGAGCTAGTGCTTTCGGTACTTTGACTCCCATCTACTGGATGTCAAATGTCAAATGTCACTTAGTGCAATCGTTCCGCACTATCACGTTAGCTGTCTGAGGCTTGGGTATCTCTCGTTAGGACGGGCTTGATGTTTTTCAGTTGTTCCATGGTACTGTTAGCATGTTGTTTTAGTCGGTCGAACAGTTTTAAAGTTTTGTCGCGTATGTATGTGTCTATTTTTGCAATCCTTAGTTCTCTGCGCATGTTCGTATTCCTAATGTACCATGAAATTCTGAATATTTTCCTAAGAGCGAGGTTTTTGGCCAATCTACAGTTGGTATTTGTTAATCTTGCACGTCTGGTAGAAGGCAGTGCCATAGCATAAGTACTATATATAGAACGGTATTGTACGATATTTGCCTGATGGGAAGGAAGCGAAGGATTTACCATCAGCTGGCACCTAAAAAGAGCAGAAACAAAATAAGTTCACTTTATTATATGCATCCTCTCAAACAACAAGTGAGAATGTATATATCCGTGTTAGCTGATAGGTGAGAGTGTGCTGGCGTGCGAATAATCCCATTAGGAAACAGTAAGTGTAGCGAACATTCGCTGGTAGCAAACAAAATTGTCTATAGTGGATTCCATAAAAGTATTGGAGATATTCCTTTTACTCGCTAAATAGTTCCCGTACTACTATTAATTGCCATTAATGGGGATTAATTGCAAAACTGAAAATTTCCCCTCTTTCAGTAAGTACGATGAAATTTCAGTAGGGTCTGAGCTACTGAAAAATACTGAAATGTGTCAAACGGTGTGGCGCTAGTAAATATTTTCGAATGTGCGCGGCAAGAAACATATTTTTTGTTTAATGTTGCTATGACCGTCGAATATTTTTGTGGTGATAATTTATCACCACTTCGGATGACTTTATAATCACTATTGTTCTCCCAAAAACCGAAAACTGACACTTTCGTTTGTCAATTTTCAAGAAATGCAATGAGAGCGTTCCCGTACTTTTCATGAATTCCCTCACAACATGATTCAGTAAAATTCAGAAAAATTCAGTGACTGAAAGTACGGAAGCATACCTAGTATCAAAAGTAATATTCCACGTTAACTACCTTATCGCTTACCATTTTAGTACACAGAATAGGTAAAGCACATGTATATTGCCATGTGGGAATGAGAAACGTATCGTATCGTAGCAGGGACGTGTCTTATCTTGTCATTTTTCAACTTGGGCTTGGATTTTGCTATCTATTTCCCGCAATCAGTGAGGAAATATTGCAAATTCTATCGCAAATCACGTTTTTTTCCGCCCTATCGATAGTATTTACGCTATGGCAGTGCTACCATTCATACGAGTATATCAGTATGGGTCGTATGATCTGCTTGTAGAGCTGGTCGTATTCAGATTTTTCGGTTTAGTAGTTAGTTGCAGTTTGCTCAGAATATCGTAAATGGTTTGTCGCTTGTTTTTCATGTGTGCGAACCGTGTTAATCTGCTGTCGAATGTAAGTCCCAAGTATTTGGCTGTTCATTGCCAGTCTATTTTTTGTTGTCGACTGTTACTTGTAATGGATTTCTCGGCATTTATTTGGATTTTCTATTTTTAAGTCCAATAGTATATCCAAATAAATATTCCAATAACAAATCTATATATGTAGGTGTCAGGTTTGAAGATATTGCTTCAGCGTATTTTGACGTATAAAATATACATATATAAGCCTACTAGCCTACAAGCCTACTTTTACATTGGGCATATTGAGAATGTCTCTTGTGTATAAATTATACAATATTGGGAAGAATGGTGAACATTGCGGGACTCCAGCTTCTATTGTCCGTACTGTAGAGAGGTGATTGTCAATTCTAACACAAAAAGTTCTACCGTGGAGAAAGGATACAATAAGTTGCACTAATGATAATGGAACTCGGAATGCATGCATTTTGAAGATTAGTACCGCATGCTAGACAAACGCTTTGGCCACATCAGACATAACCAGGCCAGTTGATTTTCTTTGATTGGACCCTGTAAATTGCAAGCTGGAGTTCAGTAGAGTGTAGAAGCTTGAAGCCAAATATTACTTCCGGGATAATGAATTTTCTATCGATGATTTTATTAAGCCAATCGAGAAAAAGACACCGTTCGATTTTTCCAAGGAATGATAGGGAACTTATTGGTCGCCAATTTTGTAGAAAGTGAAAGTCTTTGTCTGTTTTAGGGCCAACTATTATAATTGCTGTCTTTCAAAAGTCAGTTTATGGTGTAAGTAACTGTTGTTAACGTATTGTAAGGGAGTTGTATCAGTCACAAATTCCTAATTGAGTCCGCTAATGACTTCAAAGTTTGTTGTCTAATTTGATAGTCTCCTGTTGGCTCCAAGTACCTCAGCGAAGTTATCTGCCTTACAAGAACCGTCAAATTTCGGCCCAATGTGCCCATGGCACAGCGATTTTGCTTTTGGTGTTGAAAATATTTGGTAATGTGTCAGAAATTATCATTTCCCGGTTCCATGCTATGCAGAAAGTCATCCCACTTCTCGTTGCGGAACAGCGCGAAACAAAAGCTGATGGTGTATGTGAGCCGATTTGCTTCCGATCTGAAGTCAGGGTTACCCTTACGCTTAGTTTTTCTCCGAATTCTGTTCCTCCTTCTTATGGTATCTTAGCGGCGTAGTTGATTTTCAGATCTGTCAGTGACCTGCTAATTTATGTCCACTTATTTGGTTCAAAAATAATGACTGGCACTGACGTTTTCCACTTTTCTGTGGTGTTTTGTTGCATCTTGTCTGTTTTGTCTATGATTTCCGTTTTCTGCGGTGATATGGCTGTCTTCTGTGTCGTCAGCGATTTCATTGTCTTGACAGGTTTTGGTGGTGGAAGTGCTGGATACTTCGCTGTACTTCGCTGGTTGATGGTGGGGCATCCTGAACTTCCACATCCACTAAACACAAGCTATTAATATAATTTTCCGTGTTTTCTTTCCTTGATCACACAAAAGTTTGAGCAATGTTTTTGGTTTTCATCTACTTTTGTTCCACTTTTGTTGATATTGTCGGCGATGGCGAAAGTTTTCGGTTAAGTTTTGTCTCCTCCATGTTATCGGTCATATTGACAATTCTGTTTGTAAGCTCTTCGTTTTGTTTACGCTGTAAGTGTCCACCATCTAGTTAATAGTTCGCTTCAGGCTTTCGTTTGGTTGTTTAATCTGTTGAATAAACGGTGTCATTTAGTCGTTTCTTTCCGAATTCATCTCTTCTATTTCTTTATAAAATTATTCTTCCTCGCCAAACTCATCTAGAGCTACTTCCGTATCTATTTCAGAGACAGTTCCGACATCCGTTGTTTTTCTTTTCGACTTTACCTCGATCTTTTTTGAAAAATATATTCGTTTATATATCAGGTAATTACTAAGAGAACTCACAATCCTCAACAGCTTGAATTTGTAAACAATATTTTAATCTATCGTTGGACAAAGTTGCCACTCAACTGTTGGAAGAGCCCTTCGTGCTTTCAGCCTCGTAGCTCTTGATTTTAATTGTTCAATTACTAAATTTAATTGTCACTATAACTAGGTAACAATAATTCAGTTGCAGCTTGTAATTTCTTCTTGGATAGAGCCAAATTCTGAACGCCGGCTTCACTCTTGCATTAAAGATATTAAAACTGGATAGTGTTTTTTCGCTCTTGCTTACAAATTAAACTGCATTTAAATTAATGAGATAGTTCTCAAACGGTTTTGATGTTACTTTCACTGACTTTGTGTTTAAATTTGAATTATTCTCACTATTGGAATCCAGTAAATTCTGCATAACACAATATTTGATGATTATATTGACTGAGGCAAATTAATACAAATTTCAGGTTCGAGGAGACTGATTTGGCGGCTTCAGTTTGCGATGATAATAATAAATGCATAGGAGGTTACGCGAGAATGGTAACAACAATCAAGCGTTTGCTGGCTGAGAAGAAAGATAAAAACCCTATTTATCTGAATGCAGGAGACAATTTTCAAGGAACAATCTGGTATAATGTTGGCCGCTGGAACGTTACACAACATTTTCTCAACTTACTCCCAGCTGATGTTATGGTTGATTCTTCTTGAATGACACACTTGCGTAATACTCTTAATAATCATTTTAGACTATTGGAAATCATGAATTCGATAATGGAATTGAAGGTGTGGTACCATTTCTGGAAAGCATTAAATCACCAATAGTTGTTGCAAACATTGATGATAGTGATGAGCCCACATTTCAAGGAAAATACAATAAATCTCATATAATCGAAAAATATGGGAGAAAAATCGGTGTTATTGGTGTTATTTTGCAGACTACTGACGTAAGTTTCTTATTTTCGTACAGAAAAATCCAGTAGTTAAGTTTGATCAAAAGCCTTACAAGAAAAACATGGTATTAAAAAGAAAAACTCTAGCGCACCTGAACCGCTAGAAAACTAATTTTCGAAGAAATTGTCTTTGAGTGACAAAAAAAATGTGGAAAGACGTAATACACTGTTTTGTAGAATCATATCAACCATTCCTTATTCAAAGCAACAGACCTCAACTTTAACACAAATAATGAAAATGTTCAGTGCTGGCAACATTTTTCCAACGAAGCAGCAGTAAGTTTACCTTAACAAGCTCTTACTTAAATCAACTTATCCTTTGAATTTCGCTCTCATCGGAGGATTTCGTCGAAAGTTTCAGCGGTTAAACGTTGTTTGAGGCTGCTATCCAAAAAATGTTCAAAACTCGGGAAATTTAAAAATTAGTTTCTTATTTTTATTGCAAATGTTTTGCATACGAGTATGTTATTTGAAGCATCTGTTGATGCAATAGTTACGAAAATGGCTAAAGCTGGTTACTCTGTGTCAGTAGCAAAGCAACATATATACCAAATCTTCGTTTCTATTGAATCACTGCGCTGGAAGGTATACGGGTGAAAATAATTTTAGGGTTACCACCCTCAAAACTTTTCAAATTTTTATAGCGTTATCATTTGTTGTTAATTTTCATTGCAGGATCGTTCCCATTTGCAAATTTAATGACATAATCGCTCAGTAAAGAAATTCCAAAAAATTACAAAAATTGGTCATAGCTGGCAGCACTCTCATAATTTTTGTATGAAATTTCTACGACATTTGGTTCACATTAAAATCTATTTACTGTATAAAATTCGTTTTGATATCATGACTGCACCGGAAGTTAAAGGGAAAAAAGCTTTATTTTGCTGAGCAAATTTGCAAGATTTAAGAGACAAAAATCACCATAGCTGCCAACTCTATTCTGATTTTTCAGTCAAATTTTCACTAAATGTTACCTAAAGTAAGATCAAAAATTGTGTGAATTTGGTTTAAATCTGATGGCTGAATCGGAAGTTATAGGCCAAAAAGCTGTTTTTTTTTCTCAGTGATTTTACAAGATGGCACCACTGCCACAGAGTTGCCCGCATTTCAAAATCACTTCTATCAGACCTGTCCTAGTTGATACCAACATGTCCTGTGAATTTTATTATGATCGGATAATGCGGTCGTCAGTTCTCGTGAACAGAACTTTCGAGTGCTGCAAATAGAGGTAATTTGGTGATTGGTTGCCGTTCTTGTGCAAATCGGAATTTAAAAAATTTCAATTTCGCACGATGCACAAAGGTTAAAATTTATCAATAATTTGAAATTTTTGTCAAAAAACAAAAATTTTTCAGGAGGGTCAATGATTTGAAGGATTTTTTTTCAGGAGCCTGCCGCAGCTACAGGGTTACCCGCACTACCATGAATGTGTGCTAAATTTTAGTCAACATCAATACGCTCTGCAAATTTCACGATGATCCAATGTTTTTGTCAGAAGTAATGACAAATCAAAATTTGAAAAAAAATCCTTGCCTAGTTTTAGGCACACGGCTCAAAATTTCCAATTTTTTGTCATAAACAAGCTTAAAACATAATAAGTTTTCATTCCCAATACTTTTTTTGCACAAAAATTTACGCTGCTTTGAAATATAGGAGTACCTCAAAATTCATTAAAACGCTCGCCGCCGCCAAAAGGTTTAAGATATCTGAATTTTAGCAAGTCGTGGACCTACCTACTATATACATCTACGTTCTCCGAAAGTTTCAGCTTAATCGAATCGGCCACTCCAGAGATTATCTCGGAAAATCATTTTGATGATATATATATATATATATATATATATATATATATATATATATATATACATATATATATATATATATATATATATATATATATATATATATATATATATATATATATATATATATGAATTTTCGGCGAAACGATTTTCTTCGAAAATTAGTAAAAATCATTTATTACAGTCAAAGATCCACTGATACCACTGAAGTTTAGAAAGTGTTAATAGTAATACCTTGCATTAATTAAATACGTGCTCTTCTTCATTATCTTTTCTGTTATAATGTCAGTGTGACTAAAAATTTGAAAGATAAAATCTTAAAGAACACATAAACTACGAAAGGTAGGAGACAAGGCTCATGCTCATTGCTTTCGGATTGTGTGACTGGGAATAAGTAACCATTTTGAATCAACTACTCACAAAAAAAAATATATTCTTAAAGTTGTATGCAAGGGCATTCTTTCAAATTATGAAAGGGATAAACTGAAGTAATCTGACTTCAGATTCAGTCAATATTATGCCAGCAGTATTTGGCTGAATACACTCAATAGACGGTCATACTAATTTGAGTTCTTTTAAATTTAATTGTTTGTTGGAAAATACACCTTAAATGCTTAGTAGAGTACAAACCCTACCTAGTTCTTTTAGTACCAAGTTAGTATCAACTAATAATTCTAATAACTGGTGATTATGGTAATCCTTTTGAAAATCAAGAATTATGTTGCATTCTTATGGTCATAATAGAGAATGAGCACGGATGTTTTGCCAAAATAGTGAAAGCTATTTGTTAACCAGTCGGTAAGAAAAGTACTCAACAAAAACAATGCCCAAACTGAATTGACTACTTTTTCTTATTTACTCTCTTGACTTGCAGCTGTCACTCGAAAAGTTACAAATTTTGTATGCATAAATTTCTTTCAGCAAATAGCCAACACAGAAAAACTCAAGTTTCTGAACGAAAGCGAATCAGTGAAATTAGAAGCAGAACGTCTGAAGCGTGAGCACAATGTAGACATTATAATAGTTTTGTCTCACTGCGGGCTTGATGTCGACAGAATTATCGCCCGGAATGCTGGTCCTTTGATCGATGTTATTGTGGGCGGACATTCACATACTTTTATGTACACCGGGAATAACTCACCTGGTCCGGACGTACCAAGAGATGAATACCCCGCCGAGGTGATTCAAAATGACGGCCATAAAGTCCTGATAGTGCAGGCATCTTGTTATGCGAAATATGTTGGTGATATCACAGTATACTTCAATGCCGACGGTGAAGTAGATAGCTTTAAAGGGGCGCCAATCTTTTTAGATTCTGATATTGCACAAGGTTAGATTTAAATTTTTGAATTCATTTTGAAAAACCATATGTTTTCCAGACCCTGATGTGATAAACGAACTAGCCCCGTGGAAAGCAATAATTGACGATATGGGCAAAAGAGAGATTGGTGTGTCTAGAGTTATGCTTTCAAAAAGCAACTGCAACTATGAAGAATGCAACCTTGGTAGCTTAGTGACAGATGCTTTTGTGTTCGCTGTAAAACTTAACATTTCAAACTATTTTGCATTTAGTAACATGTATTCTATTCAAAGTCTGTAGATTCATCTGCATTCAACGGACAAAGTTGGACGAGCGCAGCCATAGCTTTATGCAACGTAGGTGGCATTCGCACAACTTTGAATAAAGGAGGTGAGTATGCAGCGTAAAAACTCTATGAATAGATTTTCAAGACAACTTATTTAGTGCTTACTTATGCACATCTTCTCACAACGTTGCCTTTTGAAAACACTATTGATTCATTTGATCTACTCGGAGAGCACTTACTAGCTGCATTAGAGTATGCCGTAGAAAAAGCGAGCACCGAAGGACAGTTCAGTTCACAGAATATGCTTCAAGTATCTGGGCTCAAAGTAACTTTTAATGCTACACGTGAAGCTGGAAGTCGGGTTACAAGTGTTTTGGTGAAATGTCAAAATTGTATTATTCCCAAATATGAACCTCTGGATCTCAAAGCGTCGTACAGGATTATTGCTGCATCATTTTTAGCAAATGGTGGTGACGGCTTCACAATGATTAGCAATCACAAGCAAAACGTTAAGTAAGAGAGTCTTATTAAGTTTGTAATAGAAGTTTCATCCTGTTTTCGATAGGATTGGCCCACTAGACATCGATGCACTATCACTATACCTTGAGAAAACTTCTCCTGTTACTGTAGGCAATGATGACCGTATTATAGTGCTGAAGTAGTCTTGATATTTGAAACGAACTTTGTGCTGTATATATTTTTGAATAAATAGATTGAACTGAGTTATATCGAATTGCAGCTTGTAAATCAAGAACATCAAAAACGACTTGGCGAACTGTTTCCCTTAAGGTCCGCCTCTAAAAATTAGTTTTGTGTTGGGCAAGTAGTATCCGGTGGAAAGAGTACTAAATAGAACAAGTGGAGCCCCGGCAATGGAACGCGGGAAATCCATGTTTTGGACTCATTATCATGTTTCCCAAATATTCTCCCACCCTATAAATAATTCAGTAGCGAAATTCTGTTACGTCTGCAGTACGCGACCATGAGTTACTTAACCAGCATTTGAATTCCGTATACAAATACTATTATTATTATTATTAATATTATTATTATCTATTTCAAACAAACAAGGCGTACGAAAACACTTACAATTGATATTTAACAGCTTAAAAAAAAAATTAAAATATACATGATCAAAAGTATAACATCGGAAAATGCCTCCATTCTCTGTGCTTTCGGATAAAAAAAATCAAAATGAAAAGTAAAGCATACAAAAGTACGGGTTTATTGACGGGCTTGAACGACGGAAGGACGAGCGACTTAATTCAGTGCAGCAAACAAAATTTCAAGTTTCGTTTATTCCACTGTTCTAAGCAAGCAAGATCCTACACCGGTTTTAATCATTATATTTATGTTCTTGGTAAATGCCAACAATAATAACTTCTTTCATGTATTATTTTTCTTCATTATTTTCTTCGTATAAGTGCAGCGACATATGATTAGGTTTTTTCCGCAAATTATTTCTTGCACTTAATGGAACTCAAGCTATTAAGTTAGCTGCGGCATTCGTTCAGGTTAAAACCGAATCGGTTTCAGAGCCTGAAAGCAACTGTGGCAATCGCCTGTTTGGCCACGGCTGGCTCGATGGGTTTGCAACCGAAAGAATACAAAACTCATTGAATTCAATGTAGTGCGACATACGAGTAGGTTTCCGCGGAACGGTTTACAAAAATTCGATTCATCCGAATATTTCGAATTACAGTGTGTGTGATACGCCTTAAACATAATTGACAGTTCTTGTGCTGTCGGGGGTGCCGCAAGGGCCATTTGGGCCATATAATTTTGTCATTTCAGATCTATTTAGGATTTTATTTGATATCCCACACCTCTTCTTCGCTGATGACTTGAAATTGTACTACACTATGAAAACGCAGTCCGACATTGATTTTTTCCAATCAAAACTTGTAGCTCTTGGACATTGGTGCCACCTGAATAAACTAAATCTCAACTTCGACGAGTGTCAAGTGATGAGTTTCTCCCGAAAAAGTAAAGTCATAGCCAACTCATACTATCTCAATAACAATGAACTTATAAGGGTAGAACATATCTTAGACCTAGGTGTAACCCTAGATACCGAAATGGGCTTTAACTTGCCGATCGACACAGTCTTGTCGAAAGCGAGCAAACAATTAGGTTTCATTAAGAGGCGCGCTAGAGAGTTCAAAAACATATGGGTTACTAAGTTTCTAAATACATACATCATGAGTGTGACCTCTACTGAAATACGCCAGCATTGTCTGGTGCCCAGGTTTTAAACTACACAGCGACAGGCTCGAATCGGTTCAGAAACAATTTTTACTTTTCGCCTTGAGGCACCTCTATAATCCATGCGACTTTAGTAATCTTCCCTCTTACGAATACAGACTTGGTCTTTTAAACCCAATGACTCTTTCATCAAGAAGAGCCTTAATTAGCGCATGCCTAGCTTTTGACATCATTAATGGAACAGTTAGTATAGTAGCTCTCTCTAACAAAATTAAATTTAACAATCAAATAAGACGGACTAGGCATCCAACCTTCATTAAGGAATACCAGCACCTTACAGTTTGTGGGTATAACAAACCCATCAATAGGTGTTGTGGAACATTCAACAGAATAAGTCATCACTACTCTTCAGGTATCACCAAATCTATTTTCAAAAATAATTTGACAAAGACCCTATTAAGTTCTTACCCTATTTATTCCCCATCCTAATTTGGCTAAATACAAGTAAACATCAACTGAAAATGCTTTTATATTCTATTTTATTTCTTGCATTATGTATATTGTATCATGCCTTGTTTGGCAAATAAATAAATAAATTGTTTTTTATAATTAAAATGCTGGATGCAGAGAGATTAATTTTGGAAGTGGAAAAAAGACGATGTAAGTGACCAACGATGGCTACATGTAAAGAGACAAGAAGGACAAAGCTTGGCGAGAAATTTGCAAAAACAAAATATTATTATTTTATTTAATGGGCGAACTGAAAATCGACGCTGCTATTTTTATTTCCTTTCTTTTTCATCTTCAATCAAAAGCAAGCAAAATCTCTCACACTTATTATTTGTGCGTTTGAAAAATTACCCATACAACATTAATGAATCACGCACGACCGCATGCTGCTGGGAAACAACCTATCCATGTGTCGTGTAATCACAGCGATGAGGAAAACCGGAGATGGTTTGACATCCGGGAAAAACCTAATCGAATATCGCTACACTAAAGAAGCATTAATACATTGGGGTTTTACGAATCTTATTGACAAGAACATAGAAAAGCCTCTAAGTTTTATGTTCTTTCTGCAGAGAGTATGAAATCGAGCGAATTAGAAGAACATTTCGGAAAACTTCATATAGGCCAGGAAAACAAGACGAAAAAAATGACCGAACTACCAAATAAATCCAAGTGGAGATTTTTCGACCGAAATGTGTTTATTGTGAGATGACAAACATAATGTGGAAAATACATTACGAAAATCATCAATTTTCCTATGTATCTTGTTAACGATTCATTTTACGTGAATTCATATTCACGTCAAATTTACTCAACATAAAAATTTGCACAAAAGTTTGATACTTGAAATTCATGTGCAGTACGTAATTTTCGAGACATGTGATGAGAAATGTCTGATCCAAGCCTATATAGTGGTGTATACAGACTAACTTTGTTGCTTCTGCCTTAGACCAACGGAAGCAAGTGGATGTGGTGTATACTGACTTCTCAAAAGATTTTGATTCTGTTGATCACGGAATTCTTCTTGCTGAGCTTCGAAGTTATGGGGTGTCAGGTTCCCTTTTGTCTTGGTTTTCATCCTATGTTTCTGGTCGCTCTTGTGCTGCATCTGTGCAATCCTCCACCTCTTCCTCTTTTTGTCCACTTTCCGGAGTGCCTGAGGGCTCTATTCTTGGTCCATTATTATTCCTAGTCTTTATAAATGATCTCCTTTCTTCTATTCGTTCTCCCTGCCTCTTGTTTGCTGATGACTTCAAGATTTTCAAAGTGATCGAATCTACCAACGACTGCCTCCAGCTCCAAAACGATCTCTGTTCTCTTTGCGACTAGTGCTCTAGTAATTATCTTACTTTGAACATATCCAAATGTCATCAAATGTCCTATACGTTTAAAATGTCACCCGTAATATATTCCTACACACTGTACGGATCTTCCATTACGGCTGTTGATAATTTTAAGGAACTTGGTGTGTACTTTGATTCAAAGCTCAGATTTGACTTACACATTGCCTATATAACCGCCAAGGCTTCTCGTGTGTCCGGTTTCATTCTTAGATGCTCTTCTTCGTTCACTAGCATCGCTACCTTTTTCCATCTGTTTTTTTCACTTGTTCTAGCATTCTAGAGTATTGTTGTCAAGTGTGGTCTCCCCGTCATAAATATCTTAACGAGGCAGTGGAATACGTTCAGCGTAGGTTTACTCGCTCCCTGTTGTTTAAATTCAATATCCCTTACTGTCGGTATAGTGATCGTCTATTCTTATTCCAAATCCCTTCACTAGATTCCCGATGAGTGTTCCTTGACGAGGGCTTGCTTTTCAAGCTACTCCATTGCCCTATGCTCTCCGATATTGGTCGTATGCTGTGTATGCAGAACGCCAATCGATCCGATAGATTTCAATTAATGTTCTCTCTTCCCTTCGCGCGATCTGATGTTTATTTTAGTCCGCCGCTAGTGCGTATCCGCAGGAAGCACAACGATGTTCAGCTTGGTCCTTTTCCGCTAACGTTCGCACAATTTAAATCACAAATTAAAGATTTAATTCTTAAAGTTCCTTATAATGTTTGATTTTCTTTTAAAATTTTTTTTACCTTTTCGCACTTTTTTTCATATTAACTTGCATATTGGCATTAATTTTTTGTAGTTTCAAATATGTGTTTATGTTATATTTTCAATTATTTGTAAATTTTTCCTTTTTCTTTTTTAATATCTTTTTGGTTTTGTCTAATATTTCTCTTTTTATAACTGGGCAGCAGCCTGTTAAAATGGATTTGAATAAATAAATAAATAAATAAATATACGATGCAAATAACTACAGCAAGTCCGTGTAATGCACCCAAATCCACAATTCTTTCTTTCTAAAGTGTAATTGAAGTGGAGCTTTCTACTTGATAGCCGTACTAATATATTTCATGGTAATTTCATGGGTTTATGTGTGCCTGAAAATATTTGACGACACATCTTGTGAGCAGGCGTGTTGCCGTGTGGAAGGAGGATACCTTTAGTTAATTTTCATCTTCTTTTTTTCTTTTTTAACTTATTTCAACCACTCTAGAATTGAAACTAGGTACTCTGCAGTTATTGAGATGCCATTGTTTTCAAAATCGATCAACAGTATCGCTTCTGAGTTTCAACAGCAGCAGACTGTGACACCTTGAATGGTGGTGTGCCGTATTTGGGCCACTGCATAGAGTTTCGTTTGGACTCAGGCTCTTAATGATGAATTCAAGTCTCGTCTGCGGCAACGGTACGACTCAATACTCCATCCTCGTCCTCACTACAGGGGCCCAGAAACGCGCGGTAGCACTTCACGCGCTGTTGTTTTTGAGGCGGTGTGGGCATTCTTGGCCCCCCCTTTGCGCTGACTTCAGTCATGCCACGATGATCGTGAAGGATATTTAAAATTGTTGTATCTGCTACTCCAACCATTTCTGCAAGCTGCTTTTTCTTTAGTCTAGCATCTTTTTATATGACTTTTTCGACTTTTTGAACAATGTCCGGAGTGGTCATTTGGCTGTCCTAGTCGTGGGTTGTCTTTAAATGAGGCTCTTCTTTGCTCATAAAGACTGTGCAACTTGTAAATCATGGTTTGACCTGAAGCAGAGCCCCCGTAAGTCGATACCAATTCTTTCATTATGGTTTGAGCCAACTTTGTTTGTTTCGTGAGGAACTTTATAGCTCGGTTTTCTCAATGTTTTAGCATTTGAGGCAGATTGAGTTACTTGGTCAACGACAGTTTAAAAACTAATGGCTCGATTGCAATAAAACTTGCTATTTGTACTTACAATGACTCTTTGAACTCATTTATTTTCATTAAACTAACCTCATTAATGACTTTCTTACCCATTCCGCGAAATTAATGACCCACCTTCGTAAAATTTTCATGACCTTTGACCCTGTATTACTTTTGTTGCGCTCACGACTTTGTAATGGACTTTCTACATTATGTTTGTCATCTCACAATAAACACATTTCCGTCGAAAAATCTCCACTTTTATTTATTTTGCAGAGAAAGTCTTATTATCCTGGCCTAATAAGGAGTTTGCAGATAAAGATATAGACTCTTTTTTAAGACAAATGAGAGTGCTTTGAAGTCTTTGCGATTGACAGGCAAATGAATCGTGTCTTCAAGCTTCCTATCCAATTTCCTATCGTATGGCAATAAACAAAAAGCGGCACTATATAAGGGAGGACCTCATCAAACCTGAATTACATATTTTCATCGCCATTTCGCTCATCACTTTCAATGAAAGCCCAGGTGGCATCAGAAATGTTTATCTAACATTGATATTACCAAAAGTATCCTTTTCGTTCACATGATTCGACTCACACTCGGCTAGCGATAATAAATAAGCAATAAATTTTGTTATAAAGTCCACGAAGCTTTTTTCACATGATGAAAGAAAGATACGGAGAATTATTACTCAAGATTCGCCTTCCAACGTAGATCGTGGTCACCCAGAAAATGAAGTAATAAATAGGAGATGAGTTTCGCGTTATACCGTATACGACCACATATTCGGACGTTTATCTGCGTGCTTATTTGTAGCATCGTAAAAAAACCAACTACGATTTGTATCGAAAACGTGATAACAACAAATTACAAGACACTTCATGTGTTAAGTAGAAGATATAGCAAACCTTGGAAATATTTCTAGTATGGATTGGGTGAGATTAAAAATGTTTGTTCTATATGTAAGGATGTCTACGAGTATACATAAGCTAAATTTCAGAATCAGATAAATGTTTTCTACTGATGTATGTGAAAAATAGTAGCTAGGCTGCTACTAAGAAAATGAAAAAAAATAAAACTTTAGCGAAGCGAACGTGAAAAACTTATTGAATTCGTGGCTAGAGGGTTCATTCCACCAATGTTTATTTTCCCTAGAAAGATGTTGACTCCATTACTCGAAAAAGATGATCTAACGGGAGTTTTTATAAATCCTCAGATAATGGTTGGATAAATGAAAACCTCTTTCTTGAATGGTTTTCGCACTTTAAACACCCCGTTAAATCGTCTGCGGATGAACCTGTTCTGTTGATGTTCTGTTTCAGAAGAATATTTTATTACATCTGAGATTCTCCAATCTGAGTCTATATTAGTTCAAGATTGTGATAAATCTATATCGGCTTGTACTACAGATGTAGTGCAAGATTCAAGGCTGAGTCCTAACACATTGGGGCAAACAGACCCATCAGTTCCTGGTACATAAAACCAAGTAGAACTCACTTCGCCAACACCTCAAGCAAAAGAGACGTCTGATAAGGTATCTAGTATCCAAGACCTTATAAAATTGCCAAAGAAAACATCTGGCTTCACTACAATACAGGGTCAAAAGAAGCAGCATGCCACTGTCTTAACTTCGATGCCAATCAAAGAAAATTTAATAGAAAAATAAAATATGAAGATATGAAAATATCAAGGCAAATGAAAAGTGAAGAAGAAATAGAAATGTAAGGGTCAAGGAAAGAAGATTAAGGTGCAAAAGGAGGGCCTCAAAAGGGCAAAAAGGCAAGTTCTCCTGAAGTCAAACGATAACAATTTGGTATTAGACGCAAATACTAATGAGTTTTGCCAGCAAGATAAAGAGGATGATGTAGAAGTCTTATGTCTAATATGCTGCGAATTCGGAAAAAATAACGAGATTTGGTACAGGTGTTCCGCATGTGGGTTGTGGGCTCACACGGACTGCACTGGGTGGGACTCTGCTGAAGGTTATATCTGCGATATGTGTTGAATTTTGTTTCACTCTTAATATCCACAAGGTGACCACCATTGCCCCAATCTCAGAGCAATCGGAGTCAAATGTATTTTTTTCTAAACTCTTATTTCCAAAGTTGATTCCCAAAGTGATTCAAATTGATCTGAAATGATAGTTAAATAAGTAAATTTTATTGTAAAAGATAAAGATTTGATTTTGAAATAAGTTGTTATCTTAATTCTGACTTAAGGGGTTAGGTACACTTGGGACGTCCAAAAAAAGCTCTTTTTTAGGATTTTTTTTAGACACACATTAAAATAATAAATAAAAAATATTTTTTTACTTGAAAGAAATATAATTGTAGAAGCTACTGTAATTATTTTAAGGCAAAAGGCTGAAAATTAGTCGAAATAGAGTAAATTTTCGTGGGGTCACTTACATTTTCGGCTATTGGAAAAAAAATATCGTCCAATCGAAAAATCCTTCGTTCTTCCGGAGGATAATTACATATAAAATAAGTGAGGAAAATTTCATGCTGATCGATAAACCCGTTTTCAAGTTGCAGTGATCTCCGACTTCAAAAAGATGGTTTCGAGAAAAATGCGTTTAAAGCATGCAAAAAAACGCTATATGTATTAGAGACGACTTTATTCGAAGTTATTTATCTCCAATAAAGAATTGTCCGATTCGTCTGAAATTTGCAGAGAATGCTTTTGAAATATGCTACTTTTAGAAAATGCAAAGAAAATAAAATCGATTTTCTCAAAATTCTAAGTATACCTGCCCCTTAAGTGACTCCCATTACGCTTTTCTACTTTATGTATTATTTTCGTATGGTTGAGTCGGGGCACTGGACAAATGACAACGCAAGAAATGTAATTTTATTTATAATTTGCAAATACACAAATTTATTAGAAAACATTTTAAGTGAAAAATCAAAGAAAACAATAGAAACTTTAAGAAAAGAAATAAGTCCCACTCCAGAAAATGTATATTTATTGTTCTAGAATTTTTATTACAAAAGCACTTATTTCCACTTACGTACCTGGTAAACTCCACACCAGTGAAACTATTTGAATTACTCAAATAATCATTCTGATACCTGAACTACTACTACCAAGGATAAAATGGTAGTTACTCTACGTCTGATCAGACAACATTCAGATTTTGGTGCACGTTTTCGCAGTTTTTAATTTTGTGTTCCGTGCCATATCTCGATTACTTCGCCATCGCAAATTCAATTCAATCTATGAAATGATGAGTTCGTGAGGTACGGTGTCAAATAAACGCCTGGAAAGTGTACCATTATCGAGGGAAACGCCGCTATCATCAAAATGACAAAATCCACACATCGTTCTTTCCTATCCTTTCAGCAGCTCACCTTTGGCTATTGATTTAGGTGTTTGCTTGGATGGAAGTGTTCGAGTGGCAAGAAAGCGTCAACAAATTGAATGGAATTGTATTGCCATATCAACGCACCGATATGTGTCGTGCCCGCAAGAAGCTCAACAATGCTAAGGCGCCGCTGCCATTTTATCTGGCACATTACCAACAAATTGAATATCGTTTATTACAGGTACGTGCCCAACAATAATCGCTTGAGCTTCGGTCTCTCGTGAAGAATCATTCGATTGACATGAAATGTATAACGTTCATTATTTTTACAAAAGTGGATACTAATTCAATGTCAAAGCTTGGAATTGTAGCAGCGATTTTCCATTATATGACACATGCGTGAGTTGCATTGCAGACGAAGTGTTAAAATCTCTCCAGTTCCGGTATTTCATATTCTGGTACGTATGAAATTATAAAAATATTGTATATTTAGCTTTGATATCAACCATTCACTTTTTACTGCGCTATTTCCGTAACAATTTTACAAGCGAGTATTTTATTCATGTTGAAAACGTATTCGAAAATTAATAACCGGAAATTGACAGCTGCAACGCTCAATATTTTTTTGGTTCTAAAAAAACAATAAAATGACATTCACCACCTCTCAACTGCATCAGCATTTAAGCAAGTGGAAAAAATATATACACAATAACATGAAAACTAAGAAAATTAATAAATTCAGATAGGATTTGTAATACAAAAAGGATTCAAAAGCAAAATCGGCTGAAAAATGAAACAAACAATAAAGTATATTAGGACATGCTCAGAGTATATGGCAGAACGTTATTGCTTAGGACACTATAGAATTTGTAAAAAAAAAATTTCTTTTTTCTTTTAAATGGTCCATTAGGACCTCAAAAATGATGCCCCAAAATATTATCACCGGGAAAAATCTCTAAGTACTCGGTTTTCGATTTTAGTACAATGCTGCCTGGTGACAAATGTCCTATTGGAGAGGATTCATGGTGCTCTTGGCAACTGGATAAAGCTACAAATACTTTGGCTGAGTAGAAACATAAGCCAGCTCTTCCAATTGAAGTCTATGAAGCTATCAAACCAGTCTATGAAAAACCGACCATTGAAGATCTTCGAACTCGATTCATCGGTGGTAACACACAAAACAGTAACGAAAGCTTCAACTCGTCTGTATGGGCATTGGCCCCGAAATCAATTTCGAGTGGTAAAACAGTCTTTATATTATTTATATTTCAGCTGATGTACAATGATGGGTTATTTTTCAATTTTGCGTATGATGGAGCCAATGGACTTGGAAATCGGCCCGAATAGCCACGAAATGTGCCAGAAGATCGACAAACAGTGCATAAAACTTGCAGAGAAATCCCTGTCTGAAGGTGTAAAGAAGGCAAAGATCGCTCCAAGATCATGCAAAAAAGAAATCCAAGGACAGGACGATAATCTGGAAATATTTATGGTTTGCTACTACTCAAAATTTCAAGCGCGTTTATCTCAAAACTGCATTTTTCAAATTGGCCGAAAACATAACTCAAACAATTTTTAACCGATTCTCTTGAATTGTTCAATATATCTTAAAAAATATATTATCTATGCAAGTACGTAGGATTTTTTGTTTATATTGCATAGTTTGTTTGTTATTAACAATTTTCTGACGATTTTCTAGGCAAATTTTTCACTTTTCACTTTAGAAGTGCGTCCTTTGGACGAAAACCAAAGTAACGAAAAAAAATCCTGCATACTTCTATAGCTGTTATTATATAGAATCGAAAAAATGTATTGGTTTATCATAATTCAAAAATCAAAGAAGCTGTGTGTCCGGCCGTGGATCCTGGAAAAACGGAGCCGTCATCACAAAAACGCTGAACTTAATCGCTTCAAAAAAAATAATTGTATACATTCATTGATATGTATGGTAAACATATGTATTTTTTTATAATCTCGATATATTGTGTAGTTTTTTTTAACAAAAATCCCCAAAAAGCATATTTTTTCGGCCTCTAGAGTGGCCTAACCCCTTAAAGTATTTTTCACAGATAACGTTCGAGGAAACGGACTACAGTTAAGGCTATTGTAATTACGAGGCAAACGCAAAAGCGGGAAAAAGAAATATGTTTAGGTGTGGGCAAATGGCACATTAAAGTTGAATAATGGTCTATTAGGACGGCCCAATTCTCTAACAGAAAGGTGAATACTAGGGTCAAACAAAATACAGCTGTTAAAAAGTTTTAAAAGGATAGACTCGCCGAGGAACCTCTGCATTACTCAAGGGAAGAAATTTGAAGAATGGAGAGGCACATACTGTAATCACAATACGGTATTGCACGGATTCAACCGCATCGATCTAGTATATGTAATGTGGACACCAGATTTGGCAACAGTATTCAAGAACACTTCGGATGAAGGAAAAAACAGACATAGAGAGGTGGAGAGTTTAGTAAAAGGTTTAGAGGATCTGATGATGAAGCTGGAAAAATGAGAAGCCTAGGCAGTGATATATAAAATTTGCAAGACGTACTTCAACTTGGAATCAAAAATCACGGCAAAGTCCTTGAAATAAGCAACAACATTGAGAGGTGAATCAAGGACAGAGTAGGAGGAGAGCAAAGGGGATATTTGGTAGGTGAAGGACATTTGATGACACTTCACAACATTCAAAGTGAGGGAATTCGTAGCAAACAAGTCAGCCAAAGCATCCAAATCAGTCTACAATATGAAACAGTCACTAGCGGACTCACCCACTCTGAAAATTTGAAGATCATCAGCGTACAAAAGGCAGAATGAGTTAAAGAGGAAGGAAGATCGTTAATAGAAATAATTAAAGGCCAATAATGGAATAATTAATGGAATAATTAAAGGCCAATAATGAATCCTTGCGGATCTCCTTGCGGATCTCCTTCCAGGAAAAAAGGGTGTGAAAGAGCAAGAATTAACAGTAGCAATACAAGAGCAATTAAAAACGTAGGAAGAGAGCCAAGAAGACAGGACACCATACAGACCAAAATCTGCTATTTTTGACAGAAGAATATCATGGTTCACAGAATCAATGGCTTTGGAAAATTCTATGTATAGGACGTCTGCTTGCTTTTGCTGGTCGATTGCGGCAGCAATGGTGTTTGTAATGGACAATAAGTTTGTAGCCGATGACTTACCTTTGATGAATCCATGCTGTTCACTGGCTAGCAAGGAGTGGATAAAGGAGTAAACTCTATTGTATAGCTCTATTGAGTTTAATAAAACATGGCAAAAGGTATATAAGACGGTAATTTGATATGAAATAAAAATCACCAGCTGTATGGATGAGAAATTTTTTGGCGGATTTTCAAAGGGATGGAAAGGTTGCGATTGAGATGCTATGGTGAAAAAGTATTGACAAAGGAACACACAACGAAGATGAATGTTATTTGGTGATAAGATTCGGAATGCCGTCAGTACTGAACTATACGCTTGCGTCAAGAAATATCATAAATGATCCGACTTCCAAAGGATTGGTAAAAAAAGCAGAAAGAGTACAAACAGGTACGGGGAAAACGGTTGATGGTAAAGAGTTACTGTAATAGGAGGTGAAAGAAGAGAAATATTGAGCAAACAGCTCGCAAAAACCTTGAGATTAGGTTGTTGACTTTTCATGAAGATACATAATAGAAAGAATGCCAGAGGGAGTTTTACGGGAGCAGATATAAAACCGAAAATGCTTGGGACTGTCGGAAGTAATAGAAGTTTCGTCATATTGAGGTAGGACGAGAGTTCCGCAAAGAAACGTTAATATATATTGTCATCCAGTCATGCTTAAATTTTCAGGAGTTATTGGTGTATATGAGTTGTAAAGCGTTGTTGATTTACAGTAATATATAATTAACCCTTTGGCGACAGCAGGCATTTTATTGAATTTCTAGGGATGCCTAGATTTTTATGTAAACCAAATGTTTGGTAAAACTAAATACGAAAAGCGATATTTAATAATGTTTCTAGTTTGAATATGATATTGTTTCTTTGAAATGCTATGTGGGCACTAAGTACCTAAAAGTAAACAAGGAAAATTCGCACAATTTCATATTGCGGTAACTACCTAGAAAATCATCAGATTATCACAAAATTTGCAGAACGAGTTAGTATGTGCATCATATTTCATGAGCGGTTTTAAGTGAATGTGCGGGCAACGTTATGTTCATGGTAAGTATCTAAATAGAAAACCTTTATATCACGGCCCTTCTGAAAAAAATGGATATTTAACGAAAATTGAAAATTTTTGAAAACAGAGCCAAATAAAAAATTTTCAAATTCCTTTAAGCACAAGAATGGAGAATCTTTATCAAATTACCTAACGACCTGATCATCAGACCTAGTTGAAATTCACCGATTGTATTGTCCTTTAAAAGGGCCATCTTGAAAAATCAATAAGAAAAATTCTGGTTTAGGCTCTTTAAAGTTCGATCTGGTAACCAAATTTTAACGAAATTAACACAGTATTTTGAGCTTAGTTTACGCCACGTTTACTAGAAACTCGGTTGAAAAACTTAGTTGGAGCTGCTAGCTACGGTAATTTTTGTGTCTTGAATATTGAATTTTCAGCAAAACAAATTTTTTTGCCACATACCTTCCAAAAATTAGATATATGGACCTCATTGTGGGCCAAAGTCGGTAAGAGTTCGGACGAAAAACCATGATAGGTTTGCCAGATATGGTAATTTTAATATTTTTTTGTTATATCTTGACTAAGCGATGTTATCATAAATTTTCAAATGACAATTTTAAATGTTTGCACCCGCAAAAGAAGCCCTAAATTTTTTTCTGCCCATTGCTGCCAATCCAGAAACAAAATTCTCAACGTGGTGGGTTGACCTCAATATGAAGCAGGTGCGGTAGAATTTTGGTGCTAAGTAAGGGACCAAGTATTTTTATTATTCTCGAACAAACCAATGCTACCATTAGATATTTATCTGGCAAGCATGAAATAACGTAATCAATGTTAAAATTTTCCCTTTTGGCAATTGTTCAGAAGACAGCCCTAAAAATAATATAACTTTCGATTTTGTCATCGGATGAAAACGAAATTCACGTGATTAGATGATTTTGACGTTAAGTAGTTGTGGTACTGGCACTGAACATGATAACCATTTATGTTATAGGAGATTCCATTTTCAAAATTTTATAAGATTCGACATTGAACATTGAGTAACAAAGGCTTTGTTTCCTTAAATACAAGCGAATGGTAACCCTGAAAAATTATGATATCAATTCATGATCACAGGAAATAATATTCAAATTCCACCTATGCTGGTTTATAAGACATTTTTGTAGCAACAGCGTCTAAAGTAGACTCCATCAAACTCTCATATTAGACTTAATTCTAAATTTTTCGTTACCGCTTGGTTTTTTATCTGCAGAAAATAAAGCTTGGAAAATTAAGTGTGAGGGTTTGTGTGGGCTAACCCATGCCTTTTTTTATTGATTTCGATTTGATAGACTATATAATTTCATGCAAATTCTACAAGTCATAATTAATGCACATACGAAACTTGAGGGAGAACCGAAGAGCCAATCGAACTTAGAACTATATGATAAAGGTTGTCTTAATTTGAACGTAAAACACTTTTTTAAATTTGTTCAGTTTTCAAAATAATAGATATTGCCGTAAAAATTACGTTTAAGTTATTTTTTACTCAAAACAAATTCAATCAAGCCAAATGAAAAAAAAAATTCCCAAATTTGGGACACAGAGTAGTTTTTAAAGCATCCGTTCTCTTACCACATCAATGCCAAATCAAGTACGGCAAATACATCAAAATCATACCAGCTGACAATTCACAAGACCTGAATCTAACCAATATGAAACCCATTTTCCACTCCAGTTTCTTTCCGTAATTCCAACCCACATAATTTCCATGGGACTGTAAAATATACGAGTATGTTCACATCTTGAATTACATCACGAACCCGCCATCAAATCAATTTTAGTACCAATCACGTTAAAGGACTCCACTTTCGCATGGGAATTTCGCATTTGAATCCAATCTTTGTTTCCAATCAGTTTCCAGTTTTCTTTCTCTCTGTCTGAATGGGACAAAAAAAAAACTATTTCGTCCAAAGTTAAAAAAAGCCAATAAAAATCAAAGAGTGGTCAAACCAAAATCTCTGCACTATTACTGTAGTTTCACTAAACGGGGAAAACGGCCGGGAAAGTAGTAAATCAAAGAAATGACATGAAAAGGATGTGAAATAGCTCAGCAGAGAGAAAGCTCATCTTGGTGAATAAATAAAGTTTTTTGTTCGGAATGTTGTCTCATAAAAATGGAACAATCCAAGAAAATGTGTTTTCAAGATGACAGTAAAAGATGTGGATATGTCAAAAGGCAGTAAAAATGATTTTTACAAGTAGATATTTTTTAAGCAGAGCTGAAATAGAATGAAATGAAAATAACATTTATGTACGTATGAATTCGCATGAAAAACTTGATGGTAAACTGCATCAAAACGACCCATACGTTTTGTGAATTGTAGCAATTTATCGATAAATCGAAAAATTCTCATGAGTTTTCTCATTAATAATGAGAAAACTTCACTCCATAAAACACTTATATCTACATGAATAATATTTCCAATGTATCACAGTTTGTAGGAACAAATGTATTTTTCTGATCAGTTCCCGTCTAGGAGCAACACCATTGAATACCAACTTATGAATATACCTACTTCATAGCCTAAAGTGAAGTGAAGCTCTCTATGCCCTAGGCTTGCCTGCTTATTTGTCCTGCCACGAACATTATTTACAGACAAACCGTAAGGACGAGTGCTCCAATTCAACCAACGGAAAAAATGTGAAACAGAAATGATGAAGACGAGTCTGGATGTTATGGCAAGGCGTTACGATATCGAGAATTGTACGGTGACGCCAGGTGTGAGACAGTGAATAGCTATAGGCGCCAGCTATAAAAGCTCAATCAGTTGTCAAGTGCGCCACTGACAAAGCGAGAAGAGATAAACTTTTATTGATATTGTCTGCGGAAATTGTTATTCAGTTTTTCTTGGACGGATGACAGAGGTCGATAAAATTGGATTGGAGGTGAGGAAATATGCCAAAGTATATGAACTGCAGGCGAATGGTTGAATGAACATCAGATGCAAGCAAAAAGCGAAAGCGGGACTTAGGTATTATGATTAAAATTGATTTTCTTTTTATTAGTTTTTATTACCATCGAATCGCTTTTACACATTAGTCTAGCCAACTTTTTAAAGATGACACACAAATGACGTGGCTAGCATACGAGGGGGGACTCAAAAGTAACGAAACTGCTGTCAGTGTCCTCATATGGGGGAAGATGGAGTGATGACTGAGGTATGTGACATATCTCCTATATCACTGCCAGTCAGTAGCTCGCTGTCTGCCATCCACAATTGCTTTTGTTTTCCCTAAGTGATTTTTCTTGCAAAGTATTTGTTTACTACGGAACAAAAGACCTAGTTTGAAATTTTGTGTTTAATAGGAAAAACGGCCACCAAATTATTTGAAATGCTTCAAAAACCTTACGTAGGGAAAACTCTTAGTCATGCACGAGTATTTGAGTGGTTTTCTCGTTTCAAAGGTGGAGGAGATTCGAGCAAAAATGTCGGAAGTGTTTCAAAAGTCAGAGAAAAAGTTAATGAAGATTGTCGGTACACCATTGGCAAATTATCTGAAGCTACGGGTATTAGTTAGAACTCAATTCAACGCATTTTGACTAAAGACTTGGGCATGAGGCGTGTTTTGGCGAAATTTTTTTCACAGCTGAAACAACCGACTGATTGTGGGCCATCAGCTGACAAATGAGATTGAAAAGATCATAACAGGTGATGATAGTTTGGTGTTACAGTTACGACCCGAGATAAAGAAGATGTCCAGTCAATGGAAGACTTCAAATTCACCCAGTCCTAAAAAGGGTGAAAAGGGTTGAAAAAGTTATAGAGACCATCGTAAGGTGGACAGAGTGGTGGACGAATTGAATCGACTCGAATGAAGACGTGTGAGCATGAGTCAAGGTGCTTAAATATGGAGATTTTTTTGATCTTACTGTCGGCTAGGCGAATTTTCACCATGCCATTTCAGAGCTCCGTGGTGAAATCCGCTTGAATGATTTTAAGATTTAAATTTAAGATTTGTGTGAATGAAAGCGAGGGTTTTTCCCGTTAAAGAGCTCAGCAGGTGAATCAGAAAAATTTTCTCGGTCTAATGTACGTAATCCAAGAAAAATTAGTGAAAGTGTTTGTGTCCAACTGTTGTCGTTATGAGCCATGATAGTTGACTTGAGTATGCGATGTCATTGTTCGAGAGAACCGTTAGCTGGAGGATGGTAAACTATAGTACGTACGAAGCTCATTAACCAGCTGAGTTTAGTAAAAAGAGCTGACCCAAATTGACTGCCTTAGTCGATGACGATGTTTTGAGGTACTCCGAAACGTGAAATCCAATTCCTAAATAAAGCGTCAGTGCATACTTTGGCAGTAGTGCTGACGAGACAAATGTGCTCCAGCCAACGAGTAAAACGGCCGATGATTGCTGTACAACTCTGTATGTGTAAATAAAATATCTAAGTGAATAATCTTAAAGCGTTCTGAAACTCAAAGAAAGTTGCTAAGCTGAGTTTTAACATATCTGGTAACTTTGTAGGAATGACGTGGAATACATTCACAGATCCAAAGTTTGATATCTATTTTTTGCTTGTGAATTGAAATATTTATTCTCGAAGCTCATATTCTAGGATGAGCGATATAATGAAATTTCTCGGAGAATAGTATCCGAATCTCAAAAGGAATGTAAGGTTTGGATTTCGGATCAGAGTCTTCACAAAAAGTGTTAATGCATGAACCTAAAATTGGACATCTATTGAACTTGGATTTTGAATTTCTCTGAAGTTCTATAAACTCTGGCTCCAATTGCTGGGAATGTTCTACTGCTGCATAGCTAAGAACAACGTCTTCAGGACGTGAAGGAGTATAAGCAACCATGTTTTTGTGACCAGAGACATGCCGAATATCAGTAGCGGACTCACTGATAAAGTTCATATGTCTATGCTGACTTTGGGTGGCATTTTCAGGGTTTTTTTTTTAAAGATACTGTTATAGGCGTGTGGGTAGTGAATACGTGTAAGTTTTACTCTCCAGATAATAATGAAAGAAACGCACTACCTGGTAAGCTGTGAGAAGCTCACGATTATATGCACTATAATCGCATTCTGCTTTATTAAGCTTCGCCAAGTAGAATTCTAGAGGCTACTAGTAATTTTTGCTGCAACGGAGCTCCAAATTGGAACTTCAAAGAATAAAGCAAGTTCTGCATATGTGCTAGGGGCAAATAAAAAAGTTGCTTCCACTAGAAAAATGTTTAACGGCATTGAAAGCTGACGTTGATTCCGGATTCCAATTAACTTTTCTTAATCTGTCTTTCTTGGATCCACACAGAAAAGAATTAGAAGGTGTTTGCGATCCACTGCGTGGGGAAAAAAGCGGCGGTAAAAATCAGCCATACCTAAGAATCTTTTTAAGTCTTTCACCATTGTTGGCAACTTGAAGTTTGGAATGGCCTCAATTCCAACGGAAGAGGGTTTGATGATGGTTGGTGAAATCAAGTGCCCTTGGAATCTCATATTGTGCTTAAGAAAAAAGACTTCCCCATATCGATTACGAGGCCATGATCTGCTAAATGTTTGAACAATTGATCGCGATGTTCAGCTTCTGAGGAAGCAGATATTAGAATGTCATCTTAGCAGACAAAACAGAAAAGATGACCGTAAAGGACAGAGTGAATAATCCGACCAGGCTACATTACATAGCTCGAAGATGATACGAATAAACCTAAAAAATCCACAGGGTATACAAATTGTGGTCTTTAGAATGTCTTTTCCAGAACAAAGGGATTTGGTAGCATGCCTTAGTACGCTCAAAAAAAGAAAATGCAGATGGTTTCAGATGTCTTATATAATGGGTATTGGATATCGGTTTGGAATATAATCGCCAACTATAATAGCGACATGGACGCCATTCTCCAATCTTTTTCTTCACCATATGAAGAGGAAAAGACCAATCACTTTTAAAAGGCCCACAAATGCCTTGGGTCATTAAAAGTGCAAACTCTTTCTTAGTCGCAGGAGGCTTATCAGCTGTTAGACGAGAAGCTTTAGAAACTATTCGGGTACCTGTAGCAATAATTTGATGCAAGAAATTATGTTTGCATGGAATGGTGAAATCATATTTAATCGTTACAGTATTATACATATTAGCGTTACAGTATTACACATGGATCCCATGAAGGCTGAATTCGAAAATCTTGGCTTAAAAATTAAGTTGAAGCGTACTGCCTTTTGGATAAAAGTGCGGTGAATGAAACCACTGACATACTTTTAGCTGAGTGAACTACTAAACAATGGCGGAACAAAAGTCTGCACCTAAAGTGGGTTTTGTAACATCCGCCATTCAAAAGTTATATAGAAGCTCTCCACAAATCCCTAATTCCAGTGTAGGAGATTTTTACCTTTAACTGTTAATGCTGATAGGGTTAGCTACCGTCAGTTTAAGTCCGTATAAAGATAGAGATCCAGAGTGGGAAACGGAAAGTACCGAAATGTTTGTATCAATAAGGTAATATCTTTTAGTGTTCTTATCAAGCGGGAAAATACCACGGGCTAAAGAATAGGTTTGTTTACCTACAGTCGGTAGAAAAAAAAGAGCTTAGTTTTTTGACTTCTTGGCACTATTTATCGCCCTGAAAATTGCATGTGAAGGCGCATTTCTGTAAGTTGTCACAAAATTTCATGTGATACTAGCATAGTTTGATAAGTTTATTTTTGTATGATGATAGTGTCTTTCTGCAGCAAACCAGACTTATTTGGAGGCCGAGACTGCGATCAAAACTGTCGCTGCCGGTCTAGCTTGATCAGGTATCGCTTTAGTCAGCTCATCGTTTCGGTGATGAATAACATTTGCTTCAGTGCTTTGATTAGATAAAACAGGTGAATCACAAACTGCAGGACTGGATAATACTACGGCAATTTTGTCGGCAGTGGCTAGAATAGCCAGAGTTTCCATAAGTTTATTAGCAGCTCCTTCCCGTCTTTGGTACCGTCGTGATTCTCCAAAGTGCTGAAGACATTTTCCAATTTCTTACCATAGTGATAGAATGATTGAGTTTGGTAGACGTTGTGACGATTTTTGAAATGCTTATTCGGAGTGTATCTCTCCTGAAATAGCTATCATTTGCAAAACTTCATACATACAAGTGCTTATTCATTATAAAGATCTTTTCATTTCAAATACTATCTTTACCTCTTGGAATAAATTATTTTCATTTGTAAGGTCTACTACCGTGTTATCTTCATATATCGTAGAAACTGCTAGACAAATGTCAAATTAAACATCATAATTTGAATAATGAATTATTTATTATTTGACAAATTAATTTATCGAAGCCGCAAGGTACATCACAAATTCTGTACTCAACGACGCAGCCAAAGAAAATATGTTGGAGTTTTCTTACTAATTTTCCTAGTAATCCAGTAAGCAAAGCCCAAAAATCAACGAGTTGTCCACGCGCCCAGCGTGGGTTAGTGATGACATAACCAAACACAAGTTTTTGATTGTTTGTCAGCTATTTAAATTAACTTCGTTAGCTCAAATAACTCCTTTCAAAAACACATGACTCTGTCTTAAAACTGCCTAATATAATTAATCTGAAATTAATAAACTTATTGAAGTAACTTCAAAGAAGCTCTTTCTGAATAATCGAAAATTTCAAAACAAAAAATTGATCTCTATCCATATCTGGCATCATCTGTCCGGCTTTTATTGTTCATTTTCACTTACACCAGAAGGTTGAATTCACGAAGTTTCTGAAATTGATGATTATCTACGTGATAAAAATAATGGCGATGAATATAAATACCCGATTTATCTGTTCCGTGGTGCTGATGGCCTTCATGATAAAAATTGCAGGTGCTTTCTTGATACCAAATTCAATCTTTTGAAACACCACGGTAAAAGTTACAGCACCAATTAAAGATTTCGGAAAATCGATAAGAATATTCCGTTGGTCGAACGAGAAGGTACAGAACGAGAAGGTGAATTTCAAGGGTTGCGATAGCTTTTGTTTTGAATAACAACGCCTTCGCAAAGGGAAGCCTTCAAAGACAGTTTAATTGTTTGCTGACTTGCTGATTACAGCCACGAGGTGAATTGAGTCTCTTTGTCAAAGCTGGATGTTTGATGTCCCTGTGGCAATGGAATATTAAAATTTCACTTTTACGATTCTCGAGCCGTTGTAATGGGCCTAATTTATATGTTGATTGGTTTTTGGTTGCTTCGTGGTTTTAAGAAGAAGAGTTTCGTGAATTGACACAGTGTGCGGCCGAATGAAATGGCTCGAAAATTAATGTTTATAATTTTATTGAAAGTAAAAATGTTCGGACTTAATTTACATATTTTTGCACATTATCACCTTATGAGTATCTTATCGCTGGAGCATAGCGTACGATGTATAAATACTAATAGACGCATACGTATAAAGAACCAAATAAGTACAAAAGTATACCTTACCATAGTGTCGACTATACAAACTTAGAAATCTACTGTTTCGAAACGCGTGGGGTCTAGCCCTTTTTGAATTTAAGCAGCAGTATGCTTCCTACCAAGAAGATAAGTGTCCACAGTACAACAGAGATATAGCCGTGATACACGTCAGGGCGCTCCATTCCCCAGCCTTTTTGCATGATGGAGCGCATCGACTCCGTCGAATAGGTAAGCGGCAAGCAAAAAGAGACAATTTTCAGGATCGGATACATTGCCTCAATGGGCCAAATTATTCCGCACAGCATGACTATCGGCAGGAAACTGCCCATAGCTACGTAGGTTGCTGTCCGTTCGGTGTCCACAGCGCACGCAATCACGAATCCAAAGCACATTCCACAAAGACCGTTGATAGTGCATAAAAGGATTATTAGTCCCATGCTGCCGTGGTTGGTCACGTCGAAAATGTAAAAGCTGAATAACAGTACCAGCAGCGTTTGGCAGAACATCAAAGAGAACTGTGTCGTGACCTGCGAGAAAAGGATTTCGGATCCCGTAATGCCCGAAACAAGGCATCGTTCCAGCATTCCTTCGTTGCGTTCAATTAGCAGGGCACCGGTCGTCATGGCGACCGATAAGAAAAATATTACGGTGAGAATAACACCGGGTGCAGCAAAGTCCGTAAAGTTTGGTGTCCGGTCGCCGTACACAGGCTCGTTGAAATTAATTGGAATGCGTCCGACTTTCGGATCAATTTCACAATCTATTAGGATGTCTTCGATGAAATCGAAATAAGTATACTGAATGTCACGATAGAGCATGGTACTGATTTGTTGATCTGAAACGAAAATTGAAATTTCAATGAGATTTGATGTTTTTGAGATTAGCGAATGCAAGGAGAGTATGCTAAGTTGGGGATTTTGTGGTTGAAAAATTCTTCTTTTATTTTCAGTGGAAGAAACAAGATCAGTAGGACAGAAACAATATGACAAAAAATTAGAGCAAACAGAGGAGACTATATATGAGACTATTATTATAAGAAATAATCAATTTACAAATATATTCGATATTGTGCGTACCTAAGCACCTAATTTCATGTTATTTCTATAGATACATCAAAATTTGATGGACTGTGCTGTGCTTTAATAGCATCGAGCCCTATTGAACCTTTAGCGCTCTTATTTGCTAAATTCTGCAGACACTTGAAATGGTACCAAAACCTGACCTTCAAGTGTCCTCTTCTTCAAATCTACTCTAAAATCAAAATGGTAAAACCAAGTTGATTACTATGCACAGCCTGGCACAACTTGCATTCTCTCGTCAAATCCTTTTTTATCCTGTCGATACTTACTGGACATATCCAATCGAACTTCAACTTGTGCTGACTCGAGTGTTGCATCTTCTGCATACCGGCCGTTCTCTGTCCGTTCCACCAGCGAATCTGAATAGTTCGATGCAAATACCAATGCACCCCATGCTTTGCCTCGTCGTACCTCCGCAAACGCATCTTCGTCCGTTTCGTAGTATTTCTGTAAGGAATGAATGTATATGTTAGCGGAAGGATTTAGAAGGATTTGCAGTTGTCTCGTGCGAAGTCTTTCGGAAATCTAAAATGATGTTGGGGCCTTATACGATTCGTGTACAACCATAAACATATATACAAATGTCTGCACGTAAATATATTTGTATACTGTCCTTGCATGCAGACTTGGTGAAATATGATGGATTTGGGGATCTCGTTTGCACAGTTATGATGTATTCTTGGGCTTAGATAAAATCCCTAGGAATACTTATAGAGGATAAAGGCACCTCTGTGCTTGCTTGATATGTTATTTAATCACATGAACACCGGATGCTAGGCAAAACGAAATGTTGCTTTTCATTGAAAATAAACGTTGCCGTTGTAGCTTTTGGCACTCGATTTAAAGTTATTGAAGCCGATTTTTAAATATGAGCAGAGCAAACGGTTCATGTCTTATCTTTTTGAGAGTAGATTATGTCATTTTATAAAATAATACAATGACCAACGTTTCGAGTTAAAATGGGTATGATAAATTTAATGCATTTTTTTTTAAATCAGTCATTTAAGTGCTTAGTTTTTTAGTTAAATCATCGATGGGCTTAAGTTCTTTGAACGCACCCTCAAGCATGTGAAACTAGTGGCACGATTAAAATATCAGATATACTTACCAAAGTTATAGTTCTATTTTTCAGCATGTTCAGGTATCTACAGCTCATGTACGTATAATTGCAACCTTTGACTGTCGGACAGATTTGTTCTGCAACTTGTGAGCTCTGTAACTCATAGTTAGCAACTGCGATTGGAAGTCCAGTTGGGTCGTGTCCAATAGCGTAACAGAACAAAATAATTTGTATGACAGGTAAGCCGATGATGAAAGCCAAAACGCTGGAAAGATGGTTTCGAATTAGACTACTAAATCAAAATATTAAATATTTTTGCGATTTCATTCAGGCACATTCATATACTTATTTACATATTTACATACAAAAGTATTTGGTGAGCATTCGCTAGTTTGCGAACAAACTTTTAAATATGTTCAATTTAAGGGATAGTGAGTTGCTGAAATCAGAGAAGCTACATTTCATTTCAACTAAGCTGTAGCTAATTACACAGTCACTAGATGCATCTTAATGCTTTTCATTTTGTGTTTTTACGAAATGCGTTACTTACAAGAGAGCAGATTTTAAACACGCTAAATTTGAAGTTTATACAAAGTTGAAAACTTTCAAAAATATCACAGAATTTTTTTTTCAAAAGAAAATTGCCGAGAAACTTTGATCGTTAAATATCGTAGCTAGTTCTAGCGAATGTTTGCTCTTTATGCTGTTAATTCTTCGTACACATGAGCGATCAAACGTAATGCTAGAATGAAAAAAAGCAAAGCAACGGATGACACCATCTCGAAGATGTGCAGTAAGTGCAATTTTCTGGGAGTTGTTTGGGGGTCTAAGAGTTGATTGGGACTTAAGAGTTGCTTCTAGTAGCAATTTTCAATCATTCTTAAGCATAATTTTTCTGTACATCAATATTTTCGATTTTTCGAATTCAAGTTTATCATAATTTTTTAGCCAATACGGAAGGTAAATGTAAAAAATGTGTGAAAAGTGTCACACATGACATTTAAATGAGTGAAAAGTTTAACATATGACATTTAAATGTGATAAACATGATTGTATGGTTTTAAATTTATCTCGTCAGTAAAAATGTCAGTAAAAAACTATTCCAAACAGCTTTTATACAAATACATTTTGACATTTTGAAGGCCTATTATATTGAAACGATGCCGCATTGAGATGCAATCAAATGTTTGCATGAAAGTAATAGACATATGTATATAAGTCCTACAAAACATGTCACTACAGTTCTTTTGAGTCCTTTAACCACGCTGATAATGGTTGAAATATAAGCGCCCATCGTGGGCTGAATAAAGTAATAGGGATCCGGTTGTGAGATTTAATTTTTGCATTTTCCCCTATTTCTTGTTCTATTCCATATCATAATGTTCAGCACACTTTTTTTGAACAATTGCCGAACTTTTTTATGTTCTGTAGGAAGCGATAAGATCAATATATTAATATTTTCAATTTCTTTCCCTAAAAAGTTTTCAAATACTTCGCCTAATCGATAACTTCCTTTAAACTTACTGAAACTTGTTTCATAAAGTTTAAAATCCAAAGAGTTGAAAGCTAACGATTAAAAATAATATAAGAAGCATTAAAAGCTTCCATAGACTAAAAAATATACCTTCCCTATTATTTGTGTTTATGTATCCTCTTTTTGAATGTGTGCGGATTATCTGAAACCTTGCTTTTGAAGTTTACGGCTTCTCTACTACTTCTGAGCTAACAAAAACGTACAAAATGTACACGAAAAGACAACACACTGAAGATAAACAAACAAAAAACACCCTCAAAAGCAAACATACAGCCAAAAAAAACACAAAAAGCACAATTTGTAAAACTGTCTAACGGCTATAGGGGGCACGTAGTCGAGATTAGCTACATTTTCAAACTTTTGCGACTGGTAGCGCTAAATTTCTTTTTACCGCTATGACTTCCCATGTAACGAAATTCGTATACTATGTAGGTCACAACGTGAAGCAAATTTAGTAATACTTTTTGTTTTAGTGCTAGCTAAGGGTTCAAACTGTCCCTCGCCAATTTTAAGGGGATCATGCGGTTCGTCAAAGGAAGCAGATGATTTCCTGATTTCAGTGAGTAGGAGACAGACATAAATTATTGTGGCATCACAACGGGCCTCTCTTGTGCCCTAGTGTGTCGGTCGTCAGGCCTCTGTAGATCGGCAGCCACTTCAACCCACCTACCTACCTAGCTAAGGAACGCCTCTTTCTTTCGTAGGTCCACTATCTAAATAAGAATGATACAAAGTGTATTTTTTGTAATAGCAAGTGGACTGATAACGGGACTTTTTTGTAGAACTATGGAAAGAAAAATTTTTGTTTCAGATTTAAACAGTAAATGACTTTTGTATCAAATTTATAGGACACCGTATAACTGAGTTCGGCGATTCAGCTACTATTTCAAAAGGCTTTTCTTTCAAAATAATATCCTCTTCAGTGCTTTTTTGAGAAATATTAAGACTACAAATAATTAAAATATTAATTTTTTTTCATCCAAAAATGGTTCTTGGGACCTGAACCACTCGTCGAAGTCAGAATTGGGAGATCTTTCTAATTTAAATTCAAAATTGCTAATGAAAAAAGCATCAAGATATTGACCAAGGTAAGAAGTTTCCTTTAAAAGTATACATACATATCGTCGCTGTAAAATCAAACCGGCATATATGCAAAAAGCATATTTTTCACCAGAGCGCTTTAAAGTTTTCGCGTGTGGGGTGTTTCCTCACAAATGCATACCGGGAAAACACCATTAGACGGCTTTGTATTCAACTATACGAAATGCCGGTAAGACATAAAAATAGACGGGAAAAAGAGGAATTTTTTGATACCAAAAACTCAAAAACTCAATTTTTGCAGATATGCCGGTTTGATTTAACAGCGACGATATATAGATATTACATTCAAAAGAGCTGCCCTGGTTAAAATTCTATATTCCCTTAAGACACGGTCTAAGTTCTATACTTTGAAGTTCAATCTAAGTTCTAAATGCAGGCTACAACCGGTTCTTGAAACTACCGTAGATTGTGAAAAATGTCACTGGCTCTATATAGCGATTTATTGCTTGATTATATCCAAATAAGTATGATCGAGTGAAAAAAATTACCTTTGTACATACATATATGTACGTATCAATTCAAAAAATAATCATTTTCAATTTCAATCGCCAAATCTTACCCGAAATTCCTCCACATCCATAGTGTGTTTTTCCATACTAACGCCTTCACTCTATACATTTTCATTATACTCATTCGTTCCAAAAATGTCATCGGTGGTTCATCGTCTGGCGGCAGTGGTGGGTTGGCCATGTCAGTGTCTACAGTTTCTAAATGTTTTGACGACATCGAGACATTATCACCAAATTCACCAGAAATTTCAGTATGGTCTTCGTCACTCAAATCCAACGCAGGGTTCGATATAGCCGGCACGCTGATTTGCTCTGTGACTTCCTGAGCGATTGAGGAGCGCCGCCGTTTTCCCATGTTCTGGAAAATGGCCAGTTTCAGAAAAACATCTTCCAACGATGCACAAGCGTATTTGCTAAGGAGATAGTCGGGTGATTCTTCAGCCAGCATACGACCACCACGTAGAAGGCCAATCTGGAAAATTGAGAGAGAAAAAAACATTAGCATCATGTAAGCAGCTGATAATTATTGAGTTAGATAATAAAATATGCTTCTGATGTCATTACTCCCACTCCCGAAATTCAATACAAGACATAGTGGATTCATGACATACAACACCGCTCCGGCGTCACACATGCTTTCAACGAAAATATCTCATCCTCGTATCGCCACTACTAAGCACTCATTAATTCGATTTTATCTAGCATCCCTTTATTTTGCTGTCGCTACTACTTTGTCACTTCACTAAAAATCTGGCGTTGAAAATTGCAAATATTCCCAACAAACACACCGTTGCCAGCCATAAAGCACCTCTATGATCTAATTACCGAGTTCGGTGGTAAGGACAACAACTCTTCCTATAAATTTCCGAAAAATGTCCAGGACACCTATCTCGTTGAAAGTTTTAAAATATACGACACAACACCAGGAAATATGGTAACTAGACCCGGTTGCCCTTAGTTTTAGTTTCAGCAGTTTCAGCAAAAGATAACGTTGCAAACCAGTTTGGCATTAGATGTTCCTTTTCAGCCTCCGGACGCTTTGATACGGTCGCAATGATGATGGTAGTAGTGGTAGTGGTAAATTTTCGGCAAAAGTGATTAATCATGATAATGCGAAACAACTTGCCCACATGCGACACGATAAAAGAAATTGCTGGGACGTGAAGCTGGAGATACTGCAGCAGACTAGGAGCCGATGGGAAGGCGTGAAAACTTGTTTTCATACACAGGGACTCTACTCAGTAAATAAATGTCTGCTTTGCCCGGAGTGCTGGTCAGAAAGCTTAGCAAGGACAAGACAATGACAAGATTGTAGACGAGTAAAAATAGCTGACCATGTCTGTAGAGAGCAAATTAACATTACAAGGCGAAACGTTGGCAAAGCAACCGACGACGTGGTCGGGAAAATTAAGAGACATGTGCGTGTTTGACGTCGTAATAAAGTTGACTGGACTCTTGGCTTTAAACGGACAATATCAGAAAAAATAATGGAAAAAGTTTGGGCGCACGAGACAGTCATGCATCAATGGAGCGAGATGTTTGTCTATGATTTGAATATTTATAGCAAGTATCTTTTGGTTGTCCTCAAATTGTATTTTTACTGAGCATCGAAATAACGTAGCAAAATAAATTATATCGAAGCATCATGTCAGATTATCACAAATAATTTTTATCAACTTTAATTTTTTTATCTTTTTTTCTGCCAAATAATTTTCCTATTGTAGATAGTTGTGAATTGGAAAATTTCACTCTAAATTTGAATACTTATTTTTCAGATATAAAAATGTTTAACATTAAATTGCACTTTCCAATCTTTGATGTGCTCTTTTTCGAAGTTAAAGGGTATTTAAAGTGTGAATATTATGCTGTAGCTTGGACTACATTTAATTGCACATATTTTTACCAACTAATTCAGTTTTATATCTACCTAATAAACTGCTATTAAACGAACTTCACTCCAAGGAACGTCGAGTAATAATGCAACTGTTTTGTAGAGTTCACTTGGGAGAGTTTACGTTAGAAACGCAACCGATTTTTTTCAAACTTTCCGGTAAACTTTTATACCAACTGCAAATACTGAGGAAAACTTTCTTTTGTATACGTTTGACCTTTCAAACTTTCATCATAGTCGGCATCGAAGAAAGTTTTTAGTCCCTGTCGGAAAATTGATGAAATAGGACGATAATATTTTGGTTGCTGTGAGTTTTAATCACCATGTTATCGAGTTGTTGCTGTTTGAATTAACCATGTAACTGGATGATTGCTACACTTTGGAGAAGTAGGAATCGTTTTTCTGATGCATATACATGAATGAATTAAATTAATTTGAATGAAATTATTGCGTTGGATCATTATGATCGATCCATAAATTTAAATACTGTGAATCTTGATGTGTAGATAAATCCATCTCAATGCTGACTAAAATTGACCTAAATTTACATTTAATTCTTAAATTCCAATTGTAAGAAGATAATGACATTATTCGGTAGTATTCTTAAACTTTTTCGTCCAAACACAAATATAACCATAACAAATGCAGATTTAACTACATTTCTCTATTGATGAAACTTAACTGACCATACTTTATATGAAAATCCAACCTGAATCAGTAAAGCTATGCAAAAAAAATCTGAACATTTCGAAGATCAGATCAAACAAGTATTATAGTAGTTTCTAAATTTATGCATAAAACCACAATAAAACTAATTTAAATATCATTCTTGCCTAGGTTTTGAACCCGTGAGAAATTCAGTGGAAACCAAAGTTGAAACGATTCTTACTTACAAACTTAAAAATTTACTTAACAGCTTGCGTATAAAGTCAATAGCCTCTTGGTTTCAAATACAACATCAGACCCGTAAAACAAGAGCAATGATGGCAGGCATAGTTAATTTCATTTATTTTGATAGCCCACATATGATAGCCCAAAATAGCCCACGTTGGGCGCTTATAAATTCTAACGAAACAGCGCACTAGAAAGTTCATTCAAGTGATTTGTGGTCAATTTCAACTGTAATCTAAGAATGTAAGTCCACTTGTAATAACGCACGACACTAGTGTTGTGAACCATAGCATTATAATATACAAAAATGTTATGTCCACCCGAAATTAGTATGTGTAATATAACAACAACCCACCATTCGATCCGCTACGAACCAGGCATCTGTTTTCCCATTGAATCCTATTACCGCCGCCCATATAATACTTACTCAATGTTGAGGACTGCATCCGCAAACCGTGGAAATAATACCGGAAACCATCGGGGACGTCTAAATTAAATCGTTTCTCGTCAAAAAAAAAAAGGACTCTCGACCTCTGCACATGCTCTCGTGGAAATTGCAAACGATCGTCTTTTTATGCCTGTATAAATTCCGATTTTACCGCTGTAAATGCTCGGCTCGTTTGAAAATTCGTTGCACATTACGTACACTTGCCTTTGCGCTGACCTCCCGCACCGTTGCCATTGAATTTGAAGCAACTTGTAAAATAGCCCACTTTCCCTGTTTGATCACTGCTGATTGACGACCTCCTGTGTGCTTCTCGTTGTATTTAATAGAATCTTTTAAATAATTTAGCAACGCTGTTCAGCTTTTTTTAATGTCCGCGCAGTTTCCGAAATATCGTTTTTATGCTGTTCCACTAGTCTATTTATGGCTGCGTGCAATTTCTTAACACGCGGCATATTTTATTATTATTAAAATATTCAACAACAAAAAATTTTACACATGATAATTTTCTCGTTAGTCCTCTTTCTGAAGTTGTATAGAAACTGGTATTTATTGTTTATCTCCTTTCTCACCAAAGCTCAAAAACTGCTTTTCATTTCCATTTCTAATCAAAAGTTACGTTTCCATTTTGCCTTAGCTACTTTCTTGCTATCCTTCAGACTGCGAGCAGCAGATAGCAAGCACACGAAAGTAGCTATTTCGTGACATTGGACAGCCCGAGCAGCTAAAATAGCAGTTAATAGCTGATATAGCAAGAGTATTGAACACACCACAGGTGAGGTGTTTGCACTGGCGGTGTTTTAGATTTTGAGCGAGATATGTCATTCAAATTTATATGGGCAATATATTTTGCGTGAAAGTTATATTTTAAATATTTTCTTTTCCGTTTGTGCACTTTACGTTCTCCTTTTGTGCTCAATTTTCACTATTTTAGAACAAAATTCGAATAATAGCTCATTCAAATCTACTTTCTTTCCCAGAGATGGAATTCAGCACGCTCTAAGAAAAATTCAGCCGGGAGAAAATTCACAATAGTCCCTGATTTACACTAGATGGGCATAAATCAGGTTGCTTTCGACTGTCAAAAGCCGAGACAAATGTATGGTAAAGCAGGTCGATTTTTGGTTGATTTGGTCTCAAATCGATCAGATGATCGAAATCACGCAATTTAGTCTCAATGCAAACGGGCTATTAGCTATAGTATGAACGGGCTATGAGATCAAAAACGTTGAGTAGTAATGAAAAAATTTTGGGAAAAACCATGACAAAAACAATCAAAACATCATTATTGCCTATTGATTTAACTCACCATAATAATGCAAATTATGACTTCAGCATACAGATACATTACTAGAATCCGATTCATACTTGCAATCTAAAAAAGGTTTTCACTGTACGAAAACTACTTTTTGGGAATTCCACAACCTTTCTGTTTAATTTCAACATAAAATGGCATTCAATGGCATCTATAAATAATTTCGTTTACTTCCATAATCATCAGGTCCAATATATTGGAAAATAAAGCCCACGCTGGGCGCTTCTAATTTCTTGAGAAACAGCGCTCTAATAATCTAATTCAAGTGAATGGTGATCAATTTTGACTGCAATCTAAGACACGCATAGGACAATGTGAGCACCTTGAATGGAAATGGTTGAGTGTTGGTCATACGTTTGGAGCAAGAATTGAAATAAATAAAAACTTGTCAACACTCATCCAAACCAAAATAATATAAATAATTGGCTTTAAAATTGTGCTTGTTGCTTTGCCTTGAAGTAGGCTTACCACCAGCTAGTTCCCATAATAATTTATAATAAACGATTTGGAAAACAATTAGTGAGTTTAATCGCATTTTTAGTACGAGCTTAAACCATACTCAACGCCAGGCTGTTCGCAATTATTGGAGATAAAAATAATGATAAAGATTATAGTAATAAAAATAAGAGAAACACATAAAAAGGGGCAAAATATAAAAGAATCAAATCAGACAAAATAAATCAAAGCTCTTAATTAACTCATGCTGGACATTTTGGTTGGCGGTGGTTGAGCATGTTGAGTGCAGTTAAATACGTTCACTTCAACGTGTCCGTTTAGTAAAATATATAATGCTACGAAAATGGAGAGCGATGGAGATAGTTTTCATTATTAATTGATAGAACTACTGGTGTAATAAATAACCTAGGGTAATGACGACAAATATTACGGAGTTTAGTATAACGAAAGATTAAATTAAATTTTACGAAAGATTATTGTTAAATCTTACGAAAGTTTAAGAAAGTTTGATACGAAACTGGGACGTAGTAAGTCGAAAACATCGATACCAAGAAATCACTTGGCGATGGCTGACGCTAACAAAACAGCACCTCAAGTAACAACAACTTCAACAGTTTGAAAAACGCGACACAAAGTAGCATCGATCGACAATTAACAATAAAGCTCTACGAAAATATATAAACAACATAGCCAAGAATATAGATTTTCGGAACTTCTACACTATTCGTTACTAATATTCAAGCACAATCAACAATAATAGCACTGTCACTAATTCGACAGTGAACTAGAAGAATCCACCATTTAAACATACCTAAGGTCTAAGTTCACGGAAAACAAGAGAATGACACTAATTGATTGAAAAGTGTCATTTGACAACGGGCTAAACAACTATGGATAAAACAGACCTCTTTCTCAATGGGAAACGGGCCGATAAGCCAGCTTGTGTGATAATTCACAGTGTGGATTGTGTCGGACCCAAGTAAGATGCGGTATATTCCACGGCAGCCCACAACTTTGTTCCTAAGCGGATAGAGATCTAAGGTAATTTTTAATAAATTTTCTTTTCATGGGCAAACTTTTCTCAATTTAGATTCAGAAACCCATTATTACAGCTACATTTTAACATAAAATTGCAGGTTATGCAATTTTTTGTATACATTAACTCAAATTCTCCAGTGAACATTTTCAAAAAACCTTTAACAAATAAATTTATTTAATTACATAACTTAATCTAATACAAAATCGTATGGAAACTTAATATTATTGATGGAAAACAGTGTTTGAAGTGATGAACTAGATGTATCTCTGATGATTATTTTTTTCATCTGCTCAGTTACAGGTAACAGGTAAGGAAATACAAAGGCTTGTTTAGGACCATTTTGAAGACTTTATTTTGCACGGTTTGAAGACCAGAAGTCTTTCTGGATGGGCGCTCCGATGATGGGTTAGATTACTAGCTTAAATATAATCAATTTATTGTCAAGTGTAAGTTTTAAGTGTATGCGGAATTTTATTTATTCATTTTTCATTCCTTCAAATCTCTTTCATTTGTGCCAGTGCTTTTTCCAATCTTCAAAGCACTTCTGCAATGCGATTTTCGATATGGAATTTAGATCCTGCAACGACTCTGTCTCTATCTCTTAAAATGTCATTCTTCCCTGAATATTTTCAGATTCCAATAAGAAGAAGTCGAAAAGGACCATGTCCGGCATAAACGCAGGTTGAGACATCAAAGCAGTTTTGTTTTTTGCCAAAAATATCGGGAAAAGTATGTAATTAAGTGTGAGCAAGTGTATTATCGTGGTGCAATCGACATGAATTGTTTCGCCCCAATCTAGGCACTTTCTTCAGGTTGCTTCATGTAAAAGTCGTAGAACTTCCACGTAGTATATTTTATTGACAGTGAGACCTGGTAGGAAGAAATCATGATAAACTACACCGTTGAAATTGAAGAAAATAGTGAGCAGAAGCTCAATATTTAATCGAACTTGACGAGCTCTTTTCGCGCTTGGCTCTTCAGGAAGCTTCCATTGGCACAATTGGATCTTAGTTTCGGTGTCATATCTTTACATCCATGCTTCATAACCAGCTATGATCCGTTTCAGCAGCTCTGAATTGTTATTGACTTCATTCAGCTGCTCTTGAGCAATGTTAACTCTGTGCTATTTTTGGTCAAAATTCAACAATATTGGAATAATCTTTGCTGCTCCTCGTGTAATGCCCAAAACATGCGATAAAATTGCAAATCGTATTTCAACTTCATCAGCAAATTTTTAATAGCAATTCGGTGATTGTCCATAATCATTTCCTTCGCTTTTTGAACGTTGTCATCGGTAGCTGATATACTGGGACGCCCAGGGCGATCATTATCTTCATCGTCTTCACGGACTTTTTGGAAACGTGTGTACCAATTGTAAACGCTTGTTTTATTTATAAAAGGTTCCCTAAAAGCAACTATCAGCATGCTCAATGTAGTGCTGCACTTTATTCCATTCTTAAAACAAAATTTACAGCAAATTCTTTTTTTTTTCATTTTTGTCGGAAGATATAATTCACCAAGCTCACTAAAATACGTATAACCTTCCCACCTGCCAACGACTAACTAATCATCAAGAATGGCTAACAATGCCAAGATATGTTCGAGACAGAAACAATAACACAACAAGAAAAATTGTGACAATTGCACTTATACAGCCGACGATCTGTGAAAAATTCATATGCAGCTTTATTTGCCTTTATACTCGTACATGCTTGGTCAATATGGTCTTTGAATGATTTTTTTTTATACAGAACTAACCTCTGGTAGGAAACCGTGTCCACTCACTCAATATTCTGGCTAGCAAACTGAATGTTGCAATTGTTTCAATTGAATTAAATTGTCGCTTTTCATTTAAAAATAATATAGACAGATCTAGGAAGACTAAGCTGATTCAGCTCGCAGACTAAACCGTCATGCCAGACCGAATCGAATGCCGTTTGTGGACATTGAAACCACAAACGTTGATGACATTGAAACACTCAGCCCGTTGATGACCGTCGTGACCCTTATGACCGTGGTGAATTTATGAGCTAGGTAGAAGTAAAAAAAAACATCTTTTTATCTTATAATATAGGCATTTATGATATAAGGAAAAACCGTGGAATAAAGTTAAGTCAAGTAGGGCGTAGAAGAACGTGATTAGTGTTTTTTTTTTTGTAGCTAATCGTTTGAGAAGAGAAATAAAAAAAACTAGCCAGCATTTTTAAATTAAGCACTTTGAGGCATTCATGGCACTTTCATCCCTAAAACCTATCGCCATCTTCCCCTGACTAACTTATTTGTTTTCTAGTGTATCTTTTCTCATGCAATAACAATACGCCAAATGAGTTCCATCTAACTTTTCGATATCTATTTTGATAGCTCTGTGTTCTCATTGGAATTATTTTGGTACAACATTTTTACTAAACTTCCTTGATCAAGCTAAATTTATAATAAATCTTGTTACCAAAAGTATTCTCAGAGATATATGTTAAGCAGTTAAAAAATAACATATAAGGGTGTTATCATAAAACATAGATTTAATTCGCATAAGCTGCAACTATGATATTATCTTTAACCAAGTAATCCTATTTGACTTAAATTTTTGCTAGTACAGCTCCAGATTAAACACTCATTATACATTCGAATTCCTTAACGTTATCAAGCCATTAAAACTCATTGCTACATACATACATGCAAATGATGTGTGCTGCAATATCCTCAGTTATCATAACACCCCCAGTCAAATTCCTCAAACTTTTCATACTTTCATTAGCATTTTCTATTTGCTTGTCGTCGCTCCCTTTCTAATCTAGTGCACTGTAACAAGCAGACAATCTATTGTTACGCTGAAAAATACCGTGCCCGGATGTAGCCGTAAATCATTGTGGGAATCGCCTGGTAATTTTTCTCGCCTTTACTCGTTTTCGTTTACAAGCAGTACCGTACGAGTATGTATTTCACTTAGAATCCAAAGATGATTCGAGATATGTATAAGAAAAGCATGGATAAGATGAACTCACTTGCACTTGCAAAATATTCTGCTTTTCGTGACTTCATATTTCTTGCCCGAGGGCGCTCTCAACCCTCTCATGTTTTATCGAATTTTCTCACTAGTCCACTTATAAAAATTTATCGCATATTTTCCTGAAATAAATTTGATGCCCGTCGGGAATCTTGAACGTTTATTTTTAGTTATTTTATTCTTTGTGTTTCCTTTCATGAAATTTGTTTTAGAGTCCCGCTGGAACACATTGGATATTGCAAGATAATAGTTGAATAAATGAGAATGTGTTTAAACATTTTTCTTAGACTTATTTTAAGGTGACTGACTAGTTAACGGAAGTGGCTTTGAATAAAACAACGGTGGACTCTTTTCAAGTTTACGATCTGCCATTCGATTTTATCCTACGATCGAATCGAAAATCGAACGAGTTAAAATGCAAAACTGACATCAAAATGAAGATGAGACAAGATGAGTGAGATTTATGTGCCTGGTATTCGATCAGTTAAATCATATGACTAATCAGACGTGTTCAATTTGCGGTCAGTTTTTATGGTGCTTGATGATGCACGCCTGGTATAAAAAATGGTGTTGATTTTCTGTGCATAGGAGAGAAGGTTTCCGCCTCATTTTCAAGCAGATTGATGGACTGAACTGATGTCTAACCCGAAACACAAATCAATCAATCTGACTGAGACTAAGTCAAATCAAACATCGTTTTAGACCGCATTAAAAAAAAGTTGTATAAAAGTTATGAAACTAGAGTAATGTTCTTTTTGTTTCGAAGTTTTTTTTATGTAAGTTTTATGTCTGACAATAAATTCTTTTGAAGAGCCAAACACCTGCTTCGAATTCAGTCAAATTTATTACAATTTTGAAAAAACAAATACAATTTTGAATTAGGTGAAAAGGATGTCACAAACATTAAATCAACCAAATTTAGCTGGAAGAATCTATGAAGAGGTGCAAAGTAAATGTCTAGCACCGACTAAATCAACATATAAAATCATTATGAAATTTACAAGGCATAATAAACAATTTTAGGCGAAAACAGTTTATTAAATATATTAAATGTTATAATATAAAAGAAACTATTTAACCAGAAGGTTTCTGGGACCATCGAATACTCCTGAGAACGCTGATCAATAGATTGAATTCTAGTGCCAGATATCTCGCGTTTTATAGATGTTTACGCATACGCATCAGAGTGTAAGCAGTGTGGTGGATGTGGGCGTATGCAGTGCGCTCGATATGGACACATGATCGCCTCGATGATGAGCAGTTTTTTTGGTTGATGAAGCAGTTTTCTTTTTTGTTCGACCCTCGTCGATGTAGAACCTCTAAAGGCGCGTACGCATACAACCAACGAATGGCCACTGACAGTTTGATCGAATGTTGGTCGTTGGCCATGGCGTTGGTCCTGCCGTCTACACAGGAACAGATTGGGACCAATGGCTTGGAGCCAAGGTATTGGATGCGGTTCGGGTTGAGTGTCATTGTACACCTAGTGATTGACAGCGATTAACATGGTGCTGTAAAGTAGAACTCATTTATGGTAGTAGAACGCATTTCGACACCATACGCTATATTCGACAATATACAAACAAACACAGACTAGCTCAATATACTACTCGGTATTTTAATGATAGCCAACTCGACCAACCGTCCACACTACAACGGAGTCCCAAAGCCAATACATCGCCAACGCTTTGAAGTTACCGCCAGCAGAGCGAATAGCAGCCAAGGGCAAGGCCAAGGTTGGCTCTTCGTACACACTAAGCGAATCCGACCCAACGAATGGCTTGGCCGTTGGTCTTGGTCCTGGACAGGTTAGTCAGCGTGATCGATTTTGGCGTTGAACTTTCATAGTGCTGATATATAGTATACTCCAAGTATTAATGAAGAGTTATCTTTAAGACCCTCTCCTTACGGGAATGCCGCTCCGAGAGCGAAACCGCTTGTATCTATTCGCAATACGACCGGTTTTATTCCGTCAGCCTATCGCGAAGTTGGCGCTGTGGTAAGTCACATCTGAAGCTGGTCGTTTGCTACTTGTTACTCTTCTATCCATTTCTATTGTGCATCATTCTTAGTCAGGCTAGCTAGTGGTCTTACTTTATCAGAAAATCCAACGATGAACTGGCAGAATCATGACAAGTCTGCAAGAAGATGATGAGTTGCTTGAGCTTTGTTGGTTCTGGCCTATCTTTTAAAACGATGACTTTTCCTGTCCACGGATATTCCTCGATCGGCCAAGATGTGGCCTGAGAATTTTATACTGGGATAACAGAAACTGCATTCGGTTTGGTTGATCTGCAGCTGAAAATAATTGAATTGCTTTAAAAATATCGCTGATGTCCTTTGGCAGCTTAAAGAGTACTGCTCGCTCCTCGCAAATGAAAAGATCTGTGGAGTAATTCCGCTCTGGTTTCTGGCAGAATAGCTCCATGTATACATGGTATGCTGGCCTAGTTGATGCGAATATATTTTTAATTAGAGTTATAGCTTTCTTCCAGGTCATCATTTCACTTTTGATTCCTTGCCAGCACGCAGCCGCTATGCCTACTAATAGTAGTGACATTCCTAAGATTGCTGCTGGCCATCGATGTGTTCTTATTTGTAGATACTAATCTTGTCTACAAGTTCGTCCAATTTCGTTCTTGAACGAGTACCATCGTAGCCGGTGGTTCAATTTGCGAAAATTCCAAGTGATCCGTTTGACGGCGCTGGTGTAGGTAGTCGGAGAGCACTGATAAGCTGCTGCAGCTGCTCAACGGTCATCTATCTAGCTGCCATTGCGTTCTTATGAAAGTGAGAACCTTCTAATCATCGAACCTCCTGAAAATTTCCGCTTTTTAGCAAAAAGCAATCGTATTTATTTATTTTTTGCTTTATCTAGACAGCCAAAGAAAATTTTTTGAAACTTTATATACGATAAAAACAGTAACCTCTCCTTGATACATTTATATTGCTAGCATCCGAAACTTATGTCCATGGGAACTCATTTCAAATCCACAGGATGTGTTGGCCTTAAACAGGACCAAGATAATTTTGAAATAAGGGCAACTCTGTGCCAATGGTGCCTACTTGACAAATCACTACGAAAGAATACTGGTTTTTTCCTTATAAATTCGGATCCAGTCACCAGATTTTATTGAAATTCGCATAGTAGCTGAACTTTACTTTAGGTCACGTTTAAAAGAAATTCGATTGAAAAACGAGATTGTAGCTGCCAGCTATGGTAATTTTAATCTCTTGAATCTTGAAAATTTGCTCTGAAAAATAAAGGTTTTTGCCCTATAACTTCCAATGAAATCATTTACAGTGTGTAAAGTTTGGTAGGAATTTGGTTGAAAAACAATGATAGGGTTGCCAGCTATGGTAGTTTTTGTATTTTTTATCATTTTCTTAGTAAAAGATGTTTATATTAAATTTTAAAATGGCAATGATCTGGTAGTGTCAATAAGGAACAAGTATTTGAATTTTAAAAATCGGAAAACTTTTGCAAGTGGTAACCTTCGTATCCCTGTAACTTCCACGAAATATAATTCACAAGGTGGATTGGCTATAATGTGAAGCATATGTAGCATACTTTTGATTGTGCTGCTAACTAGGAGTTGCCAGCACAAAGTATTTTTGCTATTTCTGCACTAATAGATGATACCATTCGATATTCATATCAAAAACATCTACAATGAAAATAAATAATGTTTAAATTTTCCGATAAGTGGAAATTTTTCGCATGACAATCCCAAACAATTTTCCATCCCTGTAATCTTCGATGAAGGCGTCGTCGATAACATCATCGTGTCACAGAGAAATGTACGCTCAAAATCTGCACGATTCCTCTACTTTTCTTTGACAATTAATGTTTTTAGTGGCTCCTGTGCGGTTGAATTTTTTTAAAAAAAAAAAGCATTTTGATGGTCGTATTTTTTTTTTAAATTCTTGTTTTTATATAATGTGCATTCAATGATTATAAACACGTTACAACAATAATGGAAAAATAACTTATCTTTTATAAACTTAAGGTCTTTTGAAACCATTTGACATGAAATCTCCATATAATGGCCGAAACATATTCAAATTGGCTCTTTAATGATTGCCAAGAAATTTTATTTGTGTTTCTGACTCATATGCATTGTATTTTCATTTTCAAGCATTTATTACTGCACATCAATAAATTAAATTATTTTAACGCATATTTGCCAAAAATAGGCTTTCATTCATCACACTTCAATTATTGCTCACACTAACATATTCCAATGACTCCATGCACAGCCATCAATTTAGAAATCATTGGGTATTTTCACCTTATTGACCACTCTTGCAGCAATTCGTCTTTGTAACATTTGTACTCATTTGATTGACCTTAACCTAAAATTTTTCTGACCTAAATTTTTCTCTCATATTTGGAGTCATTTTTCTCATATTTGCCCACGCTGGGCGCCGATAATTTCCAGCCAACTCTTTGGTTTAAAATTCATTTAAATGTTCTAAAAAATAGTAAAATAGTTCCAAGACAATCTTAGTTTAGCGTTAATGTTACTCCATTTCACATGAAAATAGTTAATTGCAAAGCAGCCCGGCTTCATAATGGTACCTGTGAATCTCTCAAAAAAATATTTAAAAGATCTAAGCCTTTCTTAATTTTTAATGATTTGCTTCGTAGTCTTCATCTGAAAATCTTTATCATCTTATGAACTATGAATTTGTTTCAAGATCTCTTTTCAATCAAAAATAAATGATCACCCGAGCACAGGAGCCCCTGGAAGAAGATGAATGCGACGACCTTTAGAAAGTACTTGACTGAAGTACTTACGGTGTCTGAGAAGTAAAGACGATTTCAAAACTAAAGCTGTTCAAAGAAACAAGGGGCTCTTGTGGCTTCATTATTATGGATTATTGGCTCATGAGTATTGAAATCAAAAGGAGTCGGGCAAATATCTGAGCCATTAAGATGTCCATCGAATTGTTGCTATGATTCTGTGCTCTCCCGAAAATCTTTATTCAAGCTTATCATTGCATAGTCATAATATGTGTGCAGTATCTCAAGTTGGCGAAAGGCATTAAACTGAGTGATGAGGTGAATAAAACAATCATTGATATTATATTCAATAAATCTGCGAAAAATTTGTTTTCTATTCAACTCTACCTGAAAAAACAACCAGCTAGAGACAGCTAGCACGTTAAACTCCAACAACGCTAGCTAATTATGGCTTTTTAAAAAGAGCGACTCAGTAAACAAAATAAGTTTAACTGATCAGTTTCACTTTGATCAGACTCAGAGATTAATTTGGGCCAATCAAGATTCAAACCAAAGTTCAACATACACAGTAAATAAAAAACAAAAGGGAAACCATAAAACCATCAAAACAAACCACTTGGAGCCGAAGTTTTTCTCTGTCCGAATCTCAATCATAATCTACATCTTTATTCTCACTGCGAAGCGGTAATTATACGACCAAATTGAAATTATGTCAACCTTTGTTGAGTTAAAATATATAAGCAAATTACAGCGGTATTGTATTTTTAACTTAATTTTGCCGTAGTTCGTACTTTAATTAAAGTTATTGAAGAAAAAAATTAGAATTAATTTAGCTCAAATCCCAAGAAAGACGGGAACTGAAAATGAACTTGAAAGTGTTAGCTAGCTGCTTTTACATGAATCTTGCAATGCGTTAACAAGCTTCTATTTTCTATTAAAAAAATATTTGAATTTTTTGTTTAACTACGCATCAAAACTGGATCGTTAAGGGTATCAGGTACCAATAAAATGGTAATTTTACGTTATTTACTTATTTATGATGTACTTATTATTTTGCTGTGACCGAAATAGATATAATTTACTGGAAAATTTTAGCTCAGAATATCACATTTTCACAAATTTCAAGCATCTAACTAATACTAATATCAAACGCCACATTCATAATGTCTGAAAAGTGAAACTGACTTCCCATAATTTCAAATAAACGATCTGGAGCCACTCATCCCATTCAATTATGAACTTAATTTTGCCCCCGAGATTACACAATACCACCGTGAATCTTTAAAAAAAATGCCCAAACAACTTTTGACTTGAATCTGAAACCTTTGTCTCCCCCCAAACTGACACATTCCGCCGACAAGATAGATGACCAAAGTTTTTTTCAACAGTTTGTCATCGTTTCATATGAAAATGAAATACCCCCATAAAAACATCAATTTCAGAAAGTGTCTTATTCGATTCACTGGGAATTACAGTCATTTTTAACAATTCCCCATGGATGAGCAAAGTAACCGTTTATTCTCGCTCAGTTCGTTTCGATGAAACCCAACACTACCACACTGGATTCGAACCTTTCAACGTTCTCGGGCACAATCAGAAGGCAGTAACTGATTGACATCTGCTATTTTGTATTTGTCCTTTTTTTCACAGCCGCCAATTTATCCTTTTTTAGAGGACGGTCGGAATACTGGAAAGCCAAAAGCCGAAAAACATATATGTGCACTTATATGAAATCATTATGTATGGGACAAGTTACAGACATGTACATATATAAATCTAGTGAATGATGTCGGGATGTGCCGAAAGTGTAAAGATCCTTAATGGAAATATTTTGCTTGAGTTCACCTCAGCGAATTCGAAATTCTCAAAAATTTTCTGTTTTTCTTCTCGAACGATCGAAGGAAAATAAAAACAACACGAAACAGTACAAGTGTGAAATGATTTGATTCGATTTGATTTGGGCTATGTTGCTCATTATTTTTGTCAAGATAGTTTCCTGAATTTAAACGTATCGCTCTCCATTGTTTTGTTTGTTGTGATTCAATTTGAGAGAGAAAAAAAAGAAAAATAAACAGTAAACTTACCACATTCGCTTGGCGAGTTTCATCAATATAGTGGGTCGTTATTATCACAGTTTGATTGTTTTTGGTTGCAATTTCTACCAAATGATCCCATATACTAAAAATAGATAATGAAATTGTATAAGAAATTGGCATATAGTTAAAAGCTCTAGTTAAGGTTTTCTGGCCAGAAGTTAATAATTATTATGGATGGTAAATGATGGTTGATTTAAAACTTATTACAAAATTAATTATTTACAGAATACTTCAATGATGTGTCACTCTGGAAGTTCAGCACATAGGCGTCAGAAGGCCAGATAAGAACAACAACGAAAAGACTCGCTGGAATTCTTGACGTATGCGTTTATCCTATACTTATATTTGTTAAGTGATTTTCAATGTAATTCCCAAAAACTCTGTTTGTTTACTTTATTTAAACACTATTGTGACAAGACCAGCAAACTAAACTGGTGGACCCAGGAAATGTCGAATGCAGGGTTACACAAGAAAATCGTGTGGACTCCGCTCAGAAAAATGCTGACCTGTTAGATCTCAAAGCCATCCTGTGAATCAAGGAGGCTAAACTGGACATTGTTAGCTTTATAGATCTGTTCAGTTTGCAACATACAAGGCCTTTTTTATGTCCTACAAAGTATTATGTAAAAGTCTTATTTTGTCACTTTACTACGAAGTTACTGTAATTTGAAGAACCTGTCGACATTGATCTGATGCAACAATCACGAGCTCAAAATTGACAAAGGCAAGATATTTTGCAATTAAAGTATGTACAAGGATTGCTTGGAAAATAACGCCTCGAGTGCTTCAAATGTTGTTTCTTTTACAGCTTCTGGACTATTTCTGATATTATAGAAGGAACGGTATTCAACTTATGAAATCATTTCTTTTTTAGATTGATTGATGAGAACCATGTGTATGTAGCTAAAAAAAAAAGAATCGTCATAAAATTTGTGGCATAATCCGTATTCGCTTGAAGCATATTTATGGGGACGCTGGTAAGGACATCAGCAATGTGTGGCGTTGTATAAAGAAGTTTGAAGATGAATCGAAATGTGGCCGGCCAACGACATCAGCCAAAGATGCGAATCAAGAACTTCCTAGTGATTTAGTGGGCAGCCGTTTTTCAGTTCACTGTTGCTCATGCATTGAACGTCGCGTATGGGTCTGACGAAGGAATAATTGCTGACTTGGGCTATACAAATTGCTGACAAAGTTTGTGCTTAATGCGTTCCCAAGCAAGGGAAAGTGCTGCATGAGCCTTACCTATTCGGTACTTCACATGAGCCTCCGCAGTTCAGCTTTAGGCCCTAGAACCTGCTTTTCTGGTACAGGTTTGGATCTGGTCCAACGACCGATTGGATAAGGTCCGAAAAAGTCTTTGGGCAGGCATTCCTCACAAGTACCACAATGTCATTGGCATACGTCACTGCCTCAAAACTACTGGCCCTTAAATTTTCGAGTGTATCATTTAATGTCAGGATTCAGAAAAGGAGTGATATTATCCCCCCTTGTAGTATTCGCGTTCCTACTATTCTCTCCGCTTTGGTATCCAAAAAGGTGGTCTAAGTTTCCCTGTTTTTGACCAAATCCGATGCCTATGTCTTTAGAGTTACATCCAGCCACTCCATATCAAATCAAAACATCAATGCTACTTCCAATGGAGACATTATTGGAAGCCCCCTCAATGTCTAGGAAGGCTGCCAACGTGAATTCCTTTTTCTGTTAAGATTTCTCTTCTCTATAGTACCGGCTACTTTATTACGATTCATAGGTTTTATCTTTGTAGTAAAATTGCTTCACTAAACCTCCAACTTTACATAGATAAACTCATGGATTACTTCCGGAAGTAGAAGATTCGTATCAATGCGGGAAAAACGCAAGCAATCTTTGCGACAAGACGACGAAAACAAAACCCAAGCCAACTCACAGTAGACAACAAACCCATAGAATGGGAAACGACAGCCAAATACTTAGGACTCACTTTTGGCACAAGACTTTCGTGGAATACGCACATGCAAAACAAACAAATAATTGCTAGCGGAATACTAAACCAGCTGTACTCATTACTTGTATCAAATAAGCTTAATATTAAGAACAGAGCCCTTATCTATAAGCAGATCGTTAGACCAACCATCACATATGGAAGCACCATCTTTTACCAAACAAACAGGATAAACAAGAAACAGTTACAAACTTGCCAAAACCTGGCCTTGAAGAAATTAACAAGGGCACCCTGGTACATCAGAAACGCTGACATACACAAGGACTTACGAATAGAAACAATAGAGAAATGCATTCGACACAATAAACAGACATTCCAACAGCACCCTTAATATCTTAAGATTCCAAGAGTAGAGAGAAAACGATATCTACTTAAACCTATGAGCATTAGGATCCTAAAGTAGTAGATCTACGAGGGAATGACCAAGAGACTAGAATAAACTGGAGAGGAAAAGGAGAGCGCGAACGCTCACTGAGAGGAAAGGATTCAAAGTGCAACTGGCACTAGCTCCAGAATATATAACAGTTATCAGTAATAGCATCTGTTTGAACCTTGCACTCTCAGCAGCTGTGACTTCATTAGTAGTCATGACGTTAACAGTTCTCGTAAACAGGAAAACAGTCCTTTTCATTAAGGGAATTGCACGGCTACATAGAGCGGCGCTCAACAGAAACATCTTAAATGAAATTGGCTGGAAAAATTTGCTTATTCTCCCGACAATTTGCGATCAAATTATCATCTTTTCAGAACGTTGGAAAGTTTTAACCTCGGAATATAATTCACCAGCTGCGAGGATTTATAAACGTCATTTAAAAATTTATCGTTCGGCGACCCGAAATTTTCTATAGGAGGAGAGAAAATTGTTAACCATCAGATTGCCAAAGAGTCTTCTTCTTTGCCAATTTGATAGTAAACAAAATATTCCCCTCCTATAGAAATCCCCGATTCGCCAAACGAGAAATGGAATAGTGGCTAAATATCGTATGTTTTCATTAAAACATTTTTAAATTAAAATCATTCTATTTTGACTATTATTTTCTAATGTTTACTTTACATAATAAGAAGCAAAACTAAGTTTCTATGTAGATTTAAATAGTAGTCGCGATTTTTACATTTTATATCAGATCACATTCAGCCGACTCGCAAACAAACGATTTAAACCAAGTTTACTGCATTCACATACATAAGTTCCTGACTTCACAGTAAGTTTTTTTTACTAGCTAATGTTGTTAAAACTTTATTATGACGTGTAAAGCTGATTCAGCAGGTAATTATCTAACGTTGCGATGTAAATGATTTAAAATTTATGTTTAAATTTCATCAAATTGTTAGTCTGTGAAAAAGTCATTGGTTGGCGAAACCGCTTTAGATAGTGGTCCCATCTCAGAACAGACAGATTTAAGGAAATGAAACAAGCATATAAATATATGCACTTTAGTAATGTAATTTCACTACAAAGATAAAATCTATAAATAGAACAAATCGAGAAAATTACTACTTCAGATATTTCCTTTGGTCTCTTCGCTACCTAAGTCCTACGAGCTTTTGGTTGGAATTTATCAAATTTGCGTACACACGGAGTAGAAGACTGTCAAATTTGCCCATAGTTTTCCTTCACTACTACTAACGCTCAGATTCAGGCAGATTACTTCAATCCATACTGCTGTTTTCATTTTCCTATATATATATATCTCTTCTGAGGGTCCCATCAACTGCTACAAACATTTTTTTCTCCATTTCCTACTCTATTGTGAACTCACGAGCTTTCACTCAAAAGGTTTTGCTGCTCAGATAATTCGCCTCAATAAGATCACTGAGGTTGAATTTTATTGTTGTTTTCAATGCTAACAACTTAACCAGAACTCGAAAAAGATACAAAAACACGTGACTGATGTTTAGTCATGTCCAACAGTCGTAACTCAATCTTACAATAATACAATCGAATTCAAAGTTAGTACTTTCCTCCCAAAGAAAATCTTCTTTTGTCTGAAAAAACTTACCTTTGTCGTAGAACAGGATCAACACCTACGGTCGGTTCATCTAAAATTAACAGTTCCGGCTCGTGTACAAGAGCTGCAGCCAAGCTCATTCTTCTCTGCTGACCGCCACTTAAATTCTTTACGAATTTCGATCTGCTGGGCAATTGAAGTAGTTCCAAAAGGAAATCTGTTCTATCACCGATTTTCTTTGGGTCCATTCCAGCAATCATTGCAAAGTACGATAGCGTTTCTCGCATTGTGAATTCACCGTAGAGTGCAACTTCCTATTATCAAAAGAAAATTGAAATAAATTTTTGGTTGCATGCCGCACAATTCTTTCGTGGGATAGAATTATGTGCATACTTTATTTTCACAGAAACGAAAATAGATAGATGAGAAATATTTTAAAATGGACGTGCATGCATGTAGAGTCAGTTTTTGTACATGGTAGTTCATGCAAAGGTGTACTTATATCTGATAAATTATTTTGATTCCATATATTTTTAAAATTCATCCTTTCTTTGAAAATGCTGAAAAATATTCTCAACAATTTTCACACCGGTAATTAATACGAGTTTTCAATAAATTTCTTTTTTTTTTTGCAAATTTCCGAACAGCTAGGTAATGAAACAGCAAAGTTTGAACGGATTAAACACATATATATGTCCCAAATATAAACCTCCCTGCATGCATAGCATCGATTCGAACTTTAATACCATTGCGATTGCAATCCTATTTTGTGTTCTTCATTCACACAAACAAAACATACATTACTAATGAAACCGTTAAATAGATTGCAGTTTCGGACAATTTACCTGGGGCATATATCCGATTCGTGGTCCAGGTACACCAGAGCCTCTTGATCCCGGATGACCGCCCAAAACCCATAGTTCACCCGAATTCAAACGACGCCGACCCACAATGCACGCCAGCAATGTTGTTTTTCCGCAGCCAGAAGCCCCCAACAGACCATATCTGAAATACAAAACAAATGAGGCTTACTTTAGCTATTCGTTTCAAAAGAGAATGGTAAATTGTGGATTTGTGTTGATGTGGTAATGCTTCGGAGACATGTTGCTTTTATTTGAATAGTGAGAATCATATATGGGCTTATTGGCGGTGCCAGTTTTGTTTTGAATTATTTTTTTATTGGTTAAATATTTGCATTTTTGAATTGTGGAAATATCTCAGCCGGAAGAAACATAATTGTAAATTTATTTGCAAACTAAAGTTCAAAAGACATATAGCAGCTTCCAGCTTAAAAGATGTGAGTACTTGATACGAGGAAAACCTTTAAAAATTCTACGAATATGAAAAGTCCATGTATAAAAATTGGGAAAATATTTGGACTCGTGTTTTCATTTTTTATTTCCAATGAAAAACCAACACAAAATTACTTCACTCAACAACAACAACAAAATCGAATTCATTCAGACTCAGAAAATCACCTGACAGCTTAACAGATGCCTCACTGCGAAAGCATAAGAATAACGAATAAATAAATTATAATAAAAACGAACAAAAAATTATTTTAGATTAAAATGGGTCAACGAAACTGGTGTGTACCTAGATAAGAAGTGTAATCCTGACACTATAATGAAAACTTGAAGAAATTGAAATCATAACGGAAGAACATCCAGAGGCAAGCTATACATCAGTGCTAAAAAAAAACGGGTAAGTACAGTCAGATTTGCTCGAGAGCATTTGGTGAAGAATTTAACGTTTTGGGACACCGTTATTTTCGAGGAAGAGAGTAAATTTAACATTTTCGGATCTGATGGAAGACGTTATGTGTGCAGCTGCAGCCACAAAATTTAAGCAGCACTGTTAAACACGGCGGTAGCCATGTAATGGTTTGGGGATGCATGTCGTCCTCTGGGATAGGAAATTTGATGCTCATCGATAGTAACCTACATAAATTTCATCTTGCAGGCGAATCTACTATAGAGTACTGAAAAATTCAATCTAAAGGACACTTTTCGCTTTAATGAGGACAACTATCCAAAATACACCTCTGAACTAGTGCAAACCTGATTGATTTGGAACTGCCCAAATCAAATTAAACCTCTTGACTAGTCGTCGGGTTAAAGTTTTATTGAACAGTTTTGGTCCAAATTAGAGAAAGAAATAAAAAAACATCGGATTTATAACAAGGACGACTTTAAAAGAACACATGAATGGGACGGTAATTCACCCGAGTACCCAAAATCTGGCACATTCAATGCGAGCCCGTTTCCAGGTGGTTTTAAAATAAAAGAGTAATTCTACATAGTATGAAAAATATTTATATAAAAAAACAAAACCGTTATAACTAGATTCATTCATTTTAATTTATTTTTCATTCGGAATAAAAATTAAGACCACGAATCGAAATATTTTTCCAATTTTTATTCATACATGAGTTTTTCATACTCTGGGAGCTTTAAAAGATTTTCTTCGTATCAAGTACTTACATCATTTAAGCTATGAGCCACTGTATGCTTCTTATTTCTCCCTTTTTCCTTTTTCAATTGATGAAAATATAAATGGCTGTTTGTTATGCATAAAAAAAATTGGTATTAAACCCCTTATTTGTGCAAATAACGCAGCGAACGTTCTAACGAAGAAAAATATCCAGGTGATTATTATTATTTTTATTCACCGATAAATACTAACCAGATACGAAATACATATATGCCAATAATTGAAGTAGGTGCACTAAAGGTAGAAAAGCTGATGAAATGAATATAATAGTCTAGAGGATTCACTTTCACCAGGCTGAAGGATCATCATTTCATAACGGCAATCCGAACTTACAAGCTATCTTCGTCTGAGGAATCAAAAAAACTTTACAAAACTGCTCGCAATAATTATACAACCACTATCAGAGGAGTTAGTTTCCAGTTCAAATAAAATATTAAACAGAAGGTCCTTGCAAACTAGAAAAGAAGCAAAGGCTTCTAGTCGCTTTGTAAAAAGGATTAAGAACAACTTCTCCAGTTTTTCTGTGCCACCTCTTCTTCATTGTGGTAACGCACTGGATAAAACTAATCCTTTTGCTGAGATTTTCGCTATAAACTCTTACTTGACACCTTCATCACTGAGTCCTCCTAGCCTTCCAATGTGTGCTTTCCGCACAAAAGAGGTATTGAAAATACGCGCCAAGCTTTACGTTTCCAAATCTGACGATCCTGATGGTATTTCGCCCCTCGTACTAAAGTGCTGCACCTCCGCCTTAGCTAAACCTCTGCGAAAACTATTTTAGCTGTTATATTTGACTGCTCTAACTATCGACCTATTGCAATCGTTTCGGTTCTGTCTAAGGTATTTGAATCACACGTGAACTCAAAATTAATGCAATATTTTGAGTTGAACCATCTTATCAACGACCACCAGTATGATTTCCATTCTGGACGCTCCACTGATGACTTACTTACATTTGTCACTGAGAGATGGAACCGTAGTCTCCATAGCTTTGGCGAAGCAATGGTCATTTCTCTTGATATATCGAAGGCTTTTGACAAAGTCCTATTAGTCAAGCTTCGTGCATGTGGTCTTCACTCCGTCCTTGCCAAGTGGATTAAAAGTTTTCTCGTAGATCGTTCCTTTCAAGTTGTTCTTGATGGACTTAAATCCTGTATCCACACCACCAATGCCGGGGTTCCGCAAGGTACTGTTCTTTCATCACACTCTCTTTTCTTTTTATTTACAAAAAACCTCCTTTCCTCGACTTTCAATCCGATTCATGGTTTTGCCGATGACTTACATACTCTTTTGACAGAGTGGCCGACTCTCGCGAAAATTCTACTTTTGTTAGTAGAGATAGCATGTTCGCATCGCTAAACAGGAACCTATTAAACATTATCACTTGGGGCTCAGCAAACCGTGTTGTGTTTAATGCGTCCGAAACCCAATGCTATCGTTTTCTGCTCAAGCCTTACCCTTCTCTTACTAGCCACACTATATCCGTTGATGGTTTGAGTATTTGTGAATCACCTTCGCTAAACCTATTAGGATGTAACATCTTCACCAAACTAAGCTGGACCGAATCAAATTGCGAAAAATGCCATGAAATGCCTAGGTTTCCTTCAGAGAGGCAAGAAATACTTTACACCATCAGACACAGTGCACATCTACAAGACTCTCGTAAGACCAAGACTTTAGTATAACTCCCATGTATGGGCTGGGGCAGGCCGCACTGTTTTAGCGGAACTAGACAAAGTCCAACGCAAAGCTTTCAAGCTTATTGATGATCAAACTATTGCCACACGTATTACCTTTAAGCACCGACGTAATGTGGGCTGCATTTCTCATTCTTTATCGCTATTATTATGGTCTTTGTTCCATATGATGAAATATGAAGTCTGCTTCCTTGTAGAGCACCTTCTACGCGCAACACCCGAGCCTCCTAACGCGCTCACTCTCATATTTTTTCGATCAGTGCCTGTCGTACCGTCAAATTTCACGATTCTTTCTTATCTAGGTCTATACGATCATGGAACAGCCTACCATCTACTGGTTTTTCAAGCGAATGATGCATCACTATCTCCTGCAAACTCAAACTTTCCCCTCTCCCTTTCCTTAAATTTCCTTCCGTGAAGACTGTGCTATAGCATAGTAAGGCATCCCCTGGGCCTTGGCATCATCATAGAAAAAAAATCAGAGCAAATGCTAGAAAAACGTCAATATTTTGGAAATACCTATTCTCAGTCTCACCAGTACGACTTCAGACTGTCATTGGCCTCAGTAGAGCTTCAAGGGCATCCGTTTTATTTTACTTTTATATTTCAACTTGTCCGTGGGCGGTTCTACACCGAGTGAGTCTGATTCGAAGTTACATTATAATTTCCGTACCTATGCTTGCATCGTACATCGCCTCTACATGTGTTGATGTTTCATGCACTCACGAACGACCAACAAATCGATATTATGGCAAAGAAAACGAGCCCCAACCAGACCAGAGCCGGAAAGGTAAGGCGAAATAAAGCAAGCAGATAAATTAGTTGCATCTTCTACCTTGAAATTATTAATGAAAAACTTACAAGGCAAGACTACATATACATTACTGGAAGCAAGCAAACATATTAGCAACCTTGCAGCCAAATTACTCCGGGCATTGGACGTGACCTCCCAGACCGAATTGACTTATACTACAATATATAAAATTTATAATAACAACTTTCCGGTCAATACGGAAAAAAACTACAATCTTGGAAAACCAGTCAGATACACGTTCGTATGTTATTTGAAAGCGTCGATTAGTTCGTCAGTTTTTAGTGCCCTACGTGCCTTGACTTTCATTTTAAAATGATAAATTAACGGAAAACAACATGTTCTTAAGTTTCGCATAGATCAATGTTGTTGTTTTCATTTCGAAATCAAGTTTGAAAATCTAGTGCAACAGGATAAACATCAATGATGAATCATAATTGCACAACGGGTTTCATGTTCATCCAGCTCCAAGTTAGTGCCTTTGTCGGATCACAAGCAACGTGAGTCACGAACCGGAAATTGATATTCTGCCAGCTTCTTTTCGAAAAGCCCATAAAATGTAGTCGGTAATAAATGCTTGTTTAACTAATGTAATTTAAATAATGTATTAAAACTCAAGTAATCTTTCTGAATCCATAGCTATTGTCATGCTGACAAATTGAACAGTGGGCTTGACACTTACATATGTATTTTCATGGTTCATTCAACTGAATTTTCGTTCCGTGATATTCTTGGGTGTGGGGAAAAATGGGTTTCAAGATATTTATTAATAATTGATGATTTTCATTAAATGTGCGAGAATATATTTTCGATTCGTTGGAGAAATTCTGAATTCGGTAAGACAAAATTATTAAAATTGTACTGTATTGGATATAAATAATATAAATATTCTGCATAAGAAGTAAGCAATGCCTAACGAAATCAATGCAATTCCTTCAAGCACTAAGCCCAGGGTGTTCACTAGTCAGTAAGTAATATTCAAAACGATTACATAATACGATTGGATAATTAATGTTTAAGGCTCAGATTTACAGGCTTTCGCTATGATTCTGCTGGTGACTTTGTCCTGATGGCATTTGACTTTAAATACATTAAAAAATATTGTGGCATTTCTTCTGAAAACATTTGGCGTAAATACTTTCTGTTTAAAATTGAATCATTTATATGAACGGCGGCTGATATACATAACTTCTCAACTGATGGCTTCAAATATTGTTCCGACGGGTTCTTGTAAACAAAGCGGCATATAGTAGTTTCAACAAAAGTCAATCTTTCGACCCCAAATGCTGCTAAGGCTCCCCAACCCATAACATTCGCTCCACCGTGCTTGACAGTAGGAATCAAATGTTTGATCTCTAAAGCTGTATTTTTTTCCTCCATATTTCAACGCGACCACGACTCCCGCGTGGAAGTATCCAACATTTCAAAAAGATGCCTACTCATTACTGCAGGCTCATTAATTGTCAACATTAATGAAAACTGTGTACCGCATATTATGTAAAATATTCTTTTTTGAAGGTACAATGCAACATACTTACTTGTGAACTTATTGAGAGAACCAAGTGGACAGTTCGAAAATTTTTGCAAGATGTCTTCCGCAGACTTCCACTACCTTCTTCAAAAAGTTGAAGCAATGATTGCTAAGGAAGATACAAAGTTTAGAAAAGCAATTCCGGCAGTGGAACGATTAGCTGTAACTTTACGATTAATTATCGCCACAAAAATATTTGACCTTCAAAACAACATTACGCAAAAAATATGTTGCTCACCGTGCCAGATTTGAAAATTTTTACTCGCGCCACACAGTTTGACACTTTTCAGTATTTATCAACAACCGCAACAAATACCGAATGTCTAAAGCGGGGATCCGAAAATACCCAAACACATTGCTCGTTTACTTTGATTTGGTTGAAAGTTCCACAAACTACGGGAATAGCGAGCACCCGAATGTTTGTGCTTGGCCTAGGGCAAGCACTAGGCGAGCAACCCAACCACACATGCGAAGTTTGCCAAACTAGGTGCTCGGTATTTGACAAACACCGCATATCTAAAGCCGCCTAGCTGACGAGCTTCATGCGATTATATCGACTGGATTCATGCTCCACATTTGGCATGACGTTTTAAAATCAAGGTGATGATGTTTGTGTCCTTCGATTTACAAAGTGTACTCATAATTCCTCGGAATATTCATTGAATGAAATATGGAAGGATAATTCATTGTTTTCGCACCACGATAATGGACCGGCTTACACACCAAACTTTGTACGGTAGTACATATAACCATAAATAAGGTCAATATGGGCTTACAAGCACCATGTTCGTCAGATATGGCCCCATGCAACTTTTTTCTATTTCTCAAACTCAAATTGCGGCTCTGTGGAAAACCATTCAAGTCGCCGTCGTTCAAAACAATTCAAGTCATAATAGGAAATTCACAGAGAGAGAGCTGAAGACCATTAAAAAGATTAACCACTGTTGTTTCATTTGCGCAATCCGGTTCCATTTTAAACAGAAGGACGCATTCACTGAAGATTGTTAATAGTAAGAAATTAATCAGTATAGACCAGCTGACATCAAGTTTAAATTTTCTTTATTTTTTACTATACGCAATTGCGATTTTATAAACATACAGCTCTTTTAATAAAGTAATGTTTTGGAAGCAAGAGGAAATCGATTTTCTCCGTTTCTTCAACAAACAACAATTTACTATTCGTACAAAAATACTTAGCAGCAATTATCAAAATGAAGAATTTACCCTCACAAAATGGGCCTTAAATAACTTTCCAAATAAAATCTGGTGTTGTTTTGTTGCATGTTAGTTTATTGAGTTGTCTTCTAAATTTTTATTTATTTTTATGTGAATGAAAAAGTACTGTACATAAGTACTGTATTTTTGGGAGCTGACAAAATTCGCATCTACTCTGCATAAACTTTAGCCCAGGCTATGTAATGAATGCCTTGTATTTTGTACATTTGTACAAGGACAGTTTGTTGTTGAAAACGCGAAGATATTCGAGAGCAAATGTTGACTAAGACCACTATTTAGTGTTACAAACCAAATTCTTGCTAATACTGCAACTAATAACCGTTCACAAGGCTATGACCTGAAATTTAAAAAAATGATGTCTGTCACCATTCAAAGGGCTTCAGCTGAAACGACTTGGGGAATCGGTTAGAACGGCTTATTTTACGATAACTGCTCTCTGAAAAACTTAAAACATTCTCAAAAAAACTCCGACATATACAGAAGCTCACAGTGAATTTCATCAAATAGTGAAATCAGTTTGCAACGCAAAAACTATTTCCGGAAAGTAAAAATGTTGTGAACAATATGTACAGGGAACACCCACACTGGGCGCTGGAATATGGTTGATTGAAAACATATGATATTGCTCAATATTGCAGGAGCTACTCACATTGACTGATAAGGGGTGAAAGCTGCTACCACCAGCCATTCTAAAAATTGTCCGCCTGACTCACACATTGTTTGGCTCCTCATTACTCGCCAAACTATCAACCATGAAAGCAAAAAACTACCTCATGGAGCTTACCTGCTAATTTTGGAAGATGAAGCAGTGGTACTATGCTTAGAGGTTGCCATTTTCGACTGATCTATTTCGTCATAGAGCGTAAACCAATTATAGAGCTATAAACGTTTCTGAGTACTGTCTATAGTCTAGAGTACTGTCTTTTTTTGTATTGATAGGCTGAGAGCCCCCATTTTCATCGAATTTAAAATTGCTTATTAAAATTTAAGCAAGCTGAAAGTGTGCACGATTATGTGAGAGACTGAGAGAGAGAGACAGAAAGATGACTATGTGAGAGACTAAGAGACTCCAACAAAACTGATAAGGTTAAGGAAGCAATACATGACTATAAAGTCAAAAGTAGAGTGATCTTCAACACGACCATTTCAAATCAGCATATGGTAAATAAGAAGAGAATGATCTTGCCTACAGCTTCTTCAATCTGATTTTTGGAAGGTGATCCAGACTCCTAAAGTGAGTATGAATGATACCTTCCTCATTCGGCCCACGAAACTACTGGTAAATTTCAAATCTGATCAGTACAAAGGTAAGTACCAGGCTCTTATTGTTTTTTTGAGCTATTATACGCTTTTGTCAGACTTTTATACGCTTTTGTCCTTTTATATATTATACGCTTTTTAATATACGCTTTTGTCCTTTTCTAATTTGTCTTCAATTTACTTTAGTTTAGTTGTGTAATAGTATTAAATTTATTAAAACGCAATGATTCCGCAAAATAATGCAATAAGAAAATACCTGAGATTCAAAAATGTTGACCATATTACTTTTTGAGTCTGCACTGATTTTCTTATGTGTGAATTTCGATACTAAAACAAAATCTAGTAAAATAAAACTGTCAAGTACAAACGTAGCCCCAACTTCACCTAAGAATCCTATTTCTCAATTGAGCGATTATTTTAAAGATGGGTAAGTTTTATCTTGTAAGGAATTAGTAAATTGTGCCCTCTTTTCAACTCTTTTAGGAATACAGCTTAGATTTCAGTAGACGAAAAAAAAACAAAGCCTAAGGTACAAGAACAAACCCTTGCACAAAGATAGGAACACCTCATTGCATATTTCCTTCGAATGTCGTACATATCTTAATGAGATGCCAAGACATTCGATGGTGCAGTTGCTTTTGGTGCCAGAACTTAGAGATAACAAAGAGAACTGTGAAGCGGATAAACTTCCAAAGGCGGGTACTACAGTTTTCTGATTGGCATTCAGCTAAACAGATGGCTTTAGTTAAACTGACTACTAGGCAAACATACTTAAAGGACACTTTGAAGTCCTGGGTGGAAGAAGCATCCATTAAGAATTTTTGCCAATCGCTTGACAGTTTTGGCGAACTTTTGACATTGGTCGCCCTAAGAAACTTCTCCAACTAGGAAGGGGGTTCTACCGCACAGCGGTCGCTATATTTACTGGACATTTTCTTTTTGACTGGCATGCAGCGTGGTTGCGTGCTTCTTTCAACAATTTTTACCGGAGCTGTAGCTGCGAGCAGGAAGAGGAAACAATACTTCAACTCCAGTGCGAACGCTCGACCCTTGCTGGATGAAGTCCATTGGATCACATTTATCTCTTTTCTGACTAATGTAAGTTGGATATCCACTAAATATCACAATGTGGTATCACATTGGTTCCATGTATGCCCAAGATTAATTCCTCCATCGTCAGGTTTAATTCCTCCATCATTAACAAATTAAAACATTAAACCAAATTGTCAATTAATTAAAATGTTTTTTTTTCCTCTCTGCAGCATTGTTGCAGACTTTCTAAAAAAAACCCAACGAAAAACTACATTTTTCTTCATTCTTTAAATATACAAAATTTTGATTTTTGGAAAGTTCAAATCCAGCTTATTAAGTGCTAAGAGTTCGTAGATTATCTTGTTGAATCAACGAAAAATAAAATAAGATTTCAAAATGTCAAAGTTAGTTAAATAGAAAGAATCAAATGAGAATGGATTATGCAGAAAATGTGTGAATGGTTCAATTTTTTCAATGAATTTATTCTGTTTATTTCTTCAAATTTAAATTGTGAGTTTTCCTTCGCACAGCACGTGTTCAACTAACTTAGCTTGAAATCTGCAGCGTAATTATAACTATGTATACAATCCTATTCGAACCACAGATCGCACAAAATACAATACACCAAGTTACACAAGAATCAAACGTATAGCCCATTACTAAAAAAACGAAAACATGATTCTTGTTATAGCAAGTGCATTTGTAAGTAGGTGTATCTTATTCACAAAAATATAACTTGTAATTAAGGTAAGAACGCAACGTAGATACGAAATGTGTTCATTATACTAATTGGAAAGAAATAGATAATTAAAACCTGCTACTAGAGATGATTTCGTAAATTCGGAAACGGAAACTTTGCCCTTGACACTTATTCCGCTATATTGCGCTTAAGAAGCATTTTAATGAGCAACGTGCAAAACAAAAGTCATTCGAAAACGCTTTGCATCAGTCAATCGAGTCATCATACCTTAGTATCTTTCAATGTGAAATAAATTACACTGTATGATATACATACTAACAGCAGCGTGTTGTTGTAATGTTAAACTAACAGATATTCAAAAAACAAACATAATAATACAAATTACTTGCTTTGATTAATACATTACTCTCAACAATATGCCTTATTCTTAAGTAAATCAAATCTAAACCTATTATTTGATTGACTCGAAAAAAATAGATTTAGATACGAGTGACTTTTCCCATTAATTCACTAATCACTCTACGAGCATCGAACAAAAATCAATTTCGTCAAAATGAGAGCGAACATATTTGTATGTACGTTTATGTGTGCGGTCACCTAATGCCCATTCAGCACTAGGATTTTTTTTTTTTGTTTTTCTCGGTCGATTCAATAAACGACTAGTAATTATTTAGTGCTTATTAGATTTGCACAAATATATGGCAAGTCATTAATAAGTTGTCCACTTTTTGTTGTTGATATTATACTGAAGACATAGAGCTAGTGGTATCTAGTGATTTTTGTTTTGTTTTGTTTGTTTATTTTATTTTACTGACTCCCTGTATTGTTTTCCTCGATGATTTAGAAAAAAAGTTGCATTAGGGTGTGGCGAAATCATTAACGGAATGACTTTTCAGTTTGATTGTATCTGATATTTACTGGTCGAAATTTAGTTATCATTCTGATGAACCCAAAAATTTCAAACGATTTCTATGTTAGAGATACAAATCGATTCTGAAATAAATTTTAACTAATATTTTGTGGGAAAAATTTGAAAAAAACTTCGATGAATGTTATTGCAATGACTTATGTACTTCATTTCAACTCATCTCTCAAACCTTAGATAAGATTGGGTATTGGGTAAAGTATTATATTCTTATATACGATATACAAAAATATTATTCTCTGTGTCTGCTTTGCAAATCATTTTGATGAAAAACACATTTTAGAACTATTTTTTTTTGCGGTAGGTTGAAGTGGCTGTCCATCGACAGATACATGCCGACAGACGCATATAGCTTTAGTCATTAAAGTCTGGTTATCTGTTTCCTTTTGTATACTGCGCTATCCCCTTTAGGTCGACCAGCGACAAGTTGGTTAAATTTGAGAGAAAGGGTGCACCAAGTGATTCCACTTTTCTCCTCGCCAAAACCGGATATTGGCGCAAGAGATGGTGGACGGATTCCTCTGAGCTATAGCTTCGATAAAATCGTTGAACCAAGCAAGCTCAAAGCACAATCCAAAGCACTACGGGTTAGACCTAAGGGCTGCCTGGCGTGACGAACATTCATGGAAACCCAGGACTGTTTTGCTTTCGGGCAGGATGCTTGTTCGGTTCAAGACGTCTTAGCGTCGTCGAGGGATAGAGCCAGCTTTCCATTCAGATTATCTGAGCACGACATCAGCGATGTAGCCAACGTCCGTTGAAGTGGAAGCTCCTTCAAATAATATTCTAGTGCAGCCAGATCCTGCCAAAGTCGATGCAACTTATGCCACACATTGATGCAAATTACAGTCTTAGAGGAGCCAGGTTAGCTTGCTGTAAGATTTGTAGTTTGGCTGGTAACCAATGAAGAAATGCGAGAAGTGCCTTAATAGGAGTAGTGCAGAATGCTCCTGTTCCCAAAACTGCAGAAATCTTGCGTACTTTCTTTAGCACCCGTTGGTAGATTGACTTTGCCACCAAAACAGCATCCCATGTAGTAATGTCGATTCAACCAAAGTAGTATAAAGCCATGTCATAATGGGAGGCTGCAAACTTCAGTTTTGAGCATTGAAGAATAAATCGCCAATTCGGAGTAACATATCAGGCAAGTAACAATTTAAAATGCCCTAAAACGAGCACAAATGTGCAGCAACTGAGGAGATGATCATTTGACCAAAATAATGTTTTGAGCTCAATGTCATCAATTTCGCACATTCAAATAAACTTTCCATGAAAATCAAAGAAATATTTACCGTAATGTTCCGCAACAGAGAATAGAGGACTCCGCCTTGAAATGTGACCGTGCTGACGCATCGTCATACATATGCCTTCCCCAAGGAACATACTACCACTCCATTCTTAAAAACCTGCACGATACAAGCTATCAGCCGCAGTCTTTACCACATAAGGCTAAATGTTATTGAATGCCCCCATATTGTCTAAAAAGTCAGCAAGAAGAAAAGTAATGTCATAATTCAAATGTGCCATACGTTTTGCAAATGGCGTCAAATTTCATTGTGCTTTGACAATTATGCTGATGAGCGTTTTTTTTTGCTGGATCCACACGAGCTTTTAGGAAAGAGAAGTGAAGGACAGAACGGAACAGCGAACATTAGTGATATAGTTGGCCATCGAGCACGGCAGCGATTTTTCTGTCATTTTCTCAGAAATAATTTGAGGCTCAGAAATTTTTTGGTAGAAAGTTCGATTTAGTCTGCTACGAATAAAAAACTGTGTGCTAGCACAGCAAGAAATCGCTCGTCAAAACTTGTAACGAGCACCATCGGCCAGCAAACTCTGTGCTTGCAAAGCACAGCATCGCTCGTTTAAATTGGCTCTGCAACAACCAATGGAGTGATACATACCTGAAGAATGTAGAATTATTGTTATTGCTTAGTTGACCAATTTCGGGTCTATTACTTTAACACAGCGTGAATTTCGTCGTCATTTTCTTCGTTGTGCTGCACCATGTGTGCAAACAACTAAGCATTTGGCTGAGTGTTTCGTGAAAACTGGGTCCACTAGAGATGTCGCTAGAAGTGACCCGTCCTGTATTTTTTGTTCGACGGTGAATATCGCTGCTGTGGCAAAGGACGTCTGAAAGAATCGACACATATGAACGAGACAACAGTGCATAAAATTTGGCATCAGGAGAATTGTAAACGTCCAATTTTAGGCGAAAAACCTGAAGATGTTTCCTTACAGAATGCAAACCGTGCATAATGAGCAACGATGCTAATTTCCACCAAAACGGTTATGTGAACAAACAAAATTTGAATTCCTGGGGCATAGAATTTCGACATAAAATGCAAGAAGAGTCATTGCGTCTGCTCAAATTGGCTGTTGGTGCGACATTTTCACAGTGATTGGCCCTTATGGACCTTTCCGAATTGAACTCTCGCCTTCGCCTTCAGCTTATTTTAACAGAATGTGACGTCAGATCAAGTCAAGCCTGTCCGAATTCAATTATCTACGCTTTGTCATTGCCCTCCTGTATAACAGTTGACGAAATTCCGTTCTGATTTGACTTTTCGTCGCCTTGATGGTGCTTTGAGCCAATGTTACGAAGCGAAACCATAGTTTTCAGACATCTCGTCCTGATCTGCTTCAAACTGTTAGAGTAGCTCAGCTATTCTGCTGGCGTCAGAATCTGTCATAACAAACTGAAGATGAGGACGAAAGCGTGAATTTCGGAATAGTCTTATGTTTTTGAGGAAGCTGACGGCACCACCGTACCTATAACTGGTGAGCGCTATAGACAGATTTTAAACGATTTTATTGCCAAACCTTGGTTTATTGGCTCTTTAGCATAGTTGATTCCAGGAGGACCTAGCAACCGCTCACACAGCTTGGACCACAATGGAGACTTTAAGACACATATTTCCGGGCCGTTTAGTTAATTTGAAACAGCCGACCACAACGCCAGATCTGACGGAGCCAGACTTCTTTCTTTGAGTTTTTATCTCTCTTTCTCATTAAGCATAAAAAACCTCAAAACATGGAGATCTTTAAAGCCAACATTGAATAAGGAATCACCGACATAGAGCTAAATATTTCACGAGTAAAACGAGCAAAAATGTGAAGCAACTGAGGAGGAGGTCACTCGACCGATATTATTTTTTGAGCTTAATGTCATCAATTCTACACTTTCAAACAAATTTTCCGCGAGAACCGAGCCCATTCTTTTATTTTCTAGCAAAATAGCAACAAATTCACATTATAACATTACTTTTGCTTCATCTTGTATATATCTCTCAGCCATGGGAGCGTTACCCCGATCCTGGTGGGGTGATTTAAGGACCCCGGTAATTTAAACGGTTCAAATGAGTAAATGACCCACAAAAAATGCAAGCTGGAGATCCTAATAAACGGTAGCAGGCTGACAGCTTACTCCGTTTGACGGACTGCTTCTAGAAGAGGACAAGATAGCTCCCATGATCATGTACTCTGTAGCAAGAAATAAAGTAGCATTATCTCTGATAGATTTTGGATATTTTGGAGGACAGGGTCATTAACTATATGCTTACCAAGAATACAGAATCGTGGTTTCAGTAAGCCGTCGAGATTTATCAGCCAATATCTTTTGGTTCATTGCCTACAAACAGTACAAACTTGGTTGTAAACAACCCATAGCTATTGTAATAAGATTAGCTCCTCCTTTGTCTTAGACACACGGAGGATCTGATGCAACTTTGGAATAGTAAAGCTTAACGTGAAATACTTTCACACTTATTAATAAGGGTTAGGCTGAAGTCCTCCTCATCAGACACAATAGCTGCCTCTTCTGTTTCCAGTGTCCAGAGGTCAAGACATTCACCCAAATCGGAAGTAGTCCCAACGCTGACTCCATCAGCAAAGAGGGATTCCACATCTAATTCCTTCCAAGACACTGTCTTCAGATACTTGATGCATCCCTTGCGTAGTGGCTTGAGCCCCTAGCTTTGAACCAAGCTTGGCTGACACAAGACTTTTCGATCGGAAGCTCTTTTGCTTGTTGCTTTGGTAGATCCACAGTTAATGCTCTTTTAGGCATCCAAGACCGGCAGTCCCTCTTGATTGCTGATGAAGAGAGATTAATTCCATCCACCGTAGAGAGTTATGTGTTGAGGAGTCGAATGGTTTCCCCCTGAATGCGCATAAAAACAGGGAATCTATGTCCTGCATCTAGGCTGACTGGAATCTCGTTCTTTAGCATCATCTTTAATTTGGCGTCTGGCCAGAGATAGCCCACTAAAAGAAATTGGCCCAGCCTTGTTTCTGTTGTTTCTTGGTTATACAAGCTCGCAGCTTGCAACAAACCCTAAAAATAGCTTTAGCTAGATTATATGAAGTAACAATACATCAAAATTTTTGTTTTTTTTTCTTTATTTCAATCAATTTACTAACTTTTTTTTTTGTTTCAATCAATGTTTTTAGTCTAATCTAACTTCAGCTTTTTCATGAGTGAACTGGATTTCAAAAACAAATTTTATAATGACAATCCAATCTTATTTAACAGAATACAGTGAATTAGAATTGTCGTTTAGACAAACACAAAAGATTGGCTTATCTGTTTTTTTAATTTTCGCTTCGTTCAAACCTTTTTCAAGACTATTCTTGCCCCTCATGCAATACAATTGTGTTTAGTCCTAATGTTGGAAAAACGTCAGCAAAACAACGAGCTCCAAGGAGTCACTATAATGATTTTCAAGACTTGAACCTTCCAAGGAAATTAAATTGTCTCTAGTCAGCAGCATTGAGAACACAGACAACTAGTTTCGACTGTCTATCTGATAAAACAGACAATGCAACTGCACAGAGCAGGTAAACTAACAGGCGACTCAATTACCAGTCTGATAATTATTGTAAAAGCATCAGACAAGACACTTTACTGCTTTCTTGCCGAGAAAAACTGCTGCAGACGGATGAAGGTGGCCGACGATTGTGTCGTCGAGTCAAGAGGACTCTTGCTGTTTCTCGACGACGACGACGAGAACTGTCTGCACCAGAGCAAGTCTAAGACCTAATTATCTTAACAATGTAGTTGCACGGTGCCATGAATTATCTTCGGGAAGACAAATTAAAAGCAGTACCATGAAGACAGCACAGGTGGAAGCTGTTCCGACTAAATTGTAGTTTTGTTGCATTTCACGAGTTTCATTATCAGATTGAGGCTTAATTTCGCCATTATTGTGGTGAATCATTATCAAGATTAAGATAAGGTCGACAGGTTTACTATGTGCTTTGCAAGATATGGGCATTTTGATGATGTGTAGCTAGAGCAGCTATTTTTATGGTAAATTTAGCCAGATTCACACGTTGCTGCGTCAAATTTGCAGTCGTTTGACGGAGCGACAATAAGAACGATGATAAGTTGAAAACATAAAAATGCATTCATTGAAATCAATATACACTCAAATAGTTTTCAGGCTCACAAAACCCCCTCATTCAAACGCCGTTACTGATTTATAACTCTTGCTTTGATTTACATAAATTAATTTTCCTCCGTTAAATTCAAACAAGTACCGTTAATTAGCCCGTCGAGAAATTAGCGAATAATTCAAAATGCTCGTACATTGTACAGCAGAGGTGGGCAAAGTTAATACTGGTATGATCGACATTAATTTTTTTTAATTTAAGCGCGATCGACTTCGAAACATGGGTTAAATTAAAAACAAATAAAAATTAAATTAAGATCTTTATTGATATTAATATATTAAATACATTGTATTACTACTTTGTGCAATGTACTTTACTAATAAATATTTTGGATTAATTTTTGATGTATATGAGTGACTCTCCATTTCATCAAAAAATATTGTAGAGTTAGGCTTGTAAGCACTGAAGCACAATGCTAGATTTGATGAAATACCCTCGTTGTCAAATTCTCTAAAAGGAAATGAAGTAAATTCAAAAATCGGTTAAAGGTTATTGAGATTTGCAAATCGTCTCTCGAATTCTTGTTTAAAATTTTCCAGTTTAGGACAAAACATTTCAATATTACATGCACCAGTAGTTTAGGTTAGGTTGTACCAGTTGGCACAAGGCCACACATAGACCTAATGGTACATAGTGCTACCAGATAAATGCGGCAGGAGAAAAAAAATCAGTCCAAGCGGCCATCAAAGGCCCCGGAATCATAGGCGCGCCGTAGGGGGGGCCAGGGGGGGCCAGGGGGGGCCCGGACCCCCCCAGACCCTAGGTTGGCCCCTCCCAGAAAAATAAATATTTCCAACAGCAGGCACTTAAGTTTGCACCTCTTAGGTTTTTGTGGTTACAGCAAGAGCTGTATAGTGCAGCAGTGTAAGCCTATACCAACTTAATCTACTTATAACATAGAGACTGTGTTACTTGCGGTATTAATTACGATGTTATGGGACTTATTTCGAGAAATGGACGGCAATATTTAATTTCGACAAGTTAAACGTTAAGAAAAAGACGAAAAACACCTCGCCAATCATCCTTTTTTTATTCAGATTATCTGTTCATTCCTACTAGGCAATATACAGGTATTTAGGTAAGAACACTTTTATAAACTAGCGTTTTATGCAATTATGTTTTTCACACAACATAGTCTAAGTATTAAAATGGTAGGCGATAAGGTAATTAACGTAGAATACAATTTTCGAAGTCATTTGGAGAATAAAAATGGCATCCTTGCCACTTTTATGCTATCTGTGACCTATTTGGTTTACACTCAGGTTAAATGTGTGTGAATTTTATTACAATTTGATAACTGCATCGGAAGTTAAAAGGCATAGCACTTCAATTTCACCGAACGTTTTTTCATAGTGACACAGCAACCACATGGCTCTTATCATATTCATTAAACTTTTGTCAGACCTGTATCTACTCAAGACCACTATATCCTATGAATTTTATCTGGTCGCGAGATACCGTAAACGCAAGTTCCAGGTGCTGAAAATATAAATAATTCGGTGCATTTTTGTGCGATTGGGAATTTTACAAGTTTAGATTTGACTGTATAAATATAGTATCAAATTCATCAATCATTTGCATTTTATTCTAACAGCCGTATGAAAGATTTGTGTTTACGTACTTATGGTAGCTGCAAGGTTGCCCAGACATTATTTAAAAACGACAGAAACTTATTTTTATGCCCATTGATGAGTCTTGTAAATTTTGTGATGATCTGATGACTCGGTGTGAGGTTATCACAATGTGAAATTTTCCATAGAGTTTCCATTGTCGCCAAAAATACACCAAAATATCAGCTCGACCGAACTTCGCGATCCGGATAGTAAAGTTCATGCACAATGAGAAAACTCTAATACTACTTGGAAGACAGTAAATGATATGGAGCTTGAACAGTCTTGGAATATTGTGGAGAAGGTTATCGACCTTACGACGTGTCTCAGTCACCAAAGAAGTGCTTTCAGAGGACATGATGAAAGTGGTGCCAGTGATAACCGTGATTTTCTTTTGGAATTTGGTGCATTATTAATAAATAATTTTAAAAACAAGATTGCGAACTACTTTAGTGGCAAAATACAAAATGAATTGATGAAAATAATTGCTGAAATCGTTCGCGAGGATAATACAGCTAAAATAAAAGATTGCGGATTGATATCCATTATGGCAGACGCAAAAAGGAACCACAGAAGGAACAACTATCCGTAGTTGTCAGATTTGCTAAGGAGCTAGCAGTCGAAGAAAGGTTCTCAAGCTTTGTAGACTGTTCAGGAGCTAGAAATATCTCGTATTTAGCAGATATAATTCTGAGCCCTTCCCGAATTGCCTGTTGTTGGACAGTCTTATGATGTTGCTAGTGTCATGTCAGGACAAAAAAGTGGTGTACAAATCTAAATTAAGATGAAACACCCTGCAGCCACATTTGTACACTGTCTAGCTCATAAAATTATCCTGGTTGTGATGGACACATTTTTCACAATCGACACGTGTACATCCTTTTCAATGCCACCGAATCACTTTACCTTTACTTTACCATCACAACACAAATTGTTGAAGCAACTTGAAGAGGCAGTTGGTCTTAACACAAGGCGTGGAATGAGAAGTTTAAGCTCAACTCGTTAGTCAATGAAATTTCGCAATTGCAAATATGTGATCGATAGCTATGGGACTATGAAAGAGGCTTTAGAAAAAGAAATGAGTGAGGGAAAATACAACGACTCAGTTTATTAACTGGGGATCTTTCATTCAATCAGTAATCCTAAATTTGTAGAAAATCTTTTAATCTTTCACTATGTTCTTTTTATAACAAACATGTTAAGCACATATTTCCGAACTAAAAATGCAACTCTTCGGGATGGGATAAATATTGTGAATGGAACACTACTAATTGAGTGAGAAGATTTGTATTTAGTTTGGGGAAAAATTAAATCATTTGCAGAAAAGAACTGTCTGAATCTCACATTTACCAGAGGATCGCGAAAACGGAAAACAACAAAAAGCACTAGTTTCAAAGGTTGTGCTGTTTCATTTAGCCTCGGACACGCACTTAGGGCTACAAAGATATTCCTGCAAACCAAATGGCTCAAAAAGAGTAAGTTACAGCACTTTTCATCTTGCCAAATTGTTTTCGGTTTTTCTAGGTAACAAGTGTTTGAAGCAAGAGATCAATTTCTTCCTTCTAAGCTTCATATATTCCAATTTTTTCAAAAATATTTTGAAACTAAGCTATCCTCTTCTTCAAGTATAAGTTGCAATATATTTAGCTTGTAAACGAAAAAATATTCTTACATTTCTAATTATTTCCATTCTATTCCCGTATAATTCATACAAGCTTTCTTTCTTAGCGGTCATTGATAATTCACGTGTAGTTCATACCTACCATTCACATTATATGCATGTGGTAGTAGCTCATACGTATTCACAGACAAGAAGTTTATTTGATAATACATTTTGCATTAGCAAATAACAAAGAATAAATCAACAAATATATAATGTATTAGTAAATTATATAAGTTGTATGAACAGTACTTGTACAAATAAAAAAAAAATCATCGCATGTCTTGAACCTTTCAGTCCCTGGCCCCTGCCAGATTTTAGGCCACGGCCCGCCTATGCCCGGAATCTTTCGCGAACTGAAGAATGTCTTTCAGCTTTCAGCTAGATTCACCAGTAAGTTTAATATGTTTTTCAAAATATGGAAAATATTTTAAAATTTTGCCTATTAAATTGTGAAGCAAAAGGTTTCAATTTTACTTAAAAAACATTTACCGAATTCAACAAGTCAACAATGTTTTCCTTTTCTTTGTAATTGTAAATTTAGCAAGTTGTAACGGCCCATAAAATCCGTAAGAAATGCTAATATCTTTACCCATACTTGATCTTCCAATTGTTCATGTTTTTCTCCCAATGTGTCCAAAAATGCAATAATTTCAGGCAAAAGATTTAGAAATCTTTGCAAAAATCTTCTTGAGCTAAGCCATCTTAAGCTTAGTACTGTTTTCGATTTCACGTTAAATTTTCATGCAAATTTTGACGTGAAATTTATTTCGGCGAAAATTAAGCTTGAAAATAAGCAAGAGTTGTACTCACTTTTAAGCATGAAAAATTGCTTGGAACATGCTTTCGCTTTGAAAATGCAAATAGCTTTGGCACATGTCCCAAACATTTCACGCAAATTTGGTAGGAGCAGTTGATTTTTTAGGCTAATACTGAGTTAATCGTGAAGCTTAATTTTGACATGTCTCCATTATCTGGTCATTCTTTCGAGCAAACATTTTGAAAATGCAGAAAAGCGGGGACACTTATCATTTTTGACGGATAAGATGTCAAGAATTTCAATTTTTGAACGATTTTATTATTGAAAAGACATTTACACAATTCAATTTTAAAAATGCAAACACCAACTGTCACTATTTAGCTCGAAAGAATGAACTACACAAACTACTTGGCGTGAAAAGATTTTAATTTTAATTTTATTTTATCTAAAATTGAGATGAACCTTTCTTGCGCTTTGTGTGACAATTTACTATCTCGGTAGCAGGGAGATGAATGCAAATGCAGTCAAGGTGTATAGAACAGAGAGATTTAAGGAAATGAAACAACCGTATACGTATACGAGATTTAGTGAAGCAGTTTTACTTAAATGATATAAATCTATAAATTGCACAAATCGAGAGCATAGCTATCTCGGATTTTCCTGTTGGCTTCTCCGCCACCAAGGCTCTGCGAGCTTTTGTGTGAACTGAAACTGCGTGGGCTGTCCGATTGGATCTATTTACCCAAGGCCCATTCCAAAATGTACTGAATAAATCGTCTACTAAATTTTTAGCTCACATTTAAATTAACTTAGTAAATTATTAAAAATGTCTGTGATCGACTGTCGAACTGTTTGCGATCGACCGGTCGATCGCGATAGACCGTTTGCCCACCCCTGTTGTACAGCCTGCATCCAGGATAATGTTCGATCACAAAATATGCGTTGTGTTAGCCGTTACTGGTGTTTAATTCATTCCCAGCGAGAATGTTAATTATCATAATTTTCCGTATAACGATGACGACGACGGTTCGGAATCGAAAGCGGTCGGAGCCAGCCACTAGATGAGCCACACAAAACCCACCCAATAATAGAAGAAGGGTGAACGAAGAATTGAAATATGCTAATGCGGCGTAATCTGGTGAAACTAGCCGTGAAAACATGACTCCGTGGTAATCCTTTGGCGGATACGGTTAGATACGATGGCAATTAGGCAATTGAATGGTTTTGGTGCAACGATACTCAAAAGCTAACTAGATTAGTTGGCGAGTGCAAGTATATGCGAGCATATACTGAATGTCCAATTAGTGCACGGTTTGCATTTATCATTTTTATACCTATGAATTTGTACAGCTATTGTCCGGTAAATAGATTGGATAATTTTTCAATGGTTTTATGTTATGCGGATAAAGAGTGAATGGGGCATCGAGAAATTACAGCATGTTCGATTTCTAATTTGAATTTGTTTAAAATTTTTGCTGACCCATATTACAAAGACGTACATACATAGATTTGCGAGAAAAGCTGAACAGATAATTTTAATCGTACGATAATTGACCGTCAAAAAAACGTTTGACAATTGCAGGAAAAACTTTACAATAAATTGAATATATTATCAATAATACTAATCACTGTTGGTCAACACAGTAATTAAGAATTGTTTTTATTATGATACACCAATGGTACCAATATACTTTGATAAATAATTCAAATCAAATTAAACTCAAGCTTGTGTAATTTTCTAAAATATAATTGAATTTAATAAACAAAATTCAAATGAATCTGAATCAAACCAAACAACTACATATCCAAAACAATCAACTATACACATCTTCTAAACAAAAATGAAAACTTATATAATTTTAACCAGGCTACCGGAAGATAATCGTGATTCCGGCAAATAACCGCAAAAAAAAGTAACCATCTCTTATTACCATCGAAATTTTCTATAATTGTTCAAAACAAGAACTGACCGGTAACAGTGCTCGGAAACATACTCCCGGTATCGTACAAACAAACGTAAATATTCATTCATTCACCCACATTAGCTTGGGGGGCTATAAAGCTCGCGTAACTATAATAATCGTGCAAATTGAGTGGTGACGGAATAAGTCATGATTTGTTCCAAGACCTCGATTGTGGTCATTTCCTCGGGGAAAAAACCATAACATTAGCACGATAATGTGCAATTAAGTTAGATTGTGTTTATTTGAGAGTTAGCATGCCACTTGGGTTAAGTATGGCGGCAAGTACCACGTTAAGCTTTTGAAGTAACATCACTTGAAGTTGGACATGGATGTGTGTCATAGAAGTTTAGTCAAAGTATACATAAGTACAAGACAGAGTACTGCAGAAAATTTTCTTTTCTTTGGGAGCCAAAATTGAAATGTTTATATGAAGTAGCTTTGTCGCATATAAGGATAGGTGCGTTGCGCCAAATCCGGTAGTTCTGATTTTTTGCGTACTTGTTTATTATGTTGCCGGAGTGAATAACCCAAGTTTGTGACCTTTTTTTTAAAAAAAAATATTGAGAAATTTTCAATTTTATTTTAGTTTTTGTCAATTTATACCATAGAGAACTTATTTAATGATAAAATGTATTTAGTAAATGTTTAAACTAAGAGAGATCAGAACTGTCTCTGTAGACTCTATAGTTTCTAAGATACAACCTTTTACAATTTATTGATTTTTTTTACATTTTGAAATTTTCACCAACAAAATATCCCTACATGTCACATTTTACCGAACGTTTTGAACGATCTTATTCATTATTTGTGGTTGATGTCTTTTTTTTTCAAAACTATCTCACTCAGCTACGTCAGAAGACACAAAGTACATTTGGATACGAAGAATATGAGGCTTGTAAGTGACAAATGGCAAATGGCATTTAACGAGCTTGTAGTTGGATCAATGGTTTGTAGATCTCTAGAAATATATTCGAATACCTTAGACACTAATTGTTACTTAGAAACATAATAATTGAAAGTGTATTTTCTGGTCAGCGAAAGTATTTTTAACATATCTTCAGCATAATTTGTGTGCCTTCCTATGGTTAAAAAGTGAAAAATTGTCCAACATTTGAAAATCATTCGCCTGGTTCTTCTGAATTTCAGCTTCAACAATCTCTACAAAAGTGATCTGATTCTGATCAATGCAATGGTCTAAGCTCCGTTCATGGGCTGGCCCTGATCTTTGCCCACACGTCTTAGTTAGCGTTAGGATCAAGTATCTGGTGTATGGCTAATCGTCCAGCCTGCAACGATTTTTCAATAAAGGTTCAGCAAAAAATAGTTTTTCCGAAATAACAACAACAAAAATTGTCTGGCATGGACCAATCCAATATCCATTCGACTAAAAAATATGGTATTTTCTCCAGAAAATATTTACTTTCAAATGATGTAGGAGAAGGCAATTAAACTGAAACTCCGGAAATGCATGGCGAGCGATGGTTGGCTGGACAATTTCAAATAACGCCACGGCATCACGTTCAAGACAACGGAGGGCGAAGCTGGAGCAGTTAATTTGCAATCTCTTGTTGATTGGCAACAACAGGTTCTCCGCTCTCTTGCTCGGGCAGTTTTCCGTGGCGTTTTTTGACGTTTTCGAGCTGGACGAAATTTGACCCTTCTGGGAGCTGTTTTAGAACAAGACCATGGCTTTCAGTGAAGAGCGGTGCACTGGAGGAAAAGAAGTACGCAAAAAATCACTCTTCTGGTTGTAGTAAAAATGAGCAGGAGCGAGAAATCACCTCTTCTAGTTATCGGCAATTCCAAGAAACCTCGTGCGTTCAAGAACAAGTAGATTCCCGTGAAGAACAAGGCTAATTTGACGGCATGGATGACGGGTGAGATTTTCGAGGAAATGTTGCATGCGTAGGACAGACGACATGGTCAGCAAAACTGCAGAATGCTGCTCTGTCTCGATAACTTCACTGGTTACCCTCCCTACCTCCATTTGGACAACATCCAAATACTCTACTTTCTGTCCAATTCTCAATCAATGGATCAAGGATTTATAGAGAATCCTAAGCACCATTACAAAAAGCACCTTCTGTTCCGCCAGCTCGAGGCCACATTGCTCCACGCTCTGCACTTCACCCGGCGTGTATGTCATAATATGAAATATCGCGATGGCACCCAACAGCCACCTGTTGTGAAATCACGTATTTGAGGAGGTCAAAAACAATATCCTTTTTAGTCCAGTGAAATTCGACATAAAAAAGGCGAAATTTCGGAAAAATTAAAGGAAAACTGAGTTTTGGTGTGAACCTTGGTACTGGCGTGTTGAACAAAATGTCAAAAGTCCCCATCGAACCGAGTACTGCATTAGTTTTTATACCGGGTCAAAGGTCAGCAAACGTGACCTTTCCTAAATATCTCAGTAACGGTCATGTAGCTTAACATTTTATAACTTTTTCTTGTAACCATAACCATTTTTGAGATATATTGATTTAAACGTTTATAACTAACAGTATTCTCTTTCACAACGGCATGTTTATATTATAAGATTTTGATTACGACTTGGGATATTTGTGAGTTTGTTTTTTTATGTTTAAGAGGCCCATAAAAAAAACATGTAAAAAAACTTATCTACCATACTCCAGGATAGGTGGAAAATTGTGCTCTGAAAAGTTCCAACCACAACCCCTAATTTCCTCTAAGCTTTCCTCTAATTTTTCCGAAGCACCATGTTAAATTTCGCTGGACTATTTAGCAGCGCTGTCGATGCTCTGAAATTTGGGAAATATTGTTGCAAACATAAATGATAACAGATCGTAGTAAATTCAACAAAATATTTATCATTTTTCGTCAAAAATGGAACTGAGATAGAAAATAGAGCTGAAAAAATGAAATTTTAAATCTTATCAATTTTCACTTAAAATTCCGAATCAAAGCTAAAAACTTAGTAAGCTTTGCTTTAACAATTTTCAGTGCCAAGTGGCAAGAGTTACACCTCAGACTTTGAAACCTTCGCTTGTAAAGAATAAATCATAACAGACAGCACTTACTTCTGAAGAGCTCCAAGTATCATCATCAGTTTGTAACGTCAGACGTGCGTGAAGTAGTTCCCGTCGGAATTAAATTAAATTTCCGTATATTTTTAAACCATAATCCATTATAGTGTTTATTTATCTGTGTATTTACTCTGTGCCGACGCGCTGATTTTATGTGCGGTGCTAACGTGGGTGCCTTCTTTCTTGGCAATACAATTTTTACCCTTCTTCTTTTCCCTGTGAGGAACCAGTTAGAAAACAAGGTCGCGTAACGTCGCGTCGTCCTCTAAATCGCGTCAACAGTAAAACTCTGAGGGGTCGACCCGGTTTTCTGTTGTATATATACCTTGGACAATTCAGTAAAGGTCATTTAGTTTATTTCTATCATCATATTTCCCTTTTTTCATGTTCCTCATAAGTGAAAGTGTATAAATCGAAACAACTATAACGGGAAGTGCGAAAAAAGAAGTAAATTTCACATATGTTAACAGAACATTTGTTTTAGTAACTAATCCTACTTCTAAATTTGGTTTTTATGTTATTTTACCAACAATAAAATCCAACTGGTCATAGCTCAGTGACATTGTTGCAAGCTCTGGACCACTAGAGCGCGAGTTCGATTCCACGTCAGTACTTCAGCTTTTTGTAAGTTTCAACATATCGGGAAAAATAAATCGCTTTGATTTCAAGTAAAAACAATTTAAATGATAAAATAGCACTTTCAATTTGAAACAATTTGAAACAATTACAAATCAAATACATATGCTATATAATAAACACACATAACATTTTTAATTTAACCTCACTGGCCGAGCTATTGAAAAGTTAAATTGACATTATAATCCCATAACTTATCAGTTTTGGTAGCAGCGTTACATTAGTAACCGCTTAGCGATCCGACGATCAAATCCACACGACGATCGAATCCACACGGCGCCGAATTTTAACCCGCATTTTTGATAAATATATATATAAATATATTCCACTTACCTTCCAACCAATTGGTTTTTGTCTGTGATACCAAGTCTAACTAATTGCATACTTTCGGGCACTTATCATATTGGATACTTCTGAGCATCGAATCGACCAATTCATCAATTAATCATGAGCTTCAAGTGCAGCCTCGAAAATTGCTTTGCCTTCGACAACACGATGAAATTCGTGATATGCAAAGCTTTCTGCAATAGGAAGTTGCACGGTGCCTGCATGGGTGCTCCCAGAGATTGGTTCCACCCGTATCTCGAGAGTCATTTTATCTGTACAGATTGCCAAAATATTGAAAGACTCTTAAAAATTATGTACGACAACTTAATTAGCTATATTGGGACACTTAATTCGGAAAAAGACAATATCATATCCAAGCAACTTGCACAAGCGCGAGCAAATGAAGAATTCCTGTCGGAAATATCAAACCATTTCGATGGTCTGGCGTCTACCTTTTCTAAATCGAACAGTATTAGCCACGGAAAGTCTTTTGACACGCTTGGGAAGAAAATGGATACTCTAATTGATAAAATGGGTTCCATTGCATCGAATTTGTCCACTTTCAATAACGCTAATGATACTTGCCAAGCAAACAACAAAGGTACGCTTGAAAATTTTGAACAATTTTCACGAACGTTAAAAATGCAAACTGACAGACTCACAGACGCTTTTTCTGAGCAACAACTAAAATTAGCTGATATCAGCAGAAAATTGGAGGATTTAGACCGTCATTGCAAAACCTCAAGAAATGATGCAGACGAAGATAACACGAACGCGAACGAGATAACACTCCATCAGGAGCTCCTTAATACAACGTTGGAAATAAATAATAACACAACGGCTATGAATACGAGGACACAGGACAAAGCAACATCACCAATAAGGAATCTAGCTGAGGGTACAACTCCATCTACTCAGCAAAAATTTTCTAACCTCAACGGTGAAACCCCAATTTACAAGTTCGGTACTTTTTGGTCCCAAAACGATTGGCAGAATCGTCTACAAAAAATAAAAAAAACGAACGATATTCTTCACACTAAGAGCACGTCCTCCAAATTAACGACTTCAGTAAACAAAAGTGCATTCTTTGTGAAAGGGATTCCTTATTCTGCTGACGACGAATGGCTGGGAAAGATTCTCGAAGCTGATTTTCATATAAACGACTACGAAGTGAAATTTTTATCCCAGCGTAAACATATATCCTCAAGACGGTGTAAGCTCTTCATCCCATCAAAATATGCCTGGCTTTTTACTTGCTTGAGTGGAAACAACAGCTCCATCAATTGGAAAGGAGTGACATTTAGCCCCTGGAGAAACATCACCGACAAAACTAGGTTTAAGAAAAAACAAAAAATTGTAAGAAAATATTGTATCCCTAGTCACACCTTTACCCAATTTCCTTCCACCCATAAAACTCGCTCATCACGTACTCAGTCCCAATTTTCAATGACAACAGATAATTCTTCCTTATCTAACTGTTCCAATGCTTTTACTCATAATAATAGTAATGCACTGATACCCCCAGCAGTTAACACGGCATCTTCTCCCTCAAGCAGGTGTACCAACGTTGTTAATAAACATTCCTCCAAGGTTTCCAGTCAGGCCGCCGTAAACTTAGCTCCTTCTACGAGCAATATAAATTATTCTTCTAATGGTAGTAATATGACATCTGAATCTCTTCGAAGATCAGGCAACCCTTTTAGGCATTTTTCCTAACCGATCTCAGAAAAGCCTCAAACTTTTTTACCACAATTGTGGTGGTATGAGAGGCAAACTAAGTAAATTATACCTTGACGCCAAATCGTGCCATTTTAATTTACTCGCCATTACCGAAACTTGGCTTAATGCCTCTCATAAGAATGAGGAGATTCTTGATAGTAGTTGGACTATTTACAGAAGCGACCGTGATTATTGTTCTACGGGTCAGTCGCGAGGAGGTGGTGTCTTACTTGCTGTTAGCAACACACTTTCAAGTGAGCTTGTAGATACCACCCCAAATGTTTTCTTCCAATGTATAATTGTTCGGATCTCCACAAATAACAACTCAATTTACATCGCTGTTGTCTACATCCCCCCTAGATCTGACGAATCCATCTACAGCCATTTTTGTGACACAATATCTTCACTAGCGATATCACTTAGCGAAAAAGATAAAATAATAGTGTTAGGTGATTTCAATCGTCCGAATCTTTGCTTTGTTCCGGATGATAATGACTCTTACCTTCTCCCCGTAAACCTTGTAGACACCAACGATTTCAATCTTGCGAGTGCCTTTTATGGTAATGATTTGCAGCAGGTTTCCCAAACTCCTAACCAAAATGGTAATTGGTTAGATCTTGTTTTCACAAATGCCTATGACGAAGTAGTGGTTAGTCCAACTAGTGACGCAGAGCATCTTTTTTGCAACAGTTTACACCATACAGCACTGTCAGTCGAACTTTCCACTCCAGATTCCACCTGCTTAAAAACTTACAATAACTCAATTGTATTTGACTTCCGTAATGCTGATTACGAAAGCATTAAACATGTTCTTGATACTACTGATTGGTCGACTACTCTTTCAACACAAGATCTCGAGACAACCATTTCGTCTTTTTACAATAAAATATTTGACGCCGTTGAAAGATATGTTCCAAAGATAAAAAAAAAGGATAAATTGTCTGAGCCATGGCTGGATAGGGACCTTAGGCATATGCGAAATCGTAGGAACAAACTTTATAAGCTTATTAAAGAAAATACCGATGTTTTTCCTGCTATTCAGGAAGAATATAATGAAGTTGCTAAGCAATTTTTAGCAAAGTCTCATGAGGCTTATAAAACTTACATTAGAACAACCGGCGAAAATATAGTCCACGACCCGAAAAAATTCTTTGATTTTGTTAATTTGAAGCGAAAAACTACTGGCTACCCATCGTCCATGTTTCTTAATAATATAACGTCTTCCTCTCCTAAAGAGATATGTGACCTATTCGCTGATAGTTTCCAAGAAATTTTCAATGCACCAGACCCATCTAACTCACACCTTTCTTCCGCTGATTCAGCTTCAACAGCTTTTGTGAACCATTTAGAAATTTCCCGGGATGAAATACGTAAAGCTATTTTGGATCTCGACTGCAACAAAGGTCCTGGGCCTGATCTTCTTCCTCCGATCTTCTTGCGCAAGTGTGTAGAGCAGCTTATAGATCCCTTGCATATTTTCTTTAATAGATCACTTTCGTCGGGAATTTTCCCATTCTGTTGGAAGCTTTCGTATGTCACACCCATATTCAAAAATGGTGATCGACGTTGTATCCGAAATTATAGGGGCATTTCCATTTTGTCTTCGATTCCGAAACTTTTCGAAAAGGTGGTATACGATAAACTTTCTCCGCTTGTTGATTCCCGTTTGAACGAGCAACAACATGGCTTTAGAAAAGGTCGCTCAACTACCACGAATTTGACAATTCTAATCTCTGACGTTCTATGCAAAATGGAAAAAGGATACCAAATTGACGCAGTCTACACTGACTTCAGTAAAGCGTTTGACAAAGTTGACCATTCTACCTTGATTCTAAAGCTTCAGAAATTCGGTATTGCCGGGTCTTTACTCAGCTGGCTGACCTCCTACCTTCGCGATCGAACACAATGTGTAAAATTTCAAGGATTTTTATCGAAAAACGTAAGTGCTACTTCTGGTGTACCCCAAGGTAGCCATCTTGGCCCACTTCTTTTTAATATATTTATTTCCGACTTATCTGACGTCCTAGCAGGCATACCTCATTTACTCTATGCAGACGATCTCAAACTTTATCAGACTATTGAATCGAAATCGGATGCCCCCTTTCTCCAATCCAAGCTTGATTCACTTGATCAGTGGTGCAATTTAAACAAGCTCTCTCTCAATATCAACAAATGCCAAGTTATTAGTTTTTCCAGGAAATGCACGGTCACACACAATACATACTTCCTCGGCAATAATATGCTAACCCGAGTTGATAACATTGCTGACCTCGGTGTTATCTTAGATGAAAAACTCCGCTTCACCTTACACTTTGATAAAATGCTTTCTCGTGCGAACAAACAGCTAGGTTTCATCAAAAGACGTGCCAAAGAATTCGGTAGTCTGTGGGTCACAAGATCCTTATACACTTCACTTGTGCGTCCTATTCTCGAATACGCTTGCATTAGCTGGAATCCCGCTTTTGAAACCCACAGTGACAGACTCGAGTCAATACAAAAACAATTTTTACTTTTCGCCTTGAGAGAACTGTACAACCCTTATGATTTTAATAGCCTACCCCCTTATGAGTTTCGACTGGGTCATTTAAACCTATCGACACTAGCCTCCAGAAGAATGATGATATCGGCCTGCTTCACATTCGACGTCATTAGAGGCACTATTAATGTAGAATTCCTGAATAGGAAAATTTCGATAAATATCCCTATGAGGAACACCAGGTCCAATCGTTTCCTAAAAGAATATTCACATTCGACGACATATGGAGCAAATGAGCCAATAAATAGATGCTGCAGAATATTCAACAGCATTAGTTATTTATATTCCCCTACGATTTCCAAATCATCCTTCAAATCCTCTCTTTTGCATGCCATCCATACCCCTAACCCTTAAGCCATAGCTTATATTTCAATGTTTTTATTTATTGATTGTTATTTAGTAATCTATTTGTTACTTTTTTCATTTGTTTGTTACTTATTTAACTTGTTTGTTTATACTTTTTACTTGACTTTACTTTTCCATTTAATTTTTAATTTGTTATTTTATATCTAATCTTGTACCTTGTTTGGTGAACAAAATAAAATAAAAAAAATAAAATAAGAAAAACACAGAAAAACTCTTTTGCATTTAAGAGTATCTACAATTATTTACATTTTTCTACATTTTTTCATGCTGAAATGGTTAGCGGAAATCTTGTTTTTAAGGGGCTATCCCCACATGTAACTTTGAAATTATTATTTTTTTGTTGTTGCATTTTTGTTAAGTATAACTATCTGAGAATACGTCCTTCAAATTTCAAGTCGATCCGAACATCGATCTGTTACTTATACTACCGTTACTTATACTTATAAACACGTTTTTCTCGAAATGACATTTTTGAAGTCGGTGAACAAAATTACTCGAAAACTACAGAGCCGATCTTTTTGAAACTTGAAAGGCTTATTCAATACATAAAAATGTAGTGTTTGATCGTTCGGTTTTTCTTTTTGATAAAAATGGCCTTTTTATAGCAAAAAAACGACCGTTTTTTTTATAGAAAATCGAACCATTAACTTTGACTGTCCGCCATTTTGTAAAAAATGGATATTGTTTTAAATCCTTCAATCAAACACTAGCTTATACTGTTATTTGACTAAATCCATATCTAGTTTTTGCTTCAGATGATCCAGTTCGACACAATGTTGCTCATCGCAAAAAGTGAAAATTAAATAGCCATTGTTTTGACGGCCATTTGTAATTTAACGATGTAATATTTTTCAATAAAAAAATTACTGAATGGTGCTCAATGTATGTACTTTAAGATAATATAATAGTAGTTAAAAAAATTTCATAGTTTTATTGAAAAAAATTCATGAAAACGACCAATTTTTCCGCTACAAGTGGGGGTAGCCCCTTAATTGAAATTAGGCGCTAAAATCGACGAGAGTTGACTGTGAAAGGATAAATAGGCTAGCGACATCCAATGATCCTTGACAAGCTAGTTCAAAGCAATCAAAACAGTGCATTAATTCAATTCAACTTTAAATTCAGCATCAATTCAATTCAAAAAACTATTGCTAAATATATGAAACTAAAATTCCAACTAATTATCTTCACATCATATCTAAAAGTGAATCCGTCATTGCAGATACATCTGAGAGGATATTTTGCCTAAAGTCCACTATCTTACAAATCATGCAAAGCGCAATCTGGAAAATAGTTTATAATCGCTATTAAAAGGTTCTGCTTATTCAACAATAAATTGTGACTGCACAACCAAAATGCATCCAGCCTAATGATGATTCATTGATTCATTGCTGCACGGATTTTCTTTTTAATCAGATTACTAATTTCAATAGATCGCACTCGCGCACAATAATCATCCGAAAAAGAAACGAATTGAAAGGTCATGATATTGCGCAAGTGAGGTAGATACATATGTACAACATCAACCTTACTACGAAACAGAATAGCATTAAATTCGCAACCGCATCTCATTGTGTAGGTAAGGTAAAAATAAATAAATCAAATTTAAATGTGTTTACAGATTGGGTGTTAGATACTTTGCAACACTGTTTCGTTCATACTACGGCTCATATTCATGTGCAAAAAATTCGACTATGAAATGAAAACAGATTTATGAACTTTTAATAGTACTTGAATGCAAACTTGAGTTAATAACTAAGATTCTACCAATAAAAAAAACCATGCACATGCTCCACTAAAACTTGCCAACAAAGCTAGAAAACACTTAAACTTTAAGTATTCACCTTGAAAAAATACGAAAATTATAAGGCCACACAAACGAATGGAAAAACTCCATAACGTCCGTCGAGCCATTTCAGTTTCATCCACGCAACGTATTCACGTTTGCATCGCAGATTAAGAAACCGTAACAAACCAACGAATATAAAACATCCGCAATGAAATAATACATAAGTGCCGTTTGTTGTTCAACCCTCGTAAAATTCGGTTTTTAATCACCACCACCAACCCGAAACATTGCGTTCCAAGTTAATTGTTCATTGCGATGTTTGCGATAAATTCAATTAACTTATACATTTTTAATGCATGGGTGTAGCAGTGAGGCATGGACTGTGCATACAGTCAGCGATAAAATAAAAAAATATAAAAATATTTAAAAGTTCGAGTGTAGTAAAGTACGTTCCTATGTGATATAAATTAGCATTTAGCAAGATAAATTAGCATTTAATGTGTTACAATAAAAACTTGGTTTTGCGCTAGGCATAGATTAATAGGTCAGCACTGAGTCGCGAATCATCCTCCAAAGTAATGGCAATTAAGAAACAAATCACTAAGTCACACCGTCTTCGACCTTGGCCCATTTCGCAGACAATAGTGCGACGACAATAGAAGCAGAACCGAGTCATGCGAATAAATCAGATTCTCAACTGAGCTTATTTGCAGCAGTTATTTTCATTTTGCAGTTTAAGCAATGATCATACGTGTGTGTATTATGGGAAGTTACTTCCTACGTACTTTTTATACATAAATATGGAAGTATAATACTCATGGACGGAAGTTTGGTGATTTTTTTTCTCTTAGGCGGAAGAGAGATACAAAGAATAATAGTAAGCTTTTGTTTACGGTTCGGTAGAAGGAATAGCGTTAACTGAAATAAATTATACGCGTACTTGCAAAATTTTATCAAAAAAAAATTAATTAACCTTTAAATTATTTTATTATTACAAAATCATGAAGTTTGTTAGTTAAATTTTTATTACAAATTCTTGAAGCTCGTAAGTTGAAAAATAAAAGTATTCTTTCATACTTAAAGTGAAAATTCAAGGCGCTCATCTACGAATTGACATATTTGACACTTAGTGTGTTGAGTACTAAGTGGAATTACCCAGTCAGGCGAAAATCAGCGGGCTGGAAACTTTTGGTTACTTGTAAAAGCCATGAAAAATGATTTCACTTCTTCTTCCGCACCGCCACTTTTGAATCGTAACGAAATATATAATGGACAAATCGGATCCATTTGCTGAAATGTTTGGTGCAAACTCTTTCGTGCCCCAAACTACGTCCAGTCCACCTTCAATCTCTTAGCGGAATTCAGATCAAAGGCCTTTACACTTTTGCACCAGGCTATTTTTCAAAATACTTGCACAGGTCGACATTTCTCTAAATCTGCCGGACCTGGTAGTACCTCACCCATACTTTTGAATTGCAGTGCCTCCTTTTTATTATATGCGGAAACTAAAAGGATCGTGTAGTGTAATTGGTGAAACACTGGCTTCTATTCTTTATTGTCCCTGGTTTGAATCCAGATTAAGATGAAGGACCGAACACCGAATTTTGAGCTCAACAGTTCTGAATAAGTACCTGAGCGAAATCAGTGGTAAAGTGAGCTAATTACTTAACACTCGTATGCGTTGATTGTGATTTTTGGATGGACCAATCTACCTTCTTTAAACTTGAGACCTAACAAAGGTTGTCATGCGATTATGCGCAAATTATTTTCAAACAACATGTTTCCAACAAAATGGAAACTTACGTTTACCCACCCCCTTTACATTCAACCAAAGGTTTTTGAATCACTTATTAACCCCCAATTAATGAGCTATCTTGGGTTTCCATAAGCTAATCATTGATAAACAGTACGGTTTTTATTCTGGTCGTTTCACTGCAAAATTTATGGCATATATCACCACAAACTAAAATCATTGCCTCCAGCCAAAGTCATTGCTCTAGATAGTCCTTTAACAAAGTCTGGTATGCCGTCAACTTCGACGCATTTAGCCTTGACCGCCATCTCATAATATAGATTGCAAGTTTCTCTCACAACCACTCCCATCGAGATATCATTAGGTGCGTTTTTGACGTCTCGCTTAAGAGCTTTTTGGGGCAGGTAGCATTGAAAAGAACAATAATCCTTCTTCAAATGTTGTTGTTTTCAATGCTGCCTACCCTAACCAGCTCTTGGTCAAGACGCAAAAAAAATGCATTTATTGATGGAATTATTTCGAATATCATTAATGTCGAAGACCCACAAGGCAATGTACTTTCACCCTCTCTCTTTCTTCCATTGATTAGCGACCTGCTCTTCAAAATTTTCAAACTAAACTACAGGTTTGCTGATAACAGCCCCCTTAGGATCGCGTACTTCTTTTATTTGTTTGCTGGTCCTCGCGGAAACATCAATCATGCTCGTATATTTGAATCATTATACGGTGACATTTTAACAATGGTTGCTTGGGGTAACAGGAACCGTTAAAGAGCTAATAAAGTAGTCATCAAAAGCTTCCGTCTTTCAAAAATTAGTAAGCTAATTTTCATCTGAAGCAGACTAAAATTAAAATATAAAAATTAATAAAAATTTCTGTAAAACGTGATAAATATTGGTCTTTAAATTAAAATATTGCGTCTTGGGTGGTTGATTACACTTGGCGGGTAGAGTTTCAAAATTTTTCTAAATTTTGATCATGCCTACAATTCTTTAGCGCTATCAACAATGAGAGGTTTGCGAGAATTGCAGACGATCACAGAAATTAAATTTCGCAACCACTAAGCATGAAAAACCAAGCACAAAAGCAGAAACTACCAAAATCTAACTACGTTGAAACTCGTATTAAACTAAATGATCAACCAATATCAGCCCAGATCTTCGTCACTAGCAAGTTATTTAACCAACTATGCTTCATAAAATCGGATAAAATTATTATAGCTGATGAAATATTTTCCATTCAGCTATTTGGGGGCACTTGCGAATGCTCAAACTGTGCCAAACTTGGACTGATTTCCTTAAAAAATTATACTTTTAGTCAGGAGAAACCATTGTTCCTGCATTTTTGATGAAGAGCACAAAGAAATACGATCAAAACTATGAGAATAAGCAAAAAATATATACATTCAAATAAATTCATACTGAAATTCAGTGAAGAAATACAGGGAAAAACTCTTTACTATCCAACTTATCCCACACTGTGCGCTAAATTTGACCAGTCGCCTGGAGTCACACCACGTATAGTTTTTGTGTATACGTCGGTAAAGTATCTAATGTACATTGCATATATTTTTTAAGTGTCTAAAAATTTGGAAAATACTGCCTTGTTTAGACAGGATCAATCACAACCTTGTTGGACCTCATGAGCTTTGTCGACTAATTGCCAATGCAATATATTTTTAGAACCAAGTTTTTGAGGGTCTATTTAGAATGGAATGCAGAGACGAAAGTATGCTATCATACCAAAACAGGCAAACTAAAAAAGTATCCGGAACAAAACTACTGGTCAAATTTACATTAACAATATTATTAGTATGAAATCATGTAAAAATGCCCGCATTTATTCATTTAAAAAGAGAGAGATAGTTTTTATACACAATTTAAGTATCTGAACCAAGTGTACATGAATTTTAAAATAAAAATTTTAGATTTATATCCGAATTTCAAACAAAACAAATAAATAAAATAAAATAAAATAAAAATTTTAGTAAAACAATCTAGCGATTCAAAAATTTAAATGAAATTGAGAGAGAAAAAAAAATTCAAGCGTAAACGTCCTTTCATCCCAGAAAAGAGGAAAATATAAAGAAAAACGAAACCATAGTGGAATGTACTATATCATTTGGCTTATCTCGCTGATTAATAGATGAAACGGAGCTCGTCCTCTTTACCCCCACTTATCAGGTAAAGAATAATTCACAACATATTTCCTTAATTAATATTGGCCTAAATTACTTTGTCGAATAGAAAGGGGAAAGAAAGAATATTTCTGCATGTGATCATTTTTGCTTTTTGAAGTGCTCAAGCTAAGCTGCGTACATATAGGGCCATGGCATTCGTTAGCCCAAATTAGCTTAGTGGGTACAAAGAACTAACCTTGGCGTTGACCTTGGTTGCCGTTCGGTCCGCCGCCGGTAACATGAAAGCGTTGGCGATGTATTTGCCTTGGGACTTCGATCTAGTGTGCTCGCCCCGGACGTTCGACAATAGTTCCACCAGGACCACATCCAACACCTCAGTCCCAAGCCATTAGCCCGAATCACGACCTGTGTAGAAGACACAGCCATCGCCAAGCATTGAGAACTAACATTTAGTCAAACTATCATTGGCCGTTCGTTCCATATATGTGTACACGCCTTTACACAAATAAGTACATAACGTAAATTGAAAATCCTTTCAAATAAAAAAAAAGGAGTTTTTTTAAACCAAAACTACACCAAAAAAGTGATTTCATTGAATCAAAATGGCAACATTCATTGAGTTAATAAAATGAGCTCAAAATAAGTTATTCAAGGTTAAAAGTAACGAAAGTCAGTTTTCTGAAATATCACGATAACTATTGGTTCGGGACCAATAATAATCTAGATATGAGCCTGATAAAATTTTTGACTTTTCAAAACATTTCGTAATAAACCTTCCTAACTACTTACTAAGTACAAAACCTACAACATGAAAACTATCGATCACACCTAACTATAATAGTAAAAGCCTGTTTTCATTCAACACAAATGAAATCAATTGCACAATTGGTCTACACATTCATTTCAACGATCATTTTGACGCTGAGTGCTTACATTCACATTTCACACGTCGGTCTGCATATCCCGCTATCCCACTAAACTTTCACACAACGGTCAAAATGTTTAACAGTAATCCCAACCATTGTGAACGGGTCCACTGAAATAACTGCTCTCACAGGATTCAAAATGCATTTTAATATTGATCATATGCAAATATTATTGAAATAAATGAATTCAACAATGAATGCACAATTGAGCTCGTATGCCGTGACCATCGGCCAGACAATTATTTAATTGTTCGCTCGAATTGGTTAATTTCATAATTTCATTAAAACACTGAATCATTGTGTGGAATTTTTAATGTTTTTTTTTTATTATTATTTTTCGATGACAGTAGCATGTCCGATAAACATTCATTTCAATTTATTATTGTGTTAATAACGGCTTTTGGTATTTTTCGATTTCCGTTCATTAAATTAACAGAAGCAATGAGCTGCAATTGCGATTAAACTGTGCTGGAAAAGATACAAAACTTGAAAACATGCCAAAAATACATTTCGATAGTTGCGTGATCGAAACTTAAAGCTAAAATGCTTAATTGCTGGGGCTGGGCCATAAAGAGAGCAGTAGCTCGCATTAAAAACTGCTCATTTTGATAAAAAAGGTTATTTTGACGATTTTTTTTATTGGGAAATGTTCATAGTCATGAAGTGCCACTTTAGATCGTTTTCTCTGGCAAAATTAAAAGGGTGAATAAATGCGTTCCACACGTTGAAAATAAAGTAACTGGACAACATAAAATTTGCAAACCCCACTTAACGAAGTAACGTCCTACCATTCTCAATATTACCATACACTGAATTGATATGTGTATTTAGCGAATGATTTCGAGTTTTAACGAGCTACGATGACCTTATTTCCAAAGCTCCTGGCAAATATCAACACGGTATCACAAAGGTAAATATTGGATTGCTATGATACCACTTTCTGGCTACCGAGAATATACAATTAAAACCGGATGGTGCGGCGTCACAATGCCGGCAAACAAAGAAATATGTATATCGAGCGAGGAATCTTCAGTAGGGGAATCCCCATTGGCACTTTCTTAGTTATTTGCATGACATCTTGCCATTAAACATAAGTCATTCTCTCGACCTGAAATGCGAGCACACGGATGAAATTTAAATGGAACTTAGGTCGTAACAAACCGCATGATGACATCAGAGTGAGTTAATTACAGCACCGTAAGAATTATTTCATTTTGTTTTATGGTAGCGTTATAGCTTTGATTTCCTTTTGCCGCGGGAAGTAAGAAAGTGGGGAGACTTATTTCTTTGATATCTTAAACATGAAGCACACTTTGTAATCATGCTTGTGTCATATTGAGGTTAAAGGCGGTTGAACCTGGTTACCTGTAAATCATAGTCATGTTTGTTGAAGCTTTAGGAAATTGGAGCACATAATATTTCAAATTGTGATTGTTTTGAGTGCATAATGGATATATTTCTATTGCCAAAGCAATGACAAAAGACTTCGTATATAAGCTATGAGACTCTACAATCGCCTGGAGACTTTCGCTGGGACTTAAAAATACACGTTAGAGGGTGATATTCACAAGATACAAATCAAAAAGAACAAGAATTAAATTCTAGTGATATAATAGGAACTCCTTGGCCCGATTAGAGTCGTCGTGGGGTTACTTTACTTTATAATCGATAGAGAGATAGAAAAATAATCCATAGTTGCCACCAACATGGGAAAAAATTCAAGGACAATGTTGGAGTTGTAGTTAAATTACTTTGAAATAGGACTAATTATTTTCAAGGCTGATTCTTGAATAAAGGATATGTTGAATGCATATTTAGGGAATTGATTTAGAGAATGAATATAATTTCCAATGATGTACGATGACTACACTCTACGATCAAGATCCAGTGCTGGCCCCATTCAACAAGTTTTCCCATCGATTCCGATCGCGATTAAGCATCTCTACCATCCAGTCAAGCATCCCTACGCTCAAACCGTCCTAATCAACACTATCCCAGCTCACCGTAGGCTACCGAGCTTTATCTTTGTGTTTATTTCTGCTTCCAGGTTTAGATTTGAACAGCCGCCTGCGTATTGCTTGCTCCATATTGTTATTGGCAGCCTCTATAAACCCAAGGCAGCTGCAGGATTGCACTACTTTGAACTCATGCTCCACCACCCTGATAGTTTAAGGGGTTAGTCCACTGTTAAACTGCTCCAAATGAACTTTTTTTTTAAACAGCTACCAAAGAAAAACTATTCAAGATATCGATATGAATCGATCCATTGGGGTGGCCGCCATTTTGTTTTCTACTAATTTTTTCTAATGAAAATGTCAACTCTTAGCTTCAATAAAGATGTACGTAAAATTTCAAATCGATATCTTGAATAGTTTTTTGTTGGTAGCTGTTTAAAAAAAAAGTTCATTTTGAGCAGTTTAACAGTGGACTAACCCCTTAAGACACTTCACTTATGTGAAGCTCCAGCTATGGTACTACTGGCTCAATCTGGATGAAAGATTGTACATAACTGCCCCATTAGAAGCAATAATTCGTCTCTCGTCTTTCAAGCAGTAAATTGAGATCTTTTTAGAAAAATTCCGGATCATTCACCAGGTTCCAATTTTTGAGACGTTCTTTTATGTTTTCATAAGAAGCTAAAGAGCTGAACTTCGTCAATAAAATCAGATCAGCGTTTCTTGGATTTTTTCTTTAAGCATTTCGTTCAAAAACGTTTTAGGTAATCGATTTTTATTTTAACTAACCCAGTATGTTTTTGCTGACGACCTCTAAATTTTCAGAGTGACTGGACGGTTTTGAAGTCAAATTACTTGAGGATTTTAGTTTTTTTTAGCGCGCTGCGAGTTTTTTTACTCTGAATATTACGAAGTGTCATCTAACGTCCTTTACCCACAAATAATTTCTCCTACTATTCTCCTACTCTAATCTCGGTTCTTCTCTCAATGCCGTTGATAGTTTCAAGGATCTTGGCGTGATTTCGACTTCTTGCGTGTGAAGTCCCTGGTTCGAATCCAGGCTCGGACGATGGTCCGCGCACCAAGCTTTGAGTTCATGATTTATATCATGGGCAAAGGGAGTCGTGAAACTTATCACTCCACACTCCAGCCCCGGATCTTGAATTTTTTCGAGGCGGGGCAAAAACTGAAAAATGCCGCCCCCACTGACCAATATTTTTACCTTTATCGTCATCATCATTTCAGCCATAAGACGCGCACTGATGGACACAAGTCTCCCCCATAGAACGCCACAACGACGGGTCTAACGCTGCTCTTTCTCTGTTAAGCATACATATGTTTTTTCCAAAAATACATGAACTTTGAAAAATACAGGATAGGGTCTGACATAAAATGTGAGATTAAAAGTAATTATTATGTTGCACATTGAAGTTATAGATTTAATCTTCGAGGCTTTTGTTCTCCAAGCAAATCAATGGCTTTGTCATAATTAATCCCATGATCAGTTCGATTTTGTATTGCTAATATTGCGAGACTCGACAAACGTTCCTGACTCGTCGACGATTGTAGATAATTTTTAATAAATTAAAGTTTGCCAAAACTTCGCTCGCAGCGTGCGGATGTAGCAGTAAGCGTAGTGTAAACTTTCAGGGCAATACCAGTATTAAGAAAATCATCCTGCAAATGATGCACATAGATCTGTTACAAGAGATTAAAAGCGCTAGCATTTTTTATATATCCAAATAAAAGTGGAGTTTACTCTTCAAAAACGTAGAGTTCCTAGCAGAATTTAGCTGTGTTTAAATCTTGCTCGTGTTTTCTTCCAAGATCTACTCCATGCTTTTGCAGTTCTTTGGTTGGCATATTCAAAATTTCAGTACCATTGAGAAATGCAAAATTCAAATTAAACGTGGTAGCACTATCAACCCCTTTTTTAATTTCTGATAAGATTCGATCAAATTCCAACATTGTTGCCTTAGCAAAGAGTTGAATATGTTGGAGTCTTTGCGATTCATCAAACATCTCATCAAATTGTTTTTTGCACATCAGAATTTGTTTATTTGGCAGAATAGGTTGAACGCCAATTTTCCAGCAACTTCTTTAGATTCTTCTAACCAATATTCAAATGAATTTTCTCAGAATTTTCGCAAAGTTTTCATAGGGCCATTTATTGGAACGCGCGAGTATTATATCTTCCTTTTGAATTTCAATATTTACTTTTTTACTTTTGATTTCGCGGAGAATATTTGCCCAAATCGTCAAGTTAAGAATAAATTTAAAATTCTTTTCAGCACTTAAAAGATGGCCTGTTTCGTACTTTGTTTCTGGAGCATGGGAAGTTTGCTCAACTTCTTCCAAGGATTTCACCACTTCCTTTCACAGCGACATGTTTCGCCGACCATTTTTTAACATATTTTTCCATAGTATCTCACCGAGTAGTATAAGCGAAGAAAAGCATTATACTTTCTGAATTACTTCAATTAGGTGTATTGCTTCCGGGCATGATGAACCAGAATGAAAAAATCCTGACTAGCACTCTGTTATAGGTGGCAGTCATATTAGACCCATTATCATAAGATTGGCCACGACATTGTCTAATATCTAAACCATCAACTGTCAATTTTTCCATAATCTGTTGACCAATGTACTTCCCTGTCTTTCCAGCAACTTCTATGAAATCAATGAAACTTTCTTTTATTTTACACACATCACTAGTCTTTTTACATAGCGAATGACCTTGCTCATTTGTTCTGTATGCGAGACATCTGGAGTGCAATCGAACATTCTTGTGTAGTATTTGGCTTCTTTGATTTCGTTTTGAATGCTATTCCTAATTGTTTTGCCATTCTGTCAATAATTTTATTCTGTATTGTCTTTGATGAATATGATATTTGTCCCTTTTTTAAGTGTTGCCATTGAAACTTAAGAGTTGAATTATGTTTGGAGAGCAGGAAAACTAAATTCAAGGAGTTCTCTTGACCAGGTTGAGGACATTGTGTGATGAGGTCACTAGGGGTTTTGTGGGAACTACGAATACAGAATCCAATACAGAATCCATAGCAATGCGCATGATCTGTCTAAATATAGCGGCATCTCTTTCCAAAGGACGCTAACTGCCCTCAAATGTAAGTGCGTTTCACTTGCACACTGCCACTGAACCAGCCGCCGTGACCGCGAGTTTCGCGGGCACCGGGCGAGTGCGATTGTTGTCTTATCTATGCCTACGTGTCCCGAAGAGAATAATTTATGAGCTTAAAGTACTATAGGGCATATCAGGGCTTTGCCAATCAGAGATAATATATTGGCTCGCAGATTTTCCTGTTGTATGAAGCAAGTTAAGTAAGGGTTTTCCAGGCATATTGCTTTTACACAGCTGAACTGTGGGTCAGATATGCCAAAAGATCGCTGGACACTTTGCGCGTCGAAGGTAATAATATCTTTATGATGATGATGCGATGGAAGTAGGATATATCGCTGTTAGGTTCACTTCGCCACTATGGAGCTGCCTTGTGCGGAGGGTGATCACGGAAACCAGCTCGCTTCCTTAATCGCTTTCAGCGCAGCGAAATGCATTTTATCTGTGTTTTTTATATTTATATTTAAATTGCTTTGTGTTTTTAGTGATACTTACCTACAATAAGCCTCACTACCACACTATGAATCATTTAGTTGTCCGAAATACACAATTTATATTTTTATTTTTATATTATTTTACTATACTGCGCATCTCAGTCATCGCAAAGTTGCGATAAGGCTGAGTAGTGTATTCGTCTGTTAAGCTTGTTTTTTGCCGTCCGCTGAATCTGCCGCTCTCTGAATCTGACGCTCTCTGAATCTACCGCCCACTGAATCTGCCGCCCAGGGCACGGACCCCGGCTTGTCCCCCTCTAGATCCGGGGCTGCCACACTCTTATTCATATTAATTGAAAAATTGTAATGATGCTTTCTATCAGCTTCAACCCCTAGACCCGTACGAGGGTTGTCGTGGGATTATTTACCTTCACTTTACTTGATGAAGTTGAGCCGGTTCAATGCAGTTTCACTCGTTCCCTATTCTTCAAATTTAATAATCCCTTTTGTGACTACAGCCTATTAATTCCCACAAATTCCCTCACTTCAGTCACGAAAAGTTTTCCTTGACGAGCTTCTCCTATTAAAACTCTACAACGGCTGTATGGCAGTAAACTTCAGTAAACTTCAGTATAACTTCAGAATTTAATAGTATTTTATTCTTTTTACTGATTTTCGAAGAAAATTAGTATTAGTATTTCGTTTAGCCGAAATTTTCTTCTTCTTTCTTCATTTTTCCAGCAAAAAAATTAAGGGATCTCAGGGGTGCGTGTTTTTCAGAGGACATAGATGTTTATTTGGACTAGTGCAGTGGAATTAAGATATCTTTAACCCATTGACGGCGAGTGATTTTAATAGCTTTAATATTTAATTTGGTTTAATAGTTTTAATTTGTTAACACTATAGAAGGAAACTTAGAATTTATCGACTCACCAACAGATAAGCTATTTAATCTAGTAATACTTCAAAGAAATATCCGTAAAAGTATTGCGAAATTGAGCGTGAAAAATCTGATGACCTCAAGCATTGTGCACTTATTGTGAAACCAGGACTCATATACCTCAAAAATTACATACACCTTCCCAGGCATCTGACCTAAAACCAATACAATATCTATGCAAAAAAAATCTGAACCCTACTAAAAGAGAAGTTAGTGGAAGCGAAGATTGAATCAACCGAGATTATAATACAAATTTAGTGCATTATATTCAAAATCGACTTGAAGAAGTTATGTAAAGGCAACGAAATCTTACGAAATTTTAATAATGAATTATTTCTAATTTCGTTGTTTTCTCAGCGTGTACACCTCCTTTTTCATTTCGCGTCTTACAGTAAAATGAATTCAATAGTTATTTTCAATATATCTAAGAGCGTGAATTCTGCCTTTAAGCCCTCACTTACATACAAGTCTATAACTTTTTTTTGAAAAAAAAAATCGAATTCCTACTCAAATATTAATCCAATTTCATTCAAAATGAAGCCATAATAAATCAGAAAAATAGTTTGAGGCTTTCGTCACTGCCAAATAACGAATTGATTAAGTAACATGCAAATTTAAAACATACAAAACTACATATCTGAAAATATTCGATTAGCTATTAGAATCTTATATGACATTTTCGACAAACACCTATTTACAATGAGCAAATAGACTTCGCAGAATGTAGTCATTTGCTTCAATCGCAAAATCAAACCGTCAAAAATCTAACATACACGTGTTATGTACAGAAAACTGTAAACAATCTGCAAATTCACTATCCGCTTTGAAGCAATAGACAAAAATAAATAATTACACCTGTGTATTTGCTTACACATACATCATGCAAGGACTTTAAACAATTATTTAAAAAAATATTGAAACGTATGGACAAAAGTATGTATGACGTGAGTATAGATTCTGTAAACACAAGTACACAATATCTAGGTACTAAGTGGGTACGCAGTGTTCTATTTTTCTCAGAACAAATTTTTTTAAATTGTTAAATATTTGCTAGAATGACGATACGAAATATTTCACAAGCATTAAGTTATGCGTTTTCTTTCAAGAATTTAACAACTCATTTGGTTGTTAGTGTTTGCTATGGAAATTGTTTCTGCCAGAAGACGCCAATTTTGCAAAACTGACCGATGAAAACTAGCTTTGTTGTGAAAATGACTCATATCGGTTAATGAATGTTGCGTGCTTGGCAAATAGAAATGTAAATTATTTGCATCTTTGAGTCACTATGTAAAAAAATGTTAATAAGATAATGATGAATTAAAGAATGATGAATTAAAGAATTCATCTCATTCACCACGATAAATTGGCATAACCTTTTTGGAGCTTTACAGAGAAGAGCTTTGCATGCTGAGAAGTGCAACTCCAAACAAGGTACAAAATCACATGTACAATATCAAATAAAAATAGAAAAGCAAAGTAAAGTAAAAAGTAAAAACAAAAACAAATTAAATAAGTAGCAAATAAATTAATAAATAACAATCAATAAATAAAATATTAATATATTGTTTATAGCTTGGGGTTAGGGAGTACGGATGGCATGCAAAAGAGCGGATTTGAACGATAATTTGGAAATTGTATTGGAATATAAATTGCTTATGCTGTTGAATATACTGCAGCATATATTTATCGACTCATTAGCTGCATATGTGCTCGAATGTGGATATTCTTTTAGGAAACGATTCCTTACAGGGATATTTATCAAAATTATACTATTCAGGAATTTAGGCCGATATCACCATTTTTCTGGAGGCTAGTGTCGATAAGTTTAAATGACCCAGTCGAAACTCATATGTGGGTAGGCTATTAAAATCATAAAGATTGTACAGTTCTCTCAAGGCAAAGAGTAAAAATTGCTTTTGTATTGACTCGAGTATGTCACTGTGGGTTTCAAAAGCGGGATTCCAGCCAACACAAATGGTAATGGCCTTCGTCAAATAACAAATGAATTATTACGTTTTCTGAAGTTTTACACCATCTGGACACAGAGACGGATCACTGCAGAGGCTGTTACCACCAGGATTAGAATTCGCGAATGTTAATTGCACATACAGGCAAATAGAACCAAAATTTGCTCTCATTTAAATGCATTGGTTTTATAAGTTCGAGCTACCAAATTTTAACCAAGCTATTCAATCAGAATTTAATTATCGTAATGTAAAACAATTCAAGCACGAATCTCCTACATATGTACAGTGGCTCACAGCTTATTTGATACAGTGACTATTTAAAAAGGCAAATCACTGTAACTTTGAAATAAAGAACCCTATCCAAAAATTTAAACGTGAGTTGACTAGATGCATGTTCAACGAATAGAATGCAAACAAAAAGTGTTCCAGCAATATTCCTAGGGGTCCGGTAAAAGAGAAATACCACTGGCGCAGAGAAATTGCAGCTCACAGCTTATTTGATACAGACAATTCAATGCGAATAAACTTCCATTTGTCGCGCCGTTAATCGGTGTTGTTTTTGTTTCTTGAATTTTTGATTATGTTTAGACATTGGCTTAAGTAATTTTTAGCAAGATCTTGTAAGCTGTAGTGCCAAAATGAGCTAAAATTGTAAAATGGGTCATCGCACCACAATTGAACAGCGCGAATTGGTATTAAACCACTTTAAAAAAGGACAAAGTGGTCGAAAAATTTCTGAAAGTGTGAATTTGATTATCTCTACAGTGCAGCACATAATTGAGCGCTTCGTACACGAAAATCGGGTAGAAAATAAGATGAGAAATGCGCCAAACAATATTTTCACCGTATCCGATGTACGATAAATTGTAAGGAAAGTGAAAGCAAACACAAAGATTTCCGCTCCAAAATTGGTTACTGAGGTTAATCGTGAATTAAAGAAGTCATGTAGTGCTGAAACCGTCCGACGAGTGCTTCGCGACCATGATTTCAACGGGCGAGTAGCTCGTAGGAAGCCATTCATTGCCAAAAAAATACAATAAGTCGATTTGCCATTGCCAAAGAGCATGTGGGAAAGACATCCGCGTTCTGGAATATGGTTATTTTTGCGGACAAGTCCAAGTTTAACATTTTTGGCTCCAACGGAATGTCATATGTCTGGCGCAAGGCAAACACTGAGCTAAACAAGGAGAACCTCAAAGCTACTGTGAAGCATGGTGGTGGTAATGTGATAGTTTGGGCCTGCATGGCCACAGCCGGAGTCAGAAATTTAAAGTTTATTGAGGAAAAATGGACCAAACAAAGTACCTTGATGTTCTCAAAAACAATTTGCTGCAAAGCAGTGAAAAAGTGGGTGTTAGCAACCAATTTCGATTGAACCAAGACAATGATCCAAAGCACAAGTCGGGATTTGTGCAGTCCTTGCCAATTTGGGATTGCCCTCATTTGATGTCTCCGCCGGCACAGTCACCAGATATGAACGTCATTGAGAATCTGTGGACTTTGTTGGATAACAACATTAGAAAACACCAGATTTCTAATAAACAAGACCTGAAGAAAGCACTGCTAAATCGCAAAAAATTACTCCTGACATAAAAAAAAAAACTCGTTGACTCAATGCCGAATAGGCTCCAGGCTCTGCTTAAGGCTAAAGGCTATCATACGAAGTATTGAAATCAACTGGAAACCTCATAATTCACAACAATTTCAATGTTTAATCAAACTGTATCAAACAAGCTGTGACATGAAATTTAATAAGTAACAAACATTTTTCTTCAAAATGGCGTTCAAATTTTTGTGATATTGTTATTATGTTTTGAGTTATCGCAACTTAATTTTTTAAAGAAGCACTGTATCAAATAAGCTGTGAGCCACGGTAGATTGTCATCAATCGTGTGAATCTCAACGATGGAGTGGCAAAACATGTATTTATTTAAGCAACAATTTAGATAAAATATATCGTCTACTCCATTCCACATATCACACAAATAACTTTATGTTGAATTCGAAACAGGTTGAATTACTTACATGGCACCTTTCGGGACAGTCATATTCAAACCATCTAGAACTATATTTGGATTCTTTTTGCTGCCATAGCTTTTATGGGCCCGTCGAACGCAGACCGCTTGTTGTTTCCGTGTCGCAATCGTTGATGGTTGTGATGTAAAAAGACGTCTGCGAGAAGCTAGATCCATTTCTTGCGCGACCGGTTCTCTCGGTGGTACTCCTTCCGATTCTGCATCCATTTTATTTGCGTTTTAGATTAGTCACACGAAATCTATAAATAATCAAATATTCGTATGAGAAATTTAGATTAAGCAAATACGGTGAATAAAAATAAACAGAATTAAAATTCTCATGTTCTTCGAACATTAGTTGTCTGGGAAACACTATGAAATACTCGAGGGGAAAATGATGCACACAGACTGTGTATGCTGATAGAGTGATTGAGAGATTGGAAGCAAGGAGGAATAAAACATCAGTAAAAATTCGGAAACTAAAATTTCTACAGAAAATGCATGTAACTATTGTTCAGTCAGTTTACAAGACGTTCTATTGGAAACATTAGGTAAAAGCATTCAAGCTAAATTCTGATCAGGTTTCGAAACTATGACTTGACACAAAAATCTCATACTACGGTACAATATCAAGAAATATTCATAAAAAAATAAGCTAAACCAAGAAGCTGATACGTAAAGAAACAGGAATTTATCGAAAACAATAAACACAGACAGGTTTTTTGCCCTTATCAAGTGACGATTCACGGAAAATTTGGCGAGACCCAAATAAATAACGGGATGGGACTAAGTCTACGCAAGAGGCCAAGCGACTATGCAAACACACTACGGCAACATTGGAGAGGAATTCATTACCGTAATGAAACTGGTTCTACACTCACTGAAATAGCACGCATATTTAAATATAAATTTATTGAATTGACAATATTAAAGAACATATTATTTTATGCATGCATGGACTTTGATAAAAACTTGTAATTTTGGAGTCTGGGATTTTCTTCAATGAGAATTTCAAAAAAAGTTTTTGTTTTTGTTAAATTTCTTGTTTTTCATGTTGATATTTATCGGAGAGAAAATATCTAAAAAAAAAAATACTTTCGAAAAATCTGTAAAACTCAGCATCAGGCCCTAAAATCTGATGGTTATTGTGCAACAAAGAGAATACACTATTGAATATCTTTCTTGCGTACTGTTGTAACACCACTATTACAAAATGCAGATTATACTAGGAGCTCCAAAAGATAATTTTTGAGAGCATTGTTTTAAATATTATTTTAAAATATTTAATGTCTTCAGAGAAAACGTTGAAGAGAATTGGTCCAAGAATGGAGCTTTGAGGTACATCTAATTCAATTGGAAGTTCGTCAGAGAAAGCCCCATTGCAGATGACGAATGCCCTTCTGACACTGAGAAAATTTTGTTTGACACTAAATTGATCATTTTATGCAGGAGACCTTCAATCTGCGCAGAGTCAAAGACCTTCTATACATCAATCAGACAGGCACTCAAACCCTCTTGTTCTGGATGCTATAAACAACTACTTTTCGTAGAATCATTAGTGCGTCCACCGTGGAATGTTTGGTTTTAAGGTCGATAAGTCCACCAGGAATAATTTGGTTCTAATCACTTGAATGAGTTAACTGTTTTTTGAAGTAACCTGTCGAGTAATTTTCTCAAATTTGAAAGCAGAGCTACTAGGCAATCGTTAAGAACATCATATAATCCTGATGCTTTGAGAGCAGGAAATATTTTTTTTTTATTTCAGGAAAAATTTTCTGCACGCTTCCAAGCAGTAGGGAAAAGATCCAAAGCTGAGACAAGAGTTAAAGAAAACACAAAGGTGTTCAAAGAAGGAAGTTTTTTTATAGTAAAATTATAAATTTTATCTTCTCCTGAAAACTTTTCAAAGAAAAAGTCTATGCCAAAGTGAGAAGAGCCTTCTTTCTATGGAAGGATTTACAGCATCATCAAATGATTTTACTGACAAAAATTAGAGACGAAGGTATTAACGAATATAGTGAAATAGGTGTCAGAGCTATGCTTTTCTCCAAGATAGATTAGAGATATCTGAAGTAAACTTATCATCGGAAAGCATGGTACCATTCGAAGTAAAAATACTTCTTAATCTTTACAGCGACTTCATTCTGAAGACGTTCTACAAATTTCCTGTTACATGATTTCCTGTTGAGATGATGAAAATGCTGATGCCTTGAATTGAAGAGGAAATGGATCTACTGGGTTTTCCATTAGGGCCGTCCTAATTTTCTGCTGAAATTTCCTTATCATGCCATGACAAATTCTTCAAAATTTTTTTTTAACGTTTAAATAGTTGAAGGTTTGCTTTTTTTAATCATCGGTAGATATACTCTTCAGCAACGTTTAGAGATGCAAATTTTTTATCAATATTCGACTCTGATTTTCACCGCAAAAGAAAACGATTCACATTTTTACCGCAAAATCATACTGAGCGACGAAGTACATTTTTGGCTTAAAGGATTCGTCAATAATTTGATCGAGTAAGCATCTCAAAGCCATTCATAAAATGCCATTATATCCGCCAAAATTGACTGTTTGGTGCGGTTTTCATGCTGGTGGTGTCATTGGTCCGGGTATTTTTTTAATGATCTTGGCAACCCAGTCACGGTTATTGGTCAAAACAACCTGGTTGGGATGCTGTTTCAAAGAGATGGCGTCACATGTCAAAGAGTCAAACAATCACACTTATTGTCAAACAATCGGCTTATTGAGGTCGGAATTTGAAAACCGAATCATTTCAAGAAATGGCCCTTTCAACTGGCCGCCTCACTCGTGTGACTTGATCCCATTAGATTTTTTTCTTTGAGGTTACGTCAAGTCATTGTCCTATGCTGAAGCATTGTTGTATGCTTCATAAACTTTAGAGATGCTCAGATCCAATATCGATCGTGAAATCACTGCACTGCGCGGAAAAGTCATGGAAAATTGGGTTAGGCGGATCCACAGTTGGAACAGTTTCCAGAGTGGTCATTTGAATGATGTGGTATTGTATGACATTGATTGATTTTTAACTTAAATGCAATAAAAAAAAAATTCGTAGCTGAAATCGTTTTTATTATATTTAAATAGATAAATGGGGCGCTCTTGATGAAAAACTCTATACACGAGTATTGATTGGATTTTAGATATTTGTGGTAGACTCGTCTTAAAGATTTCCACCTAATATTGAGCTGAATGATATCGTAAACTATCTATGGATGAGAAAAGAATATGATTAAGCAAATCAAGGATCTCGTCATTTCACGAACTGTCGGAACGGAAATTTTGGATTTGAGGTTCAGCAACATATACAAACTAAGTCCCAATCGACCTTGTTTTGGGGAATTAACAGATCTGAATCAGCGGTCAAGAAGTCAAGGGTATGCTTCCGCTGGAATCAGCTGATGGTCGGATTCAGTATCGTGAACTTGCCGAGCTGCGGGAGGAAGCTTGGAGACATGAGGAAAAGGTTAGTAACCAACGAAAAGCGAAGAAAGGTTTGTTCCGGTTTAATTATACCTGACGTATTTAGTTGCCAGTGCTTGATTTTCCGTCTCCAAACATTATCCCTTCATTTCCCTACTCACAGGACTGCAAACGATTATTGATTTCACCCCCGAGAATCACTTGGCCAAGTGAAGATGCTCTTGTTAGGATTATGTCGAGATCTTGAACCAATTCAGAGCTTCTGAATTGGTGGTGGGCATAGATGCCTACAAATCTGACTTGGTAATTTCCTATTTAAAAGCGAATGCAAATCGATTCAATTACCGTAAGTTCTATGCTCAAACGCCTTAGTGTTTTGATCTACTCCTTGAGAAAGAGTACTGTTTCCCTCCTTTTGGCATTTGAATTATCTGAGGTGTCCTCAAAGATCATATTGTAATCACATCGCTGGCTACACAACGACGAGACTTGAGATTAGTCTCGGACAGGAAAATAATATCAGGACGTTCCTGGTTCAGATATTTCTGACCGAAGTTCCTTTTGTAAATGAGAACTAAAATAGCTTTGTTTAGGACTAAAAACTCAAAAGAACGCATTACCAGGTAAACAAAGTGCTAGCGATAAGGCAACTCGTTTTTCTGATTGAGATGCGACCTTTCCGAAGATTGGGATGGAATCCTTGATTTCATTCTTCAAGGCAAGATTACAGACAAAGAGTTTTTGGCATTCTTCCGTTGGCATTGGTTCAATGGAGTAAAATGAGTTGCTTGAGTTGGGAGGATAGTGGGCTTTGCGCAACAGTGGCTGGCATACAAAACGCCAGGCTGGAGAGTATGGTCTAGCGTTGCAGCCACGAACTGACTTTTGTATGCTTTCTCCACTTTGACAGCAATGCGACGCTCTTCTATTTAGTAGCCTCTGTAGCTTGCTGGGTAGCTCATCATCACCCCCTTTGGTACATTGCGTTCTTTATTTTCGTGTGTTTCGTCGAACTTAACACAACGTGTGCCAAGGTCACTGCTGGATGCGGTGTGTCCAAAGCGTTGGCAGTTTAAACACTGAATTACGATTTTCCGTTATCGCAGCAAAATCTTATGCTGAAGATTACCTTTACATCAGCTGCAGGGGCAACCTGGACGATAAACATCACTGTATTTTTTGTGAGTAAACAATTGGAACCCTCCTCACGTTATAAACGCCTCAAAGATTTTCTTAAACCTTTTAAGCTCCAGCTTGTGGCACACTATTGATGTAAATTCTGCCATATTATCTAAATTAGAAAGAGCAGGGGGATGCTGTGCCTTTTTTCCCGTAGATTTAAGGGCCATTTGACGTGGCACTGGGAGAGAAAGTGGAGGGGCAGAAGAGCTAGACTCTTTTACAACCACAGAAAGGCCTGGGTAAAACTTTGACTTTAATTCATTTAATATTCAGTCAGTCGGCCAATTTGTTACGGATTTCGGTCTTTCGTCGTAACTAATGAATTTTCTTTTGACTGATCATATTTGGATTCGTGATGGTGCTTCCATTTATTCCAGTTTCAGGTAAACGACTGTTAAAAAACTTAATCATTTCGAAAAGCGCTCTATTGTAACAGTCTTGGTAACAGATAAATTGGATTTGCCGTTTTTATTGAATAAATCTACCAGTAGCTTGAGATTAACCATAGTTGTAAATTTTCGATTTCTTTTTTGATAAATATAATTTTCTAACCTCCGCATTAATCTTTAATGTGTTCTTAATAATTCACGCGCACTTTCTTCCCACTGGTTGAACCTTCCGTGCATAAAAATTTATGGGACGTTCCACATCACCTGGCATTTGATGAATGAGACGACTCCAATTTCATAAGGAGATATATAGCAAAGCACTTAAAGTGGCGATGCAGCATCATAGTATGTTATTATTTTAATATTGCATAAAAGCCAACACATTTTGATGTTGCACAAATGCGGTTTCATGCTTTGAAGTACTTTCATTAATATTCACCTTATTACTTGGAGGGCCTGAAACAACTGACTGACAACACATTAACAGATCTATAGACGCAAAAATTCAATTCGCGCTGTTATACATTTATTCATCTATTGATTGCATTAGTCCGCCTAAAGAGTCGCCGTGAAATCTTCCTTGTGAGCATAATTTTTGGAGCTCAGTTGGATAATAGTTTAGTGATTAGGGCTTAGAACCTAGTCTTGTGACTAAGTAGGCTACAAGATTCTCACAGACTCGACTTAGTTCCAAAAATTATACATCGAGCTCTCACTTAAACTAGCTGTGAGGATCAGCTGTGAGTTTAACATTGAAGGCTGCCCCATTGGTTGGAATTCGCAACTTTGAACCTTTACAACTCTATTCAGAGACTACAAGCTAAATAGAAGGTTTTATTTCAATCGAGTTTTTGAACTATTGTCGACCAAGCAACTCAATCCGGAGGAAAAAACAACTCCATAGCCGAAGAGTACCACCCTTCAATTCTAGAGCGGCTGAAAGAAACCATCAAAGCAAAAAGAAGAGGAAAACCAACCTCAAGAGTCATTTTGCGTTGGCTACTCTGCATTAGGTGCGCTTCGATATTTTTGATCACCAACCCTACAGCTTTGGCCTGGTTCACAGCAATTATTGTAAAAAAAGAACTTCGCGGGAAAGAACTTAATGACCCACCCTCGTACTTCATCCCAAACGGTGCAAACTGTGTTGGATTAAAATAACTTTTACCCATCACGTACTGCTTCTGGTTACTACTATGGAAAAAGTTGGCCTGTAAAACTTCAAATTCGACCAAAATGTCGACTCTGTAAATACTAAAGCGTTACCTGTTTTCCCTTCTTCTACAGCTCTGTCGCTTACGGTTAATGGCGATTCCAAAAGGGATTGAAATTGAATGGTATGTGGCAATAAACCCAAAAGCTATTCAAAAGAAAGCCTTTTTGGTGCTGCGATTTTGCCTTCGAAGCCAAAGGAAATTTAAGCCTGAACCGACTTCAATGGCCTCAAAGCGACAATTCAAATTTTCTGACAATAACAATATCCGCTCGATGTCTACATAATATGACATATCCAGTCCAATACAATTACGATATGATCGTAATTACATCCCGGCTTAAATAAAACACTAAAACCGCACGCGACATCGTTACCAATCCACCATCGATTTTCAGACACAATTGTGTCTACGCTCATTTGGGTTCGAGCTGATAGCCAACGTTATTCCATTGTCAGTTGTTGAAGCCTTGTCAACTATTCATTCAAATCGTACCGGAATCATAATTATACAAATTTATCATCATCTGCTTCGGGTAAATAGCAAACACGTCGCAGGATATGAAAGCATGTATACAGACAGGCGACGACGAAGGTCTCCATCCAGGTATTCAGGTCACCCGGTCAACGAGGACTCGTCCGTTTCAAACAGATTTGCACGAGGTCACTCCTTTTTCTGACCTCGGATTGCATGTTGTCCCGTTTAAACTGGCAACTGGCTGCCTACGGATACTGTCCCGTACTGTCAATGTCGCGCATTGTAATCATAATATCCGAAATAAATTACGGCGCACAGGATATGAATCTAAATAATGAAATGCACGTAATCGAAAAGTAAACGTGTACAGTGGGAAATTTAGCGAAATTTTAGCGTTGTTTGGACGCGTATGAGGCGGATTTGGTGGACGAAAGGAGTGAGATAACGTGTTTTGTGATGATAAATAAAATAACAAGCGGCCTGTTGACCAGGACGTGTCGTGCATATGTATAAGCTAACGTTGATTTTGTGCAAAAATGGTAAATTCATTGCATGTGAAAACACGGCGACAATTATTTGAATAAGCGCTAACGTTTTGTACAATGTGTACTTTTCAAGTGAACGAAATCAGTAACAAACACAGTTTGCAGCTGCAGGCTATCATTTTCGATTATAATGCATAATTCACAGAAAATTCACTGTTACGACCGTTTATCCATTAGGCTGAGTTTAATTTTCGGTGGGCAATTTGATATTTTAGATAGATAATCAAAATTATCTTTGTTTTGCTGTAAATAGACTTCTAGCTACCGAAATTAATATGACAAAGTGTCAGCAACTGAATATGAAATCGATCTCATGCTTAAAATATTGTTCTCATTACACATTTGAATCAATTTCGATCTTAAACTCGTAAACTGTTTTATAGTAGCATTTCTTGTTAATCCAGCAAAAACCGTTAGAGCGATGAGTCATCTATTCGCTTCAGCGAGTGAAATTTCAGTTAAGAAAAAAGAAACAACAGGCGAATTCGTCTAAAAATTCATTACAGAAAGACCTGCTCCTCAAGGTAAATTTAAAAGCATGGATTTGATGAATCACGGCAACTTTTTGATAAAATATTATATTTTATTCAAAGCTTGACAATAAGTGGCCCCTTGATGACTAGTTGAGAGAAAAAAAACCAATTGGCAGCTTATGCTGACAAGCCATGAAAAGTATGATTTACTGAAATTGCTACGAAAATATTCCTTTAAAGAAGAAAAGCTTGTTTATTTTCAATTTTATGTAGCCTTAAACATTGAAAATTGGAAAATAATGTTTAAATATCGTTGCGATATAGCGGTAGTAGTAGTAGATTTGTAACTTATTAATGAATTTTTTATAAGTCAAACAATGGGATTGCGTTTTTAAGTTCTCATATTAGAGACTCAGAGCCCAGCGCAGATTCAGGCGATCGAAAAATTACGGACCCTGAAGCTGTCTCACTTTGGTGGCTACCGTGAGCCGGAAGGATGTACTCAGCAGTGCAGCGACACACACGGCAGCCCCAATGATTTGTTGAGCATATTTACAAAAGCAGCTGCTAAATAAGAGCTCGCAAATTATTATTAATTTTTTTATTTTCAAAGAATTTCGTCTAATACAGACTAGTAGTATTTACAGATTTAAAACTTACAACAAATCAGTCAAAATGGACTGTTTTTGGCTAAGCTCTTTTTCAAAGATGGTAAAAATCAAATTGATGGTAATCATCGTTGAAATTTCTTTTGATGGACGAAACGGGCTCATTAAAGGCGTAGTTGGTCCGATAGGCTGGGACAGATAAAATGTTGAGTTGTCTCATTCTGTGACCCTTGGTATTGAGGCCAAATAAACCTAAAAAGTTTTCACATGAAATGTTTTCCATGAGGATCTTAGCAGCAAAGATAGTTTTGAAATTTTCACGTCTCTTATTAAATGTATTCATGGCCAGTAAGTTAAGTCGATTAATGTAAGGAGGCAAGCGAAGAGGATCTGACCAAGCAAATTCACGCAAACAAAACCGAAGAAATTTTTTCTGAATGGACTCGATACGGTCCACCTAAACCTGCTGATAATGCGCCCAAAGTATACACACATATTCAAGTACTGGTTTTACTAACGCACAAAAAAGAATTTTAGTAAGATGTATGTCATGAAACTCTTTGGATCGCCTCCTCACAAAACCCAAGGTAGATGAAGCTTTTAATAATATGACGTTAATATGATCGTCAAAAGTAAAAGAATTGTTTAAAAGTACTCCTAAATCGAGCATTTTGTCAGAATAGCTTAAGGGAATACTATTCAAAGAGTATTCAAAGCTCAACGGATTAATTTTACGCAAGTACGAAACAACGGTACACTAGTCAATATTAATTACTAATTTGTTAAGGTCACGTCAAGTCAAGTCGTGAGGTTATGAAGGTCAGCTTAAAATTCCAAGCAGTCGTGAATATTAGATACCTTTTTAAAAAATTTGGCGTCATCAGCATATAGTAAAATTGATGAATGTTTCAGGACAGATGGTAGGTCATTTATATATAAAAGAAAAAGTAGAGGTCCTAAGTGACTACCTTGAAGAACACCAGTTATGACAGCAATTTCAGACGATAGGGCGCCACGGAAGGATACGCATTGGGTACGACATTCCAAATAAGATGCTATCCAGGAAATAAATAGCCGAGGAAAGTTAAACGAGGACAATTTACACAATAAAATGGAATGATCCAGCTTATCAAAAGCCTTCGTGAAGTCAGTGTAAATACAGTCTACCTGAAATCCTGCCTCGATTGATGGGATAACATTATTGGAAAACTCAAGCAGGTTGGTAGTATATGTTACCGGGAATAAGCGGTCGCTAAGCTACTGAACAGAAAGCAAACAGAAAGAAAGGTGATGGCGCCATAAGATTACAAATCACTAGAGTGGCAAATGGTGACTGATTCTTCTGAAAAGAAAAAGCGGAGCACTCAAAGCTTCAGGAAGAGGAAGGGTAAAGTGTGCAGGACGAAGAAAGAGGATGGTGGCATTGGATTCCAAGGGAAAACCTGAAAACCAACAATTATCTTTAAGTCAACCATACTGGATATCGCTTAAAAAAGAAGAGTACCTGGAGTGAAGACTCGGAAATGACGTGGCCAAGTTTCTTAAGTGAAACACCAAAACACTACTTAAGTTGACCATAAAATCACCTCGCTTTGAAGGCTGCAACATTATTCGCGGCAATATTGTGATGAAATCCACCCAATTCACAGTGGAATGAATTTTTTCAACCGATTTAAGGATCTCTGGAGTTTAGTCTAGAGCCAAATTTACTAAAGATATCCATTCCCAAGCTTATTAGAGCTAAGATGGCTATGATCCACTCCAACACTTCTGAGGCTTTGTCTCCTTTAAGGAACCGTGAATCAAATATTTTACAGAAATCGCCACTTAATAAGAACGAAGTCTGGTGATCAATCTGCTTTGGCGCGATTTGCAATGTCTTCCTAGTTATTTTCATGGTTTTCAACGTATTTGTCACCAAAATAGAGCCTAATGAAATTTGGATCCCAAAGCTTTAGGAGAGAGGTACAACAACTGTGTTTTGTGACAGGAGATGGTACAAAACACTACCTGATGTCGGCAGTTTACTTACCATAGATAAGCATCTTTTCATGCCAGAACTGAGAAAACGGGCTGAGAATTGCCAGTGAAAGCTCAGGTTCTTTATATTATTTATTTTTTTACAATCAACATAAAGAAAACTCCAGACACATAATGACGATTTTGTTGGTTAAAGCTACTTTGAAAGATGAAATGGATTGAGTCAAAAGACCAAGCTCCAGAGCATTATGCCAAGTCTGATTCGAATGTTTTACGCTCACATTAATGCTGTGAAGATCAGATTACAGATGCTTATTTAACAATGATCTAATAAGATATGTCAATAGAAGAATAAAATGTTTAAAGATGGTGAGAGATTGAGGTGACCAAGAACAAAGCCGAACATTTTAGAGACACGATTGACAATATCCACGATGTGTAGATCAAATCTTAGTTTACCGTCAAATATAAATCCAAGATCCTTGACACGTGTATGCGAATGCAGTACGTGGTCATTGATTATAGAACTATAAACCAGCGTTTTAGCATTTTGAGATACTACCGTTACCTGACATTTAGTAATAGTTAGCACAAACTTGCTAGTTTGACACCAGTTTTCAAGTATGAACAGACTCGGTTAAAAGAGACAGCAGTGTTAGAATGGCTTTATAGCTGCAAATAGTTTAAGGTCATCAGCGTCACATAACAGAAGAAAAGAAGAAAAGAAAAGAAGAAGAAAAAGACACTCACATAAAAGAAGTGATAGAGAATAAGAAAAGTATCGCGTAGAATAAAAATAAAATATAGATCTTTGAGGAACTCCAGTTTTGACTTTGAAAGGAGTTGACAGGCATTACTTGTATCGAAAACGAAAGGAACGATCATAAAGATAATGACTGAAGCCATAGTATAATCAACGAAGAAAACAACGAAGAAGTTGCTGGAATTTGGAAAGGACAGTCCACACTGTCAAACGCCTTGACAATGTCAATATAAATAGCGTGTTCATTAAACTGGTCATCAAAAGATTTGGCAATGTAATTCGTGATGTAGAGTGACTTTTGCGGAATCCGCGCTACTTACTACAAAGTAGATGACCATATTTTGCGGTGATTAAATCCCAAATATGGCGCTTCAGAACTTTGGCAAAAGCCAGAAGAAGTGACAATTCGCAGCAAAAGATAGATAGTTGGACGTTAATTAACAGCACAAAATAGATCTCCAGATTTAGGAATAGGGTGCATAAAAGCTGATTTCCGGGACGCAAGAAATATATTTTCAGAAATGCTTTTGCTGAAGATTAAAAATAGAGAAGACTCAGAGATTAATTGGTCTTTTTCAAGACAATTGTTGGAAGACCATCCAAGACAGAATTTGAAAATGGTTATTTTTTTTATTAATTTCCAATAGCCGATGGGGACATATAAGCTATTGAAAGTGATGGATTGGGCAGAGGATGAAAAGTAAACGGATGAAAAATGCAAAGAGAATAGGTCACAGCATGTTTGAGGAATAGTACAGGTTTAATTGCCTAGTTTGACACTTTGAGAAGAGAAATTAGGCGTGCGTGCTATTTGTGATAAATGACAATTGTAAGCATCTTCAATTAGCCTCTCTGCGGCAGATCTATGTTTACACGAAGCTTCGAGATCAAGAGGTGAACCAGATCACTTAAATTTTTTTGCGGTATTTATTCTTAAAAGGAATGCTTGAGTTTACGGCTTTATTGAACCAAGGTGATTGTTTTTGCCGCTGGAGTTATGACATTGGAATAAAAAGAGGAAAATTAACTTTCAAAATACTGTAAAAAAGTTACAGATAAGGATGATAGGATATTGTTCCAATCGAACGAGAGCTCAAGCCGACACAGTCGAAAAAACCGTTACATTTAGGACTTTATTATATGGAAGCTAAGTTTAAGAGACGAGAATTCAAACTCAAATTTTCAAAGAGGCATGATGCGAGTCAATTTCTACATAATGAAAGTGGGATTTAGATATTTGAAACTAATCGACAGAAATATTGGGGAAAGCAAGATCCAAGATGCGATTCAAGTGATCACGCCCGAATTGAACTGAGGAAGTAACCAGTTTTTCAAAAAAGGGCTAAGTTGGACAAAAATGATTAATATAAGATGTGATTTAGATTTTGGCAGACCAGGCAACGGTAGCCAATGGAAGTTTGGAAGGCTACAGTCATCACAAATAAGGAATTTTAAGCTGAGGACTGAAGAGTTGACAGAATTACGGAAGAAATCATAGTATTCATCGTTGGCATCAACACTACTAGTCCAATGAGAGTAGGCACAGGAAACAAAAATTCAGTCACTACTATTTTTGATGCGATCGAACTAACAAACTATTCGATCGAACAAACTATTCGATGAAAAATATATATAATCAGAGGAAAGCAAGTTTTTGACAGCAATGACAAGCTCTGACACAAACATTTTTATTTCGATTACAGCTGCATATTTTAAAAGAGACTAGAGGTCACAAATTATGCGTGTTTAATAACGCAAGGTATACGAGCAATGCTAAAGACTGGCCCTCCAATACAAGCACGATTTGACGCTTTTAGAAAAAAATATTAAATACACCGAGCCCAACGTGACTCATGGAGAGAATTTTGAGAGAACATCGCAAGAAATGCAGCACCAGCCAGAATCAGAAAACTCATAAGTGTAACTCCCAGCATACTTACCTTCCTAGCTACGAAAAATTGGGTTAAGGCAAAAGACCCGAACGAATGTCTGACCTGACAAAAATATGGTAATTGATAAGATATCGCAATCCAACATGACTATAACTTCCGTACTGCAGCAAATCGTTACCGCATATCTCCGTCTTAAGGGGTTACCCCCACTTGTGGCGGAAAAAATTGGTCATTTTCATGAATTTTTTTTAAGAAAACTACGAAAGTTTTTTAAACGACTATTATATTAACTTAAAGTACATACATTAAGCACCATTCATTAATTTTTTTATTGAAAAGTATTACATCGTTAAATTACAAATGGCCGTCAAAACAATGGTATTTTAATTTTCACTTTTTGCGGTGACCAACATTGTGTCGAACTGGATCATCTGAAGCAAAAAATAGCGATGCATTTAGTTAAATAACAGTATAAACTAGTGTTTGATCGAAGGATTTAAAACAATATCCATTTTTTACAAAATGGCGGACACGCTCATATCTCGGTCAATTATATTCGGATCAACTTGAAATTTGAAGGACGTATTCTCAGATAGTTATACTTCAAAAAAATGCAACAACGAAAAAATAGAAAAATGTCAAAGTTGCAAGTGGGGGTAACCCCTTAAAGCAGTCCCTAAAAGCTAGAGGGGTTTTTTTATTACGAAACTTGCTAACTTGATTCTGAAGCATTTCAAACCAGTGAGCTTGGCATATTTCCTATTAAAAACACTAAAAAATTCTGATTGTTTAACACGTAAAGAGTTCGATTAATATCGCGGCACACTGTCCATGTCTCACGGGCAAATCAATATAAACACTACTACATAAAATAAACACAAAAGTATCAACAATAGAAAAATCCTTACAGCCTGATTCGATATTGGATGGATAAAATCCAGACGACTTGCGCATTGAATTTGCTTAAAAATAGGCAAATTGATATTATTTTCCTAGTAAAGAGTACGTTTCTCCAAACTTTGTCGGAATTTAAGCGCATGACACTGGACCATAAACCGATTTGGGCCAAAAAAAATCCGACAAAAAAAACGTGTGCTCTTCACAAAGAACCATAAAGGGCTGGCTTTTAATATACGCAGCCTTAACAAGATAACATTACAAATTTTATATATTTGATCTTTAAACAGGAAACTAATCATTGATGATATTTTGTGTAGCTGTTTTTTTTCAGATAGAGTCTAAGCAAATCCTATCTTTAATTTCTATTCAGGTGAGAAAATTGTTGTTTTCTTCTTCCTACATATCAATGAAATCAAGCCTGAAATCGTCTAAAGGTAAGTATCCTTATGTTGCATTTCTTGCGTATCGTATCCCTGTTGCGTATCATTCACTAAACGGATACGGTGTCCACACTACTCCATATTCCATGTATCATCAATACGATCCGTTGCAAAAAGCTCAGTACGCAGCTACAACGCTTTTATTCACTAATCTATAGTGTTCAACGCAACGTGTCCACACATGACTCTACCTCGTATCGTATCATCTCTTTGATGCGACGGCAAGAAACCGCCAAATGACCGATCGAGTTTGTTGCGTTTCTTTGTACATTTGAGCCGGATCGATTCAATATTTTTTGAGATATCTTGTACGGCAGTTGAAAAAGTACAACTTTGAGAAAAACGCGTTTAAAGTTTTAAAGCTCCACCGACCTGGGGAACGCCGCGCTGCCTTTAACTGACTATAACTCGAGAACTAATACGAATATCGCTTTAAAACTTTTTTTGGTTTATTTTAAGAGCATTTCAAACATTTTGATGCAATAAAAAAAATCGATTTTTTTCTTAGCAGTTACATGTATCTCCCCCCTTAAGAGTATTCGTTAAACGTTGGAATCAACAAAATAAAATCAACGTTGGAATCAGCAAAATAAAAAACAAATTTTAAATTTTATCATACTTGACTCCAGCTTTCATTTGAAATATTTGAATTAACCCTGAAGGGAAGTGATTTGATTAAAATATAGTCAGTTTTAACTTCGAAGAGTTTTAATTTAAAATTTAGACCCAATGCGGTCCATGCAGTGCTTGCGCCCAATGTGGTATAGTAGGATATTATAGAGCGCTGTAGCACTGTTTTGTCAGTATTGATTGATTGTGATTTTTTTCCGTTTACTTACATTTTAATTCGTTAAGATATTAGTTTAATTGGCCTACCATAATATCCAACTTTAATCTACTGTGGATGTCATATTTCATCACGTTTGCAAGCAAATTTCAAAATTACTTAAATAGCGGAAAAAAACTATAATAATTCAATCAATTGTTGCAAAAAAATTAAAACTTGTTCTTGATTCATGTGAATTTTCCTTTTTCTAAAGTTCACTTCAGATGTGCAGATGTTGGCATCTATCAAGGACGAATATATTCAAAATACCTTTTCATAATAAACTAAAAGAAAGATTACTACGCACAATAGGCTATTGAGCCAACAGACCAAAAAGTATCCTCCAGAAATGAAATAAATCCCTACTCGGCACGATAAAAGCGGTTTATCAGCCAAATAACACGTTCTCTTGCAATCGTTAAGTTTTTTACCACAAAAACTAAGCTTTTGTCTTCCAAAAGGTTCCAACTTGACTAAGTATGAACATGCTTTGCTGGACTTTAGCTTCAGATTCAGTCAACCATTATTATCAATGATAATCAACCCTTAATAGGAATCTAGCCATTAGAAAGCACATTTCATTAAATTAACTTGTTCAAATGTCGTAAACATATTAACCTTGTGTTAACTTTGAAATAAAGTCACGAAAACAACGAATTCATATTTTTTACCAAAAACATAAATTATCGTTTACGAAAAATCGTTCAAAAAAACCTATTACTCGTGTAGAAACGGTGTCTGGTAAAGTGACTGGCATTTATTCATAATAATAACCGCAATAAAACACACTAGGTTAACTTGAACATATAAGTATTCATGTTTGTTTGTTTTTTGGGTGATGTTTGGAATGTTTTCGTGAATCTGTTAAGTTTTTGTTCGTCCGTTCGTTTATGATTAATACAGAAGTTTAAGACGAGCAAGAAATGAGACGAATCTAAACGATTGAAATATTTTATTTGTGGTTTGAAATATGATATTTATTAGACAGACAACATTTAAATTATGGAGTTCAAGAAAAGTTACAAATTTCAAATGAAAAATTCAGTATAAATGTTTGCCCAAGGATACATAAATACTAGGTTAACTAGATAAATAAGCTATTCCCACTGCAAATGTAATTATTGGTATTTGCATACAAAACCTTTATCTACATTCGCTATCAAAATGAGATACACATAACAAATCGGCTTAGCGCAGATTTTATTAGCATCTAAATCGCAAGCATGTAAGTAGCCCATATCGTGCAGGTAATTACCATCTAACCTGACTTGACCGTTTAGTGATTACAATTCAAATAGCAACACCCACTTCAGTTATTTGCATTAGCACGAACGCATCGGGTTTCTTTCCATCGATCGCTACATTAAGTCATAGTCTAAAGGTTCGCAGGAAAAACCAGAAAAGAAAACCCAAATCGACCATGCTTTCCGAATCATGAAACTCGATAAGCTTACATTAAAAGCGAGAAGAACCTGTCGATGGAATTTTCTTTCCATTGCGTGTTTGTGGCATCGTCGTTCACGCAGATAATTCTGGAAAGTAACCGGCAGTGAACCTTCGTAATGCGAATTTCGATACGTATCGTGGATATCGTATCTGCAGACGTATGCGAATATCTGTTGTGGGGCGTCGATTATCTCGTATGTGGTTTGAACTTGGAACTGGTTGTTGATCAATGACAACAGCCTGAACGTGGCATGTAGTATGTAATGTAATATTTACTTCATGCATACATCACTAGTTGAACTTGGAATTCTGTAATTTAATTTTTTTCCTGTTTTTACTAAGCAAACATTGTTGTTTGTCTCAACAGAATCTAATGTATCTGTACGACATAGATACTTTAATTATAGATAATTTGTGGTAATCTACTCTTAGTGACAAGCAGTATTTAATTTCATTCCACTGGCATTAATCATATAAATTTACAACGATCTACGCAATACCTTTTTAATCTTACTTTGCAATTAAGAGATGATTCGAGGTACATTCAGCATAACATTTTTCTGCACCCACGCTTGAGCGAACAACAAAGCTTAATCGTTTGCGCTTGGAGAGGAATCAATTCCATTGGGTTAAGCCCAATAGATACTTGAGTAAAAATAGAAATTATGCGTCAATGTATTAATATATAAAATAAGTATCTCTTTCCAGGTTTGTTGAACTGTGAAATTAAAACACGTTTACGTGAATTGAAGTAATTGTGAATACCCCGTCTGTCTCAAAGAGCAATGGCTTGGCTATGTGAGCTGTTCCTTTGACATAGAGATAATCAGAATATTTTTGTTTAATTCTTTGACATGTGACATCTGGTAGAAAATAAATGTGACATAATTTTTTTCCGCTGCTAGATCGGCATGGGTAAACGTGAATTGTTTGGTTCGACATGCACAGGCGAGGGTAAAAGCACTGCATTGCCTCTAAATGCAATATTTGCAAGTGCAAATGAGATTAAGGGGACATTCGCCTTTGAAATTTTCGAAAAATCGATTTTGAGATTTTTACATATTTCTATTCTATATACGTTCAAAAGTCGCCTCCTAAAATTTCATCAAGAAATTCGTAACAGAAAAAAAGTTACAGCTAAGGTAAAAAAAGTTTTCGACTTTTTATTCAATAAAACCATGGTAAAAAAAACTTTAAACGCGTTTTTCTCGAAACTACCTTTTTCAAACTGGTAGGACATTTTTCTCTGAATCTACTCGACCGATTTTAAACAACCAAAAAGCATTCGATTACTCATTGAAAATAGTAAACAATAAGCCTCTAAAAGTTTAAAAAAATACTCCCCCCCTTTTTTTACGGGGATGACTTACCCCCCAAAAATGCCGTTTTTTCTGTTACAGGAGGTCCACAATATGTCCAACCGTTTGAAAAGTAACTTTTGAATGACGCCCTCTACAGCAGCCAAGAGAAACTAAAAATGAATTTTATATTTAATTTTATATTCTTTAAAGACTGTTTAACAATGTCCAAAATAATTTTTGTCAATAAATATAATAGTTTTTTCATAACAACATTTTTAAAAAGTGTTTTTTTTTCAATTTCAAAGGCGAATGTCCCCTTAATCAATCACTTAATTATATATCATTGTTGTTTTTTTTTTCTTTTTTTTTATGAATCCATTTCATGTCCTAAACTATTTATCATGCCACTTATTTTATGCAGAAGGATGTGCAGCTTCTTAACAAAGAGCCGCACTTCGCTGTGAATTTGCGAAGCTCGTTTTATTTATACAGGTATATTTATTTATCATCCATGGCGCTACAGATATAATATAATTGCAGCATCAAGAATGAAAAGGAAATATAATAAAAAGATAAGATATATAAGAAGGAATATGAGAAAGTATTGAATAATTTAAAAGTAACGACAAAAACTTCGAAGTAAGGTTAACTGAAATTCAAGATAATATATTTATTAGATTCTTGGCACCAAGAGGACTAAGCTTAAGAGCGTTATACCTTGTAGTAAGACACAACAAAGGCGAATGAAAATAGATTTCTGTATGTGCAAAAAAAAATAGAATAAACTTCTGATGATCGACTAGGACGACTCGATTTATGTATGTTATGTTACCTGGGAACCAAGATCGGACCAAAAAAGTCTTGGCAAAATTTGAAAAGAGAACACTCATCGAGAAACAATCTACGTGATTCCAACGAGGATATATGAAGGATGGAAAGACGGGAGAAGTTGGGACAGTAAGAGAAGCTGAATTTAAAAAAAAATAACGAGCGAGCTAACCTACGCTGAGCTGATTCAATGGCATGAGATAAATACTGAATTTGGCTCACGAATTTCACAATATTACGTACTAAGGCAAAATATAAATGAATATAGATGGAAATGTTCGGAAACATAAGGTACATTTTTTTGCACTCTTGGGCAGGATAAGTTAAGTCAAATTTAGGTAAGTACATTGAAGACAATTGTGCGACTGTTGTTGTATTCAATGTACTTAACTAAACTTACCTTAACTTACTCTGCCCTCAAGAGTGCAAAAAAAACGCACCTATATACGAAGAGCACGCACAAGACTAAGCCAGCAATCCTGGAAGCCCTGGCCGTGATATTCATAGCCTCAAATTTCAATTTGGAACCAAACACCACACCAAGGTCTTTAAAATGCTGGACAACTGACAACGTTACTACCAAATAAAGAAAAGAGAGCACATGTGAAGAATGTTTATGTGAGAAAGACATCTGGTGAGATTTCAAGATACTTTGTAGAAAGAACTTTTTTTGGCACCAGTGATGAAGAGCAAATAAATCAGCTTGCTTTGCTGCAGTTCTGCTGTTTTGATTAAAAGTTTGAAATAGAATTTATTTTTCTTTGAACAATTAATTTTGCAGAGTCATTTATAGCAACTATATCTAGATATGACTTTGATACGTATATCTTAAATATTAGCCATTAGGGTGGATACGTTTCAGAAATTTGTTTTTCAAAAGTTGAATTAGCTTTCAAAGTGCAATAATAAATGCAATGAAATGATAATATAGATTAGTGCTTCAAGCTCAGATGATTGCTAAATAAAAACAAAGCCAAAAACATCAAATAAACGTGAATTTTGTATACAAAATCTTAAAAGTGTCTAGATGCACTTAAGTACACCCCCTCCCTCACAGATAAGAGTCACTTCGGCACGACAATAACTCTGAACTTGACTTTATTAGAAGAAGATAATACATGAATATTTATAAGCCATTAGTGAGGTTATCGAGAAATAAAAAAGAATGAAGGATGCAAAACGATCTCAGAGGTAGGATCTGAAGAAGTTTCATATGATGCGGGAGAGAAAGAACAAGAAGACAGCATAGATACAGAAAAAGGCAGGTAGATCCTCGAGCTCATTCCACAGATCAAGCAATTAAACCCAAGAATGGACCAGATCTTTACACAACTGACTGACACATAAAGAAAGCATATTTTTGATACAGCAAAACAAAGAATACCTAGACTTATTTATAGGAGAGAACAAAAGGTAGCACTGAATAAAATGAAAACTGCCAAAGTCACCGATTAGAAAATGCAAAAAATATATTTCTACATACTTCCACACAAGCGGCATAAAAAATGTATGAATAGTTAGTATGGAAGTTCAGAATTTTCTTCATTCAGCCAGTGAAATACAGGCTGAAAAATAGAGCCCTTCGCTTCCACAGCCTGAACCAGTAGCGCTGATGAAACCGCTGATAGAGCAGGCTACACCGCCGACCCGAAAATCACCAACAAAAACCATAACAGATAGTACAGAGATTCTTAACAGAGTAAAAGCGATTCCAGTAATTATTAAAGAGCTCCATAAAATAGAAGCTAATCTCTGTGTTCCCTATTCTTTTCGAAATTTCTTATGATCTAGCAAAAAAGTTATATTACTGAATCCAGCTGCACCACTTGGCCAACGTTAGCCAACTCTTTACTGGCGAAACAAAAACAATGCTCATGCGAAAAAGCTTAACCTGTTAACTGGGGAATAAGCTTTTGCTCAACTCCTTTCACAGAAGGAAAGGAGTGCGAAGTAATTCGATATATCAACACAAAGATTTAGTGATGTATAAGTACTAGAAATTGGTCGGAATCAAGATCAAATTAAGATAATATTAACCATTTGGCGGCGGTGGGGATTCTAGTGATTAATAAAGTGCTTCTGTGTTTTTATGGTTTTTTTTTATGCGAAATAATAGCTAACAATTTTTTCAGCTTGTTTATGAAAACTTTTGGAAGTTTTTAACTCCTCGTGGGCGCTGAGTGCTTTATAGTAGCCACCGAATGTTTTTTAAATTTTGGGTTGTGATAACTTCTAATGGAAGCATCAGATCATTACGAAATTTCCAGAACATGTTAACACTTTTTAGAAATGGATCTGTGAAATTCTTGATGAATGTGCGGACAGGCAGCTTTGAAAAAATCACGTGAAAAAATCCTTCAAATTATAGTCTCCTGATTTTTGAAGAAAATTTATATTAGACTCACTTTACCCAATAACTCTTTGTTCTTTAGTTATTGTAATTTTTTTACATTTCGTTAATTTTCGTATTTTTCTTTTTGAACAGTTGCTAGCCTTTAATTTCCAAATGATGACCACCATGCTATAAAAATAAGCAAATAATGTTCCAATTTTAATATTTAATTACTCTTATTTACTGCTTATTCTCATATTGTAGTTATGAAAAATATATAACTTAAATCAAAACTAAGAAAAACAAATCACGACAAGAACATGCCAACACCCACCTCTAGTCACGCCTGCTAACCATCCCCAAATAACCAGTTTTCTATTACATTGAGTACTTTTTTACATTGAGTACTCCAGTACTCGGTTTTTGCCCATTTACGATTAAAATTTTTCATGACGAAAATTGCCGTCATGCCCATTGTAGTTGACTTCGTGGTATGACGAAATATTTCGTCATGCCCAGTTAACAGGTTAAATGTGATGATTCGAAAACCTTATGGCCTCAGTAGTGATGATTTTTAGAAAAACCACCAAGCTCAAGGATTTACTTGATAAAAGTATTCTTCCTCAAATTGAGTAATGGGACTTCTAAGCCGGTCAAAGCTCTCATCTTTAAAACATCAGAATAGTATGGCAGCTAATCTTCAACATTGAAGCGTGGTGAGCAATAGCAGCGTCGCAATTGCTAGCAATTTAAACAAGTCTCCTATAATTTTCGTGCCTAGGCAAGATCCACTTTTTCTCAATGTTTACAAACCAGCGCAAAGGAAAAATGTGTAAACTGTGACGGTGGCCACTCAGTTAACTAGGGAGTATGTCTGCGAAACCAAAAATTTTTGGAGAAAAAAAAACCGTTTCCGCAAGCGACAAAAACACACAACACATTCAAAACACTTCAAATCAAAACTGCCGTATGAAATACAAGCCTAATATTGTTGCAGGCCTAGCCCAGTATTTCACAATTGGTAATCATGGCGCAATTTTTCTAAAACAACAGTTTTAGAGCATAATGCAGAATATGATGAGAAGAATGATTCAGAGGATGCTCACAACATTTCCACTCTCAAAAACTAATTAGAATCATAAGTGTACACTCCCGACTATGTGACCTAGAGAGCTGTTGCATCATTACAAATAATAAGCAATTCTTATATGATTAAAAGGTTGCCAAACTTGTTCATTCAGGTAACATTAGGAAAACCAGTTGGTCAGAAATATTTCTAAAACCAGCTGATCTCCACATCTACAGTGGTAGAAGTGGACGCCCTCCAGTCTTGGTGAAGAACCACGTGCACATCCTAGCTTTTATTTCACGAAAGGTAGAAGGGATCATTATCAAGGTGCAAACAGATTCTTTCGAGTTTTTGGCAATTTTTGCGTGCATTCTTCCTTCAGCCGAGGCTTCGAAAAACTGTTTGAACATGGATTTCTTGTCTTTTTAGCCACTGGAGAGATGGGAAAATTACATTGCTGGGAAGATGTGGAAAGCTCTCGTCCTGGGGTTGAGCTACGAAGATTTATCATGGGTAACACATTTTGGAAAAATTCATAATCGTACTCTAGATGCAGGGCTGTCACTTGATTTTCATAATGCGTTCCACAAACGTCCAGTGATATAAACAGAACAATCAATAACCTAGCCGAAAAAAAACAAACATACAAGATCTCATATCATGAAGCATCGAACCTCGGAGAAGAACTAGTAATAAGGGTGATCTTTGGGCTAAAAAAGAAACAAACTGGCTTTCAAACATAATCAACTATCAGATCGCGCAGTTTCAAAATGTGAAATGGGAAAACTTCCTTCACAGCATGGAACCTAAAGATGAGAATGATTGGCGCATGACAAAGTCCCTGGAACTAAAGAGCAAATTGAATATGCCCCCTTTCCAAAGCATAAATAGGTTCAAATATGACATCTGTTTCAAAACAATGTACTCCAAAAGATGACGGCTGCAAGGACGTAAAAGCAAGTGGTTCTGTTGAGCTAATGCTCCCTTACACGCTAAACACTCGAAACAAACCAGTAAACTTCAAGAGGTCAAAGAGTTAGTAAGTAGATTAAAAGCGGAAATCACTTGGATCTTACTCAATTGGTAACGTGGGGCTAACGAATATTCTAATGACTGTAACTGACATAATGAATGCAATCTTTCGAACGAAGAGCTTCTCCGAAACCTGTTAGGGAGCGATTATTATACTTGAAACTCAGCCAGGTAAAGGTTTCTACTTCCTACAGAATCGGACACCAAAAAGTGTTCTTTCCTTCGTAGGCTGATTTATTCTCGACCGTACAGGACATACAGGACTTAACTTCAGAAAATCGACAGGTCTGACTATGTTTTGAACAGCCAAGGCATTTGATAAAGTCTGGTATACGGGACTAATTTTCGAAATGCATACATTTCAACTCCCGCTACCTCTAGTTCAACTCAAAGCATCATTTCTTCAGTACAACTACTCCTATTGCGACCAATAACAGCTGAAGTCCGGCAACGCTCACCACTCTTACCGATATTGTAAAGTATTAGCACAGCAAATTGTCCAATCTAAACTTGTACTTGTTCTAAACTTGTATACTTGTTCTTCCTACATATATGTACTTTAGATAGAGTCGGACCATTCGAATATCAATGTCATGTATTTTGAATTTTATAAAAAGCTCAAAACTATTATTCCATGGCTGTATGTCCAACTTTAGGCTAGTGATATAAAAAGTCAGCGAACGTATACAGACCTTATAATACAACTGCGTTCAAAAGGAAGCTTGTTAGGTTACAAACAGCCTCGAAAATGACCATTTTAAAATGTGATATATCTGCAAATTTTGTTTTGTGCAGTATTAAAAACAGTGAAAAACACGTAAAATACATATTCTTTTTGAATATAAAATGTGTGGTTTGTGGTAAAATTGACCTCCGGGAAACTTTTTTTTTGCTCATCGGAAACTGCTAAGTGATTAGCTGAAACAATTTTTTTCATACAATTCATTTTTGGTCAAATGCAAGCTAGGTTTCAATTAGTTTTTGCATTGCTTTAGTACCCTGCCATCCATTTCATATATCTCCAAAAATATGATATTGTGATGTAAAACAATCATAACAAGAAGTAGCTTTGAAATCATCAACAACAAACCGACAAATATTTGATTTATCTTTCGAAATCATCAAAATCCTTAATCAGAAATGTTACTCTAAAAAATGTCCGAATATTTAAAGAAATCTCAGGGTTTCAACGATTTGAATGAATTGTCCAGATTGAGTCACACATGTAGATTTAATGTGAAAATGTCTCACCGGAATCAGGTTTGTAGATCGGCCTTCAACCGTTCAAATGAAAATTGTCAACAATTTGGACATATACCTACGCACGCGCACGTCGAAATACAAAATTTATAAATAAATAAATTAAAATGAAACATGATTTGTTTATTGCGCCAATTCGAATTCGGTTATCGAGTTGGATGCTTCACAAGTGACTCATTTTGACTAGCAGGAAGAATGACGGTAAACTTTTCGTTTGATATGAAAAGTTAATTTTCTACATGAATGTAAACTAAACATATAAAAATTAAAGGCCTAAATCTTAGAAGAAACTCTGTTTTAAAAAATCTATCTTCAGATTTATTACAAACGCGCTTTCAGATAAATCTTCACTGTGATTCTTCAAAATGTCTGTGCATGTATTCTACACACATTTACATGAATTTTCGTGTAGATAAAGGTGGAGCAATACTGCGTACTAAAAAAAAACTTATCTGAAGACCAGTCAAACAAGTAATTCTTGACCTGTGCTTCATATTTTCCATTCAAGCAGTCTGTAGACAACAGAAGCTAATTTCGCTGACTTATCGAAATATTAGTTCAACGATTTTCAGTACCTTGAAGCGCAAACAGGTTGCGTAGTCGATTGTGTTGTCACTTTCTGGTTTGTTTGGGAAAAATTCTCCAGCGGAACTAGTTTTGTAGATCGTTAATTCAAGCATTTATGATAAGTACGAACAGGAACAAATGTGTAATCGTTTTTTGTAACCTTCACGATGTAGACTTTTAATTGGGATATATGATGGTTGCTATTCGACTGGAGTCCACTTTTATGGGAATTATACTTGGAGCTTAATTTTAGTAGGTGCTTGATTTGGTTAGTGAACAAAGGTAAACAAAGCACGTACATACATACATACATTTTCGTCAAGATTTTAATATTCATTTTTTCCTGACTAACCTGGAATTTTTCAGCAGTTGTACGTACGTTGCTTTGAGGGTGATTCACATTTGATATAGTTCGGATTTATCAAAGAAATTGTGAAGCCCAAATCATTTCGAAAATTCAAGAAAACTACAATGTTATTGCACTACTCAAAAATTCCCTTACTTCTCAATTTTCAAGACTATTTCACGTTCGATTATTAAATTATTCTGCTTCGCTACAAGCATGATAAACCCACTACATCTACATGTTTGAGTAAATCAGTTTTAAGCCCATTCATTCGATATCTCATTAGATTGACCTGATTCCCTTACCTCTTGCGCGTCGCTGATCGACCATGGCTTCGTACCTGAAAATCGATATTTCCACAATCGATAAGTATCTGTGAATTCAACCACATGTGAGAAAATGTCGATTTTACAGACGACCTTCAAACAAACTTTTAGATAATCTTTCATTACAAAATACTCGGGTGAGTGCCAATAACCCATAAAATTGGTATGTATCTGCTATCTTATTTACTTTCACTATATCTTGGTGCATGCAGCGTTCGCTACTTCGCATCGGAAAGATACTGCCGTTTCAGACAGCTTGGAGTAGTGATTACTTCATGCTTCATTTACTGATTTGAGGTCACATCGCGTTGTCTTGACCGTGGCTTCAAAATCCTAAACTGGCTTTTCTTGCGGGTCTACCAATCAACTCGTAAAGATGTTTTTATATAATTTTCGTTACTGAGTGACCGTTTGAATTAATGAGTCAACAAGATGAAAAACCACAACGAAACTGTCCACATTGTGGTTAGACTAGACAACGTTCGTTATTTACGTAGTTGGTAATTAACTTAGTTACAATTTACAAATATGCTGTTAAATCAATTCATTAACGCGTTTTTAACACGAATGATAGCCATTTGAAAAAAATGTAGATATAACATCGGATAAACTAATGCATATTCTGATGGTAATTAACGTAAAGTTCATTGGAGATTTACTCTGAGTCATAGGAAAATGCCATGGCATTTTAATTAAAATACTGTTGCATCTATTGTTTTTTATGATATAGTTTTTTAATGATAGATATAAACAGTTTGATCAAGTTTTTATGATTGGACTGTAAATCTTAGTTTAGCTGATTACTGAAGTTATGTAATCAATAAATTGTGAATAAGCTCCAGTGCTCTGTCTTTTGGAGCTTATAACTCATAAAGTGTGTACAGCAAAAAATATTTGTACGACGTGGATATTCATTACATCTTCTCACACTACTTCAAATCAAAAATGTGAAATTTCTTGTGCACCGGTGGTAAGTATTCATAATGATAGTGGCGACGAAAACCAAAAATCTAATTAAATTTTTTCCGTCGTAATGACGAAATTCGTACTCCTACTTATACAGAAACATTTGTCAGACCTGTGAATTTTATTAGATTTTAGAGAATACTTGTTCCTGCCTTTGTACAGGGTGGGCCATTTAAAAGTTTCTTGTTAAAAATGCAATAAAATGAACAAAATTTAATTTTTTTCTATGTATTATGGCTTTATTAGCAAGAGTAAACATTCCCATTAATGATGGAACACAATTTCGTTCAAGTGGCTGCCTCGGCTGGCTTCGCAGTAGCGCATTCTGTCACTTCAATTTTTCAAGACCTTGATGATGGTTTTGGGCTGTAGCTCACGGGTTGCTTGGATGATATTGGCCTTAAGTGCTTGAATCGTTTCTGGATTGCTGGCATAAAATAGATCCTTCACAGTTCCCCACAAAAAAAAAGTCCAAAGGTGTCAAATCGCAGCTCCGAGGCGGCCAATTGACATCGCCAAGACGGCTGGTAGCACGATTAGGGAATTTTCTGCGTAAAATATCGATTGTGGCATGGGCTGTGTGGCATGGTGCACCATCCTGCATGAACCAGAGGTCATCGAAATCCATGTCTTCAATTTCAGCAAAAAAAAGTCGAATAACATGGCTCTGTAACGTTCACCGTTGACCGAAACGTTGTTCCCAGCCTCATTTTCGAAGTAAAATGGTCCAATGATGCCACCACTCCACAATCGGCACCAAACTGTCGCTCTCTGTGGATGCATTGGCTTCTCGACAATAACGTGCGGGTTTTTCGAGCCACAGATGCGGCAATTTTGTTAGCTAACGTAGCCACCGAGATGAAAATGCGCCTCGTCGGAAAAGATGATTTTGCGGTCAAAATTGTTGTCCGATTCAAGCTGCTCTAAGGCCTAAATTGTGAAGCGATAATGAAGCGGATGGTCATGCGCCTTCAATTGCTGAGTCAATTGTACATTGTAAGCGAATAATCCGAGATCTTTGTGCAGAATTCTCCTTAGGCTAGTGCTTGAAATGTTGTGCTGTTGAGATCAAAGGTGAGTTTATGTTCGTGGAGTGAGTCTCACACTTTCGGCTACAGCAGCCACACTCTCGTCTGTGCGCACCATACGACGACGGATGCCATGAGTGTTGTCTACCAGCATGCCAGTCTCACGAGTTTTTGCACAAACTTGCGTACAGCAGGCGCGGTGGGTGCTTCATTTCGGCCAACACTAGTTTTAAAAAAACGCACTGTTTGGGCTACACAGCACTCACTTTGGAAATAAGTTTTCAATATTTCCTGACAATGTTCAAACGTAAAGCGACTCATTTCATTCTGCGGAGGCATGATACTGACTTTCTGACTTTCTTTCTTTCAAATTCAACAGCTGTTGAGCTTCTAAGAAAATTATATCAAGCTGGAGGTAAAGTGATAGCGTATGCAGATGGCATCGGTATTGCCATGTCAGAAAATCTCACGGAATCAAGGAATATCTCCACCAGATCGGAGAGATTAAATCAATCCTTACATATTCTCACGCATGGCGTCAGAAGTGTGGCCTTAGTTCTAGTTACAACAAAACCGAACTATTGCCCTTCAGCAGGAAGTATAAGAATCCATCTTTCAATCTACCGCAGCTTAATGGAACTTCTTTAAGCATCAGAAACATTGTAAAAGATCCGTTTCTTATCCTGGACTCTAAGTTTATCCTGCACTCTAAGGCCGAAGTCATAGTGGAAAAGGATCTGCCTTCGATCTGTACAAGGATCATAGGAGCGATTTGGGCGCTGCAACCTCGTATCCTCTCCTGAATATATACGGGTGGAACCAAATCTGTTGTGCTTAGCAGTAGTTTGGTAGCCAGCCATACTCAAGGCCGTAAAAAAGAAAATTGTAGAGAAGGTACAAAGGTTATCAGTCTTATTAACAACGGCACACCGCAACACCCCAACGAAAGGCTCGCAATATGTGAGGTGCCCTGCGGCAAGACTACATTGTTATAGCCTCTGGATAAGGACAAACCTCTGCTCTTGCACAATCATCTCTAACTCAACGATTAGAAGCTCAGATTCCAAGCAGAGGGGAAATATTCACCAATAGCTCAAAACTGAAGGAAAGAGTGGTGTGTGGTATTTTTTTCTCTTATCCAGACTAATAGCAGGACCACTGTAATGTCTTTCAAATGAAAGTATTGGCGGAGCCAATTGGTTCCTATTCAATTAAATATTAGAAGTGATTTTCTGTATTTCCACAGACAGCTAAGTGATTATAAGGTCTCCTGCTGGAATTTCCGCCTCGTCGAAGTTGGTCCTCGAATGTCGTCTGCTTCTAGACGAGATATTGAGACATTCGACACCTCAACATGTGGAGAGATTCAATAGAAACATCAAGGGTAACTGTCAAAGTCACAGTTAAATAACTTTTGTCCTGCAGCTTTCTGGCTGACATTCTGATGGCTTTAGTTAAACTGCCCATCAGACAAACACACGTTTAGAACGCTGTTAAGTCTGGTGATTTCTGTGCGGTTACAAGAAAATTGTGCAGAACTTTTGATTTCGTTGGCAATAGAGGACTGCTTAAATTGAAAAGGTTGTCTCTCTACAATACAGTGGCTGTTTTAACTACACATTGTTTGTTTGACAGGCATACAGCGCAGCTGGGTGCCCCTTGCAACGGATATTACCGGAGCTGTAGACGGGAGGAGGAAGCGAAAATAGTTTTTCATTTTTTATGTGATTGTCCGACCTTTGCTAGAAGAAAGAAGCAGTTCCTTGTCTCAAATTTATTCGCAAGTTTGACGGAAGGAGCCGCAATAAACTTTAAGAGGATCGTCCAGTACATTGCAGACTCAGAGTAACTCTTAACTTAATAAGGGTTGTGCACCCTAAGAAATGCGGTATTTCAATGTGGCCCCTATGTGGCAAAGTGTGTCTTCTCCGGAGTCTGACTAAGTAAAGTGAAAAATGGCAATATAAAAAAAGAGAACAGGAGTATTTACAGAATTAAATTACCAAACATAGCGTTCAGTTGTTGTTGAATTACCTGAGCGCAAGTGGAAAACAAACTTAACCATAACGAGCACTAGTACAATAATCCGATAGTTGCCATGATAGCCATCATCATCAAATTAGCCAGGGCTTCACCCTTTACACCGGACTACTAGATAAGCGAAACCTTATTTTTTGATTACGCACGCTAGTCTCTTTAATGTGACAAAAATAATGCTCCCAAGGCCACCAGCATCTACACTCTTCACCATCATTGACCACTGCAAGCCATCGCTCCTCTACACAATGGTGATGGTTTGCAATGGCTCCTGACGGACCGTAATGTAAACGAAGTATGATCAGGAAAGTACAACAATAACCTCAGCATTTGGGAAACCCCAGTAAGTTTGAAGGTAGCAGAGGGTTGAATGTACCAGAGGTTTTTAAAAATTGAAAATTTTACCTGAGTTAAATTATTAGTCTCACCAATCACTTCGTCGCTGATTTACTCAGAACTAGTTTCGCTTAAACATCGATACGTGGTTCTCCGTTTATACCTGTATTCAAACCTTCACTTGCCAGGGGCGAGTGTTTTACCTATTAGGATAAGCATATTTTTATAGATAGAAGGTTAAAATTTATTAATATGGACAACAAAAAGTGAATTTTCATTTAAAATCTTTATTTTTCAACTGCAGACCTAAGTCCTTTCTTGATCTTGCTCATGTTCTAACTGCTCCTGGAAGTTTTTTGTTCTTCGGATTTTAAGATGTAACTTTTTTCAGGATTTATCTTAGTTTTTGAATTAGTGCATTATTTTGGTGTCAAAACTGCTTTCGAATAACTTCCAAAAGTTCGGTAGAATCATTAGAAATGAATATGAAAGCAGTGCCTTCATGAAGAATGAGATTCTTAAAAGAAATGACGCCAGCTTTGACTGTGAATATTAGTTGCATATACATAAATGGATGATTATATGAATTTGTATTGTACATGAAAATATCATGCCAGACATAACTGAATGATTTTTTGTCTCTACGACTACTAAGTCCCTAGAACATTTATTAATAAAAACTTTTTCAACAGCTTTGGCTATATGAACACTTTGCGCGGTGTAGTTTAGTAGGCTCCAGGACAGGAATGACGATTTGGATTTTCTGTACATTAGAAGTGGCAGCAGGTTTGAAATCAGTTTATTTATCGAGTGACTTTCAAATTTTTTTGGCAACCTATGCAACACTAGCTGCTTCTCTCAGTTGTTTAGTTAAGAAATTAGCAACAAGAACGTTTTTGATCAATATTTATGCCTTTCTTTTTTCCTGGTGGAGCTGCTCTAAACCAGAAAATGCAGAAGAATGTAGTGAAAGATATAATTTTGTAATCACAGTTTATATGCTTCTTTTCGTTATGAAGCAAGATGATAATTTCATTGCTCAATTTTCATAATATTAAAACTGTTTTATTTACCTACACTGATAAATTATCGCATTATAAGGTGTACTTTTTCCAACATGATGCATTCAGTGTCAGCAGAACTCGAGGCTCGGATTTTTCCATTTCTTTTTCCTTTCCTTTTTCGTTGTCAATGACCCCAATCGTAAAAATATAAAACATCGAATGTAAATCTCTTTCTATATAGAATTCTCTTAAAGTATATGAAAATGAAGATAAAGAAATTAGGGGATGAATAGGGAAAACATTTCGGATTATCATCATATTTAAAGTGTAGTGACTGTTTTTCTTACTTTCAAATGAATAACTCTTACCCTTGACATTTTCAATCAAATCTTTTGAATGCCTACACAAAGAACGTTAGCACCTTTTAAGTCCCTCAACACTAAATTGAATTATGAACTTTTGAACACATCACATAAATCCTTCAAGTCCATGCTAATTTTCATCCATAAATCAATACACGCCCAATCCATTTCAAACTCCCATTTCCATCTATCAAAGAGTACCTGGTGTAACATATCCAATTTCAAGCTTTCAATTCGCTTCCAATTCACGATTGTTTCACCCTAATTCCATAGTGCGACGAAAATCGAAAGTAATTTCCAACTCAATCCTGAAAATTGTCAGAGAGAGTTCTAATTCTAATTAGTAATCCCGCTATCGAATCAAGTTGAGCGTGTAGCCAGAAGGCGAAACAGTCACAGGCACTTGTGACAGATATCGTGTAGATTTCGATGTGAATCGAAGCTATGGTCTGGGTGTCTAAGCCAGCATAATAATTTAAAGTGACTTCTACTCTTAATTTCAGACTTTTGAAGCACACAGAACCTGATAAGAGCTGCCATTTGGCTTTAGTATGTAATTTTCAAGCCAGGATGAACTCATGTCCTTATGATTGCATTCAGATGATTGAAACAAAAATAAAACCAAATTTTTTCAACAAGTTTTGAATTAATCAGGATACTTCCTGTAAAGCTTTCGTAAATTTTCGGTATTAAAAGCGACGTAATAAAACCCGGAAATCAATTTTTCGAAAATAACAAATACATAGCAACACACTCTAAAAAGTAACAAGATTGAGATATTCTTCGTCTTACGGGCGAATGTAGAAGAGAGAGTAAAAAAAAATAAGAAATCGATTCAAACTTCCAACCGTAACGAACCGAAGCAATTACAGGCCTAGGAAATCCAATTAAGGATTTTAATAAAACATGTAAATTAACAAAGCACAGGATGAAGCAAAAGCCAAACCAATCGAGTGGGATTTTAAGGATTTATATTCGAACGTCATCTCGTAGACGTGTGCAAATGTAGACTCTAGGTCAACTTTCCTTCGAACGTCGTTTGTCGGTTAGGAGTTATTTGCTATGCACAAGTTTGTTTCGATGTGGAAAATTTAGTACTTAAATAGACGTTTAATTTACTAACCTTTCGAAGGATTGTATTTCCAGCTTTGGAAAAAAACTAATATGGTTCGAAAGTTAGAAATATTTCACATCATGTGATATTATTTGATCATCGTAAAACTATAAAAAACATTAATCACTAATTCCAGCACTAATTTATTTCTCTGATGAACGCAAAAAACCGTTGTTACTTGCCAGTTAATTATAAAACGGATTACTTTCAAGACACATATTTCTATAAAAAGTGTCAGAGCAGAGAATAATGTAAAATTACGAAGATGCTTTCAAAACAAAAAACCTAATTGCATAAAATTACTAAGTAAATCTTGTTAGCATTGATCTTCATGATAATTGAAAGCTGTAAAGTTTCCATGTGCCTCATATAATTATTATATAAATGATAATTACTCCTAGATAATTTTCTTAGAACATCTCATTTACAGGTCAATGTGAAGGCATAGACAATGCATTTGATTCCTATAGACCGAATAATGTTCTACATTGTATTTGAGCACATCACTGACTTTAATAAAGAATTAATAATTTTGAAGTTTTTAGCGCATTAAAAATAATTTGTTTGGGCCATCTTAATTTTTTAGGAACCGTTGATTTCATATAAAAAAAAAGAAGATTTTTTGGAGAAAGTAAGATCAAATTTTCCTTAGACAGTCATACGATTATAGATACTGGTCAACGGTGTGAAATTGATTTAAGCTTTATGTCTCATTTTTTAATATGTACAAGGTCTGCTCCCTTTCAAGTCAGTATAGAAAATTAGGTTCATGTAAGCTCGAACTTAAGTTTAATAATTTTCATAGTTTTGAAGTCAATCAGGTTAAGGCTCAAAACTAAGTTTACAACAATTATTAACAATAAACGGTTTTAAATTTCAATAATCAACTCTACCGCAAAAGTTCTGAAAACTTCAACTGTTACTATAATTTTAAGAATTTGTCACAATATTTTTGCGAAGGTATGTACGAATATTTATGTTCCATTCATTCGATTTCAGCAAATTCTACATGAATGATTTCGACATTTATGTATTTATCGTGTTTTTAGTACTTAAGTCTTAAAAATAGCGCTTGAAAATGTTAGCATAGAGCGATCTCTGATACCGAACTTTTCCTGGCTAATCTAAAACAGTAGGATTTCCTCTTCGCCTCACTGAAATATGAAGTTTGTCGAAAATTTTATTATGAACCTCTGCTGTAAGGCTGGATATGAGTCCAGAGGCACCTTACCTCCCGCGGTCTCGTAAATTTTACAACCCCGGTATGGTTGGAGACACCCTCGTGGCGACCTGCAGTCACGAGGAGGGCCTCAACACACCCGGAGACGCCAACTGGTAAAGCGAAAAGGGTCTCAACCTTTTCCTCCTTGACACTTTTAGTGGTACTTTTAGTTTTTCCGTCGGATTTCATTTTGCCGTATCTTCGAAACTAAGCCACTTTTTCCCAAATTTCGCCCGAAACAACTCAGAAAGGTCCGCGAATTCATGCTCGACCAATAAAAATTTTTTTGGAATATATGGATGATTTTGCCCAATTTCCCCTATAACAAATTTTCTCGCCCTTAAAATATCACTATTGTACTCAACGACCACTTTCAATCATCGAAAGCAAAAAACCCCTTACTCCCCTACAAAACCGAAATTTTTGTATCACAGCAATAGGTCTTGGCCCGTTATGTCCCAAACCAGTTTAACCCAAAATTGGCCGATTTGGACCGATTTCAGCTCCTTTTGCCCTAAACATTTTTGGAATATTTGAATAAAATACTTGCAAATACGAAAATGCTCGCAAGTACGAAAATACTCTTTTCCGCAGCTAAACATTTTTCCACTGCCAAACAGTTCGTTTTAGAAAACGAAAAACGGTTCGTTTAACAAAAACGAAAAACGAAAAACGGTGAAAAACGATTCGTTTTATAAAAACGATTCGTTTAAAAAAAAACAGTTCGTTTTAGAAAAACGATTCGTTTTAGAAAAACGGTTTGTTTGAGAAAAACGAAAAACGATTCGTTTTAGAAAAACTGTTTGTTCGTTTTTTGCAGCCAAACGTTTTTTTCGAACTGTTTGGCGTTTTTGAGCCCATCACTAATCAATACCGAGTGCCGAGAAAAAGTGATGCAAAAAACACCTTTTTGCTTACATTCTTCATGCTAGTAAAACTGATGAAGCAAAGAGTTGTTGTCTTCTAAATTATTATGTATTTACCTTGATCATCGTAAAAAAATTGTTAATAAATCATGATATGATCCACGAGCAAAGCATTAAAAACAAAATCAACAAATTTACGTCAGCCGAGAAAAAATGATGGAAAAATTAAACCTTAGTCATTGTTGTTCCGGTTGAATAGTATACCTAGAGGCATTTAAAAGTTGTTTGTTTTTTATATGATTGTTTTGCTATAGCAATTATATAGGATAGAATAAAAAACTAGGTTTTCACAATACTCTAGTGTTATATTGAGTCACTCATATTTTATTTTTGCTTCAAGCATGGGCTTCATTGATTGATGGCATGTAGTGGGTTCTATCACTGCCACTCCCTGGGTCTTTTTTGCATCTTCTGTATTTCGTCCTATAGGATATCCAAGCTTCTTATGAATCTGGATATGTTTCTTGAAGGGACACTTGTTATGTCCCTGATAGAGAGAAGAGCAGAGCCAAGGAGTTCTAATCTTCATCTCGCTAGTGTTGGACAATATGTGAGAAGATGATCCACACACTTTGCTATTTCTCCACAGTATCAGCAGCAGTTTTCCCGCTCCTCACCAATTCTGTGGAAGTACTTTGCGCAAGGTAGGTGGCCTGTCAATGGTCCACATAGGGCTCTTATGCCACTTTTTCATAGAAACCAAGGTATTTTTTTTTTGAGTGCTTTAAATCCTCAAGCGCTAAGGCGTCAGGCCGAAAAGCGGCGTGCTACGGGGCCTGCGGGTTCGAATCCCGCCAGTGCCATGGCTGTAAGTGTGAATGCGTGTGACTGTCTATGAGTGTGGCAAATGGGCCCAAACTGGTGGCCTAATGCTGGCCGCGTTCCCGGCAGCCCTTTTCACTAACCTAACCTAACCTAAATCCTCAAGATTATTCTGTAGCTTTCGATGATTTTTTACTGTATTTTAATTTGCTGTCCATGTCTGCCTTTGTAAAGCCCCAGTCCGAAAAAGGACCTTGTGACGGGTATTCTTGCTCCTTCACTTGCCTTGGTATCAGCTTCTCTTGGTGCCCCTCATATCATCTCGAGACTTTTCCGTGCCTTGATTTCATTAAGTGCCTCTCTCATCTCTAAAAATATAGCTGAATTTATGTTAGCAGTGAGGGCTTGAGAATATTATTAGCTGCTAGTCGAGGCACGATTTCTTCCCAAACATGTTCAATTGAAACGAGATTGAATGATTGCGAAATATTTTAAACAATGTGTGACATTATAAGGCAGCCAGGTAAAGCTGTAGTTTTAGGGTCCATCCGCGGAGGGGGTGGGGGTTACTTTGTTTGATTCAGGGGGGTGTTCATATAACATCCCCATAAAATTTTGGCAGCGGTCACCCCCTGAGAATAAGTTACAGCCCCCTAAAGTACGCGTATTTGAGGGAAAAAGGAGTTAAATGAAATGGAGTGGGAGACCCGGAGGGGGTGGGGGGCTAGTTTGCTTGATTTAGGAGGGTGTTCATATAACATCCTCCTTTACTACTACACCTTTACCGGCAGCCACATTGAAATTTATAGGCAAATATGTTCACGATCGTTATCGTGCATAAAAATGTTATGTGCTCCTAATTTCGATTTCTGTCAACTAAACTATAGTATTTTCTTCGAAATGTATATGCACACGGTACGTCCATTGTCTTTTCTTAAACAAAAGTTAAATTTGTACAATCAATTAGCACTCATGCTTCTCCAAACCGAAATATATGTTCGTCTATTTATATAAAATATATTATGTATTCTGTTTCTTACATGGCTTTGTACATACCCAAGCGTGACCATCATTCTGGAATTCTAAACCCTCATTTAAATTCTCTCTGGAAAAACTCAAATTTGTTTTCACGATTAGATTCCCTGACAAAAAATTTCTTTAGCGGAACAAAAAACCAGTATACATACAGTGGCTCACAGCTTATTTGATACAGTGACTATTTAAAAATGCAAATCACTGTAACTTTGAAATTGAGAACCCTATCCAAAAAATTTAAACGTATTTGACTAGATGTATGTTCAACGAATACAATGCAAACAAAAAATGTCCCAGCAATATCCCTCGGCGTCCGGTAAAAGAGAAATACCACTGGTGCAGAAAAATTGCAGCTCACAGCTTACAGACACTTCAATGCGAATAAACTTCTATTTGTCGCGCCGTTAATCTGTCTTGTTTTTGTTTCTTGAATTTTTGATTATGTTAGACATTGGCTTAGGTAATTTTTAGCAAGATCTTGTAAGCTGAAGTGCCAAAATGAGCCAAAATTGTAAAATGGGTCATCGCACCACAATTGAACAGCGCGAATTGGTATTAAACCACTTTAAAAAAGGACAAAGTGTTGGAAAAATTGCTGAAAGTGTAAATTTGAGTGTTTCTACAGTGCAACACATAATTGAGCCCTTCGTACACGAAAATCGGGTAGAAAATAAGAGGAGAAATGCGCCAAACAATATTTTCACCGTATCCGACGAACGATACATTGTAAGGAAAGTGAAAGCAAACACAAAGATTTCCGCTCCAAAATTGGTTACTGAGGTTCATCGTGAGTTAAGGAAGTCATGTAGTGCTGAATCCGTCTGACGAGTGCTTCGCGACCATGATTTCAGGGTCCGAGTAGCTCGTAGGAAGCCTTTCATTTTCAAAAAAAATACAATAAGCCGATTTGCCTTTGCCAAAGAGCATGTGGGAAAGCCACCCGCGTCCTGGAATATGGTTATTTTTGCAGACGAGTCCAAGTTTAACATTTTTGGCTCCGACGGAATGTCATATGTCTGGCGCAAGGCAAACACTGAGCTAAACAAGGAGAACCTCAAATCTACTGTGAAGCATGGTGGTGGTAATGTGATAGTTTGGGCCTGCATGTCCGCAGCCGGAGTCAGAAATTTAAAGAGTATTGAGGAAACAATGAACCAAACAAAGTACCTTGATGTACACAAAAACAATTTGCTGCAAAGTGCTAAAAAACTGGGTGTTCGCGACCAATTTCGGTTGTACCAAGACAACGATCCAAACCACAAGTTGGGAATTGTGCAGTCCTGGCCAATTTGGGATTGCCCTCATTTGATGTCTCCGCCGGCACAGTCACCAGATATGAACGTCATTGAGAATCTGTGGACTTTGTTGGATAACAACATTAGAAAACACAAGATTTCTAATAAACAAGACCTGAAGAAAGCACTGCTAGAGGTATGGCAAAAAATTACTCCTGACATCACAAAAAAACTCGTTGATTCAATGCCGAATAGGCTCCAGGCTCTGCTTAAGTCTAAGGACTATCTTACAAAGTATTGAAATCAACTGGAAACCTCATATTTCACAACAATTTTAATGTTTAATCAAACTGTATCAAATAAGCTGTGACATGAAATTTGTTATTATTTTTAGTTTTTTTGTTTTTTAAGATGTAAAACAGCAACTTTGTAACAAATATAAACTTGTTTAATAAACAACAAACAATTGCCTTCAAAATGGTGTTCAAATTTTTTTGATATTGTTATTATTTTTTGAGTTATTGCAACTTAATTTTTTAAAGAAGCACTGTATCAAATAAGCTGTGAGCCACTGTATTTATGGACCGTAAATTCTTTTGTATTGAATGTCGCGGTAAGTTTTACTAGAGATAGAAAAGTACCCTTTTTAATTTTCCATTTAATTATTCGACTATTACGTTATGCCAATTTCTTTTGGCGATCAAATCGTTTCCTATTTTCTTCACTTTTATTTTTTAGCACCCATCTATGGCCCGACAAATGGTTGAAATGACCCTATTGACAATAGACGTGATGTCTTTTTGCTGTACAAGCTGAATATGTATAGCCGCGAAATAATCCTTTTTCAATTCTTTTTTGTGGACACTATGTTAAAAACTAGCATTAAACTTACCAAACTATGAGCTACCAGTTTGAAGCTATATTTTTAAAGAGCTGTTAATTAAGCATCAAAACTTGGAATCCAGGTAATTACATCTTATGGCATCACTTTTTCTCGGTAATGTATCTTAAATCAATCTTCATGTCATTTTATGTGGTCTCATTCGGTAAGTAGATTCCAAATAATTTTTACGTAAGAGATTCGCACACGATCTCTGTAATACAAACCACTGAATATCATTATCGTTCATATCAACCATTAATTATTCACATTTATTTTTCAACCAACTACTTTAACTTACATCCTCACTTGATATTTATTCAAATCAATTACGTTCACTTTAGTCTTGCTCTAATTACCATCTTTCGTAACATCACAAAAACTGGTAAATTTTCAACGAAAAATATCTCCAAAATACATCTTTTTCATGCATTCTAATCTCGCTCATTTCCGTTTATGTTCATACCTCGTTAGTATATACTTTCGATTGTATGCCTCATTTCGCGCCGTTAAATTAATTTCAACATCTTCACCAAACAACGAGCAATTACACATCGACACACAGTACAGTCAACAACCTTTCGCAATACTTCTCGACAATGCAATTAAATCCGCTTTAGCGCACTGTGCAATATTTCGGTGCATTTCAGTAGTCGCGCTATGAGTTCATAAATACGGGTTTCAGTGCACAAAAACGAAATCCGCCGAACGGAGACTTGAATTCTTCTTGCATTCGGTGCACCGTGCTTGTTGCACGAGCCATCTATCATAGTGGAGATCTTGTGGACGCTCCACGTATGGCTGTTGAATTGAATGCATCTCCATCGATCATATGCGGAGAAGGCGAATGGGAAAAAGCTGAGTGCCGCAAAAACCGAGCACCTTACGACCTTGGACCAGATAGTTCGGAAAATGCTAATTGATTGCGAATGGTCGTAGCTGGCATCCAAGTTGGGAAAAGTGAATGAAATGGCAATTTATCTTATCCACCTTATTTGATTATTTGATTATCTGACCATTTCATAAGAGAGCCAACGAGCTGTGAATTGGCGTAGAGGTATTTCGATATAAATCGAATGAATGTACAACCGGTTGTGATACTTTTAACGGTAAAAAAAATTATTTCGATAATGCAGTTTGAGGACACTGCGCTAGTTCAAGGGAAACAGATTACTTCCTAAGAAGATGATAACTACCAAAAGCTCCCTTCGAATATCAGATCCAAAAGAAATCCATTCAATTTTATTAAATTCCATATTTCATTAAATTTCGAATGTACCTATTTGATTGAATTTAATCCTCTTATCGATGCGTGACGAGTACCACGATTGTTATTATCCTTGAGTTACTTCTCGGTTGACTGCAGTGTTTCACAGAGTGTAACTATTACAAAATCTTCCGTACACGATCACTTCACTAGCACAGAATTCTGCTGGAATTGCAACTTCCAAGAATTTTTTTTTGCTTTTTGCTTCAATATTTCACAATTCACACAGGTTTCATCAACAAACAATTTTTACTGCAATATAAACAATACAAAACGTCGTCAGGCGTTAAAAAGAAACTCGAAACGCAATTCAAACCCGCCACGGTTGTAAGTATACTGAGCTGAGATTGTTGTCTTGAGTCGCGTTCGAAGCTAAGAAATGTTAAATTCTAAGATGGGGAACCGTTCAAGTGACGCAGTGGGGATCACATCATCTCGGATCTCATTCAAATTGAGCAAATCGCGAACTTAAACTTGTCTAGAGTTTTATAGTACGCCATAAAATGAGCTACTTTTCTGCATTGGCTGTTGCTTCGAAAAGGTATATGTGATCGACCATGATGACCCTGAAATGTACATTGTTAGCACATTTTTTGATCGTATAGCATGATTGGACATAAAAGTGAATTTTTACGAGCAAAGATGATTCAGAAGATAGTTGACGATCTGTGTACTTTGCGTTTGGTTAATGGTCACCGGATCGTCGAATAGGATAGGTCTTACCCATTAGTCAGAAAATGACAAAAAATTTAATTTGACGTAAAATCATTTGGAAAGAAAAATAATGGTACTTGTTATGATATCTTTAAAATAAGTTTCTATACTATGTTTCCGTAGTTGGATTTGCTTTCCTAGAACATATTTTGATGGTCAAAATTATTTTAAAATAATATACATTTTAAAGTAATATATTTCAAGCGAAATTGTCGTGCTAAAGATTTTAGCTGAAACCACTTAAAGTCAAATAAGATAAAAAAATTTCAATTTAGATCCGTTCAGTTAAATTCTTGGGTTTTTGAAGTTTTTTGGGTTTTGAAAATTTTAATATATTTGTTTATTTGTTATAATGTCTTATAACCAATTATAGATTAGAAAATTATAATGAAAGAAAAATAATCAGAAAATAAGATCATTATAATATAAGAGCACAGTATGAGAAAAATTATTATGCATTAAAAAATTAAATAAATTGAAAATTTAACATTTTCAAAAATTCACATTATATTTGAGTATTTTATTTTTCGACAGGTTTTTATGTGCAAAGAAGAGTTTCAAATCGTTGTATTGCCTAAGAATACGCAACAACGGTGAATAAAAGTAAATTTCAGTTTACGTGGCATGAACGTTAAACACAAAAGAGAATCTGTTAAATCGACTAAATTCCCGTACAGAAACCTGTTTATAATATCAAAACTCAAAGATTATAGTCAGAATGAGGCATATTGATTTTGTAAAACAATGAGCGGAAAAACCTACGTTGTACGGATTCTAAGGTATGCACAAAGTATTGGTTCAGCACAGTTCAAAACAGGTTTGGGGAGGCTAACAACTGGTTTGGATCTATGGATCAAGTCAGACAGTCTAGAGACCTTGGTACTGATGTGCATTATCTGTGGATGGAGTTTAAGTAAGTTTCGAGTCAAAGATCACGCTGAGTTCCTTAAAATTGACAGCAACATTAAGAAAGGAATTTAATTTATTTATTAACCAAGCAAGGTACAAGTTACATATACAGTAAAAAAAAGCAAAATTGGAAATCATAATGAGCAAATAAAAATACAACGAAAAATAAAATAAAATAACTAACAAAATAAATCAATAATAAATTAATAAATAACAAATAAATAAAATATTGACATATAGCTTAGGATAAAGGGTTGCGCATGGCTTGAAAAAGCGAGGATTTGAAGGATCATTTTGAGACTGTTGGAGAATACAGATTACTTATGCTATGTATGGACTCGAGTCTGTTACTGTGGGTTTCAAAAGCCGGATTCTAGCAGATAGAGGCATATCCGAGAATTTTACCAACTGAGTTCGATTTCGAAGGCAAGAAGTCAACCAGCTAAGCAAAGATCCACTAAGTCCGAATTTCAGTAGCTTTAGAATTAAGGTAGGGTGGTCAACTCTGTCAAAAGCTTTACTAAAGTCTGTAGAGACTGCGTCAACTTGGTATCTTTTCTCCATTTTACACAGGACGTCTGAGATTAGGACTGTCAAATTTGTGGTAGTTGAGCGACCTTTTCTAAAACCATATTGTAGACGGGAATCAACAAGTGGAAAAAGTTTATCGTGGACAATATTTTCAAAAAGTTTTGGAATAGAAGATAAGATGGCAATACTGCCCTACTAAGCGCAAAAGCGCTATCTAAAAAAAAAATCGAAAAATTGATATTTATAACATTAGAAAGCTTAAAACAATACGCATCTAATAAACTAAGCCTTTTACTGGTATCTTATTTAAAACATATGGAAAACACCTTAAGAAAGTTTTTTAAATCTAAGTACCCAATGTATCCAAGAGCGGAAGACCGCTCACCGAGAAAAGTGGATTAAGGGAAATCCTCCACCAGCTCCACAAAAAAAAACCAGTTCCTCGTTGCCTATCTCAATTTTACCTTAAATCACTAAGGGAATTAGAAGTACATATACCAATATTACTACTTTTACAAAACTTCAATTATCTCGAAACTCGCTTTCATTTAGGTACCGCTTTTGCGCTTAGTAGGGTAGAATACCTCTATAATTTTCGATACAGCGTCTATCACCATTTTTGAAGATGGTTGTGACACATGAAAATTTCCAACAGGATGGGAAAACTCCAAACGAAAGTGATCTGTTGAAAAAAAAATGAAAGGGAGCTATAAATCGCTCTACACATTTGCGCAAGAAAGTAGGAGGAAAAAGATCTGGCCCTGGATCTTTGTTGCAGTCGAGTTCCGAAATAGCTTTGCGTATTTTGTCACGTATAATTTCTAAGTGGCTGGCAAAAGCTGTAGAAGCAGAATGAGAGAAAGGAAGATGTGAGTTTGATGAGTCAGGTGCAATGAAAATATTCTGGAAACTATCTACGAATAAATCGCAAATCTCATTAGGAGAGGAAAAAGTGATATCATTAAAGGACATCGACGATGGATAACCAGCAGTTTTTCGCTTCACATTTACAAATTCGTAAAAATTTTTAGGGTCGCGGATTATATTTCCATCTGTTGTCTTAATATAATTGTCATAAGCCTCGTGAGACTTTGCCAAAAATTGCTTGGCAGCTTCATTACATTCATCCTGAATAGCAGAACTAATGTCGATGTTGTTTTTAATCCGCTTATAAAGTTTGTTCCTACGATTTCGCAAATGCCTAAGGTCCCTATCAAGCCATGGCTCAGACAACGTTTTTTTTTTATATCTTAGGTACATATCTTTCAACGGTGTCAAATATTTTGTTATAAAAAGTAGAAATGGCTTCTTCAAGATCTAACGTTGAAAGAGTATTCGTCGAATCTACAGAGTCAAGGTGATGGTGCTATATACAATTGAATCATTGTACGCTCTAAAGTAAATAAAATCAGAAGTGGGAAGTTCAACTGATAGTGCAGTGTGGTGTAAACTATTTGTAAAAAGATGCTCTGCGTCATTAGTTGGACTTACCACTACTTCGTCATAGGCGTTTGTTAATACAAGATCCAACCAATGACCGTTTCGGTTGGGAGTTGGAGAGACTTGTTGCAAATTGTCGCCATAAAAAGTACTCGTAAGGCTGAAGTCGTTGGAATCTGAGAGGTTAACAGGGAGAAGAAATGCGTCGTTTTCATCGCGGATAAAACATAAGTTGGGACTATTGAAATCCCCTAGGAATATTATGGAACAGAGTAAGAGCAGTTAATAAGTGTTGTTTCTTTCGTGTAACACATTTGTTGAAACTTCGTAAAATTCAGAGCTAGTGCATTAGCTATGCACCAGTTTTTAACGCAGAGAAGTCATGTCGCACCTGATAACGGTTTTCAAATTTAACTTATTTATTTATTTATTCATTCACCAAGCAAGGCGCACATGTATAGAAAAATAAAATAAAATAAAATAGAACATACATAAAATTACGAAACAAAAAAAAACTCTAGATGAAAACAAGAACAATAAATAACGCTTGAAAAATTAGTTATAAAAAGATAATAAATAAATTAATAAATAAATGAATAATAAATAAATGAATAACATTTAAATACCAAAGTTACAAAATGTCTACAAATTGAATATATATATATTTATTAGTATGATGGAGGAAGGGGGATACTATGAAGATAGAGCGTTGATAATGTTATTTTTAAAAGTTGCTTTAGATATCGTAGGAGAAAAGATCTCGCTCATGCTATTGAATAGCCTGCAGCACCTATTTATTGCCTCGTTTGCTGCATATGTTATATTGTTTTGGTATTCAATAAGCAAACGTCGGGATCTATTGCCTCTCAAGGGCTATTGAGCACAAACTTTTCTTTCAAGTAGATGACATTCGCCACGTCTCTGACAACATCGAAGCTGAAGCAGGCAGATAACATTAATCTCCTCGACGCAAGGGTAACAAGTTAAGTCATTTAAGGCGATATGATAGATTAGTGAAATCATAAGGTTTGAAAAGATCTCTCAGAGCGAATAGTAAGAACTGCTTCTGAACAGACTCAAATCTTTGGCAATGAATTTCGAAAGCCGGGTTCCAGATAGTGCACGTATACTCAAGAAGAGGAGGCACGAGTGACATATATAAGGATTTAATAACCCAGTGATTCTTAAACTCTACGGGTCGTCGCTTAATGAAGCCAAGTTGTTTACTTGCTCTGGAAAGCACTATATCATAATGTAAATTGAAGCGGAACTTTTTATCCAGAATGACACCGAGGTCTAATATGTTGTCAATCCTACTGAGTGCCTTGTTGTTGAGGTGGTACGTATAATGAACGCGTTAAGTTTTGCGAAAGAAACTAATTGTTAGATATACAAATATTAAAATGAAGAGGGCTAAGATGACTTCCTTGAGGTACACCGGATTTAATGTCGACTTTCTTAGCAATAAGACCTTGAAATTTTACGAATTGAAAGCGGTAGTGGAGATAGGAGCCAAGCCGTTTTAGCAAAGATCCTGCAATTCGAAATTGTTTCAGTTTGGGAATCAAAATGGAGTGATCAACTCGGTCAAATGCTTAGCTAAAGTCTGTATAGCCTCCGTCGATTTGATCACCTTTCTCTATTTTGCATAAAACATTAGAAAGAAGCACCATAAGATTAGTTGTAGTTGAACGATTTTTCTTAAATCCATGCTGCTGCTCGTTCAAGCGAGCGTCGATCAGAAGAGAAAGTTTGGAGTAGATGATTTTTTGAAATAGTTTGAAAATTGCAGATAGAATGGCAATGCCTCTATAATTTTGAATAAAACGTCTATCATCTCTTTTATAAATTGGTGTAATGTAAGCAAATTTCCAATACGAAGGAACTAGCCCAGAGAAGAGAAAATTAGGAAAAGTAGGAGGGAGGAGGTCAGGTCCAGGGCCCTTGTTACAGTCAAGCTCCATAATGACAGTAAATATTTCATTCCTCGATATGGTCATATCATCAGCAAAAATTGTTTGAGTCGCACCTGGATGCTAACTGGTCCAAAAACTTGTTGAAAATGGTCAGCAAATTGCAGATCTCCTGAGGAGAAGAAGACAACATCGAATTTTCAGTGAACATTGAAGAAGGGTAGCCGGTTGTTTTCCGCTTCATATTAATAAAATCAAAAAATATTTTGTGGTCGCGGATTATATTCTCACCAGTAGTTTTGTTCATGTTTTGAATACTCTGATCATCTTGAAGTCATCATCATACATAAGACAGAAAGAACGTTAACGGGATGGTAGGTCATTTATGAACACCGGAATCAACAGAGGGCCAAGAATTAAGCTTTGCGGAACTCCTGAGGAAGTATAAAATGGAACAGAGTTGTAGAAAAAGATCAACAACATAAAAAGTGAATCATAAAAGTAGGAGATAAGATTTCAATCTCTATTAACAAAACCTGAAGAGTACATATCAATTTCGGGAATCAGTATTGAATGAAGGCTGCTAAGCCGATTTCATTCAGTACTTATTGAATTATTCTGATTTAACTCATTCAGTAATCGAAATATTCCGCTGGAATTCTGCATGTCTCAGAACTGGAAGTTATGTTACTCGAGCTGGTTAATTATTTGTAGTGCTTACCGCTAATTAAACGAAACAAGATGTACTGAATAGTTTGAAAATGAAATGAAATTTCAGGAAAATGATTCCTGACTCAGACGATATGGTTGTTCTTGCATATTTTTGAATCGAACTGCAAAATAAACAGAGCTGGTTCTGTTCATAAAACACCCAAAACTCAAACTTATCTTCAATTTGCACAAGAATACCAATCTTAAATATCTAACTAGAGAAATGTCTATTAAAGTTACGCTCTCTGTGAGCAAAACTTTTCCTACTCGAAAGTTTGCCAGTCATTTTCCACCCACCAGCTTGAATCAGAATCGTCAATTTGCCTAATGTACCCCGCGGACAATCAACGCATCATGTAGTTTTATGCGAACTTAAAATACTGCATTGTTCGGTTTTATCTGCATATTCGAAAAGTTGAACATTTAATTTCACGAAAACTTCGCCGCAAACACTTGCTGCGAAGATAAATGTGAACTTACTTTTCGTATGACATTACTTACCACATCTCGAAATGTTTGTCTATTTGGAGAAAGTACGATTCGATGTGAAACTTTCTCAAGCGTGTCCTGTTCTCAGGATGATTCGTTTTCGTGAAAATGCATTTTACGTTTATTACCAGCTGTTATTCAGGCTAGTTCGTAAAGTTTAAGGACAAACCATGCGTTTGAATGAGAGGTTATCTGGAATGAACACTGCATTTATGATTGTACGTGGAGCTAAGTAGATCGGAAAGATACTGCACTTGAGACAAATATATCTTGAATTGTTATTTATTGCAAATTATCCATGTCAACTGGTTTAGAAGTGGGTTTAGAATTCACATTGAAGTTTGAAAGTTAATAAATGGAACTTCTAAAATTTTGGGCTCAAAGAACTCAATGGAAAACAAAATAGGTGGATAGTTGTATGTAGATTGCAGTTTAAACGGAATTTCAATACGGTTTTTCAGCGGTCTCATACGCTTTGATAAATGTAGTACATAGGTGTATTGGTAAATGATAATGTCTTCCGATTTTCCAAACTCCTTCCTCTCCTCAAATCACATTTATTGGCGGAATATTCCTTATTCAACTTTTTCTTGAAGTTTATGTCTTCCCCTTTTTGTACAAAAACTAGTCGCCAAAACCAAAGCAATGCTATGCCTCAGGTTTTTGATTTTGCAAGGAACTATAACACGAATCCCTTGACACAAGCGGCATCAACAATGTACATAATAGTAACTGAATACATATTCTGACTATAAAAATGGTAAGTTATAAGTTAGTTAAAGCGAATTACTACTTTCGATACCTTTTGGCGAATAAAAGGAATATCTCCGACACTTTCATGCAATACACTACAGAGAATTTCGTTTGTTGCCAGCGAATGTTCGATGCACTTATTGTTTCTTGATGGGATTATAAATTCTCACAACACATTCTCACCTATCAGCTAACATGGATATATACATACATTCTCCCCTATCATTTGAGAGTATGCTTTTCTCACTTTTGCATATGATAGAGTGAACTTATTTGGTTCTGGTTTTAAGTGAACTTATTTTGGTTCTTCTTAGGTGCCAGCTGATGGTAAATCCTTCACTCTTTGCCAATCTCTTCCATCAGGCAAATATCGCATAATACCGTTATTTCCATCCTATTTATTAGTTCTTATGCTATGGTACAGTTCAGAAACAGGCAAATTGAGCAGACTGTAGAGAGAATATTCAGAACGGAAACACCACAAGGGAGGATCATATCACCCTTTTCCCGATCTTGATAGTCAACAACATACTGGAAAATATAGGGGCCAGTGGTTTCGAGGTGCGTATACTGACGAGATTGTGTTACTTTTGAGGGGTTTCATGTCCCATTCTGGCCTTTTTTTTAGTAATACTTGTTCAAATTGATTAGCTGATGACACGGATGATAATTTAGACATAATATAATTCCAATAACATAATTGGAAATATTGGTGATTCAGATTCAATTTTCATTCCACGACTAATTTTTTCCGTAGATGAACCAACAACCCATAGTGGCGTAACAAGTCCACTCCAATGATAGACTGTCAAAAATTTGCCATAGTGAAACTCCACAGAAATGGTCGTCGCAGACCGAGGTCGAGTATTAAAAATGTTTCGTCGTACACACCGATCGGCGTGCTATTGACAGCATATAGTCTGCACTCCTTTGATTCTTTGTGATGTTTTGTCTTCGGAAAAACTGACACATTAGCATCAGTGCTGTCGTTTTGGAAATTTTCAGGGGAGTATATTTCCTAATCCAAAGGGAGTACTTTACATTAAAAGGGAGTACAGTAGTTTTTTTTTTATGTATTGCTAGTCAAACAGAGACTATGGTAGCGTATACACCGCACGTTTAGTCCGCGGACTAAACACCAAATTCCACCTACATTTTTATTCCACGTGGTGTAAACACTCACGGACCGATCTAAATTTAGGTCGATCCACGATTTCAAGCGACATGACCTAAAATAGGTCGTGGACTATATACCGCTGTAAACACACGCGACCTAAACATTGATTTTTGCGCGACTATTAATAATGTATGTATGTTGAATATAAGCTCATTACATCCCCCTTTGACACAAAATCATTGAAATAAATATGTTCGAGAGACAAATGAAACGATAAATACAATGCATGAACGAAAATTAGTCTAAATAACAGCTGTCATATACGAACGAGGACTAAATTGGATCTAAGCAAATTTTAGGTCAGGTTGGTGTTAACACCTTAGGACTAAGTTCGCTTAGTCCGCGCTTTAGGTCAGGTCACTTTTGGTCCGACCGGTGTAAGCCCGCACTATGAGTTTAGACTTGCTGGTTTCACATAAGTTGGATGAATAAAGGTCTACCATGTCATGAGTCTGGTTACGCGGCGTATATGCGCCATGCAATGCAAAGCATATGTTGCACCCAAAAACAAATTTCGGAACTACCAGAGGCATGCATATATAAGGCGTGTTTTTTTCTCCTCTATCTAGCAGAGAACATAGTATACGCATTGGAAACAACAACACTTCTGTACCAGTGAATTCACTAGTACAGAAATTCTATTCCTCATATGTAGTTCACGTGCTGAACTATAGAATGTGCTGATAGAAAAAAGAAAAGCTCGTGAGAAGTTGTCTTTTTTGCTGTGAGGTGACTTTGGTTTTTTCAAGGTTATGTTGAAGGTTTTGGTAGTTAGGAAATTTGAAAAAGCCCTCATAATGTGTAGAATATTAAAAGAAGTAATTTTCTATTAGTTCTTTTTCTATTTTCTATCGATTGTGGTAGTTTATACTCGTTATTTCCTCCCTTAATTTTCAGTTGTTTTGTGCTACCACAGTGAATAGAGCAACCGTTGTCAGTCTTAGCAAATGCACTGTTGTTTTATGCAAGATCGTTGTTTTTGCGGCATAGTTCTATTCTGTTCTGTTTCGGAGCAAATAAACACGCCTATAATTATTGTTATGAGCTGTCCGTAAGCAAAGTGGTGGTGAGATAAGATTTCGAAAACAACGTTTTCCAACGAAAGCCACCTCGTCGCAGATGTGTTTAATGTTTAATGGATTTTAATGTTAAAGCTCTCTAAATATTGCGAGCCAAGACTTCAATGTGCTAGGGCAGCTTTTTGCGGGTGCAGGTCATATGCAGGTCATAACACACAAATTTAGAAAATCTATTTTAAGGAAGGATTTGACACCTTGCTTATTACCCATCATAATCGAAGCTTCGTCTAAAGCAAATTTTACTAAGTTTTTCAAAGAAATATTCAAATCGTATAAATACTTCGGCAGATTGTAATATATTGACTTTGCATCACATTGAGAGTGTCGGCGTCGGTGTCTTACGAAATGCAGAGATCAAGTAGCAGTAAAAATTATGCTATGTTTATTAATAATTGCCGTGTTCCATTTTTGCTAATTAGTATTTGCAAGTACTTGGGAGTAGAGCACAAAAGGAACGCCATCTTCGTTCATACAAGCAGATCCTAACCTGTCAAATTATATGCAGTTTTCAAATGTAAAACAGTTGAAAATAAAGGGAGAAAACAACGAGTATAAACTACCACAATCGGTAAAGAATATAAAAGGAACTAGCAGAAAATTACATCTTTTAACTTTCCACACATTATGAGGGCTATTTCTAATTTCCTAACTACCAAAACATTCAACATAACCATGAAAAAATCAAAACCACCTATTGACAGCTAACACTACCAATGACAACTAATATAGCCACCTCATGGCAAAAAAGGCGTAACTACTCATGAACTACTCGCGAACGAGAGCGCGAGTAGTTGGAAGTAGCCAGAAGTACTTGCGAGTACTAAATAGTAATAATGGAACACGGGCAATAAAAGAAAAGAAAAGAAGAAAATTTGCGATTTCCCGCACGTATTCAAAATTTGAATGTGTTAGTCCATAGATGGCGTTTTTCATGGAAAATTATTATTGATCGTATGTGACATTCCAAGTTAAAATTCCGTTTATTGGAAATTTTAACTTCACAGTTATAATTGAAATATATCCAGAGTCGCACAACTAGTGCAGAGTTTTCACGTTCAGAGTTTAACGAATTAATACGAATTGATAAAGGCGATACAGAAACATACAGAGTCTAACGAATTAAAACGAATTAATAAAGACGATACAAAAACAAAGAGAGTTCCAGAAGACCTAAGAACCTATCGTGGACTTCTCCCCAGTTAAAGTCGAAATATCGAACTAGGGCCAAACATTTGATTGTACTTATATTTGTCGTTTCGTCCAGGATAAGGGATATATATATTTTTTTTTGCAAAATTTTGGCTATTTGCTCACACGATTCATTCTTCAATATGAAATTAGTGACATTATTAAACTTCGCTTTCCCACACTTCAACAATTTTACAATTTCAGAATCTTGGGTAATTAATTTTTAATTAAATTGCTGCCTGTGAAACAAAAAGTAGAAGTCAAACTGAAAATTCGAGCATTTCATTGCATTCTCAACTTACCGTTGATTTCATCATTCACTTCAAACAGGCAGTTGAAATATTCTTCACAGAATTTTTCGAAATACTATTGTACAAAAACTCGATCAGGACGTAAACCAACTATATCTGAAAGGGACAAACGCCAGATATTTATTATAATGCAGTTACACCTTACAGCTGCTCATATTGAGGCTGAATTGAAGGGATCAGTGCTCACCAGACGCATTAGGCAAATCCTGGATAAAAAATAAAATGCGGTCTGGACAAAACGTGTTAAAACACCAAGGCTAAATGAGGGATACAAAACGGCCAGAATGGATTTCGCCAAAAATTTTATAAAATATGACGAAGAGAGAAGAAAATTGTGTTAAGCGACGAAAAGAAATTTAATATGGGTGGCCCAAATGGTTGCCAATTTTATTGGCATGATTTACGAAAGGCCCCGGAAATAAGAAAGAGCCAAAATTTCTGAGGTAGCTCTGCTATGGTAAGGGGTAAGGTTCCATTGGCATGGGTTCCTACTCCCAAATATACTCCAATGAAAATTTTTCCATCATGGTAAGGTTCCATTAGCATGGGTTCCCACTCGTATGAATTCGGCAATGTATACAGAGTTATTAGAAGATATGCTAATCGACAACGCCGAACAGATTGTAGGACCGGATTTTATCTTCCAACAAGACAACGCGGCTATCCATGTTTCGAAATACACCAAACGTTGGTTTAGAGAAAATGATAAACCTGTGCTTGATTGGCCTGCTTGCAGCCCTGAACTAAATCCCACAAAGAACCTATGGGGCATTTTGGCTCATCGAGTTTACAGAGACGGCAAGCAATACAATACTGTCCAGAAGCGGAAGACAGCAATTAAAAAAGAATAGAATGGAATTGAAGAAAATATAATAAACAAATTAATTTCATCAATGCCAAATAGATTAATTGAAGTCCTCCAAAAGAAAGGAGGACACACCAAATACTAATTAATAATAAAGAACTATTTTAGTCGATATATCGGCAATACGAATATGGATTTATATATATTTCCACCGAAATATTTTTTTTTTCATTTTTTCCCCATATATGAACTATTATTATGTTCATTTTCTTATTTTTTATTTGCTTTTGGTATTGTGATTAATATAATAGAATTAAAGTTAAAAAAATATATGCATAGATCAAATATTTTAATTAAATAGAGTGACTTTATAGTTATTTTCTCCACTGCATGAGTATTAACAGTGTTCCCAGTGAAAAGGGAGTACTTTGCAAGTGAAGGGAGTACAGTAGTACGGTAACTAAAAACGGAGTACAAATACTCCGATCGGAGTACAACGACAGCACTGATTAGCATCTATATCTACCAAAAAAACGCAGTCCAGATTTTTTATCCGTTATGGTAAGTCGGATTTGGTGGAGTAGGTCATCCTGTGTTGCCGCGACGCGGGATGTTTTTTGACGTCGTTTCGGTGTTTTTCCACTGGCAGGGTGCTTTGCAGTTTCTTGCAAGTTTGCCAAAGTAAGTATAGAAAAAATAAAATCTTCTTCTCGGCCGTGATTCAAGTTTTGTTTGATCTATCACAAGATCTGGCGTGCGATTGATTGCGCGCCCACAATTCTGATCACTCAAGACGGTCTGGATTTTGCTATAGTGCTTCGTTTCTCACCTCTGGTTCTCGTTGTTGTAGAGAAGCTGAAACTGGAAGTGGATTTCGCAACTCCAAATTTAAATGTGCTATCAACGCCATTCGAAATGCAAAGAGCGACGCAGAAATTCTCTGAAACAACGTTTTGGGGAAAGTATTCGTCCCTTGTTCTCCTCCTGTACTCCTAAGATCCAGGAAATGATGTCACGGCTTTTTGGCTTCCAAGCTTTGATCCTGAAATAGCCGTCGAAAGAGTAAATCTGTAGATTTAGTAAAAGCTGAACGAATCCTTTGTTTTACTGATTTGTGCTTATTTTCCACCGGATGATTTCTTGCGATGCAGATTACATGCATATTGAATCACGTATTTGAATTCCGGTTCAGCGTGCGTAATTTGGCCATCAGACTTCCACTTATCTGAACGAAAACTGTGAATCCAGCCTGTAAAAAGCAGAAAACACAACGCTTCTACGAATAAGTTATGTGACGTTCCGACCATAGGCATTGGTGTAAGGTCCTGGAGATAATGTGTATGACTGGCCTAAGTGGCGCAACAAAAACTCAGGTTTTGTCAGGGCTATCATCAGGCAGATCGCCGTAGCCATTAAATATGATGTCACTGTCACTTCCAAAATGGTGACACTATAAAATGTCACTGTCACTTCCAAAATGGTGACACTATAAAATGTCACTGTCACTTCCAAAATGGTGATACTAGCACATTACGTCATAATTGTCATTCATAGAAGGTATTTAAAAACTCCAGCGTTCAAAATGGTGTCAAAAGCAGAATCGCATCACTGACGGAACTACCTTGATCAAAAAGTTTGAGGAATGCATTCAGAAAATTAAAATACATGTTTATACATCAAAATTAATTGTGTCCCCTTCAACGTACTCTCCATTGATTGCAACGCACTTATGCCAGCGCCTGACCCAATCCACGAAACATTTTTTATAATTGGTTTTCGGTATGACCATGAGAGCCGTCTTCAATTTTTCCATTATCTCCTCTCGGCTGCTAAAACGCGTTCCCCAGAGCGGTTTCATGAGTTGATCGAACAGGAAGAAGTTACAGGGAGTCAAATCAGGTGAATTCGGTGGCTGTTGGATGGTATTCGTTCTGTTCTTGGCAAAAAAAACTAGGATAACGATGGCATTGTGCGACAGTGCGTTATCGACGTGCAAAAACCACGAGTTATTTGCCCACGTAACTGGTATTTTTTATGGCAAATCGCTTCATGCAAACGTCTCCTTACGCTCAAGTAAAAATCCTCGTTGACTGTCTAGTATTTTGTTAATAATTCATGATGCACAACACCGTTGTAATCCATAAAAACCATCAGCATCACCATCTTTGGCGACTGAAAATGACGTGGTTTTTTCGGCTTTGGCACATTTGGTGTACGCCATTCTCTCGCTTGACGTCTGGATTACGTGTCATACTCAAACATCCAAACCTTGGGTCCAGTAATGATGCGTCTGATGAATGTTGGTTCAGATTTAGACTTGAAAATCATGTCTTTTACCACATCAACGCGGTCTCTTTTTTGCATGAAATTCCGGTCTTTCGGCACCAGCTTTGCAGCGACACATCTCAAGCCCAAATCATTAACCAAAATACTTTGGACGGATTTATAAGCGATATACAAGCTCTGTGCCAGCTTTCTGATAGTCAATTTGCGGTTTTCGGCCATCATTTCTTTGGTTTTATCGATGTTTTACCTGGTTTTCGATGTCGTCGGCCTGCCACTTCTGAAGCGTTCATACCACACATAAGCCTGAATAACAATACAACGATTTTTCGCACTGGGCCGAGAAAAGCTGCTGTCAAAAAATTAGAAAGAACTGGTTTGTATGGTAACGCCCACAATGCTGAAGGCCGAAATTTTCAAAGCGTCAGAATTTGCCAAATTTCTAAGATAGGTTGGCGTAGGTTGGCATCACCACTAGGTTGAATTAAGTCTGCTTGAATTAGGTTGAATGGTCCGGTGGAATAGACAAGCGATGGCTGATATGTATTGTGATAAGCCAACCTAATCCTCGTACAACAGAATTTAGTAATACAAAAGAAAAAAAAATGAATTAGGTTGGTGCCTTGGTTGCATTAACAGCGACATTTTTGCTGCATTGTGGCTCACCAAATTCAACTGCGAAATTCTACATAGAAATACGCCTCCTTCTTCGGAAATTTCGCAGTTATATATTTACGGCAACAAACGTTTGTTTTCGGTAGCGTATCGTTGCCGAAACACTTCACTAACATTTTCAAAGTCTTTGCTCCGTTGAATTCGTTTTTCGCACAAAATTTAATGCGAAATCGTTGATGGAAAATTGATTCCATTTTTAATATTGTAAAAGATCGAAAAAGAGACAGATGTACTCAAAACGGTGTAACTTTTACAAATGTCAAGCTATGACACTCAAATTCGGCGGAAATATCAACGACAGATGTGACAACTTAACAAAAAAAACAAAGAAATTCAAATCGGGAGACTGAGAGCGCCACACGGTGGCCGTTTTCATCAAGGTGGTATTTCACTTATTTAATTAACGTGGCAACTGAATCACGTCGGGGTCACCAATTGCAAGGTATAAAAGAAATACCCAATAGTCAAACACGATTTGCAGTCTTAATGATTGGTGAAGATAAATTTTGACGAAAAGCAGAGACTATTGATTTCTAACAGATAAATGCCAAGTATTTCAATTTTAGATCAATTTTATTATTGAAAAGACATGGACACAATTCAATTTTCTTATTGACAGCAGATGTCACTTTTTAGCGCGAACATACTAAATTGGCGTAAAATGAAGGGAGAAACGTATCTATCCTATCTGCACTTTCATAGCGAAAGCAACTTTACACGTTAAGAAGTAAGTACTGTTTTTGCTGAATTTCAACCTAAATTTTCACAGCAAAAAATTTCAAATCCGAAGTCAATACCAAGCTTAGATTTCAACCCTCCATAACAAATGCTAAACCACTATACGGACTCGATCAAAAGAAATCAATACATGATGCCACCTATAATTACAGTTATTTTGACAATGCATTTATCTATCCGAACCCTAGCATTTCTTTAGCACTGTTACGTTAAAAATAGCAAAAAATCGGTGTCCGTTTGGTAGCTTTTTTTACTGCTCCCATTCGTGAAAAAAAATAACTTAGCACAAATTTTCCAAAAAATTATTTTCACTTCAAACGTATTCACATGCATCGCAGCACACTTCTGTCAGATAACGTTTTCCACCATTTTAGCTCGTGAGTATGTTAACACCGACTAGTGCTTTTATTTCCACTGGCATTCTTGTTTTCTCATCCAGAAAACTGCGTTAACGTTTAGAAGCTGAAATGCTGCATAGGTGTGCTCGCAATTTTAAAGAAGAAAGCAACGTTTGCCTTTAGCTGATGTAGCAGTCAGAATGTACTGCGTCCTTCACGCGACAATATCCTGACAATGTACCAAAGCACCGACGAGTATTTCATTTGCACCTCGTAATGCTGGCAACGAAATTTAATTTACTCCGACGTTTTCGAATGGACGCTCATGATGGAAAATTTAATTGTAAACTTCATGTTTCGCCCGGAAAAACATTTTTGGATGTTTGTGGCGTCGACTCCTTAAAAATGCATGTCCATATGAGGCAGTAGTAAACAGTGAGCAGTACAGGTTCAGCTCCGGCATGACCTTCGTCAACGTGAAGTGATGGGTTCTTCGAAATTAAGAGACATTAATTGAAAATTACTCCGAAACTGGCAAAATTTAACGCTTCCATGTTCCTAATGCTTATTCGACAGGAACAACTAAATCAGTAGCTTGCCTTCAGTGATCCTCCTTCCTGTTGGCTGAACGCAGTAAGGAAAAAGTTTTTAGAAACGTGAAATAGTAGAAGCTATGGCCTAGGCTATGTATTTTCTGTACTTATGGTGAAATAAACGATTCAAATTTATCACTCAAAGTTTAGTCGTATTTCACATTAAACGAAAATTAGATGGCGCGTCTTGCCTTGCGCTGATAAAAGAATGTGAAGCGGTTCGAGACGTAAACTAAGAAGGACATGATTTTCCCCTTGATTTGGTGGAAGTTTAATAAACTTCTCTATCACATACCTAAATACAGATGTTTGCTCCGATTTTCTGTACTCAAATTGAATTACACAGTTTTCCCGAAGCTTTTAAATATAGGACCAGAGAAAAGTTTGGATTACCTGCAATATTAGAATAATATACAGAATAATAACTGCATTCATAAACTTGATCTCATAATAGCTTAGAGAAAATTATGTTAACCAGGTGTTATGGTAAACATTTACCTTGTTCCGTTTTATGAATATTCTTCAGTCGAAAATCTTTGTATCTGGGCTCATAGGTCATTCTGTACTATCGATAAATACATCAACATTGAGTCGATCAATATATCACTGAGTACAAAATGCATATAGAATCAATGAAACTAATCTGAATCCTATGTTGCATAAAGTGCACAAACTGGAACTTTGCCCTGTGGGATGTTCATGTGGCCACTTTCGGACACGAAAGCATGATGAAGACGCTGGCTTCAAGTACTTCGGGGAACTTATTTATACATCTGATACAGTTTCGGATTAATATGATGAAAGCAAGTGAGCACTGTGGTGTGTATCTATTCGGAGATAATGTTTGTATGTTTGTATCGAAAGGTAAAGGTATGTATCCATATGTATCATTTTCGCGTATCGTATCACCGTTGCGTATCAGTGGATACGACAAACGTATCTTCGTTGCGTATCAAAATTTGATACAAAGAAACGCAACGAACTCGATCGGTCATTTGGCGGTTTCTTGCCGTCGCATCAAAGGAATGAAACGATACGCTCTCGAATCATATTTGGACAACTTGCGTTGCACAAGTCGCGTTGCATGATTTGACATTTGAGTCGTTAACTTGTCAATATTGTAGTGCAGTGCATAGATAATGGAGTGGAATAAAGAAAACATTCTTCAATTTATTGAAGTATATCGACGATATCACATTTTGTGCAAGGAATGATACGATAGTAAGTGGAGTCATGTGTGGACACGTTGCGTTGTACACTATAGATTCGTGAATAAAAGTGTTGCAGCTGCGTATCGAGATTTTTGCAACGGATCGTATAGATGATACATGGAATATTGAGTAGTGTGGACACCGTATCCGTTTAGTGAATGATACACAACAGGGATACGATACGGAAGAAATGCAACATATGGATACCTACCTTTACATCAGATCCGAATATGCTATGTTGTGCCAATCGATAAGCATATTATATGCTCTGTCGAATCTGTCTCGACAAATTGGATCAGAGAATTGAGACATGCATTGGAGATTTACCTTTAATTAAAGAATAAAGGGATATGTAAGGTATACCTTTATTTTCACATAAATACTTAGGTGGGCGTTTTGTTTCTGTATCAAATTTAAGCGGGCAAACATGTCATTTGAAACTTTTAGCTCAAATAATATAATGGGCGAAAAGAAGCTTTCGCAGTTCAACGTAGTTAAGGCTTGTAAAATTACAAAGGGTTCAAACCAAAATAACCTTTTTTGCCATTCTTCTTGATAAAATGTATAAAAAAATTATGTATGTATAAATATTGATGAATGAAAGCATATTCAGACCGTTATTTTCATTTTGAATATTAAATTCTTATATATGATTTCCATTACTTATTTTTTATGTTCGTTATTTAAATTGCTATTTGCCTATTTGCATTGCTACATCTTGTTGTATTGTAATAGTGTATTATTTTCTGCTTAAAATCTGATGGTCAGCTGTAATTATTCGTGGATTACAGTAGGAGATAAAAAAGGGATGGAAATAAAGTTAGAAAAAAATTGGGAGAGTGATTGGAAACCTCTTGCTGTACAAAATTCAGCCGTGTGTTGAGTTAATTCTAATTAAGAAATAAAACCCACCGCTTTACTGTACAAAACCATTATGATTTATTCATAAGAACAACTTACAATTTATTACCATTTTATGTTGACAACAACTCAGAGGTAAAAGAAAAGAACAAACTGGTGATTGACAGATTGCAACATAAATGTTCATATCAAAATTCAATGTATTACAAAAAATGTTGAAACTAATTGTCCCGGTTGAAATTTATGTATTTTGCTGACAATAATTCTGAGTCAAATAATTCAATAAAAATGCTGATTGAATATCAAATAACGGTTAATGGATGTTAAATGAATGAAAAGAATTTGGAGTTGTTGTTGATATTGTTGAGAATAATTTGTTCCGGTTGGAACATGCTGGGAGCCTGCAGATATTTGATTAAAGCGTCTTCGAATTGATGTTGGAGTTAACTGAATGCGGTAGCCCTGCTCGCTAAGGCGTCAGGCCGAAAAGCGGCGTGGTACGGGGCCTGCGGGTTCGAATCCCACCAGTGCCATGGCTGTAAGTGTGAATGCGTGTGATTGTCCTTGAGGGTGGCAAATGGGCCCAAACTGGTGGCCTAATGCTCAAGTTCAACAAAACCCTGTATATTTGATTTTAATTCGATCAATGCCTTGGAAGTTACGGGATGGAAATACTTTGAGGGTTACCGTCCGCAATAATTTCAAAATTTTCGAAACAGAAACGTTTGGTAATATGCTTTACTACAGGATCATTATGATTATCTACAAAGTTACTATTAATTTAATGGTGGCAACACTGGGTGCCTGTTCATAAGGTCATTGATGGGATTGAAAAAACGGATGTGTTAGCAAAGCATGGTGACAGTCTTCCCCCGGTTAGATCGAAAGATATCGTAATTCATATCCAAACGGTCATGTGCTTAATTGACTTCAACAAGAAGCAAGTTGCGATGCTGAGGCCACCAGGGCAACCAAAATCATATGGAGTTTATACAATCTTGCAACTGCTAAATGTTTACTTGAATTAACCCGTTTGCAAACCCTGTCTGCAAACGAATGGTCGGCAACTGCCTTATAGCAGCTCACGCCTTGAAACTGCGACTTCTAACCACTGATATCTTTAGGAAGTGTCAAGATCTGGCAGTCTGAAAAAAAATTCAGCATTTCCTATGCCACTATCCGATATTGGAGAAAACCAGACAATGCTGCTTCAGTGAGTCCAGGGTGCTAAACCTCTTGCACATGGCAGAGCAGAGGTTGAAGGACATCCTTCAATATCGCAAAAAGATTTGGGGCCTTCGATAGCTACTTGTACTAAACCTTTAAGCTCCACATATTTTTACCTGGTATCGCTACTGACTTAAAGGTCCATTAGTGAGCTTGTGTTGGCTAAAAAAAACATTACAAAACTCTTTGTAAAAAAATGAAAAAAATTAACTTGTTTCGCAGCCCCATTCTTATTTTCAACCAAAACTCTACACTTGGCTAACACTAAGATTAATCTTCTACGTGAATTCGTAAAAGTCTGCAATTTCACATGCACCTTATAGACTCTATAGCTAAATAATTGCATTGCTGTGTTTTTTATATATTATCCTCAGGATAATATATAAAAAAACATTGCTTGTGTTTGTTCAACGTAAAAACTAACTTAACCTAAATGTGACATAAACAACGAGGCTGTTGATGCCCGATTTAAATTAATCTCTAATTATGGACTTAGCAGTAGTTAAATCCGACTATTGAGAGATGGAGGAAGCAGCGGCTTCCTTATACAAGAGTTTGGTGGAATAATAGAATGGTCTACCAAGTACAACTTTAATTATTTTATTTTGGATGACTTGTTGCTTCCTCAGATGTAAGTTTGCCCAGTATTATCATTTAAGCGAAGCTTTATTTACAGTTGAAAATTTTGGTCGCCTGTTAATCAGTCGCCTCAGTAGCAACTTTGCTTTCCTCGCGATTTTTTCGGAAATTCTGGTTCCGAGGGTGCAATGTGAGGTGCAATGACCGATGATTCAATGTCTCATGCTTGACGTAACCATATTGAATTTTTCTTCCTGGAGAAATATTATTTTGTCGCGTAGTAGTGTTTCAGGAGGAGAATCCTCCTTTAAGTGGTTAAGTAACTTCCAACTCCTGACGCAGCATCTCCTTTTTCTAATGCTTGGCGTATAAAAGCCTGAAATTCGTTCGACAGCGCCGTAAAATTATCAATTTTTATTGAGTTTCCATAAAAATCTAGAATTTCACTTTTGAAGAATACTTCGCAACTGAAATACCAGAATATGGATTGTTGTCCTCGCCACCACCCCTCTTTTACTACTTTCCGCATGGTGGACGCGAACTCTATTTAAAATTATTTCAAAAAAAAAAATGGGAGGAAATTATAAATTCACTTTTATCTACGGCTATTCGCATGGAGCTTTCAAAAGCAAGTTTCCAAAAACAACGCAACTTATGTCGCCTGCTTTACGTCGGACCGTTGCTCTGTTTTTGAAAATAGTTTCGATCCATTTTTTCGTGTGCATGTGAAGGCGCGTAATGTATGCATCGGAATTTTGTCTTTACATTTTTTCGTAGATAGTGACTGTCGTCGCTTTGCAAAGCTGAGCTCATTTGTATATTTAAATATATGTCATAAATATATTTTGGTCGAAAACTACTACTATACTGTTCGAAATAGAGCACATGTTTCATATTTTTTCGAGAAAAGGCTCTTTGCGAATATAGTCTGCAGTTATTTTTCAATTTATTCAAAAATTTATAAGATCTGCAATCAATAAATATTGATAAAAGATTACAGTACGTGTGTATGTTATAAATGTCGCCCATCTAAATTATCTTTCGTCAGTCGAAATCTGAGATATCGTGCAGGTCTATGTCCTCGGAGAGATGCTTATCTAATTGAATCTAGTTCCATGCATACTAATCGCAGATAATCCTGAAAATGTATAATGCAATCATTTGCTGTCCACATTACACTCGAGTGTGTCGTCAAGTGGTATAATTAGAGTGATTCGTGTGACCTTATTGCTTGACACGGCATCTTAATTAGATTGTGTTGCTCCCGTGCGTCGGTGTCTTAAAGATGTGACGAATTCTCAACGGCTTTGACTAAGCCGTAAGTACTTGGTGTGTCGAAAGGTTGATTTCGACATGTGAAGATAGATATGCAATTCACGTTCCGGTGAAATCTCATTACCACAATTTTCGCATTCAAACCTAATCCCTTCTCATGAATTCAATATTGTACGACGACCGATTCACGGAGTAGGGTCGAGACCCGGGGACGAATTCTAAATATGTATGTATATTAGGAATTTCATGTGATTAAATTCTGAAATTATGTCGAAACACTTTTGGAGCGCATTCGATTTACGAGAGATACCAGATACATATAGGCATTATGTAAAGTGCGTCTTTTAATTTGGTTACTGGAGAGATTTTGTCTGTTTCATGTTGTTGTTTTTAGGCTTCCTTGAAATCTGATAGACAAAGCTCCTGAACGAAAATTTAACCTAAGATGTTCAAGTTTCTGACGCGTGTACGGCATTTAGTAAGATACGCGTTATTTGATTTTATCGTTTCGTGCTAAGATGGTGGCAATAACTTTGTTCAGATTCAAGGTTAATTGAAAAAAAAAGTTCACCTTACTTATGTGCCTTAAAAATTGTTATTTTTAAATGTTAGTAATAATATATACTCATAAAGGCTATTAATTTGTGATCATAGTTTCTTTCTTGCTTATAAATGAGCATAGACAACGTACATCGTCTCTAAAGCTTATCAAAGCAGAGAATATTGATACGGGAAACTCGATCGTTTTGCGGAATAAGCCTCCGAAGCCGAATCAAATTGGAATTGTTTTTGCGGGATACTTTCTAAACCACTTTGTCAAAATAAAATTTTCAATGTAAATAAATTTTTTTTCAATTTTAATCATCCCAACATCATAACTCAACAGAAATTAGCACAACAGGAAACATATCGATCAGCAAACAAACCACAATCATCGAGAACAAACCTGATCAACAGGCGATGCACGGATTAAAAGTCGACACAGCAAGCGACACACGATTTACCATCACCGAGACTATCTATAATAATACCATTGGTGGTCAATATTAATTTACCGACGCACTACGAACGCACTATTTACGACTACGGGACGCGATGACAGTTCGATTTGTCAAACGACGGATTTAACAGATGGTCCGCTGTCATGATGGAAGTAGAATAAGAGGGAATAGACCGAAGTGGAACTCAGCTGTAAATCGAAGATATTCAGCTGAGTTAAAATAAAGAATCCGGAATCGAACAGCGGATAGCAGGATAAGCGAACCTGCCAGAAAATTGAAAATCCAACCAAGGGACCAACCAGTTGGCAACGTGTGAATTAATTAAGGTAGTGTGCACACTGACATACAGTAGTCCCTCGACTTACGTCGGAATTAGGTTCCGAGAATATGCGACGTAAGTCGAAAACGACGTAACTCGAGAGTAGAAGGAACCCCAGGCGATAAATGTATAAACTTTCATTTTTTGAATATGAATGTATTTATTTTATAAGTTTGTACATAATTCATTTTGTTAAAGAAAATCGTGGGTTTTCGTCTTTTATACTTGCACCCTTCATCAAGTGTTTATACACGACTACACGTTAAATTGCAAATAGAAATGAAGGCAACAAGTAGAAACCTTACGAAGAAGAAAATAGACGGCTTTAAATATGTACATATTGACATAAAGCACTAAAAAGCAACACATTAATTGTTATCATCTTTAGAATGAATAGCCTCTATTTCTACTGTTTGTGGGTTGACTGGTTTACTGGCGATGAAGGTTGAAATTCGCGTTTGTGGCAAAGTTTGTTTTCTTTTTTCGTCGACCAACTGCTTTGTAATCGTTGACAGAAGTGAAGACTTCGTTTGAAATTTCTGCACTTCTTGATTTATCGGGATCATTTTCTTTGAAGATTTTTATATATATATGATTAGTAATGCTTTATGAGAAAGATTATTGGCCTCAAAATATTTCTTTATTGTCGGACAGAAACGTTGATCAAACCAATCACGAAATATATTAGAAGTAACCCAGACCTTTTTGTTGCAAATAACCGCTCCAAATAACCGGTCGATTTTCCTTGCATACATTTTTGAAAGCCCTTGGATTTTCTGATTGATAAGCAGCAAGAGGTTTCAGTTTCAAATCACCTGATGCATTCCCTCCAAGAAGCAAAGTAATCCTGGATTTTTCTGCCTTAAAGCCAGGAGCTCTTCTTTCTTCAATCGAAAGGAATGCTCTTAAGGGCAAGCATTTCCAATACAGGCCTGTTTCGACAACATTAAACACCTGCTGTGCACAATATCCTCTATTTTCAATAATATCATGTAAAGTGTTTGGAAAGATCTTCGCTGCGTCATAGTCCGCACTATCCGCTTTACCTGTTACTTTTACATTGTAGATTTTACTTCTTTTCTTAAAGTTTTCAAACCATCCATTGCTGGCAACGAAAGTATATCCTCGATTCAAGTTTGCTTGTTCGAATAAGCTTTTTTCCTTCGCCTTAATAGTTAACGTGCTCACCGGCATATTTTGATGGTTCAGGTCTTTGATCCAAATAATCATCATTTTTCCCAATGCAAACGCCAAATACGAAAACTTTCCTACGAAAATCACACAATTCTGGGAATTTCCTTTTACCAGAGGAACAGTTTTCATATGAACAAACATCTGTTCTATGAAAACGGCGACGTAAGTCAAGGGACGGACGACGTAATTTCAAAGGTTCGGTCTCAAAATAATGAACGACGTAAGTCGAAAAAACGTATAACAAGGGAGACGTAAGTCAAGGGATTACGTATATATTAATTCAATGATATGGATTGAGCTAAGATTAGTTAAGTTAGGTTGCACGTGAAAAACGTTTAAGTAGTTAAGTTTCGTTTAAAATAGTAAAACGTGGGGCAATGTTATATTTTAGGTTGACCATTTCCATGCTTTTTTTACTTGCGCGATCTTTGTTCTTATCATATTGCTTATCGTCACTAAATTGTCGTTTCGTGGTGTCGGTAAAGTGGTAGTTTCGGTTATTCAAAGCAAATGGAGCCCACCCATCGCAGTTTTTCGCTAGCAAAGCCACCCGTAACTACCCCCTTTGCGTCCTAGTTGCGACGAAAAGGGTTTTTGATCCCATTATATTTTTGCTTTATTGCTCTGGTATTCACTTTAATCTCTCTCTTTTTCTTTTTTGTCTCATCGTTTTTCAGTTTTGCAAGAAAAAAATCCCCCTTCTAACACCATTATACTGCTTTTCTTATTCACACCCTTTAATTTAAATTTTACAAAAAAATTTAGGACTCTATTTTAAATTCAAAATATTTTTTTTCATGTAATACTTTTTAATTTACATTATTAACTTTCTTAAACGCACTTCAGGCTCAAAACAGTATTACATACAATGCTGCCGACTTTAGCGGTACTTAATTTCCTCTTCACTATCGCAATCACAATCAATTCAATGGTGGCTGCCAAATACGACTTTCGCTGTTTTTTTGGACACGTAACAATACCATCATATTTCTTTTTCACCCACGACTTATGAATTGGCATTTTCAAGGTTGAGATTATTTTGCAGTAGGGAAATCATTGGGGCATATGGATGACGAATGAATTTAAATATTTAAAAATGTAAAATAAATAAAAATATTATTTATTTACTTATTTTCAATGGAGGCAATATAAGCACAATACAAAACACTAGGTTTCAGATTAACTAAAGAACGGAATATTAACAAAATAAATAATTAATAAAGATTGTGGCCCTCTATTCGTTATCCATTTGTTAGCATTACATATGGCAGCATCGAAATTCTCCTGGCACATTTACAAACGCTCATCAAACCTCTTTCTTCCTGATTTTTTGTCAGAGGCTAATGGCGTTGTCATAGAATAAAATTTTATCGTAGCTGAAACTATGAGCTCACCCACAAGGCGAATTCTATCTGCTAACGTTCTTGCCAACATTAAATGCACATTGCTTGGCTAGACTGCGAAATCGAACCGGCGGCAACGGGCAAAAATGCCATGTATCCTTTACGGAATCAACTCGACCGTATTAAACCAATGCGAAGCAGGCCAACTAAACGAAATTCAACTTGTAGCGAAGCGAAAGAACATTGAGAATAATCGATTTCTGATAGAGTCACAAATTATGCATCGCTGTGCCTTGCTTTCAATGGAAGGATACTGGGAAGCCTGTTTGCTCATTTCGGCGGCACGGGAGGCAAAGAAACCAGATATGTAGCATATTTCCTGTATGCCCGGAAGTTTTATCCGACTACTGCCATGTTTCTTTTTGTTTTAGTTTCGCAATCGAACCATACCACAGGAAAACTACTCAATCGTTCTTTTCTCCATTTAGTCTCGGGCTTGTATTGGAACATGTGGAAACAATATGTGGAGGAGTATGACACGATTTAATTTAGTGCTGCTGTTCAGTCCTCGGGTGATTTATGATGCTTCAAGATAATAGTTCGACGTCGCTATTTCAAGTAGTTTATGGCATGGAAATTAAGACCTATGGACGATGCGCAAATAAAATTGACAATTGGATATAGAGATGGTCTATTTGAAACTGTGCAGTTAGTTGTATCTAATCCGTGGCTATAAAATCGAATTAGTGAAAGACACGATTGTTCCTTTTATCGGTCCAATATTCACACTTGACAGACTTCACAATGAACTTTGATCCATATAGTGTCTTTTATTTTCGAGTTAATTTAAATTATTTTATTCTGACAGAAAAATAAGTTTTTTTATGAATGCCATCCAGAAAAATTATTTCATTTTATTGTGTCTAAACTTAATTCTTTTCGAAGGTTTTGATATATGCAGGCTTAACCGTATGCCAGCGTAATTGATAGATCCATTGAACTTCAATTTCTCTTTCCAATGAATAACTTATTCTACCTTTTTTTCACAATTTCAATAAAGTCTTTTGGAGTAGATATTTTTTTTTATGCAAGCGAAACAAAGAAAGCCATTAATTTTACAATCCTTGCTTCTCTAAAATCAATTATCCATCACTTAATTTGAATTCGAGTCATAAATTTTCATCGTTACACAGTCCATTATTCACATAAATCAAACCATAAACAGCAGTGAGTACTATTTATCTTTTATCGTCCCTTTCGACGAATCCGGACCATAAAAGATTTTAATCAAAATATAAATGCTTTTGTACTCTATACAAAGCCGTCAAAAGATTTCGGGGAAAAAATAATATCATGAAAATGAGCGTCTAAGATTTATGACCGCACCAAAAAAACAACGGATTATTGGGTATACCCAAAACCAATTCCGTTCATCGAAAACGGGGCGTTTCGATCGGGAACGCGAAAAAAAACTCAGGACTGAAAAACTGGACACGAGAAAAATGAAAATTCAAACCGTCAGGATAATAAAAACGCCTTTCATGCTGTGTCATAGGATATCAACTAAATCGTGGACATCACTAGCAGTTTTTTCACTGGCCCCAGAGGTCAGAAGGAGTCAAGTTTTGGAGAGATTAGATAAATAGATTTGTAGAAAATGGAAAAATTATAGCTGAGGATTTGTTGAACGAATTGCCAGGTTAATACCATATGAGAAAAATACATTTTCATGATGAGACAACTAAAAAAGTTGGTCAAATATTTCCTTATCCATGGGCACTCATTTACGCGGATATACCATTGCACATAAAACATTGATGTCGTAAAATAAACTTGCTTGTTTAATTTTTTCACTAGGTGTTGTAATCTTTTTGGAAAAGAATACAGTTACTGTTAGTTAAAAGACACAACTTAAGCTCATAGCGATTCGTTCCACACTCTACGTCTCGCCATTTCGCTAAACATCATTTCTACATTCAATACTTAACACTGAACATAAGTCACTACCCTTTGCGTTGAAGGCAAAGCCAGGAAATATCACACTCGCCAGCATAGACATCTGAGTAGCATAAGCAGGGGCGGATTTGCCACTAGGCCCGGTAGACCCGGGTCTAGGGCGGCAAATTTCGGGGGCGGCAAATTTTCGATTTTTGTTGGGGTGGCCACTTTTCGATTTTTTTGGGGGTAGCATTTTTTTCTGTCATATATATCTCAGTTGAATGAGCTTAACATTTCAAACCTATCGGATTCTCTAAAAAATCAATGCACACCGAAATTCACCTATGATGATTTTTTTCAGACATTGAAAAGTTTGACTTATCGTAAATATCGAAATCCGATCACGGTAAAGAACCAAAGAAACTCAAAAATACCTAAAAAAAAAAAGTACCTAGAAATTATCTGTAAATACCTACAAAGCAGTGGCGGCTCCTCAGAGGAGGCAAGGGAGACAGTGCCTCCTCGGTAAAGTTCACAAAATACATATTCTAAATTAATCAATAAATAATATTTAAATTCATAGCAAAATCAGCCTTTTGCCCCCAAGTCTCCACTATTTTTGAATTCGTGCATATGTAAACATTTAAACCGTTTGAGACCAGTACCTCTACCACAAGCTGCCGGAAAAAAAACGCGAAATCAATCCTAAACCCAGACCAGAGCACTGCCTCAGCGCAAAAAAGTAAAAAAATGATATTTAACTTTCTTAATTATTCTTAAATTCACTGCCTCCCCGTTTCTAAATGTCACGAGCCGCCACTGCTACAAAGAGCCTAAAAAGACCTAAAAAGATCCTAAAAGGAACCCAAATAATATCTCTTCAATTTACGAAAAGCTAATCAGAGGTAAATATTTGCGTGCGTTGATTTTTCAGAGAATTTTTTTTTATTATTATGGTACAGGGTATATGAACTACATGCGAATCGCTTTTTATTTTTGATGTATTTTTTCAAATTCTACTTCATTACTGAAATTAATTTCTATAAAAAAATGGAATCTAGAACATCAACGGTCAAAATATCTTGGGTTCATCTTTAATTAATATCATATCGTACATTAATTTACAGTAGTCGAATTCATAGTTGATTTCCAGTCAAGTGCGGAAGCAAAATTTGAACGAAATAATAAACTTACTTATAAAAATATGGGCGAAGACGTTGGAATTATATACGTTTTTTTAGGTACTTTTAGATTCTTTACCGTGTGTATTTCAATAATTATTTGTGTGGTAAGGGCGCAATAATAGCGACTTTTCACGAATGAATCGGTGCCGGCATTATTCTGATATTCCTTTTTTGTGAGCTTGGGCGCAACGAAAAACAGAAAAATTTACTAGGGAATCGAAAAAAAATCGCGCATCGTTGTATATCATATTTTTCACGAAAACGGCGGCAAATATTTCTAAGGCCTAGGGTGGCGAAATGACATTCTGACATACGGCATGTCTTTGATTGTAACAACGTTATTGGCGGCATACACTCTCGTCTGGAAGAAAACATTTTTCCGATTATTTTAAATTGTGATGTTATAGCCTGCTCCAGCTAATTGAACGAAGTGTTGCCGGAGTTCCAAAAGAACTCCATATATGCCTTCAGGAAATCTTTGCTGCCAAAGTCAAACGTTTTTGTGAACTGTCTGACTGAACCATCCAATTTGATGTTTCTCATTCATTCAGGAAACAGATGTTCAGATGAACCCTCATATTTGACCTAGGACACACATATTATCCAAATTTGCCAGGCTTTTGATGAACAAGAGCTTTGCCACTTTGGGTACGAGAATGTTTATCTTGTCAAAAAAATCAAAATAAGCAGACACGCGAGCAAACCTATTATAGCCTTTCGTACAGTCTCTGAGCGATTTATGGTCATTTACATCGACAAAGTTGGTTCTTTAGCACACTGACATAGATAAACATACTGTCTAAATCTTGAAAAGTTTGTATGCCCGGTGATGCGATGGTGTATACCAAGTTGCCAAAGAAAAGCTGCGGGTATCAAAAACTGAGATTTATTTCAATCTCAAATATAGCAGGTGCATATCGTATAGTCAAGGCTCTTACGAGCTGACCAACTACATACAGAAGTTCTAGTGAACCTAGAGTGAAGCGGAAAAAAACTGTTATAAGCAGAAGATAATGTGTTTAATGTACAATAGAAGATAATGTGTTTAATGTACTATACTTAGCTTTTGTAAATTGGTATTAAAATGGAAATTCATGGGAAAACAATTTGGTGGTTTTGAGACGCGATGAAACTTTCGTCAGGAGATTGCTGCGGCCAATCCATGCTTTTGAGCTATCTTTTCTCTTCCTTGGACCGTAGATAGTTTGTGCACAGATTAGAGATGAGCTTGGGATCATCATCTTGTTGAAAGATAAATCCGTTGCTAACCAAACCAATGCCAGATGGAATGGCACTTCGTTGAAGAATATTGTGGTAGTGTTCCTGCCGCATTATTCCGTCGATTTTGACCAGTTTTCCAACAGCATCGAAGCTGAAACAACCCCAGACCATCACGGAGCCTCCGACATGTTTAGCTATTGGTGCAATACATTGGGGATTAAACCGCTCATCTTTATTTCGACGAACATACTGGCGCCGCCTGGATCCAAAAATCTTGAACTTTGATTCATCGGTTCATAACACAGATTTCCACTGATCTACTGGCCAATCTGTATATTTTCGAGCAAACAATTATCTTTTCCGCTTGTTTTGTGGTCGTAAAAGTGGTTTTTTCACAGCAGCGCGACCAAAATATCCGTTCTCTCGCAAACGACGTTTGACAGTATCCACCGAAATTGGGATCGTTAAGGTTTTGTTGATTTCGGCACGAATATCTGGTGCTGTTTTGAACCGATTTTGCTTGTTCATCAATAAAATGTGTCAATCATCAGCTTGAGCTGTTTTTTTTTTGATCGGCCAGAGCGTTTCCGATTAATATTTGAGCTGGTTTCGGCGAACAGCATCAACGTGGTTTCCACTCGACACTTTGAATCACCAACAATATTTGCAATTTCACGAGTTGTTTTACCCAATTTTCTCAAATTAAATTTTTGTGAACGTTTTTCAAGTGAAATTTGCTTTTTTTGAGCCATTTTCAGCGATCACAATCGGTTTTGCGCTTGTAAACAATGACGAGATTGAATTTTACCGTTCTAGTGCACACAGAGCACAGCAAAAGGCGCAAAAAACCGTTGGTAGGCACTCAAATAATCCAGAATGGCTGTTTAAGACATTAGCGCCCATATTTGAATAGCAAAAATGATGCTACTTGAAAATAAGAATGTTTGGTTCCTTCATAATTCCATCATTTTGACTAATTATAATCAGCTGATTTAATGCAAATGTATGTAAATCATAATAAAAACGTCTATTTTTTAATTTTTATACAAGATTTAATCATAAAATGCTGTTGAACACAATAAAAAGCAATCACAAACTCAAAAGATCGATTTTTTTTCGATGATGTCTTTATACTTTTGCACGGTAGTGTACTCACACAAAGAGCTTAAAATACAAAAACAGCTGTCAAAAATATACCCGAACAAAAACTAAAGCTATTTAACACGATGACAGTTCTCTTGACAGTTCTCTAGGAATCCTGAAAACACGAAAGCTTCATAGCAATCTGACCTATCTAAGCCTGATCGAAGAGAGAGTACACACATTATGGTTGGATTCAAATGCTGAAATCCAAGGAAAACGTTGGATCCCAGAAAAATCGTGATTCCCATCAAATTTAATTTGAGACCTTTTCACGGTTTTCACTGCATGCCATAACCCTGCAAGAATATTTCAGACGCTCATTCAAATCATTTTCGTTCAAATTCATTAAAATTAAAGCTAAATACCTATTTGCTACTTTACGTGAACTTTGGCAGTACTAAACCCAATTTTTGCCTTTTTCGTAGATACTTGCATAGAATCGTAAATGAAACGAAGTAAAAGGGCATGCACTTTTTCAGGCAATTTGAATACTCCTTACTTTTTTGAAAATCAATTTCTTTCCAATTTTTATCCGTTCGCTTTGAAACCATCGAATAACTTCCTGTCATTCGAGTAGTGAAAGAGTCGTTTCGTTGGCAGATCTAAAACTAATTTGACCTTACTGTGTGTTTTGGTATCTGGCCAAATGGCCAGCAAAATAGTTTCTGTAGTGAAAATCGGTGTCAAGACCAATATCATGTTCAGTTTGTTCACTTACGTCTGGAATATTTTTTCAAATGTGTCAAAGATTTAAGAATAATTTGAAAATAGTAATTTTGACATTTTATCAGTTAGTCATTTTCACTTTTCTCCACTGTCAAAATTTTCATTTCAAAGAATAACCCGATAATGGTGATTTCTAACATTTATCTTCACGTGGGCCTTAATACTGGGCTTAAGATACAACAAAAAATTTCACAAAATCCATCAGTTTTCAACTGAAATTAACTTCCTATTGATTCTCAGACAAAGTATAAGATTTAAAACAAATATTTCTGAGATGCATATCTCCCCTGCTTGCAAAGTCGAATAGCATTCTACCACAAAACTACTTCCACCGTACACTAAAAGTCATTCCTGTCTGGCATGTTTATCGAATTTCAAGCGAATAAGTTTCCTGGCCAACACACAGCCAGACATAGGAGAGAGCGTGCAATGTTTGCCTATCAAGCAAGGTGATCGAGGAAACTGTCCGGGCGATTGCCTACTTGTACGGCATACGTTCATCCTGTTGCCATCGAAGCTCTTTGAAGACGATGCAAATGAGGAAATTGGGCTTGCAAATTGATAAAATCAAACAGCAGATAGATTCTAAATTCTTGCTTGGTTCGGTGGATCGTTGACGATGAAATCTTGTTGGGAACGCGAAAATTGAGGAAAATCCTTGAAAGCTTTCTGTGACAAAACATGCATGTTTACCGTCGTTATAAAGTTGGATGAGATATTTGTGAGTTTTTTAAGGCAAAAGTTTTTTGGGACTTGAATAAGGTTAATGTGATTTCTCGTGAATTGCTTAAGACGCTTCGTTTTCAGAGATAGGTAAAAATGGATTGTTATTCAAGTGTTGGCTGCCAGTGGTGAGAGCATTAGATTTTTATTCAGTTCGATGTGAATGGGAAATGGAAATAGCATATTTTTCAAACTCGTAAATCGAATCGACTCTACCCATTGCACATCGCATATAAATTTTAAATATTTTCCTGCTGAAAACGTTCGTTAGAGTAAAATTTATGTTATTATTTGAGGAGACCTGGGTTTTTAGGTGTAGATTTTATTTGGCTTTTCAATTATTTTCTGTGATACTTGATTTTTGATAAAATTTTTTTTTACACTGACAGAGTACCCGGCCACCAATTTGTGCTGGAACCATTATTTACAAATAGAATTTCTGTACTTCAAAAACGGGAATAGAGAAACTAAACCTCGAAAAATTGAGTACTCTAAGCCTTTCAGATTCAGCTCAGAAACGACAAAAGTCGACTGAGCCAAAAAAAAAAACAGGGCAGGTATGATTGCTAAAAAACGAAGCTTATGGTGACTGCTTCAAGGCAAACTCGACCTTTAACTGAAATGGCTAACGAGTACCTTGTTTGGGCTGTTATTGATTCTTGGAAGGAAAATGGAATCGTTTCCTCAAAAAACTGTATTTTAAGCCAGTCTTTCAAGGAGGAGGGAAGCTCTGTTTAGGGACTGCTACAAGTTCGGCTGCAGTGAACGATGCAGGCTGGTATAAAAGATATAGGCTGGATGAGTGTGAAAACCAAGACTCGGCTGATTTCTATGAGCAGGCCATTTCCAAGCTGGAGGATCTTTGCCTTTGGCCAGGCGCCAAGTCAAAGCTGGTGCTTAAAGATAAGATCTCCAGCCGGCCTAAATGTAGGGCATGGATTTCCTGTTTTCATTTGTATGCAGTGGAAATCCTTAACATCAGACGACTCTTCTACCCAGATCTCCCAACGGAAGATTGGTGGATTGTGATAATTGCCATTTGATAATCGGTCGTAGGTCCTCTTCATCATAAATGATGTGGCAAAAGAGCTCTTATTTGAAAGATCTGAAGTCTACGAAGCTTGACCCAAACGGCACAGAAGCCACTCGGAAATAAGTTCCTCATTTCTTTGGGGGCGCCATCTCAGGAAGAATCAGATGCTGAATACCTCTTTGCTAATTGTGTTAGTGTCAGAACTAATTCCGAGTTGTGTTACTGTCTTGACCTCTTAACGCCAAATACAGAGGAAGGGGCTGAGACTGCTATTATGTTTAAGGAGGGGAACTTCCAGCAAATCCCTTTTAATAATGGTGAACGTACTTTAAGTTTAGCATCAGCATGTTTACTGCTCCGCTTCCTCAAACCACCTAAACTATCTAAGTCCAAAAACTATGAGGTTCTAGCAACCGAGTTTGCTAGTAACAAATTCATAGCATGATAATGATCGATAACTGGTTTGCACATACGTTAACAATTTCTGTGACAAGAATGGCATGTCTGTTGTTGCGTAAATTGATGAAAGATCATGGTGGTTTAATTTTTGCTACATGGCACATAATCATGGCTCTTGCCCTCCCTGCGACATTGTCAAGGATGTTGTGGCTGAGGCTACAAGAATTGGTGTACCTCACCACAAAAATTGATATGCCCCTTATTCTGGCAGCTGACTCCAATGCCTATAACAACTTGTAAAGCAGCTCCAAAACAAATGGCCGCAGCGAGGCACTTTTTTACTTTGTCCTGGCCCACGAGCTGTTCATTGCCAATGCTGATAGCGAACCGTTCTTCCTCACCTCACATCTTAGGTAAGAGCTTAACGTTATCCTAGTCAGGGGACGAGACACACGTATCCTTCCTGACTGGATGGTTTTACAGATGCGTTCTCTGAGCATAGACACATCTGTTTCAACATCGTTGGCCGCAGCTCAGCTGAGCAAGTACCTTTATTAACAGAAACAAAACGGACTGGAAATTATTCCGATCTCTATCTCGATCGACATTGGAAACTTCTCCGCAGACCATCGACTACTACCTTGAATTGGATCAAACGGTTGACACCTTTACTAGTGCCCTCAACTTTGCATCTAGGGTAGTATTTAACCCACAGCTAGGTAGAATCCCCAGCCTCCATGTTGAAATATGGATACCACCACCCTGTGAAGAGAATGCAGGAAGTATTTTAACAGCTGTATAAAACGAAGCTGAAAACTTTTAAGTGCACCGTAAGCAAGCATAGTACTCTATGGGGAGTACCATTAGCTGCATCAGTATTATCTCGTCTTGAGGAGAGAACAAACTGTTGCATAAGAAGGTAAGAGCTCTGAAACGTCAAATATAACGGGGTTAAAGGGACACCTTCCACTGGCACAAAAGCCAATAGTTATGCTAGATGGAGTCCAATCAAGTGAGAACGCAATGCTGACTATTGCCAAATATGGTCATAGTCTGTCCTTGGTTGTTAGTTATCTAAGAGTTGCTAATAGAGTCAATATACATTTTTAATAATCCAAAATCATTTAACTTACTTGTTCCTATTCAAATATCTAAGTAAGAATAGTCAAGTGAGTGTTGTTTTAATAATTTGTTTTCTTGGTGTTAAAGGAGATGTAGAACTCGTAATTTTTTCAATCATGTCATTTTACAGACTTGTCACAATTTCTCTCAATAGTTCATCCTAATATGTTGGCATTACCATCTTAGCCAGGTTTTGCACCTTGCTCTAAATTCCTGGAAAAATTAAAAACATGTTGCAAAGGCCACTGTGTTAACTGCCGGAATACATGCTGCAGGAGGCACATTGCATCCTTATTTCTTATTATTTACTTATGCTAAATTCAATTTCTAAAATATTGATTTGGACATGTTAAATAGTGTCATTGTGAGCCGTAATCGCTCCCCAGTTTAATCAAAACTTGACATTAACCGAGCTGTATTAAACTTTCATTTAGTGCTCTTTAGCTGGTTCGTCCACTGCGTGCCAATTATCTTTTCTCAACGAGCCAGAACTTTGAAATCTAAGGCATGGAAAAAATACTGTGCTACGCGCTCTGAATCAAACTTTATCATTTTCTCTGAGCTTCGGTATATTTTTCAGCTTGAATTTGAATTGACATATTATTATAACATCAAATCACTCGAAAATAACTTTCGTAAGCAGCCAAAAAGATTTTGGAATTTTGTTAGTTCTAAGATGTATCGCGATGGTTACCTCGATATATTTATATCTGACAGCATAGCCATTACAGCCATCTCATTACTAACTATAAGTAATCAGTTTGCAAATCACTACCGTAAAGCAAATATTACGGATGTCCCTACTAATATAAACAATAATTTAAACTTTAACAGCTTGACAATGTTCCCTAGCACCTCTTTGGGAATGAAAGACGTGGCTATTGACGAAGATACAATTGAAGCATTTTCAAATAAAAACTGTACAATAACCTGACTCCGAGTCCTCACAGCATCCCAAATTTCATTTTGAAACGTTGTTCTTCATCTCTGTCACCCATTTTATCGCATCTCTTCAACCTGTCTGTGTCCACAGGTATTTTCCCTGTTATCTGGAAATACGCAGTCATTACACCCATACACAAGAAAGGTGATAGAAATGCGTTCAGTAATTACCATCCCATTGCCAAGTTACCTTGCGTTGCCAAGCTTTTTGCAGCAATACTAAGTGATACCGTAGTATTCTATTACAATTCCTTCATTTCTTCCTATCAGCACGGACAAAGGGAAAATCAAGTGTAACGAACCTGTTGGAACTTTCCAACATTATTATTCCATCCATTGAAGATGGCTTGCAGCAGGTGGACTGTGTTTATACTGATTTTACGAAAGCTTTTGATAAGCTGGATCATTTGATTTAACTAGAGAAACTATCCGCTTAGAATTGTCCCCAAACATTTATCAACTGGATTGCTTCTTACTTGAATTTACGTGCCCAGTTTGTATCTTTTCACGGTGTACTCTCTTCAGAAATCATCGTCTCTTCAGATGTTCCCCAAGGGAGTCACCTGGACCTACTTGTTTTTGCTTTATATATCAACGACTTTTCGTTCGTCTTAAAAAGCTCATCTACATTATTTTATGCTGATGATGATAAAATCTTCAAAAGCGTGTCCAATTTTAACGACTGTCTTACTAATCAACATCGTTTATCGTTCATGGTTTATCGTTCATGCGTAAATCATCTTCTTTACTCTTTGAAGAGTATACCATTAGCACATTCTGGAAAAATACTCGATTTAGGAGTACTTCTGAATACCTCATTCACTTTTGACGATCATGTAAATAGTATCATTGTAAAAGCCAACTGTGCCTTAGGCTTCGTGCGGAGGCGATCGAAAAAGTTTAATAACATTTTCCTAACAAAAACCTTATATTGGTGAGACCAGCCCTCGAATATGGATGCTTGATTTGGGCTCCTTACAAGCTGCACTTGCTTGTAAGGAGCCCAAATCGCATCAAATCGGTTCAAAGAAAATTTTTGCGATTCTACCAACATGAATTTTCGTGGTCTGATCCTCTTCGATTGCCTCCTTATACTAATCGGTTGAAGCTTTTGGCTATGGACGCACTTGAAAATAGGCACCAAAAATTCAAAATCTTTTTTGCTACTAAGCTTTTTGCTGGGAATGTCTCTTCTGAATTTATTTTAGATCAATTTGGCCTGATTATTAATAGCCACAGATTTCGGCACATGAGTTTATTATCCGTTCCTTTTCATCGAATCAATTACGGCTACAATGAACCTATCTTAGCTATAAAAAGAACAGTTAATAAGACTAGTGATAGTTTTGATTCTAACAAGTCTGCATTGGATTTGAGAGGTGTTGCCGTAAATATTTATTGAATGTTTGCGTATACTTTTTAATGTAAGTAGTCTGTATTAGATGAAAACTTAAACAAATGAATAAATAAAATTTACTTTAATCTCATTTATGCTACGACTCTGTCTGGTATTTGCATTTTTTTTATTTGCCGCCTCGTTTGCATTACGAATATCTTGCTGCTCATACCATGTTTATCTAGCACAGATTTCAGATTGCAATGATTTTTAACTTCTTAGAGCAGAGGCAGCAATTGAATATTCAGCCAATGAATTTTATTTCATTCCAAGATATGCTAGGTTAGGCTAAGATATGCTAAAAATGAAATACACATATTTATAGCTATCTTCTCCAAACTTTCTGGATCTCCATTTTTCTGCAAAACATTTGAAACACGCAGATCTACAAAATGAAAAAAAAAACATAGCCCTACTTCATCAAACATGAAATATTACTGAATCAACATCCCCAAACTAACTACACGCATAAAAACATATTCAGTACCCTTTGGCGTTTGCCTGAAACCTGAAAATAATTTTCATTTTCCTCACATATTTGAATACAGCGTACAAGTTGACATTAACCGTAATGACCTTAAACATAAAACAAAAGTCAAGAGCTATGGCCGTCTTGAGCAAACAGCAACCATTTCAGAGCAACAGCCTGACCTCTGCTCACTCCAGTACCGCTGCATACATATATGATCCCGGTGGTGCCCTTGCATTGCAGAGATCCCCACATGCTTGCAAATGTAACACGCAAATAAAAATTCCTGCAAAGCTTTAATGTTGCAAGCATAAGACAACATCGCACTGATGACATTAACATTTCAAACATTTTCGTGTCATTCCGACCACCTTTTCGGTTTATTTATGCACAAATGATGCAAGCTGGTCGGACCCAACTTTCCCCCAGAAAGTAATCAAGGAACGGAACGTTCATTAATTATTTAAATTCAGGTGAAGTTTCAGGTTTCTTGCGAAATGAGGCCATAAAGTTGAAAGTTCTTGGTGTTTTGTTTGCATGATTTTCATTTTTTTGGAAAGTAGCAAGAGAGTTTGGTTCGGTTTTTTTACTGTGTTAAAAGACTTCATAAACGTAGAAGGAAAATATGGGATTTTTTTATGGGACTCAAATAAGAGAGTATACAACTACTTTTGGTGATGAATAACGGGAGCAAGTCAAATATTCGTATTTATTTCGGGTTTTTGAATTATTTAACAATTTTTATCAGGGAAAGAAACAGCAGATAAAATTAAATTCAAGTATATTTTTTTATATTTATGACGGTTCAAACTTACTAGCAAACAAACTTAGCTTAAAATTAAAAAAGATAATTCTCACAAATTTCCCGAAAGTCATAGCTTAAAGCGATATGAAACGAAACTGAAGACTGTCAAAATATTTTGTGTGAAATAGTGCAGAAAGTTTTTAAAATTTTTCTTTTTCGAATTTATATTTCACATAATGATTAGAAAGAGATAAATAAAACCGGTTGTAACAAAGAACAGCTTTTCAAAACAGCGATGTTTGGCGGAAGCCGTTGCTGAATTTGTTGGCAAATTGAGAAAAATTATGTTGAAAAAAAATGTTTTTTTCGTGTTTCAACAGCATTTTTTCCATTGAGAAATTCCTTTAACAACGTAAATGCCAAAAAATGTTTGAAACATTATTTTCTGTTTGCACAAATTTATTTTCAGTAATCTTTCTTCTTCTAGATTTTTGATTCAATATTTAGCAAATTGCTTGACTAAGCAACTACATATTTACGTAATTTTCCGGAAAAAAACCAATCTGACATAGTACATATATATTAATATGTAGCTACGTTTCTTTATTAAATTAGAATGATGAACAGCTTCCATCAAAATGTTGAGTGGTTTTATGTTAAGAGCGTATTTCCAGCATTAAATTTCACTCTGGTGAAAGTTCACGTCCATCGCAACTAAGTAGCAAGATGGCGTGCATTATGGAGTGAAAAGATTAAATTGCATGGTGCATCACGCCAACTCGCCTGATGGTACAAATTGCATTCTTTACAAAGTACGAAAAACTTTCACACGGTTTTCACTTTGAACATGTTAGGATTACAAAAAAAAAACGCACACACACAAAATAGAGAAATCCATGAAAATATAATTCACCATCGTATTAAAATATAAATCTCAAATAACATTTTCCTTTTATATAATCAAGATATTCACTAAATGCTATTAAAATTTCTTCATATATATGTTAATGGAGCTGTCAACGAACATTGCTCCTAAAACAACCATTGCCGTTTTCATATCGTAAAAAAAACGGAAAAACATTTCATGAGAAAATGTTGCAATTAACAATCATCATAAACAATTCAAAAGGAATTTACGAGTCGTGAACGTTGAAATATTCTAGAGATTGCAAAAGGTTAAATGTATACTGTCATGCTATACTGTCATTAAATCCATTTGCGGCTAGAATATGTGGATTTAAAGTCGTTGACGATAAAATATGTTTTGATATGACTTTTTTAAAGCTATGATTGTAGGAAATCGATTTTTGCTCTTTATTTTAGGTTTAGTATTCATGATCTGAGTCCTGTAATATTTCTAATTCAGCTAGAAAGTTTGCACATTCTTTGAAATATTGAAGAGTGGCCATAATGTTTCTGCTCAATGGAAATCCATAAATGGCTCAAATTGTCAGTTGATAAAAGCAACAACACATTTGTAGTTTCAAATAACAGAAAGATATGTTTCGCTCAAAATTAAATTAATGTTTAATGTTAACAATTTTCCGCAAACAAAATGCAGTTATTAGATATTATTTCACTTATGCATTTCAGTTTTAATTTCTTGGTTTCAGAAGATCATTTTCAATTTCAAAAATAACTTTAAAAAATGCCCGGGTCCCCAAAATATAAGGAGCGTAAGATTTTTCTAACAAAAAAAGTCAATCTACAAGCCACGAAGATTGGAGCCCGCTCTTATACTCATTTTGCTTGCACACCTATCAGTGCTCATTTACTTCAGAAGCCACCACAGCTTGATGGTCGCTAAGGCAACCCTCCTCTCACTTTATGCGAAATATTGCTTCGACGTATTTTAAGACTGTGTGCGTAGGTATAATTGCTATTAATTCCGTTGACCCATGAGTCTAGAATTCGGCTGATCTACGGGTCCTGAAGACCTACTAGTCTCGCCGTCTTACGCCCTTTGTTGCCTTTTCTCCAGCGTTATTACCAAAGCTGGAAGATTCGCGTACATGCGTACGCTTGAGCTTCTATTTCATTCGGCTCAGAGTGTGGGAAGGAGGTACCGTTCTCTGCATTCGCGCGCAAGAAGGTCTATCGAGATTACTCCTGACACCCCCAAAACGTCATCTTTTGACATCTCGCTGTATCTATTTGCGATAAGCAGGACACCTCTACGTCGGACGCTGTCAATTTGCTCTCTAAATCTCTTTGTTTGGAGTGCATCCGCTCTAACTTCTGCCTGGTATAGCAAGATGAATTTAATCGTCGCCATCTGCAAACTCCACCTCGTTCCATCGTGGCTACCAATGTTGGCCATCAACCTGCCCAGCAAGCTAACAACCCTCAGATTCCAATCAAATCGCTTACGAATGTGGTTCCAGTAAGTCAGTTTAGTGTGCAGCGTTACTCCCAGGTACCTTATCAACTTACTAGTCTGCATCTCTGAGGAGCCTAATGTCATTGAGATGATGGTCAGCGTCCTCCGCTTCATCAGCATGCCGAAATCTGTCTTTGATAGCGCCAGCAGTAGGCCATGGTCAGTTATCCATCATTCCACCCTCTTCACGATTTGGTTAAGTCTGAATTGAGCAAACTCGGCCATTTTAGAACTGTCATCACCGTTACCCACGAGGCGAGTCAGTCCGTCGCAAACGATCTTGTAGAGTTCAGACCTAAAGATGGACTCGTGTGCTGCACCTGATATCGCCACCTCCTCTTAATACTTTTGTCGATGTCAAACAGCAACTATCGGTCCCTAAAGATAAGCTCGCATCATTACGAACAAGTAAAATGTAGCAACGCCAGTAAAACAACCGTTTTGACTCTGTGGCACACCTCGTCCGCTCTTGCTACTGCCACAATCAGATGGCATAAATAATGAATGTCCCTTCAAAAGTCGTGCTGTCTACCAGACAGATCAACAGCTGGTCTAATTGCTGACAGCAGCTGTGGCTTCAACAATCGCTCGATGAGCTTCCCGCCGTGTCTTCGATCGGGGAACTTTCCTCTATCACTAAACAGGAACCATACAAAGTCAGTAATAGCCGCGGCTGACCCTCCACTACAGCTTTAAGTGCTTTGACTGCCACTCCATCAAGACTCGCGGTCAAGACACCTGCTTTCCTCCCAAAGGATCTGCCATTTGTTACGCTTGCTCCTCTTGATGATTCAAATCCTTTTTGCTGATGTGTGGCTCCCTGTGCCCTGTGCCTGCATGCCAAAGTGATGTCTCACAGCTCAGCTATTTCTTCGTTTCCCCAATGAGTTTGCCTCTTACTACGGAATTGATCCTGTCGAGCCACTCAAGCATCGTAAGCTCTGCAGCTCAGTTCGACTGCTTCAGCCTTCGACTGCTTCACGGGTCACAGCTTCTTCTTCCTGCCTTAGATTTATTGACACTACAATCGCACATCTGTTTAGCCTGGCTGTATTCCAGCCAACCATTCTCCAGATGGAACGGTGTTGCTTGTGTCTTCTACCAGCTATGTAGATGGTGATATAGTTATACCCATTATCTGTGTAGTCATATATTCCCCTCCAATCATTCATGAGGGCCAGTAACAAGCAAAGGATTGAAAGCTCTTCCTAGCTTCCGACGCATTGATGTGCTTTGCAATACCAGCTTCAATCACATAAACAGAAAATTAAAGAGAGCTGAACACAAAATGCAGCAGCTCTAGTTATACTATACATTTAATCGCATAGCCTGCAATTAGAGTGTGTGAGAGTAATTGGTATACTTAAGATTCTTTTTTTTTCACACATTTCAAGCAGTTTAGGAAACGTTTAAACTCACTTTCGACTTTTTGACTCCCCACTCAACTTTATTAATTTTAACTATTTACGCTCTACTGGTCGATAAAAACGCAAGTAAAAGGTAGTTACTGAAACAAAGTCAAACAATGAAATGCTAAAAACGTTCTGAAAAAAAAACCTTGGAACGATAACATAGAAAGCTTGGGAAGGATAAGTTTTTTTTAAGCTAATCAAATATTATGTAGGAAAATATAAATATTTTGATTGCCCACATTGGGCGCCATAATCTAATTGTCGATTATGGCGTTGAATTCGACTTGAATAAAGATCATTGAATGCGAACCTATTAGTTTAATTATTTCCTTTGAAATTATTTTGAATCATCCTAAAGTAATCTCATGACAACCCAGTTGAAGCTGGTTGAGAGCTTCATCACAAATTTACAATCAATGTGAATAAGAGTGCGAAGTGATTAGTTTCACGACTCATGCTTGTGTGAAAATAGCGTACATAAATTGAGCGCATACATGCAAATACATACTAAGGTTGACCGGTAACGCATTGTACGGCTGTAGATCATATTCTGCTATTCATATCGCGAAAAATATTTTCTAAACATTTTTTAAACCACCAATTTTTTTCTCTCCTGAAAACAACTTATTTCGCGAACTATTATCAATTTGCATCAACACATGAATTAATCCATATTTTTTTAAATACGTCATTCAAAAAAAAAATTATTTAGTGCATATGCTAGCTATATTTTAGTACCTAAAGAAGCTCTTTATTTGATCAGCACATGCCTTCCAACCATTTACTTAATTGAAAATTACACTAATTCCATCACTTTCAAGTCAACACGTTTAAACAGTACTCCCACCAAAAGCCACTTGAAAGTTTCAATGAGGTCAATTACTGAAATTCTCAAATACCATCAACGACCGTCCAAAGTAATTCGCCGAAAGCGATTAGCAGTATCTTGTGGCTCCGGGAACAGTTAAAGCCAGTAGCTATTTCTTTGGTGGTTATCCGGCACTTGCTTGTGTTGGGCTAATTATCTGTTGTGGTCTGCTTGACTGCAACATTTTCATTTGAATTAATAAATGATAGTCCTCAAGCTCAGAGTTACCAGGATTTGAGCAAATGAAATATGAAACATAATAGCTTGCTTAAGTCTTATTAAATCTGTTTCCAACAACTAAGATTGAAATAATTTTATTTGAAAACTCGAGTATCAAACACTTCAAAGCATTATTGTTCTCAAGTACCTAAACAAAACAACATATAAGAAAAATACACTGTCGTGAATGTATCCCCGTCTCTTCACATCGCTTTTTTCACAAAGCACACTAAGCAACCCAGCAGGTTCTATTAAAGCGCGCACAGAATAGAATTTAAACTGAATTTGGACTCGAATATACTCGCATCAGCTTGAATTCTGGTTTTATTAAGAAGACAATAAAGTACTCAGTTTATTTTGTTCGGCAAACGTTGGCGGTATTCGATATAGCTGGCTGGCGTCGCCGGCAGACAAAAGGAAACATTATGGTTAAATTACGTTCTATTGAAATAACTTCTTTATAGCATCCCGTTACGACTGAAGCCGAACAAGTCGTTCTGTTCGAAATATGTATGTACGATACGGAGACGATGAAAAGAAAACGATCGTAGCGAGCCCAGTATGAAGTTTTTCCTTGTTGCTTGCTCTGTTGCCATAGTCCTTTTTCGGTTTCGGTGACATAGCTGTTAACATCGATGAATATTGCTTAGACTTTCAACGAAGTTCAACGAAGTCGATTCGTTCCAATAAGGTGAAAGTTCAATATACTGAAGCTTATGACAGATATTATGTAGATTATGGCTTTTCAGGAACTATGAGAATGATTGGAATGTTTTAAAGTTGTATTCATTTATTTTGTTTGAAAAAGTTTGAAATAGGCGGAGCGTAATCCTCAAGCGTGAAGCGTAATGTTTTGCAAAAAAGAATTGTTTAAGGACTTTGATCGATTGTGTAGTCGTCGAAAGCCGGAGGTCAACAAGAGATGTGTTCAGGCATTGTAAATATAGAAGTTACTGAACAAAGCTAATGAAGAACTATCTGTCTCTATGAAAAAAAGAATACGAAAGCAGATACTTTCTGATTTGACAATATATTTTCCATAATTTCGAAAAGATAATGGTATTTGAAAATTTACGTTCGGTGAAATTTCTAACAAACTTTTTCTAACGTCACTAGATCGCTAATATGACTGATGACTAGATAGGAAATCATACGACAAAAATCTTTTATTTTGCTGAGTTAATTTTTAATGTGGCAGCACTTCATCAGAGTTACCAACATGTTCATCAATTTTCTATCAAATTTTGCTCTACTTAAAGCCCATACACTCTCTGACTCCTCCGATCAGTCACCACCTTGCCATGTTGGAAATGGCCTATGCATCGCAAGATGTCACACCAAGAGTTCCTGGCAAACAACACAAGGATGAATTCTTAGGATTTTAAAACTGCATTTGGCAGCTAGACTGTGTCTGAAAACACGTCCGTGCTGGGCGTGCTCAGTCCGGCAGGGGCTCGAATTCTGTAGCCCCAAACTTCTTGTAAGACCTAATCAAGAAGAAAGTGAAGCATATATTCTCTTTAAATAGCTATGGATATGCATCCAGAGCACAACAAACAGATCCAGCAGTAATTCTCTTTTATAAAGTTTATTTCACTGAAGTCACGTGGACATTGTCTAACCTCCCAGCCACACATGTCCGGACATATTTCGGAAATATTTCCGAAACATTTCAGAAATATTTCTGAAATATTTCCGACACATTCGCGTGCGGTCTGAAATCAGAGCTGCCGCTTTAGAAGCTGCATATCTCATAAAAATTAACAAGTAAAATGGGTCAATGTGACCATCTATGCATCTCCATTCCATTTTCGTTATAAGTATCACAGCCATACCTTCTAGATTCAAAGCAGCAGGATCTACGGACTCAGTTCAATCAAACGACAAATACCTTTAATGATCAAAGATCAAAAAGCCCAAGGGCTTCTGTTCTGGTTGCCAATTTCTTTGATATAACCACGCTAAGACAGTTACAAGCCGGGACCTGTCAGCGGCCGTCATTTAATACTGGAAAAATGGCAGGTTGAGACGCTTTATTGCCACCTTAGCTTACTTTTCGTTTAACTTCGTACTCTCAGGACCAATATAGGATCTGAAGGACCTGTTTCTGGTCCAGCCTGCTGGAATTTGGAAGATAGGTTAGAACTTTTGGTAGGCTGCCATAATAACTTCGTGCACAGCGGCTGCAGTAGTAACAAATGCAACGCTAGTGGAGATATACTCTTTATAACGTCTATAACTTCTGTGATACTAATGACGTTAAACATGATGATTAGTATTGATGTATCACTACGTTCTTCTACGTTGCACCTATAGGATGAGGTATCTTTCTTTTCTCAGTCGATTCTCTTCAGCTTCGGATATGTCATCTTGGCGGACAAGCCAAATCCAAGAAATATTGATTGACAATTGACTTCTTTCAGATAGAACGCGAGTTACGTATAAGTTCATGTCAGATATACTAAACAAATATGACACCTTGTTGCAGAGCGTAACAAAACACCTGCAACAAGCAAACGGACAATAAACAATTGTCTATTCTCGTGGGATCTGCATCATCAGCTTAACTGATATGCTAGATCACTTAAACGTTCGCACGAAACTGCAGACGCCTAGGTCAGCAGAAATCAATGCATAAATAGATTATACGTAGCTCATCCCAGCGAGTCTGATTGTAATCGTGTAAGGGTAAACTCTGCCCAATTAAACATCGAAATTGTGAGATAAATTTAAAGTAAAATTCGTTCAATATAAAGTTGTGAAAAACGAAGTTGTCGTGTTTTATTATTTTTATCTCCGGGATCAGGCCCCACCATAACTCGCGTCTTAGTGGTACGATAATGTCACCAGAGTCAATAGAACTCCGTTGCACTCATTAAATTGAGACATAATATTTAGCTATGAAGAGGTTTGGAAAATCAGTAAGAGTAGAAGCAGCAAGATAGTTCCCTGGTGGAACCAAGAACTGCAAAAGCTCAGGCAAAATACCAGAAAATTCCTCAATCGTGTTTGTAAGATCAATACTGAAGATGACTGAATCGACTAGAGAGACTCTATGAGAATTTGGTGAGGACCTCCAAGGAGGAATCAGTCAGATCGTTCTTTAAGGGGCTGGAATGTGGACAAGAGACATCAAGGCTTTACAAGTTCCTGAAGAAGAACCAATCAGCTGGAATTTCTAAAATGTTCGGATGATGGTTTTACCCAGTATACTGACTTTACTTGGAACTCACTTTCCGAGTGCTATAGTGATTGAAACGCTTCTACACAGCTAGACTAGAAGTCACCAGTGAAAAAGTCAACGATGCAATTATCTCCTTGAAATTTTTAAATCTTCGGGCTTGAATTTCATGCATCCGGTTATGCTTATGTATATAATCAACCACCTTGAGGCAATCTTAAAAGAAACTCTTTGGACACGCATAGCCTTGGAGTAGTTTCCGTAACCTTGGCGACAGATTAAGATAATATTTAAACCTAAAACAAGAAAAGATGACTCTTCAAATCAAATGAACTTTAGGCCAATCAGCTTTAATTTCTTTGTGCTAAAATCCCTGGAAAAACTTTTTGAACGACACATATGCACTAAAGCACTCAAATCTAATCCCTTAAATGATTAGCAATATTCTTATCAGTGAGAAAAATCATGCGAATTGGCCTCTCATTCTCTGGATTCCAAAGTTGAGGGAGCTACTTAAGAACAAAACTGACAAATGTATGCCCTCAAACTTGTTTGACTTTCACCGCTTCTGAGGAGTGTTCTTGTTGACTGCTTACTAAACGAACTGCAACTAAAACGGCTGCACACTTAGGCTACGCAGTAAAGATTTGAATGCAAAAATAGACAGGATGCATTGGATTGAATTGACAGATGGTATTTGAAGCACAGCCTTACAGTGAATCCTGAAAAAACAAAAATTGTTTTTTTTTACCAGGAAGAAAATTAGAAAAACTAGTGCTTCCTAATATGAAAGCTGCAACTCTTCAAGATGAAATCAAATAACTAGGAATAATCTTGGATAAAAAATATTCTCTGGAAGAATCAAATGTGAGTGAAGCTTATTTTAGCTTTAAATACTTCCGTGCAAAGCAAGAGAGTTTTTTCCACGACGTCAGGTCTGAAGCGTATGCAAGTTTGCAGGACTGTTAAAAACATACTCCTTGAACACAACTGCCAATTAGGACACTGTACAGAAAAGCACAGGGTGACTCACCATACTGCCTATAACAGTTTGACTCTGCGGAGCAATTCTTCTAAGGTAGATTGGGAGTATGAGTAAAATGGGTCTTTTGGCCTGAATGCTTAGAGGTGCCAGACATCTCTTTCAAGCCACAGACACATATTCTGTGAATTTATCCAAACGTGAGCTTCCGTGAATATAAAATTCAGTGAACAAAAATATTGGTTATTTCGAAATTTTAATTAGACTACATTGAAAAAAACATTAGTTTGGTCAATTCATTGAAATTCAGTTATAAAATCCATCATTTAGAATGAAAAATAACATGTAAAGTCTAGATCATATTTTAAACCCACGCTGGGCGCCAAAATGAATTAAGTTTATTTGCTGCTTATATTAGCAATAAATTCAATTCTAAGAACTAATCACACAATCGTTAAATCAAAATATCAAAAAACGAGGATATTAGACCAAATTTTCTGCATAAAAATTTCTTGTACCTTACAAAATAAAATTATAGCTCCTCAAATCGTATAGAGGAAACTGTTTTTTTTTAGCTGATTGAAACCCGTTTTCATTTAGCTAAACAAGCGTTATCACTTCACTTTATGCCATTTGATGAGCTATAATTTTATTTTGTCAAGTTTAAGAAAAATTAATTCTCAGCCATATCCAAGAAATTGAAACGTTCAACTGAAATGAAAGGTACTTGAATATGAATTTACTGATCGATCGATGAATCAAGAAGTCAAGTAAGTAACTGATTAAATCACATAATAATGCAAATCGATTTCCGGTAAGTTCATTCCAATAAAGTGAGAAATGAATACTGCTTCATCTCGTAAATCAAATTGCTTTTTCAAATTCAAAATATGTTCTTCATTCTAAGCCAAATGTTTTCTGGGTTAGTATTTCCGATCGGAGTAATTTTATATTTGTTTTATTGAATTCAGCATCATCTTCAGCTCAAAAACTCAAAGATCGAAAGTTCGAAGACGTTCGAAGGAATTCAATGACATTTTTCTAACTAAGACCCTCTTTTGTAGCTTAGTAAGACCTATTGTCGAATATGCAAGTATTGTATGGTCACCATATCAAAAAGTCTACATAGACCAAATTGAGTCAATTCAAAAGAGGTTCTTACGTTTCTGCCTCTGCGGTCTTCCGTGGTATGACCCTTTACATCTACCTCCTTATCAAGACCGCTTAAATCTTTTACGAATGGATACCTTGGACTCTCGACGTCAAAATTCCAAAATCTTATTTGCCGCGAAAATTTTGGATGGCACTGTTGACTCAAACTACTTATTAAGCCAACTTAATTTTAACACTAATAACAAACATGTCAGGCGTGTTAACTTTTTGTCGATCCCTCAACATCGGACCAATTATGGTTGCAATGAAGCAGTCACTGCAATAAGTAGATGCTTTAACGAAGCTTATTATAAGTTTGATTTTCATTTATCTACAGCATCACTTAAACGAATTCTGTATAAGAATAATTAATTTTTATTGTATGTGTATAGTCTGCATTAGACGAATTTAATAAATGAAATGAAATGAAAAAAAAATGAAGATTCATTCTATAATTCTTACTTTGTTTAAATGATAGCAATCAGTATTATTTATTACAAAATAAAAAAATAATTTGATAGACAAAAGAAAAAAAGATTTCGAATCTCAGACAAATACACATTTGAAGCAATTTCTTCCAGTAGAAAAAAAAAATCTTTTAAATTTTCAAATTCTTCAATAGAAGCTATAGTGCGAATCAGGCAATAGATTTTCACTATTTCAACTTCTAACAAACCGAAAACCATTTGTATGGTCTTAAAATTTCTTCGCTTTTCACAGATCCGACATTGATAAAAAGTCATACTATTCACTGAAAGCATTCATCACCCGATACGAGTAGTTGTGTTACAAAACTCAAAAAGATTTATACTGTTCCATTCATTCAAGCCGAACGACCGAATCGAAGCCAACGTTATATGTTCGCCGAATCCCCTATCATTCTCGTTTCGATTCAATGGCATTGGCTGTCAATGACGATGCCCCCGAACGGATTATAGCCAAAAAACATGCCATTTGCCGAATTTACGGCATCTTGTATTCATGTCGATGTCAAAAGGATGTAATGTCTGTAGCATCAACGTTAAATGAATCGAAATGGCAAACATATTTCCAACACTTTGAAAACTTGTATCGCATTATGCAAGCAGGAAATTGGTGTTTTCTTGTGGTTTTAGTTGTCCGAAAAGAAAGATTTCGTGTAAGTTTTAGAAAATTATCAAATCAAGCGAGAAAGATATATCGAGGAAATGCTTTTTGCTTATATGGCATTAGAAGAAATAATGTTCTGATGCACTAGATAGTGGTGGCTGATGTTCTGATGCAAAGTTAGCTATTTGAGAGGAAGATTTTCGCCAGTTTTACAATCTCGAAAAAGCGTCTATTCATTTACCTAATATTTATTGCAATAGCCAAATTTTTTCATTACCTAATAAAAGAGAATTTTGTTCAAATTTTCTTTGTTAGAACAAAACGAGGAAAATATAAAACACACACCTATCATATCAATGACTAACTATTTACATATTTCGAATCAGATCTGTTGGTGGTTCCCCCATTCAATAAACTTTATCCATTTCTTTATCCGGCCGAGCATTTTATTTAGGAGAAATGTCTTTTTACATGGAAAGAGCCGTTTTTAACTCTTTAGACAACATCATTTCAAGAGATCCTTCTGTGTTTATCGTTGTCCTGGATAAATCTTATTGATAGCGTCTGAATGAATCAAACTTTATTGATACGCCTTTTTCAATCATAATGTTACTTTTATTTTGCCTTAGATTTCAACTCGATTCTCAGAATCATTTTAAACTTTTGTATTCAGTTCTTGATCCTTTAACCCATACAACTCTTACAAATGAAATTCCTGTCACCTTGAGTCGACTGTCACGCTTGAGTCGGCAAATTGAAATGAAGATAATTATAAGCCTTTAGCCATGACATTGAGTTTTGTGAATTTTTTGTTTACCATTTGATTTTGCCTGAATTTTTAATAAATTAACCAAAATTTATGCATAATGGACAACCGAATATGAATAATATAGGCTTAAGTACTCGTATAAATAAATGCACCAAATTCTTGGCTACAGACTTGAAGGGTATAATTTCACTCAAAGTGGCCTCAAAAATGATTTTTCCACTGCAAAAAAAATTTCAATCACAGCCGGTTGCCATGGCTTGACAGCAAAGGGTTAAAACAAACATGTTATCTTTACGGCCCATAGTTGACAAAAGGATAAAACACAAAAGCAGGATCATAGACGACACAGTTTACTTACGAATCTAGTCCTTTTTGAAAGAACGAAAAGCAATAACGGGATTTTTTCTATTCCTGGCATTCACTACAATATCAAGCGAAAATGTTGAAGCTGACGGACAAACTTGTTGAAAAGATATGATTTTTTCTTTCAAGTGAAAAGAAATGAACGGGAAAATTCCATGCAGATTAAGAAGTTTTCGTCGGTTTGGATTACTAAAATTTACATCACAGTTGTATTGATTTTTCGTTGTTTTCTACTTCAGGTTATTTGTATAAACTTTATAGATTTCGGAGAATTTAATGGATTTTGTTGAAGTATCGTACTTTTGAAGTTTGCCCGCCGGGTAGTATGTATCGATTCATCTTGATTTTTATCGATGTAAAGTGAATGGAAAAAAAGATTCGAGATAGTGTTCCGGTTTAAAAGTTGAAATTATTTGATCTTGTAGAAGAAAAATAGCCGCAGGTGAAAGTAGTGAAATGAAATTAAATGCAATCCAATTATGACTTATTTGTCAATCTTGTAGGCAGAAATGTGTCGTACATATTTGAGTTTCTTATAAATGCAAAAATAATAAAATACAATTTTTCAAATTAGAAACAAAAAACATTTTCGGAAATACTGATTTTCAAAGGACAGTAGAGTAATCGTGGAAACTTTGGTTGCACATTCATTCATATTACAACCAACCTGATTCGAAGATCATGTACCACTTTGAACTGAAGGCTGGATCGAAACCGATAGGAGAAAAAGGTTTTCACTACGACCACTTGCATGAATATCGAAGTTCAGGTATTTTAAATATTTGTTAACTGTAATGATTATCAAATGCTTGTCTTATATAACAAAACCAGTGAAAATGCTCAGTGCTCACAACACTTTACCTGCACTGCCACTGAAAAAATTTCGTTTTCACACGAAAAATTTCCAAATTTTGCAAAATTTAAGTATTAGTTACATATTTTCACTGTCGATATTTCCCTATGAATATTTAATAGTAACATCTTTTGGTACGAAAATAAGGCAAATGCTGATGCTGGGAACTCTTTGTTGGCACGAAAGCCAAATCTGATACACATCAAGTACAAATCAGGTACTATTGTGAATTCGGTACCGGCTGAATTGTTCTCAGAGCCTGTTGAATACCATCCGTGAGAACGAGAGTAGATTTGAATGAAATGTCATTCGAATTTCGTTCTAAAATAGTGAAAATTGAACACTTAAAGAAAAAGTGAGTTGTACAAAATGAAAAAAAAATGTTCTTGAGTGTTCCTGCACCATTTTCAACAGTTTTCATGCAAAAAAATTGTTAACATAAATTCGAATGGCGTTTCTCGCTCTAAACCTCCTCATTTTAAACCACTTCGGCTAGTGTGAACGCTTCGCCTGGGGTGTGTTTAATGTGCGGTTTAGCAAGTGTCAAAATTTGCAGTAGCTAGGTGAACCAGCTATGGATATTGGGCAATCAAAAGCTGCTACGAAGACCAGCCTTTATAATTTTTTAAATTTTAATCTTTGTATTTACGTGAATTAGCTCAATACTTGCATTACACTTTGGAAATTGTATTAAATTTTGGAGTTTTCAGCATGTAGCTGCAGAAACCATTAAAGTTTTCCTAACATATTCAAAACTATTCACTTATTCCCAGCGAAAAAGAAACATTGAAAATTTGATGGTACACGAATCAGCGCATCCGACCTTTTGCGCTTCATACTGTCCTTCGAAAAACTCAAGATGAGTTGCGCTGTGTAAAAGCCAACTTAAAACTCGAGTTGAGTTGAAGTGTTTAAAAGCCGGTATTTAGATTATGATAGCACTATTTTCAAATTTATTGCTCATCCCCTTTCTCACCAAAGCCCAAAACCTCCTTTTCATTTAAATTTCTTATCGAAAAAGACGTTTGAACAATGTGTCAGCTATTTACGCACATCCATTTTGCCTTAGATACTTTCTTGCCCCATTCTTTCTTACTTTCTTTCTTGCTCCGAACTGCGAGCAGCAAATAGCTGCTACCATAGCTGCTATTCCGAAATCTTGGCAAGCATCAAATAGCAGCTATTTCGTGACATTGGACAGCCAGAGCAGCTAAAATAGCAGCTAATAGCTGCTATAGCACGAATATTGAACACACTCCTGATTAACTTGACAGCTCCTAAATCTACCTAATTTAGAGTGTAGTGTGAACACCATGTAACTCGAACTGTGAATTTCGTGTTGATCCGATGACCGTATTGGAAGTTATAGTGGTAAGGAAGCGTAAATTTCTTTCTTATAATTAAAAAAAATGTTTATTAAAAAAAATTTTATTGTTAATGGTTGAAAGATTAAAAGTATTCTAAACTTACATGCTACAAACATCAAAAATTAAAACTATCTTACTAGCCTACTTGGTATATGTTAATTTTGGTGTTTGTTTAAAGTGTTAACCCAACTAACAATTTGTGCCCATTTGTTACTAAATGGACTTTTTTGACGCGAATACGTCGTGAATACTATGTCGAGTCGGAATTGTTTCGTCATTTTTCCTTCAAAGTAAAATTCCTTGATAGGCAAAATTTTAGTAATGAAGTCGTAAAGACTACTTTCGACGCGTCTTTACAGGCATTGTGTCCATTAGGGATTAGTTCCTTCATTGCGACTTAATCAAAATCCCAGTAAGGCACATTATACGTCAAAGTTACCACACATATTTCCTTTCATATTCCTATGCCTATCAAGGAAACTCGCATGTAACGGTTACGTATTGGCGCCTATGTCCATGATGGTTTCGTTCTGACAATTCTTTAAACGTCAATGTGGAATCTCACAAAACGAGTTTAATAAAAAAGTCTCCACCGTTCGGGACAGCTAATTCCTTTTAAAAAATATTAAATAAACTATTCCAATCAACTAGAAATTCAGTTTAAATTCAAAATTCAGTTTTCAAATAATACGTTTGATTTGCAAATTAGCAAAATGAATTGGCAAAAAGTTTTATAGATTTGTAATCACAAATTGACTATCTTCTGAGTATATCCTTACACATTAATGTCGATTGTTACCTCATCAATTATTACATTCGTAATTTATTGTAACGAAACGAAAGATTTGCTCAACCCTTTTGTTACGAGTTATCTTCAATATTAATACAGGCAGTGATTGGGATTGAGTGGGAGTGACATTTCAGTGAAAATTAGGCGTTTTGTTTGCGATTCTACCATCAGCGCATATGTAAAAGGTATATTTACTTATACGTTTTTGTGAACATATATATCTTACTTGGTATTCTTATAAAGATTTTGTTTAGTTCAAGTCATATTACGGATGCGAAAAATGCACAGTTATTGGCGGATACGAAAATTTAACCATGATTTTTGGAGGAATCAATTGTAAGAAGAGAGCAGATGCAGATTTTAGACGACGAGCTGAAGAAGATCATCACAAACAATCAACACGCTTTGAGAGGCTTTCGGCTGGCATGATCAAAGATTTCGTTGTAACCAACTCCACATTTATGTATTTCGACATTCTATATTATTTACTGTATTTACACATTACAACCTCTTATAATTTGGACCCCCGAAAAATATACATTTGATTCTAAATGGTAGGGGTCTTTTAGTTGAATGTAATTGTAGTATGCTTTTTGAGATACACCGCACTGTAAGAACACTTGATTTTATAAAATTCTGGAAGTATGCCAACTTTCGAACATTTTGAAAGCATATTGGTTTTATTATTCTTAAAGAATGTTTACCGAAAAGAATTTAAGAGAATTTTCTTATTCTATCTTGTGTGGTTAGGATTTGTCAGAGTATTGCGTACTTTTCTTTTCTTAGTATAGCTAAAATATTGATTGAAATATTGAATATTGATTTTATTATACTGTATAAAGAAATTCATTTTTGGTCAGCATACAATAACAACTAATGTCTACAACCTTTGCCATCTAAGCGATCATGTCATTCGTTTTAGTCCTCTGCCAAACTTTTCTTCTTATAAAGCTGAGAACTATGTTGGTTTTTCGAAAACGTTTTTAGGCACATTATGGGCACATCTCGATTCTATGTTACTTTGATGGCACTACCAAGTAACAATATTCCCAAACTAATACTTCAACAAAATCAACAGTGAGTGAACTATACTTTCGTACGTCTGAGGTACGTGCATTTAAAAGCCTGAGTTTCTGCATTCAGAATTCATACTGCAGTAGTGTGTTAAATACTAAGTAAAAGTGCAAAAAAAAAACCAATAGTAAAATAGAAAATCCAGCGATGCTTAAACATTTTTTTTTAAGATTTCGCTTTTATCCTTTGTATCGCATGTAGACATTTTTCGGTCCTTTAAAGATAATATCCAACTCCTGCCAACCAGTATGTTGTACGATGTATTTATACTTAAATTATTGTTAAAGAATAGCTTTCAATTAAATTTTATTATAATTGTCGCATTATTTTATACCTCTATCGAGAGCTGGTCACGACTGTAGTATTAAAATAAAAACAATACTGTTCCACTTGTTGCAGTTTCCAATGGTACTTTTCTAACCAGCTCTCGACTGAGGTGCAAAAAGCGCACCTAGCATTGGCCAAATTTATGTTAAACCAACTGTTCCACCTTGGGTTTCGAGCGCATTTCAGATTAGAAACTAGGTAGTAACGACGACTTCTAAAAACTACTATGAAGGTACGATATAGTCAAAACTACTATTCGGTAACATCCAAAGGCACAAAGTATCAACAATGCCTTGAAATGACCGATATAGGCACTAACTGGGATCATTTCCTTCAAAGAACAATCATGGCGAACAAATTTGGGCAATCATGGCGGCTAAGAATTGCAAACTACTTTGAAGTTAAAAATATCCAAAATAGTAGTTTTGATTGATGTACTAAGCACAGATTTTTCATGTTTGAACATGCTTTACTTGTTTGATAGTGCGAAACTTAGTTTTTGCACAAAGTATAGAATATTTTATGAAAGAAAAAAAGACCTATTTTAGCTAAAGCCTGATACAATCGCAGGCGCGTGGTAGTTTTAGGGAGTATCAACACTACCTTTGCAGTAACGTTTGAATCGTTCGTGTTTTATCACCATAGGATTCAAAATTTTCAATTATTATAATAATAATTAAACATATGCTGAAATACAATATTATCTTCATTGTATAAAAACTTAACACATACATAATCATTTTGCATAAACTCTTCGTATATCATACAGATAGCTATGAGCGTGAAAGAGAAATATATTGTGTATCGGTAAGAGGATTGTTTGTAAATTTGAAACAATTCCAAATGTAACGTCGCGATTACGAAACTTTTTGAAAATTGTGACTAAGATTTTACGTTGCTGTTACGTCATTGCGACTATAAGTGTCATATTCTTAGTCGCACGTTAGGTATAGTGTTTCGAAACTATTACTAAGCGGTGTCGCGGTAATGCCGTCACAACGAAGTAACTACAACGTAACCCTTTCCATGCAATGACTACTTTGTTTCGTTGTCATTACTGAACGGCGTTGCTCCAAATTCGAACCTACGACGTAACCACAAAGTCGCTAATTCGATACATTGGTTTCTTTGTAGGCGCAACCTTAGGAATGGAAACGTATCCTTGCCCAAAATGTTCAACAAATTGTTAGTTGGGAAGTGTTTGTGGATTATGGATGTGTATCCAAGGTTGTGTATAGTGTTCCCATAGGGGTAAAACAAAAATTAAAGTAACTACCCGAAAAAGTTTTTAAATTTTAGAAATCTTAAAATTTATTGTTTACTGGCATCAAAAGATCATTACGATTTGAAAATTCAATGGTTATATTGCTTAGTAAAGAAATGATAAAAAAAAAATACAAAAATACATACAAACATTATAATAATTTTTCAACCTTATTTCTATCCAAACTGGTTTACAAAAGATTCATTTATCATATGAATTTACTTTTGATTTCATGACTACACCGGAAGTTATAGAACAAAACAACTTTTACATTACTGAGCGATTTTTCAAGATTTAAGTGATAAAAATTACCATAGAGAAAATTACCAGCGGTATCCTAATTATTCGACCAAAATTTTTACCAACCGTAGCTTGAAGTAAGGTCTAGCTTTTGCATGATTTCCGATAAAATTCGCTGATTGCCCAGAAATCTTTATCAAACTTGCAAAAAACTATGCACAGAAAATTGCGTGAAAATTTTGCACGGGAAATTGCACGAATTGTTGCAGTTGTACGAAATATTGTTTTTGCAAATTGTATAAAAAACTGCACGTAATATTGCATGAAAGATGACACGATTGGAATTGCATAAACATCACAAGGTTTATTCATGAAAAACTGCCCATCAAAAGTACATTCAAAATAGTATAGAATAAAATTCAAAGCACGGGAGCGTTCATGAAAAATGTAATGTAATATCATAACAAATTTTGAACGAAAATTAGCATGAAAAACTGTCGGGAAAATTTTTATAAATCGTTTGTAGAATTAGACCGAAATGCACACAAAAACAGTACTTAAAATGGAAAAGTGTTTTGGGTGAAAAAAAAAAAAATTAAAAATTACATTGGAAAGTCCACAAGAAGTACTATAAAAATTGAAAAACCACAGAAAGTTGAACAAAAAATTTTACAGGATGTAAGCCTGAAAATATGCATGCAAAACTCCACAGAAAATCGCATGGAAAATTGAGTAACTAATTGAAATGAAAATTACACAAAAACTAACAGTAATCTTGCATAAGTTTTACACAAAAATTTGCACGGAAAATCACTTTCTTACATGTAAAAGTTATTTTATGAAATATTACATACAAACCAAACCTGAAAAATATCGCAAATATTCCGGAAAAGCTGTATGAAATAGTGTACAAAGAGTTACAAAAAAAAAGTCATAAAAATTTGCCTGAAAAAATGCACCAAATTTTGCATAGTTTATTGCACAATAAAATTGAAAAGCTGGTCAAAAAATATATAACATAGCTGACAGTTGCACGACGAATTGCATGAAAAAAGGAAAACATTGGGCAAGACTTTTGCGAACAAAATAGTGCCGAAAATTGCATGAAACTTATAGAAAATAATTCAGCAAAAATCGCTCGACAAATTACAATTAAATCGCTCAAAAGATTTTGTATGAAAAATCTGATGATAAATTTCACTGATGATTTCGCGGAAGTTAAAAATTTAAAAGTAAAATAAAAATCACACAAAAATAAACAAAAAATTGAAGGAAAATCGCATCAAAATTTACCCAGATAGTTTGATGAAAATTTATTTCACAAATTGCCTGGGAATTCAGCACAGAAAATTACATATAAAATTCTGCAAAAAATTTCATAAAAAACTATTTAAAAAAATTTAATGGAAAATTGGACAGATAATAACATGGAAAATGTCAATTCGATTAAGTTGAGTGAAAATATCAAGATACTAGTTACGTGAATAGAAAAAATTGCATGAAATATTAAAATAAATATTAAAATAGTGCTGAAAATTGAATGCAATTGTCTTTAAAAATAAATCGGAAAATGAAAAACTGAAAACTGCACAGTTTTTTATGCTCTTTCGCATGTCATTTCACTCACAATTGTTCGTGTAAGTTTTCAAGCGATTTTCAGTAAATGAAGTATTAATAAATGAAAATAAAAGCAGCTACATAATTAATATTATTTTATGCTCGGTTCAATACCCACGCTGGGCGCTAAAGTTTTTTTTAGATTTATTTTAGGTCTGTGAATGTAGTTTTAAAGAAAACGTGAACCAGAATAGCACAAAAGACAATTCAAATACAGTTTTCTAAAGATAATTATGAAAACTATGAAATTATTTGGGTCTTAAAGTAAAATATGCTCTCTTAGATCTTGTCGAATATTTATAGGCTCTGCCCATAAATTACATAAATAGATTCCAGTGGAAAGTTTTTGTACTAGTCTTACGCAAGAGTTTATTGAGCTTATCCCTATTTTGAGTGTTCTCATCAAGCACTAATTTAATATGCAGACTCTGCCATATCAAATCCAATATCAATGGTAGCTCAACACGGAGCGTATTGCGCTTGGATTCAGGCTAGTTGGTGTTGTTCTGCCGCTCTAGTATATATTTTCTGCTTAATTTTATTTCATTATTTTTCATTGTGTATCTTATATTAATCCTTAACATCATTAACATTTAATCTTTAAAACCGGAAATATTTTAAATTGTTTTAGCACACAGTATGTGTACTATATTCATTAAAATAATTCGACGAATTTTGTTGACAGTGGAAGAAATCAACTCAAATTCCACACATCATCTTAAATTCGTAATTTTATGAAAAATACTTTCTTCCCAAGTTTTACGCATACAAGTAACTTTTCTTTTGATTCCCCCAAAATCGAATAGTTCTCCGTTTCTTCAGAAACAATTTCTGTGACAGTATCTCTAGCTCATATCACAAGTGCCTCTGGAATACCTTCAATAAACTTTATTTCATGCTACTTGAAATTCTCGAAATAGTTGAATTGAAATGGAACTTTATTGTCCCGTGGTATTGGTCGGTAGGAAGCAAAACATTGAACACCGACCGAGTAAGTAAGTTGAAGAAAGTACGAACAACTCATGGCAGGAAACAGGTCAACTTCGAGAACACAAAGCTACGATAGTTCCGGATGAAATTCCGGAATTGCTTTGCGGTACGGATGCTGGATAAATTGTTTAGGAAGAAGTTGTATTATCGTATGAAAGGTGTTTGTTTAGTCGATTTAGCATTTTGAATATTATGTTTGGGACTTTAGAGATTTGGGTATTGTTTCTGTGTGTTGATTTGGGTAATGATTATGGATGTGTAACTTTTTTTAACAGCTTTTAAGCAATTTAAGTATAATTGGTTGGTATGTAAAATGAGTTTATTCTGCTTCTTTTAGAGAGAATAGTATGCTAGATATTATATAAAGTAGATTTAGCTTACAGTGAGGTGAATTCGATAAATGCAGACATACACCTAATGCATGTGGGTTTCACTTTGGTCATTCGTTGGGTCACGCAAACTCTTTGTGTGTAAATTTCTCCGGCTCCAGCATCACTTTAATAATTAAATAAACAATAGATAATCGGGAACTTGAAATCATAATTAGATTTCTATTAATAAATATGTTACGATACTATCAAATAAACAATTAACAATACGAGGGTGGTCTGAAAAGTTTTCGACCTAACAAAAATACAAGACATTTTTTATTTAAATTTATTTTTGATTTTCTACATAGTCTCACTGTAAGTCTACACACTTCTCCCAGCGATGCTCCCATCTTTTAAACCCATCTAAATAATATTCGGCATTTTTCTCTGCAAAATTAAGGTGATCGCATCCTCATTTGACGAAAATCTCTGACCTCCGAGCGCCATTTTCAAATGAGGGAACAAAAAAAGTCACTTAGGGTTAAATCTGGATAGTAAGCAGGATGGTCAAGCAGATTAAACGGTAATTCGTGGATTTTCGCCATGGCAACCGCTGAAGTGTGAGACGGTGCATTGTCTTGGTGAAAAATTATTTTTTTCTGCAAATGTAGCCGTTGTCCCCCAATTTCTGTCTCCAGTAATGGTTTTTCTTATTTAAAGATAATCAATTAAGATAACCCCATGACTATCCCAAAAGAACAGTTGCCATAACCTTCCCAGCCGAAAAAATCGTTTTTGTTTTTTTTGAGCTGATTTCCTCATTGCAGTCCACTGTTTCGACTGTATTTTTGCTTTGGGCGTATAATGGTGTTTCCTAGTTTCATCTACAGTAATTAATCGGCGCCAAAACTTTAATTTATTGCGCCTAAATTTCGCAAATATTTTCATTCGAGCACTTTTTTGGTCTAACTCGAGCAAACGTGACACCCAACGCGCGGACAGCTTTCTAATGCCTAAATTTTCATTCAATATGTGGCAAACACGTTCTTTGGATACATCTATAACGTCTGTTATCTTTCGCACTTTAATTTGACGGTCATTTAACACCATTTGGTGAACTTTAGCGATGCTATCGTCAGTGGTTGCAGTTTTTTTACGTCCCGAACGTTCATCGTCTCCTAAGCATTACGGCCACGTTTAAATTCAGCTGCCCAAAATTTCACTGTGATAAATGATGATGCAGAGTCCCCGTGCACAGAGTCTAACTCATCTTTAATTTGCGTAGGTGTATTGCTTTTCAAAAACAAATATTTAATGACAGCTCGATACTCGATTTTTCCATTTTCACAAAAACACTCACATCGACTCACCCAAACGATTGTCAAACAACAACTGCGCATCTAAAATGGCTGAAATTTTGATGAGTACCTGTCAAAAGATGCACAACAACATTCCTTAGTTTTTATTGACGAATGTTGTCATCTTCACGTTAAGGTCGGATACTTTTCAGACCACCCTCTTATATTGTAGGAAAACAAACTTAACAACGTAAAATTAATGTTGAACGCATTATGTCACAATATTAAACGAAAAACATTTTTTTTTTCGTTTTGTTTGAACATCGTTATAAAACATTTAGTATTTTGATTTTATCATTGTGTTCTTAATGTCAGAATAACATAATTTTTTTCACTAACACTATTTTAATGATTCTACAAAACTTATATCAGATCAATAACTTTCACTTTGACATATCCAATTCTTTGAAAAGTCTAAATTTTATTCACAATTCAAATTGAATCCTTTCAAGCCAATTCCTCCATCTCTTCCAACTAAGCTCGCATTCCTTTTTGATATGCATCAAAGCATTGCATCTGCTAAACGGAATTCATTTCCTGTTTTAAATTGAAATCGAATAATAAAAAAAAACGTTTAATCGAAAATCGGCATGTGAATGTAACACGAACATTGCAATGCATATTTTATGGTTCTAATGCGAATTTTCGTGCATAAAAGGTCGACTGCAAATGCAAATATTCGTCTAACTAAAATTGAAACGCAGCCGGCATTCGACTGCTCGCATGTGCATTCTGATGCCATGTGCGAGCAGTCGGTGATTGGATAAAGTTAACGCTTTGGGTTTTAACAGCAACTGAGCGCATCAAGGACTTAATCATTTATTGGTACGATAAAAAGTGTTCCGAGGAATTTCAATTTCGTATCCTCCCGGAAAATTTTTTTTGGAAACTTTTGTACTAGATTTTTCAATGCTTGGCACAACTGAATGAAAACTAAAAAAAATCTACACAACAATATCGCTTTGTCAGCAATAAATTAAATTTGACAACGCAAGGATGTATAGGAGCCACGACCCAATTTTTGGGTTTAGGTTATACAGTAACTCACGCTTCAAACCGGATGATAAGCAATTGCTCTCAATTGCCATCGAATTACAATATAAATGACGAAAAAATAATTTATTGCATACCAATCGCAAGACCATTTTATGTACCTAGTTTGATGTTTTGTTACAAAAAAGAAAATTCAAATTATTTGAATAAAACAAAAACAAGAATTCAAGATAATATTTCGGGCTCCACATGACTTACCGGATAAATGGCTACTTTTATTAATTTTAATGTTTTGTGGCGCATCCTTTATTTGAAATAACTTCAGCCATCGTTGTGCTGGTAAAGAGTTAAATTTTTCAAAATTCCTAATTTTCTGCACGCTTCCCTTAAGTTTGGCTATCGAATGTTTACTTATCCAAATCGATGCTTGGTTTTTAAATGAAGTCTGGATAACCTGTTCCTGCAACGAATACATTGGCTAATACGATTAATGAGCATCTTCTACACTTCAAAGTGGTCATAGTTTTTTCTGAAGACTTACTTTATTTGCAAGCTTATTTTTTAAAAGCTTTTACCGTCCTATGAAAACTCAAAAACATATTAAATGAATTTTCGCAAAGTGAAATATATTTTATTGGTTTTTCTCAGTTGTATAGGGCTTTTCCGCTATAACTTCACAATTAGCATCGTTAATTTTTCTTTTTCTTCGAATTATTTCTGCAAAAACTGACTTTCCGTTGCTGGTTTTTTTCTTTGTTCTTGATTTTTTGGCGAAATAATGAGTTCCTTGTCAATGATATATTTATGAATATCTTGTCATTTGTGCCCAGTCTCTTTCCTTGACCGTAACTGCTCTTATAGCTGACACGATTCCCTGTTTTAAGTTTTAGCAGTATATTTTTGGCATGGCAATCCAACTAAGATCAAGACTACAAATGAACCAGTTTCAAAAAAAGTCATGCAGGTTTTCTCATTGCTTTTTCTGATAACAAGTAAAAATCCACTCTATACCCTACTTATATGCTCTTGAATTTCACAACTTTAAAATGGTACATTATTACAATTACCTTTCAAGTAGTACTTGACAGTACCTTAAAGGTAACTCTCAAATATTATAATATTATTCTCTTAAGCTCTTCGATTGGTTCTTTTTCCAATAATTATTTTGTTTTTAAATAAAAATGTTTTTTTTTTTTAAATTTCAATCAGATACACCAACTTTGCCTTCCAGCTTAGCCTATGCCACACACGCTCCTTGAGTCATTCAAAGGTATTACATACAGCATTATGATGAATGGCCACAATCCTGTTCCAAGAGAAAAGGCGGTTTTCTCACGATCACTTTTCTCAATTTCGACTTGCCAGTATCCGCTGTTGAAATCCAATGTCGATGCCAGAGCATCCATGATGTCATCTATTCTTGGCAATGGGTGACTGATCTTTTTTGTGACTTCATTCAGCCGTTGATAGTCTGCACAAAACCATTGAGTAGGCTAATGCCCAACGTCAATGGACCCAGTGAGACACGACGGAGGCTGCTGATGGCAACGACCGATTCCATCTTGCTATGTGGAGCTGAAATCTGGAGAGATGCGCTCCGAACTGAGAATTTCTGGAAGCGCATTGCCAGTGTCCAGCGCAGGAGTGCCCTGCGTATCACCTGTAGCTACCGCACGGTCTCAGAAGAGACGGTGATGGTGATATCGGGAGTAATCCCGATCGACCTACTAGCGCGGTAACGCAAAGAAGGGTACCTCTTTCGCTCAGAGCTGGGTAGAACTGAAGCTCTGACGCACGCACGTACGTTTACCCTCCAACTTTGGCAACAACGTTGGAGTGTAAGTGCTAAAGGACGCTGGACAGCTAAGCTAATTGGTCTCATTGAGCCTTGGCTTAACCGGAGTCGCGGAGAGGTAAACTTTTACCTTTGTCAATTCTTGACAGGGCACGGTTACTTCAGGAAATACCTGAGCAGAACGGGTAAGGTGGTCACATCGTACTGTTGGTACTGTGTGACTGAGCTCGATGATGCTCAGCACATATTCTTTATGTGCAGTCGCTTCGTAAGTTTGAGGCACACCATTGAGTCCACGATTGACCTGGAAATGCCTGAGACGATCGTGGATGCAATGCTGCGAAACGAGGAGAACTGGCGCGCAGTCTCAACATATGTTGAGAAAGTGCTGCGCATAGAGCGGCAGAAGGGTTTTCCTTACCGACCCATGAACTGTGGTAGTTTCTGAAGTCCGTGGTTACCGATGGGTGAGTCAGCATGGCCGAGTTGAAGCAGTGCTTAGGTGGGTCCCGACTCGGAATTTCGTGAGCTTGTAGATGGTACTTTAGTGAGTTAAATCTCATATACTCCGTGGTTATAGGTCACCCGGGGATCTGGTTGGCAGATTTTTTTTGCCATCTCCACTAAGGGGAGGCGGGTGTTCGCGATTAAATTTAATTCCATAATTTTCCTCTATTGCTCCGATAATTTAGCCATATAACAGGAACAGTACTTTTCTCCGCAATTCTGGTTTGGGTTTTTGCTACCATAAGGCTGCCAACTTCTTTATTTTGAGTTGACTCGATAGTGAAGAACTGGTAGCCCCAAGAATCACCATCAAATTTGACCCATAGGATGCTTTCCGACGGCTTTCACAAGCCAGGATTCTCAGCTGATTATTTCCCGTGCTATGTTCTATGAACGATTTTCAACGTTCTTCCATTTAATAACCTTTTTTTTAAAATTTAAGCTGAAATCATAAAGACCTGGGAAATCCAATCATGTAGTGTGAAAAGTTTTGTTTATGCAAAAGATCAACAAAATTGATGATGCTATTGTAAAGTTTGCTATTGGTTTTCCCTTGCAGGCTCAAATCGTTTTCATGCCAATATAGCCTGGTGTCAGTGATGATAGTTCTGTGGTCAACAATTCAGCGAGCCAGCTTCTAACCAACGAAGTTGGTTCTTAGTAATATCCCGCCTCCCCGAAGAAAAGACAGCAAAATCACTGAATCAGGCGCGTTCCTTTGAAACCTCCGTGCTGCACATCTTTGGTAGTATCTTGGTTTCCATTTCTCAAATGTCCATTTTCTCTACGATTTCAGCATTGCGGAACTCCACTTATTGTCGATTAGTGGTTTATTCCAGTTTTTTTAAGTCAACACACCTCGTGCACCTTTCGGACTCTAACGTTTCTTTAAAATTTTCATTTTCCAATTGATAAATCAAAGCATAGCCCAAAAATATGCTTCGGCATCCGCTTATCATCTAGACGAAAAACCAGTTAAAGTTACTCATCGCGCAACCTAAAATGCATTCTTTAACACTTCGTTTTGGTGCTCCCTGTCCGACATACGGTAGGATAAAAGGCTCAGACGATCAACAGCCTGAGTAAGCTGTTCGAACGTTTCTTCTGGCTACTCACTTTGCATTCTTAGTGCCTCCTTGGCGATGCCCTTCGCAAGCCACGATTCATTCCTCATCGCGTGCCATATCAACGATTTTAAACGTTCTTCCATTTGATAACTTTTTTTCCTAAATCGTAGTTGAAACCGTGAAGGTCTAGAAAGTATGTTCCAAGAATGCATTCGGCAGGTATTTCAATCACTAGGAACCTATGCTAAGTCACTAAGCTGTACTTGTCGTCGTATCTGACCATGAACTGAAGTAGACACGTGCTATCTCTAGGTAGACACGTGTTTTGTCGTGCTATCTCGCCATGAACTGAGGTAGACTCATCAGTGACAGAACGAGACACATATCGCGCATCGTTGTTAAGCCTCCTAGCTTTCACCGAGTCCATTCTCCAAACCGAATGTCTATTTTCTCTACAATTTCAGCATAATGAAATTGGTTATTCCTGTTATTTAGCACTGATTTTTGTCGTGCACCTCATGGACTCTAACATTTCTTTGAGATGCCCATTTTACCGATAAGTACGTCAAAGCGTAAGCCAAAGAAGTATTTAGCGTACCTTTATCAACTTGATGAAGAGTCTGTTGAAGTTCTTGATCGCACAACGCCTAGATAAAAGCATCCTTTGGTATTCAAATTCGGATGCTCAATATCCTGAGCCAACTATTGTACCGTTTCTCCTGGCTACTTGGTTCACGTTCTTTGCCATGAGCCATGTACCTCTTCCAGATGATCCTCACCATATATAGCATTTGTGAGGTTGGAATAACTGGAGAAATTGTCATGTCTATAGCATTTTTGAGGTTGAAATAACTAGAGCAATTTTCAATTGGTATCGTCAATGAACTTCCATTGCAGCTTATCTATAATGTAGTCGTAACCTGTTGATCATTCCAATAAATGTTTTTTGTAACAGGCTCAAACTGGTTTTTGTATCTGGTCCAAGAAGTCTGCGCATCAAAAATTATGCACTTTCAATCCTTTACTGCCTGCTGCATTGGGATCAGCACCCGATCTGATTTCAGCTTATCGATTTTTACCTCAACTTTTATGAGCTCTTGCTATATATCTAAATAAATGTATAATTGTTGCTGGAACTCTTGTTTAAATTTTGCTAACAGTTGTTCCTTTTTTATGGTCTACCGCTCAAACTGTTTCTTGATATGGCTTGTTAGTGCATGTTGGAAGCTATTTTGAGCAGCAAATGCATCATCGAATCCTTTGCCACGCTATTATGTTTTCTGAACGTGATCTTGAACCATTTCCTCATCTGAAAACTCACTGATTGCCGGATTGTTGCCCTCTGCTCTCAAAACTTCCCATAGTCATGATAACAGGGCTGGCTTATTTCCGGTTTGTCAGCAAATCACGTTTCCAACACTCCACTTTCAACCTCGTCAACTTAAGCTTACGCATTAGCTTTGCTATTGTCTTTTTTTAAGTCCACGCTATTTCACACGAAATTTACGAACGCAAAAGAATCACACTTCTGACACCAATTATTCCATTTCTTTTGAAATATCGTTCGTGAGCTCACGTTTTCTTGCGTCAACGAATACAAACAGTTTGTTTAATTGAAATTTAATACGCTTTTTTTCAGTCACTGCCGTTCATAAAAAAATTCACAATTATCAAAAAAAAAATATCCCTGTTTGTTCAACTACTTTCCTTACTTCGTCATGTTTGTATACAATTCGGTAATATAAATTCATTAGGTAATACAGATACACTCTTCAGCAAATAACAAATGCCGAGTAATAACTTTGCTGATACAGTTAAGCATCTGCGTAACGATTTTTATATGACTCACTTAATAACAGCAGCTTATTCAGACCTTCAAACAATCGGGGGCAGGCTGAGGACAGGCTGTGGACAGCAACAGGTGGATTTCAGCTACGACAATGGGATACTAATAGCGAATTAGCTTCGCAGTGAATCCGACAATCTTGGAATCACACACACACTCTGATTCAATTTTGGACGACAGAAAAAAAAATCATTTTCACCTTTGCTTTAACAAAAAAAATCATTTTCACCATTGCTTTAACATTGGAATTCGTGACCTTATAAATTTTCATAAAATGGTTTCATTCTATTCAAACGAAACCAGAATAACTGACTGCATGCAATTACAAAATCTAGAAAATCATTCAGCTATTTGCATGTACGAAGCACATAATGTGGTTTCCTCACAGTAAGTGCTTTGTTTTCTCCCAAAAAAACCTCACCACGACTCTATACAATTCTCATTGAAATGAATAAATTCCACCGAACTGGATCTTTTCATAGATTCCCTATTGGTATTTCAAGCATCCACACACTGCGATATACGAGCTAAGCTCTACCTGCTGCTAGGTATACCCTTTTCATCAAAATATCATTTTCATACGCCGAATTCAGCTTTATCCAAATCCACTTGATCTTTTCGCAGTAATCTTCATTATATGCCAAATAAATTCGTTTCGCTCCTCTTCACTGCTGAAACAGTGCGATGAAAATCGGCAGGGAATGCAAAGCAGAATACGAAAACGCGGCAAAAAGTGAAATATTCTATTTGAATTTTATTGCAGGAAATTCTTGGATTTCCTATGCTAAAGTCAAATCCCATTCTCAGGCCCACTTAACGACTGAGGAAAAAAACATCCACAACAATTGCGTGGCGTTGAGCCGGAGAGAGCTAAAGCGATTCGCATACGAAGACCGAAGAAGAGATTTGGAGCTAGGCTGATGGGTTTTATAAAGCTTATTCGAAGAGAGATTCCAAGCATCGTCCTTAAAGTGGCTGCCTCCCGGTTCTCGCATTCAGCTATCTTTCACCTTAAGCTGTTTACACCGAACTCCGCATGGTGAAAAACGATAAAATTTATTACCGACCAAGCGTGAATAATTTCGATGGATAATAAATCCAGCGGGGTGTATGAGTATTCGCATTCGGAATGTGAGGATAATTATAATGTACCAAAGTGGGCCTACACATGTCGATATGTACCTGGGGGTGCTATAAGGATCTGTAAGTGAATAAGGGTATGATTTTGATTATAAATATGAATAGACTTTTCCGTATCGTTGGCTATCAGATTTATGCTGGAAGGTAGTGTGCCATTAACGAAATTGTTTCGGATTCACTTTCGGATAAAGGAAACTGACAGTGATAGGATGAGAGGGTAGGCAGACATTGGACTGGACAGGAACACGGCTACTTTACTAAAACCTTCACTTTTATTATGGAAAAAGTATATTTATTTGTATTCAGTTCACAAAGTGCGGAGTTAAATTCCGTTTCGAATCACATTATCTGTGATTTTGCGGGATCAAATTATTAGATATAATCCAACGAAAAACTGAGTAATATGAGAAAAACTTAGGTAAATGAATTTATTATGGTTTTCATAATGAGAAGCGTATTATGTTCACTTGCGTATAATGGTTGTAAAAATTGACCTCTTGGTAGGATCAGAGTCAAATGCTATGTGAAATTTTGAGTGAGCTGGGTGAAAATAGTTCCTGAATATAAAAATGGCAGCAATCTGAGATGAAACTGCAATCTGGGCATGAAAAACTTCCGTTGAAAGATGCAGGCTTACTGGTGAAACAATGAATTGCTGAACTGCGACGCATCGCTTTGGCGCGCATGCTGAAGAGGTTTCTACAGCCCATACCTCAATAAAAAGGAATTGGCCAGAGTCATCAAGGCAGGCAAATGACAGGCTCTATGCCACGAGGTCAGTGTAGACCTATGAAGAGAGGGGTGTAAATTGGTTACCCGCTGACTTGGCTGTTTGCAGTCTAGCACTCCCAGTGTTGTGGCAGCCCTGGAACCCATCATTGGCTCACTGTTCCCGGTGCAACTGTCCCCGGTGGTCGCTAAGTACAGGTAGAAGAATTATTGTCCCCCAGGGTGTCCTTCCTCTTTTTACGGAAGAGAAGCTTATCGCTGCAATGAAAAATAAGAAGGCTCGGTGATGTGATGGAGTGCCAATCGAAGCACTTCAAGTTGAAGTCAAGAGTCAAATGCGGCTATTACTGGATTTATATAATTCATGTTTAGTGGCTGGAGTCTTTCCATCGCTTTGGAAAGTTGCCTGGCTGACACTCTATGATACCGGAGAAAAGAGACTTAAACAATCCATCCCCATACCGACCGCTTTGCTTGCTAGATACGTCGGAGAAGCCACGACTCTTGTCAGTAATCAGATCAGCTAGTGATCTGGCTGTCTCTTTTGAAAGGGGCTGTTGCAAAACAGCCTTGCGCTAGTACGAGTCACACACGCACATGATCAGTCATGTGGCGGTTTGAAGCATTGCATTGTCACTCAAAACAGGTTTTGAAATGCGTTTGATTTCCGCATATTTGACTGCATTGCGTCAGGTTCACTGGCATGAACCAATGCCTTCCAGAAGTATGGGCCGTCAGGCTACGTAATCATTTTATAGATTAATCACAATACAGCGTTTTCCGCTGCGGCAAACGAAGCGTTCCACAGGGGGAGGCGTGAATGCCGCAGTTGAATTTGATGAATCACAATGCAGCGACAATGTTGCTGTCAATGCAACCAAGGCACCAACCAAAATCATTTTTTTTTCTTTTGTGTTGCTAAATCCTGTTGTACGAGGATTAGGTTGGCTTATCACAATACTCATCATCCATCGCTTGTCTATTCCACCAGACGATTCAACCTAATTCAAACAGAGTTAATTCAACCTAGTGGTGATGCCAACCTATGGTAGGTATCTCCGCTAGCGGTGCGGCAAAATTAGAAATTTGGCAAATTTCGCCGCTGCCGCAAATTCCGCCGCAGCCATTGTGCGCGTTACCATACAAAAGAGTGCATTCTAATTTTTTGACAGCACTTCCCGCAGCCCACTGCGTTGGCCGCAGCGGAAAACGCTGTATTGTGATTAACCTATTAAGCATAGTACTGAGTTCGATTTCACGTGAAATTTTCATACAAAATTTCACGTGAAATCTGTTTCGGCGAAAATTTAGCTTGAAAATAAGCAAGAGTGGTACTGTGTTCTTTGCATGAAAAGTTGCTTCGAAGTTGCTTTCGCTTCGAAAATATAGATGGCATTGACACATGTCTCCAATCATTTCACGCCAATTTAGTTTGTGCAGTTCATTCTTTCGAGCTAAAAAGTGACATTTGGTGTTTCAATTTGAAAACTGAGCAGTGCAAATGACTTTCCAATAAGAAAATCGATCGAAAATATAAATTCTTGACATTTTGTCCGTCAAGAATGAGCAGTGTCTCTGCTTTTCTCCATTGCCAAAATTTTCGCTCGAAAGAATGACCAGATAATGGAGACATGTCAAAATGTAGCTTCACGATTAACTCAGTACCAGCCTTTAGTCAATGATTCGGGGATTGCTATCAATGCTACCTAGCGGACGGCATATAAACTAGCTATCATCTGGTTTATGACAATAAAATTTCGCGCCATAACTGATGACATATCAAAATCTGCATGTGAGTTTATAATAATGGAAATCGTAATATTGGATATTGTGTGAAAATAACAAGGAGATTCTGAAAACGGGTAAGTTTAGATGTTGTACATCAATATAGTGTTGTAATTGAGAAATTTCTCTGAAACATGCAATTATAAATGACCGGTTATACAGTTTCATTGTTGGCAGGGACAAAATTGTGTTCGGCTCATTTAATATTGTGATTTTTTCAAATTTTAAATGTTGAATACCTATAGAACTTTTGTGAGAAAAGATCGCCATAAAATAAACATCAATATAGTAAAAAAATTATGTTTCAGACAGAAAATACTTTTGGAAATCATTTATAATAAAATGGAGCCTCCAGCGTTTGTATAGACTCTAAAGCAGTTCAAAATGGTTAAGACAATTACGAAAATAAAAACACAGGTAGTAATTTTTATACTTTTTATGCTTATACGATTAATCGTACCAAGTTAAATCATTTCGAACGGCATTTTCAACTGTACCGGGTTCTGAAGAGTAAGGTGAATATCCCACGGTATTTGAATTTTTCCAAGAGAATACGCACTTTCATTTCGGAGCCTTCATATGTTGGGGCAAGTTGCTCATACCTCCATAGTGAATATAGGATCCTGATGTTTTCTGTTTGCATTTCCAGACTAAGCGGTTTACAGCTGCTAGGAAGAAGAGGCTCTGCAATGAAACTGAACCCATTGTTATTATTAAAAAACAGAAGTACGCATCATAAAATTTAAAAGAAGCTTTGCTTGAAAATATATACTTATTTATGATGTAGCAATAAATTATCTATAAAATATATATGAATGTAAACATTCCACATTTTTAGATTCTACATTTAATAAAAAATATATTTTTTGTTGCAAAATAGTGTTTTCACGTTATTTAAATCTAATGGGTAAGTAAGTGAAATTAATAAAATGCTCGTATTTAATGGACAGGCTAGTTCAGTTACCTAAGATCCTTTCGTTTACTCAATGGCTTCTAAATGACATTCGTTTACGGCAGATATGGTTTCCAGGGTACTGCAAGTATTTGCTTCTATGTAATTCGACATGAAATTTTGATGGCTCTAAAATATTGATAAAAAGTTAGTTTTTTAAGTCTTAAATTGACAAATAATCATAATTGGAGCATTGCACATACCTGAAACTAGAGTCATTTAACCTGAAATTGGAGCATTAGTGAGCAGAATTTTAGTGGAAGCAAAACAGCTAAGTACAGCCCGTTAAAGAAATCTTTTTGCCTTAGAAAAGACATTTGATTGAATAACTCTCAATGACTTCAAACTAATTGAATAACGAAAGAAAACGTAGAGCCTAATTGAATTTGTACAGATATTTTTTTATATACGATACAGTTTGTAGAGGATGTTATAATGAATAACCGATAAGGATTTAATTTTTGAATGTATCAGAAAGGAAACATAATTATTAATTTCAATTTCTATTCTTGTTGCTTTATGATTATCAACCTAATCCTCGAGATGAGGGTGGATTTTGTACAAATTTTAATTTATTTATTGAATATTCTTTTATTTACATATATTTATTTAAATTATTTTCTTTATATGCTTTCGGTTTCTTAATACCTTGAAGTTAATTGTATGATCAGCGTAAACTGATCCCGGCTGGGATTGGATTAAATAAGCACCCACACAGAATTGAATTGAAGAAATTCGCCTGAATCTGAGCGTTAGCAGTAGTGAAGGAAAACTATGGGCACTAAGGGCAATTTGACAGACTTTTCCTCCACGAACAGGAAGAAAGATATAGAGATAGTAGGCAAGTTACAGCCAAAAGCTCGTAAAACTTAGGTAACAGAGAAACCAAAGGGACTCTTTGATGTAGTAATTCTCTCAATTTGTTCTATTTATAGATTTTATCTTTATAGTAAAATTACTTCACTAAATTTCGAGTATGGATACGCTTATTCCATTTCCTTAGATCTCTCTGTTTTGCGGTAAGCACCGATATATGAGACTCATAGAAACAACCGGGTTGAAGTAATGCGAGAGAGGATTCCGACCCGAACCTTTATGAACTGTAGATGAGATTTTGAAGATTTTTTTGGTAATCTACAATCTGCGAAATCTACGAAATAACCTTTGTTAATTTTTGCTAGCGCCAAAGCCAAAAATCTGGTTCACGTCGAAGCCAAGCCACTCTGTAGAATTTGTTTTAATCCGTAGGCTGCGCTGAAAGATAAAGGAGTGGAAAATTTTTTTGGGTCACCTTTCATGAAAATTTCAACATTTTTGAGTGATTTTTGTTTTGGACCTACTTATTTGTAAGCAAACTTTGATAGGATTTTTGTAGAAAAATTACATAATGCTATGGCTATTATTTTTATTGGATGGATGATGTGACCATTAAATTTTTACGTTATAAAAGCTTGTTTAGTCAAAAAATTAATTGTCCATGTTTTTTCAACTTTACTAATATTAATATTACAATTAGTGGCTCTCATGCTCAAAAGTTTTTTTGTTTGTATTATATAAAGAAAGAAATATTACTCAAAATATATTTGTAGTGTGCGTAACAAATGAATATTCGCCAAGTATACATATACCCTCACAAATGTTTCGAGTGAAAAATTACCAACGCCCTCAAAATATCAAAGCTATCATTAGATACCAGAATGATGTCAAAATATGGTCGTGTCAAAGGTGCCTCTAAATGAAATTATCTTCAAAAATGCTGCCTAAATTTTAGATACTATAATTCAATGGAATTTTAAAGTATAATCACTCGTTTAACACTTTATTCTTTGCACGAACATTTTTCTCATCATACTAAATGCGAATTAATTATCATATTGAGTTAGACTATTTCTTCGTAATTTTTGGTAGATTCCATTCCTATCAGTAGACATTCCTTCTATTTTGTTCTCATTTTGGAATAAACGTAATGGCAAATATTTACTCAATTCTTTATTGCTTCTTCCAAACGAAATTCGATAAGTACACATATTCGGGAGTTGAATGATTCCTAATGGGATTTTGCCAATTTCAAGCTTTCTGTGATATCTAGAATTTCGGCATAAGAGTGGTTGTAAGTAAATCGAACATTAACTGAGTATTTGTTTCTTCTGTAAATTGGAATATTTTTGCTTACTCGCTATCTGGATACAAACAGAGTTTGAAAAGGCGATAATTTGATGCCGGGTCTAAATTTTAATTTCTGATGTTCATGAATTATAGACTGGTTGGAAATTAATTGATAGTTCTATAACATAAAATTGCATAAAATATTTAAGTTGACAACTTTTGATCTTTTGATTTCGTTCAAACTTGTTGAATTTGGCAGGAAAGTGTGATGATTGGATTATTTTACTGACAATAATTGAAATGAGGCATGGGAAAAAATAATCCAAGAATGTGATAGAAATCATATCCAGCTATCACTGCTGTAAAGTTGATACAGTTTATGTAAAAATCCTTCAATGCATTCATCATGCCCTACATCTGAAATTTTGATTTCTGCTATGACAATTGTAATTTCAAAGTTCTGATCATTGATTTTTTTCTGCAAAGGGTTTCGCTTTACGCAGTCTTTACTTGACTTCACATTTAGCACTTTGTGGTTTTCTATCTTGTGCCTGATCAATATTCCACAAGTCTCCATCCAGCTTTGTTGAAATTCAACAGGATGAGCTCAGCGCAACGTGATAAGTTTTGCATGCAACAGCCAGCTGTCTAACTTTCGATGTCAGTAACCATTCACATTTAGGGGACTGGTAAAAGGACTACGATGACGACAACACACTGAATTCATGTTATGTGATGTACATAACTTATATGTTGCCTTCTGCCGGGTACGAGATACTTTTAGGTTATCTAAGTTTCATGTCCTCGTATACATATTTAAAATTGATTTTGATATATTCAGTTTGAATGTAGTTCTAACGATGAAGTAATTTCTTTTAGTTTTAACAGAGTTATATACTTGAATTGAAATTACAGCTAATTAATTTAGCTATAAACTAGTTGTCATGCAAATCATATTAAGAACATTGAGCTGCTTTCAGTCTTACCACCAATAGATGATTAAAAATTCTATCGAAATATAATTAACACTTAGGCTGCTGAATTGTGGCAGAAAATGTTTCGACTTTTCTGCGAAAATCTATGTTCCTAAAGTTTTCGATTAGCTAGAATTTTTTAAAAAATGTCTTTTTGATATGCTGATGACGAATTTCAAATTGGAGATGGCGTCTTCTATCTTAAAGCTGAACAAAATTATAAATCTTAAAAAATAATCCAAATTGGTCTTGCTAGATGGAAGTAGGCTGAACAGCCCTACTGTTAAGGTATGGTACAAATATTCAAATTAGAAACAGTATTTGGCACCAGATTAAAAAAACAGAATAAAAATCGGGGTAGATTTGGATAGATGATCCCTGGCCAAAGGAGTCATTTAGAATTTTCGAAAGCCAGAGGTAGAATCGGTGATAGAAGGGGGCATTGGACTCACTTTTTGCCTTATAAAGGTCGAAATACCAATGAAACATCTTTCGACGATCTAGTTTCATATGAGATACAGCTAACTTATTACTAATGTTCGAAGAATCACTTTGGCCAAAATTTCATATTTCTTTATTAATATATATTTATTTATTTATTTATATATATATATATATATATATATATATATATATATATATATATATATACATATACATATACATATATGTATATCATCAAAACATGTCAGTGCAAAAATCTGAGGAACGCGCCATCCGATTGAACTGAAATTTTCAGGATATTTTATTTGATATTTTAAATATACCTAGTTTTCTATCAACAAATAACTTTCACAAAAATAAAGTTTATGGAATGATTTTCGAACGAGTTTCAAATGGGAATATGATTACTTTTTTGAAACTTTTAACCCTATGTGTGCGCTAAGTGCCGAAAATTAGATCGGGAAAATTTTAAAATTTTGGAATTGCGATAACTTTTGACAAAATTATCAAATCATCATGAAACTTACAGAACATATTGTTGTTACTAATTTGCAGAAACGTGTGATTTTTTATGAACGTGCTGGCAACCCTGCAGCTATGGAAGGCATTGAAAGTGAAAACCTTCAAACCATCGAATCTAATGAAAAATATTCGTCTTTTACAGCAAATATAAACTCGTATAAAAATCTCATGCTTTTCCTGTACAACCAAATCAAAACATTGTAAATTTCACATGGTACAAGAACGGTAACTCTTCCCTAATTTACCTATGTTTCACGAGAACTCACAACCAAATTATCAGAATCAAATGAAATTCGAAAAATGTATTGGTATTAAGTGGGACCAAGTGTGATAAAAGCGATTTGGAAATGCAGGCAATTTTGTGCCAGTGGTGCCATCTTGAAAAATTATGAAGCAAAAAACTGCTTTTTGCCCTATGAATTTTGATTCAGCTACCAGATTTTCAGGGGGAGGGCCGGTAGCTCTGCTCGCTAAGGTGTCAGGCCGAAAAGTGGCGTGCTACGGGGCCTGCGGGTTCGAATCCCGCCAGTGCGAAGGCTTTAAGTGTAAATGCGTGTGATTGTCTATGAGGGTGGCAAATGGGCCCAAACTGGTGGCCTAATGCTGGCCGCGTTCCCGGCAGCCCTCTTCACTAACCTAACCTAACCTGCCAGATTTGCATGAAATGGACACAGTAGCTGAACCTTTTTCTAAGCCATATTTGGTAGAAATTTGGCTGAAAATTCGATTATTGCTGCCAGATATGCTAATTTTGGTATCTTGGGCTTTGAAAATTCGCTCAGGAAAATAAAGTTTTTTGCCCTATAACTTCCCGTGCAGTCATGAAATCAATACGAATTGCATATGATAAATGGACCTTATTATAGGGACTACTCAGAAGGAATCTGGTAAGAAAAATCATTATAGGGTTGCCAGCTATTGTTGGTTTTTATTTATTTGCAATGTCTTTATTAAGCAATTTTATCGTCAAATTTCCAAACGGTAATGATCTTGTAGTGACAATAATCAGCAAATATTAAGTTTTCGAAAAATTGAAAACTTTTGCGACTTGTAACCCTAAATTTCTTTGTACCCCTATAACTTCCAATGCAGTCATCGGATCAAAACTAAATTCGCAGAGTAGGTTGACTTTTGATTTTGATGCTAGCAAATGGTTGCCAGCGCGAGGCGTTTTTGGCTATTTTCATATCAACAAATGGTTACATTAAGGGGGGAAATACATGTAAAATTGAAAAACAATGCTGATTTCAGATTGATTTAAAAAATATATATTGTCCATTCAGAAAATTTTTAATATTAAATCCTTAAAGTACATGTCTCAAAGTAAATGAACATATTTTTTTTTATAATTTTTCGACTCAAAATGACGGCGCAGCAAGCGAATGAAAAAAAAAAAACACATATAAAACTGCCTCGTACAACTTAACGCCTTTCCGGGGAACTTGCAACGTTCAGAGAAAAAAAATGCTAATGAGATGTATAGTTCATAAGTGAACCAATAAAATTTATAAAAAAAAATATTAAATTTTTACATTAATTTTAGATTAAACAAAAAAATACGATTATTTTTCAAAAAAAAAATCAGGGCTTGAACATTAATAAACAAATTATTTTTCCGAAATTAATAAAAAACATGTAAGTTCCGCGAGTAGACAATACTTTTTTGTAGATGTGGTATAAATTTGAGCCGGATTGGTCTAATATTTTTCCAGGTCAGATTTCGATTTAATTAGGCTTAGCTAATTATAATTGGGCATAGGTTAGATCGTAAGTTTAAGGTAGTGTTTAAGCAAATTATTACCAGGGTTATCCCAGCTGTTGCAAACAAACAAAAATCAAACCAATAGGAGCCAGCAGGCCAAAATATAGCCGCTAGATTTTAAGTTTTTCTTGTTAATTAAACTTTACGTTGGGTTAAGAATGTATAGCTAATTTATAATAAATATGTTTTTCAATTCAATTCCTGAAAAGTGTGTGGCTCAGCTCGATGATGCTCACCAAGCATTCTTTGTGTGCAGTCGCTTCTTAAATTTGAAGCGCACCTTTAAATTCACGTTTGGCTTGATCACGCCTGAGACAATCGTGGATGCAATGCTGCGAAATGAAGAGAACTGACGCGTTCTTTCAACACACGTATTGCGCACAAAACGGCAGGAGAGTTGTCTTCTCAATCCTTGATTCATGTTCTCCATCCATGAGCTGCAGTAATTTTTGAAGTCCGTGGTACTGATAGGGAAGTTAGCACGTGGTGCTTGGGCGGGTGCCAATTTGAAACTTCGTGTGCTGTTCGATGGTTTTTTTTTACTGAGTCAAACTCAAACCTCACATAACCCGCAGTCTGATAAAGGGACTTAGTAAGCAGGTTTTTTTAACATTATTACCCCCAAAAATAAGACTTTGTATCATAATTATATTAAAAATAAATTTAAGTTTCGAAATTATGGTTTTTGGAACCGAAAGTTTGTGACCAGAAACTATTGGGCCATTCCGTACACCGTGCCGGAATATATTTACATATCCAGTAAGTCCTTTGATATTTATCATCAGAATTTGTAATATTGCAATTCTCTACCTCAAAAATTGAAGAAGCAAAAATCACCAAACCCATTCTAGTGTTCTTGTACCTAATTTAACAGCCAACATTATTGCTGCCTTCAAAACTCACCAGGAATGCTCGTGTCAACTCATCCAAATCGTTCTTTGTATCCTGACTTTAATATTTTGTGGCTGCATCGTTCCCTTTGTGCTCCGTATTCGCTCGTCTCCTGACAAATAATACATTTGCGAAAAGCTCAGAAAATTTCTCAGGCAACACGTTACCCAGGAAACATTTTCTGGTGCTTCTCCTAAATTGTATTGTCACGCATATTACACTCATTGTTGTGTTTGAGGGTGGCGTGTTTGTGTCAGTTATTTTTCCTCGCATTTCTCTAACAGAAATTGTTTTAAGCTTGAAATTGAGTGTAAATAATCAAGTCCTGGAATATCAGACGGTTTTTTTTGTCAACTACCCCTTGACATTCTTTTCGAGTGAATAGCACGTTAGGGGCTCGTATTTTTGGTAAGCAAGTCCAATGAATCGTTGGTAGACAGGCGTTTCGAGACTACTTCATTATATCGGGAATTCCGTTATTACTGATATTGATGGATGAAGTGGATGTTTTCATGTGCAGAGCTTCGTTAATGGCATCTCTTATTAATTGAAATTAAGAGCACTTTTATCATGTTAGCTGTGGGTGTAGGTGGAAATTCGTTCATGGTTGTCCGGGAAATTAATAAAAATGAGACTAATACCGAAACAAAACGCATTAATTTTCCAACATATATTTCTAAGAAGTGGAAAGTTTTCATTACTTGAAATAGCATGTGCTCGTCTTAAGGCAATTATCATGCCGAAATTAGTGGCGGAAAAGTCCATTATAAGTTTGCAGAACCGCAATGTTTCATCTCCCCACCAACGGCTCTGCATCATTAATTTCTACCTTTGTTAACGCTTTCAAGAAGTTTCCTTTGAGAACGGGCAGGAATTAGCTTCGATGTGAAACCCCGTTCAAAAAAGCAGTCAAGCAGCTTTGCTGTTTGATGTAATTAAGATGAACATCGGATTATTAAAGAAGATGAAAAAGTGAAAAACTCTTTAAACACTGACGAAACAGGAAACTGTAGCTAAGTTTTGAATGGATAAATTTAGAGTAATATGAGCTATAGGTGAGCCATGGGCTAAATGAGTTTATCCTAGCAGTGGCCAGCATTTTATCTTATCCTTCGCTCAATTGTTTGGGTAATGTTTTCATTCAATTTGAAAAAAAGTGAAAAAAATGAAGTTTTACTGGTAATATTCTATAGGACCCTACGTTTACCTACTTTTAAAAAACTGCTACCACCTTCGTACTTCATCTCTTTCCCTCTACTAACATTTTCGGATTGAACCCTTCCCAGTTTTACTTTTTGTCAAGTCAAGCTTTTCAGTAGTCTCATCCGACAAGAAGAAAATGAAAAACATTACCAAAATACAAGGGCTCATGAGATTTTAAACAAAACGGCAAATAATGACCGGACAGTTCTCTGGGGTAAAGTTGTTCAAAGTTTCTTCGCACTCAACCCCAAATTAGTCACATGGGGTTAATTAGGCTCATTCAAGAACATTTTCAGTGTTTCTTTTCTGTCGGTCTGGTTATGGGGACTGCTACATAAAAATTCATGCGAAACATAAATTTTTTTCTTGATATGAAGCAGATTTAATCGCAAATGGAAAAATATGAAGTGTTGTTTATCTTTCTGTTAACCGAACTGAAAAAAAACACAAAATGATTTGTTTTTCTTTATTCTGAAGGTTAAACGGCTCGTAATTGGCCAATTTTATTTGCAAGATAACAGATTTTTGTGTTCGAGATAGGGGTCGTTTTATTTTACAACATCAATTAATTATTTTTTTTTGCCTACGTTGGAGAGATTGTTGTCCGTTTGCAGTTAGATGCTAGCATAATGTTTTTTTTTTCAGATTATGCAAAGTGGGGGTAGATATGATTAAATTTTTAGCCCCAAGTTTTAGCGCAAATACAGATTTGAAAAATACTACATAAATGTTCAATTAAATAACGTTTTTTATTCTGCCACTGTTTTGGTTGATTTAAAAAAAAAACGCTGGATACAGCTCATCACAAAATCTTAAATAAGCTAAGTATTCGAGACTATGAGATTAGTTTGTTTAAAAAAATGCTTGAATATTCAACGATAAATGTATTTAGTAGCAAAAGCATCAACATAGGCATACGGCAGGACTCGATTCTTGGTTTGACTCTATTTGAAATACATTCAAGGACTAACTCAAGGGCTAAATTCCAAACATGTAATTTAAGCAGATAATCAACTGCATTTAAATACTAGTCGGAGTCACAAAAAAATACACTATATAATTTTCAGATGACCTTAAATAACTTCAGTGTTTGAAAAGACTATGTGCACAAAAAAAATTTATTCTCTTTTTATCTAGCAATGATCAGTCAGATCCACACCGAGAAAAAACATAGCGCCAAAGACCGCAATTTATATACGTTTGGCGCTATATACATATTTGGTTTTGGAATTTTTATAAAATATAGCGCCTGACATAATAATTCCCGGAAAAAAATGCATGGTGTTATACGACTGGAGGCTGAAAAGTTTTGAACCTAAGTACGTCATTACGCTTTTAGTAATTGAACTGTAAGCATCGTCCTGTCTGAATTACCCGCATATTGAGCAAAATTGGAGTACAGAGCTATGATAAAATCATTACCCAAGAAGAAAAAAACCTCAGTGGAAATATTTGAAGTGATGTCTACAGTTTATGGAGAGTGGGAACATTCATTTGCCATCTTAAAGCTTTGGAACAGAGAACTAAAAAATTGCAGACAGTTGCTGGAAGATAATTCCAGGTACAGGCGTCCATACACTGCCGTTACCGAGGAAAATATAAAATTACTGTGCGAAATGTGAAACTGTGAATTACTGTGCGAAATGTGAAACTGTGCGATAATGAAATTTTCCCAACGTGTATATCCTGGTGACACTCTTAGCGACCCTACCTGTCTCGATGGCATCTGTGCAGCGCAGTTTTTCAACGTTAAAGCGCATGGAGACTTATCTTCGCAACCGTACAAATGAGGAGCGTCTTACATGTTTGGCTCTCATGACTATACATCGGAGTATACCAATCAGTCCGGAATCCATCGTTGATATGTTTGCTAAGAAGTTACGAAGAATAGCTTTGTCGTGGAGCTTGTTGCGCTAAACCTAACATTTTTTCGCACACAATGAAAGCAACTGTGCAACCAAATCAGCATAGGGTATTATCATGGCACTGAGCATTTGCAGCATCGTCTTTTTTGTCTCCACTAAGTCTTCCAAGAATTCGATCACAAAGGGCAAAGCATCCACGAAGATAGATGACAACTGCGTCATACCACTCTACCGACAGAGTCTCGCAATAACTTATGAGCCCGGAAGAAGTGACAGACGACTTTCTTAATTTTTCTTTTAATATCGCACAACGTCGTGCAGATTATCTGAAGAAAGTGTAGACTTCGGAAATTATGAGGAAGCAATGACGGATAGGCATCACTTTGGAAGTATGATTGAGGCAGAAGTTTAGGCAGTGTGCTGAGCAGTGCGTATATACTGCCTTCGGATATTCATTTTGAATTACAGCTTGAACACCACAAAATTCTCCCCTCATAGCATATGCCCCATCATAACCTGGACCTCTCATCGTAGTCAAATTGATTTCAAGGGCAGTAAGTAGTTCTTTAATGGTTTTGGCCAACCCAACTCCAGACAAATCGTAAACTGAAAAATCAAATCGTAACTCCAGAAAATCTCCACACGAAGCCATGCTGTCATCTCGACTACAGAAAAAACCTCACTTGCAATGAGTCCAAAGATCTCATTTTGAATAATTGGACTGGTATACGTTTTGTTGCTACCGGATTTCTCGATATGCTCTTGTACAATTTTATCGCCAGTTGTAGCACGTTAACTTAGAAGGGTCCTAAAGTTCCCATTGTTGTGTGCTGGTTCGTCGGGTGATAGGCATCCGTGTTCAACGTGACCTCTCAGTGAAATCTCTTATCGTCCACAGAGAAGAATAGTTTACACAATCGCAAATCAGTTTTTTCTATTCTCTAAAAAATTTTTTCGCTTTTCGTTTCGCTTTATAAAAATTGAGACGCGAATGGTTTTCAAATGCTTCAATAGCCCTCTCCAATTAACAAATGGCAATTGTACTAAGGATCCCACTTGATGGAAACTTTTTCCGACGGCGCTGCCGCGATTGGAGTTAGGGCCAAAAACCGCACAAAATTTGCACAATACTGCCTTCAAAACGTCAAAATAAGATAACCATGGAAACCACTCTAGCCAGTTGAATTGAAACGTTCGTTTCATCCCCGCTATACATTGCGACTCGAATTTGTGCGATCCATCTGGTTTCCACGTTTTCCTCAATAATTGTGCTTTTTCGTCATCCTTCAGATACCGATTAGTCTCCACGTATATCCTGATATCATATTTATTTATCTTAGCAGACTGTGATGTCTGCGGTGTATCGGGCAGTTGCTTATTTTGCACATCAGAGCCAGGTTGTGGCAAATCGTCACAGGTACGACGATATTGTGCATATTTCATTTTTTCGAAGAACATCTTCTTAACTTAATTTTATCTTTACAAGTTATCTTTTCTGATGGAAATAAGTTCAACCTAGATGGCCTAGATAGTTTGAATGCTGAATCTTTAATGGTATGGAGAGCGTCAAATACGGTCCGTTCTTAAGAGCTCGTATTTTTATCCTGCAAAACCAACCATTTGGAATACCAGGAGGTCCTAGAGAACTGTTTGCTACTTTTTCTGGTTGTTAACTTGAGGAAAACCTTATTTTCCAGCAGAATAATGCAAAAATTTACTTTTCTCGATCTACTCGAGAGTGGGTTTCGAATCATAAAATTAATGTTATGGCCCGCTTAGAAACATGATTCAAGGCCGATAGAGAACAGATGGAAATGGCTTGCTTGCAAGGTATAAGCTGACAAAAAATAATTCAATACCATCAAAGAGACGTCATCAAAGAGTCCTGGATGCTTTTAATGACTGATGTTTGAAGGCCATATAGGATATCAATGTCAAACAGGCTGGGCAACATGGCACCAAATATAGAATAAATGTCTTGATGTGATTTTCCATATAGTTTTTAGAAATGAATGTACATTCGCACCCGGCTGCTATCTTAATTATGTTCCTTCTCGCTATGTGTCTTCCAAACTTGATCCATTTTTCTCCATTTATCCGGGTTTTCTTTGATTCTATCCGATCTTTTAATCCTCGTACGATCGTTGTCACCAAGAAGAGAAAAAAAATGAAATTGGTTACGACTGATCGAAATACCAAACGGTTAATCCTCACCTCGGTCTGGTCAAGAATAACCGGGCTAGCCTCCGCATTTACCACCCAACCTCGGTTGGTGGTCCTATCCACCGCTTCTGCAGATTTCCGATGACCCGTTTTCCTTGCATTATGCACTCCTGCAACTGAGTGCATTGTACTCTTGCACTTGGACAGTCACCTTCCTTACTTTCTCTTCCCTGGTCTTTCGCTGCTACGCCGTTTGAATCCAGCCTTTCGGTTCTTAGCAGTATACAAAAACAAAATGTTGATCCAGAATCTTGAAATCAGAATACGGAAATAATATCCATAAATTTATATAAGTTTAAAGTCAGGCACTACTCTACCACATGTATGCAGAATATACACAATTTATTTCCCATGAAATATCGATTATACTTCTCTGAGCCTCATATATACATGCATACACATCTATTTGTATGAGTGGTATTGACATGATTCTTGTAAGTTAGTCGGAAAAGCATCATCATCGGAACCGTCACGGTTGCGATTATGCCGCGAACACAATGTTGCCTCGTCTCTTGCATACAAACACCGTTTGGATGACAGGATATCGTTAAGCAATCGATTTCCTGCTATATTTTATATGCAAATTGAAGCCCGTTCAATATGGTAAATGTCCTATGACGGTAAAAATAAAAATTAGAACATCGAACGTCGAACGTTTGAGGTTTGGATGGCGCCAGATCACTAAGTAGAATCAGTAGGAATAGTGGCCGGAATGGAGTTTTGATGACAGAGAGGCATAAAGCTCATTCATATGATTACATTATGGTTGAATTTGTTTCATATATTGGACGAACGTTATTTGCCTATGCAGGCCACAACAGTTAATCAAATTTACTATAAAAATGAATATTCAATAGTTCAGTTCGTCGGAAATAGCGGTATTTTTTGAATGTAATTTAGCGCCCAGTGTGGGTTAGGTTGCGTTTGGATATGGGTTTGAATATTGAACAGTTTTAATAGCATAACTAATTCAATTCGGCCTTTCAAGATTTTAATAGCTTTAATTTTCTGCTTGCCTTAAAGTGATTCAAAGTATGCATTGATGGTGAATGCTGCATTTTTTACTGTTTTAATATGTGAATATAGTTTTGCACTCCACATGAATTTCGTAATAATTTTAGGTTTCGCAAAAACTTAGTTGTACATTTTTATGAGTTTTCTGAATGACTTAGCTTCTTTTTCTGAGTTACTTTTCACATATCATTGATTTATCTAAATAGATAGACAAATTGGGTGAATATTAGGGAAAATGTTGTTCAAATCTTTTTGGCTTATTATTTTATTTTATTTTCAAAAAGTTCGTCTAATACAGACTAGTAGTATTTACATTAAAGATTAAAAACTTACAAACAAATCAGTCAAAGTGGGCGATTTTTAGCTAATTTTTTTTTTTCAAAGACGGCAAGCATAAATTAAATCAAATTGATGGTAATCATCGTTAAAATTTCTTTTGATGGAGAAAACAGGCTCATTGAAGGCGTAGTTGGTCCGATAGGCAGGGACAGATAAAATGTTGACGTATCTCACTCTATGACCCTTGGTATTGAGGCTAAATAAACCTAAAAGGTTTTCACATGAAATGTTACCCATGAGGATCTTAGCAGCAAAGATTGTTTTGAAATTTTCACGTCTCTTATTAAGTGTATTCATGGCCAGTAAGTAAAGTCGATCGATGACCAAGCAAATTCACGCAAACAAAACCGAAGAAATTTTTTCTGAATGGACTCGATACGGTCCACATACGCCTGTTGATAAGGCGCCCAAACCATGCACGCATATTGAAGTATTGGTCTTAGTAACGCACAAGAAAGGTTCTTAGTAAGATGTATGTCATGAAACTCTTTCGATCGCCTCCTCACAAATCCCAAGGTAGATGAAGCTTTTAATAAGATGTCGTTAATATGATCGTCAAAAGTAAAAGAATTGTTTAAAAGTACTCCTAAATCGAGTAATTTGTCAGAATAACTAAAGGGAATACTATTCAAAGAGTATTCAAAGCTTAACGGATTAATTTTACGCGTGTACGAAACAGCGGTACACTTGTCAATATTAATGACTAATTTGTTATGGTCACACCAAGTCGTGAGGTTATTTAGGTCAGCTTGAAGTTCCAAGCAGTCGTGAATGTTAGATACCTTTTTAAAAATTTTGCCGTCATCAGCATATAGTTAAATTGATGAATGTTTCAGGACAGATGGTAGAACATTTATATATAAAAGAAAAGTAGAGGTCCTAAGTGACTACCTTGAAAAACACCAGATATGACAGTAATTTCTGAAGAAAGGGCGCCACGGAAGGATACGCATTGGATACGACATTCCAAATAAGATGCTATCCAGGAAATAAATAACTGAGGATAGTTAAACGAGGACAATTTACACAATAAAATGGAATGATCCAGCTTTAGAACGAAACCAAAGCCTACAGACTTCAAAGCCTTCAAACTTCAAACTTTCTATTTTTGTATTTCTTTAAGGCATTATAGATATAATTTAGTCTTGCGAAAGTTGCAATAACAAATTTGATGCAATACAATCAATGGCTAAGGACTTCAAACACAATAAAAGCTAATTTTTCACAAATTTTCACCTAAAAGTAGATTATTATAATATAATGATGCCATATAATTATATTTCTTAAATTTTTATTACATTGCTATTCAGTGATTTGATACATACATATTTGACTATTTAGAAATAAATGAATAAATAATTCATTAGTTGTTTTAACTTCACCTTGAATATAACTCTTACATTCAATATTTTCTAAGTTCTTAGATCATACCCCCCAAAACAGTGATGGGGGTATGAAAATTCCAAACGCATATGACAAAGACTTTACAACCTAAACTAGCTGATATTTTTTTTCCAAATTAAAACAAACCCTATGTTCGTACACAATCAACACTCATATATTTGCCAACATGTTATATTGTCGCCATTCCAAATTAAACAATCCCTTTGTTTATTCATGAGCGTATGAAATAATTTCTGGAGCTACTTGCCGTCAAATCTCCACCTCATATTATTCCACATTGAAATAAAAACAACAATTGTTTAAATATTCTGCAGAAATTTAAAGCCAATTTTCCTGCATTCAAAGCCACAATCTGTGGCATTATCCTTGCATGGTCTTCCCGTTGTAGTGTCAGCAAGCCGAGTGTTGTTTTTGCACAGGAGAAAGACAGCTCAGAAACACAATAATCACGGGCAAGGATGGACATGAAATAGATGCGAACGAACATGGGTAGCCGTGCCGCCACTTTGTTGCACATATCATTCTTGGTGGAAAACACGACCTGATGCCTTCTGCAATTTTCCTCGTTTTTCATACTTAATGTTTGCCGTACATTGAACTTAACGCTATAACGGTTTCGCAATATATTTCTCTAGCATTAAGGTTGGAGCTTATGAAAGGTTAAAGCTTTTCAGATTTTTTGGTGAGTGGTATTGCTTGGTCGGGATGTCAGGAAATGATACGAAATAAACAAATATCTTCATAGGAAATATTTCTTCAAATTTCATCACCACTATAAAAAAGAACTACCAAAATATATTAGTATGTTGTGAAAGTATACTAATATACTTATGAAAGTAAGCTACTAATGCTCTTTAATTTGTGAAGTAGCTTCAGATAAGAGTTTTTAATCTGTATTTTCAGATCCGACGGTGCAACAAACTAAGAATGCAAACAAAAGAATTCACGTAGATATTGTTTATACAGCCATTTTCTAACCCCATTAGATGAAACTCCTCCGTTAAAAGCTTATTGAGTTCACTTTATTCGTTAGCGTACAATCGGCTACGTACCTTACATTGTTTGTCCTCACTCAATCTTGTCACCATAGCCACCTCAAATTGTCGGACAAAATCCACCCCAAGAATGGGAGGCTGAGGAAGTGATAGCACCATAAACACCAGCAGCCATCCATTTTTCCCTTCAGGGAAAAATGGATAGTCCAACGTGCGGTCGATTGTCTCCTTGCTCCTATCCAACATATAATTTAGTTGCGCGGCCTTATCCTGCTCCATCCACGTATTAAAACACAATGCTCGCTTCCCGTGGTTGATTGAAGAGATCCCCGTTCCTGTCACTTCTTCGTTGGGGTCTTTCATCTCGAGAGTGCACCCCGGGATTCTGTAACTCACTGATAACCTCGCGTGATAGCTGCGGGTGATATCTGTAACCCCTCCAAAGAGCATCCTATACCAATTAGGTCTGCATTTGTGGTATAAAGCTAGCTGAATGTGATAAAATGGAGAAATATTTCTTCGCAAAATTTTCCGCTTCTCCTCCTCCGAACATTATGTCGAGCGGCAGCTAAACAATTCCTCTATGACCGACACTTAAACTTCCATGTAGTATTGGGTCGTCAGTCATAATGATATGTATTTGTATGAGTTACTCATTTTCAAATTTGAGGTGGTACAATGTCATACTTCAAATGAAAGGTCATGTTGCATTCCTTCAATTATCTATAAGTTTCCAGCGCCACTGGCAGCCATACAGCCCCATACCATTGCGCCGCCCCTACGGTAGGATAGAACATTTATGCTAAGTACTGTTTACGTTTTTTTTATAGATGGGGGATTTTTCATTATTGATTTTAGCATACTTCCACAGAAGATAAGATTTTCATATTTTGGAAAATGATTTAATAGAGTATGTAGTTTTTGAATTCGGCGTTAACTCAAAAATGAAAAAAATGTAGGTAAAACCTTTATGCTAAGGAGAGCAGTACTGTTACTAATCTACTAAACAATTTCCCATAAATGGTAGCTAATTACCAGCAAATTTTTTGTTTAAGTATCGTGCAAATTTCGCATGCATACATTTCATAATCAACTCGCATGCATACATTTTCGCCTTGTACAGCAATCCCTGTCCCTCAAGTATCACAAGTCAATCGCTTCAAAGTTGAGCAAAGCACCTCAATATGACAAAAAAATAAGGTGGTACAAATCAAACTCAAACTAGTCTCGCTTACATACATTTTCCATTGAGTATTACAATCGCTGCGCCTCAAAAGTCTCAAGTCAATCGCTTCGAAGCTTAGAAGCAATCGCTTCATCTCAATATGACAAAAAAAATGAGGTGGTACAAATTTGAAGCTTGAGGTGATGTGACATTTTGTAGCTGTGTATGGGACATTTGTCATGCATCTTGTATGAGTAACACAACACTACTTCCATGGATTTTACTGGTCCCTGAGCGCGCCGCACGATCCCTGGACGCAAGCGGTCATCTTAATCAGGCTGAAGGAATTCTTTGTGCATATTTGACACTAAATTCCACCGTAAATAAACCCGTGATGCATTCACACTGAACCACACTAGCGCTTTGACTTCGAACATTTCAGCCGCCAATTGAAATATTTGACCTCTGGTCATCTCTGTCACCTCTCAAAACTCTTCCACTCCATCGAAGAATGCATTCAAACAGCCTGAGTTTCCGCTGAATTGCAAACCTCACTTGGACACCTCCTGCCCTTCAGAAATAAACGACGTCATTCTGAGTATCGAGAGCAGAGGGTTGTCTTAGTCATCCACCTGCCGTTTTGGCTCGCTGCTTCAAGCCGCTACCGGCTCGGTTCCGATTCTTATGTCATAAGCTATTTCACACTCGCTAACTGTCCTTTCGTTCAGTGTTGGTTCTGTCTCTCCATCTCCATTCTCAACCACTGCTTTTACGAACAGCTCTCTCATCGCCATTATCAGCCATGCTCCCATTTTGTGGGCCTTAGTTAATTACATCCCTTTTACGTTGAGCATTTTTCAGCTGCCATATCCCGAATTCTATCTTCACCTTGAATTTTATGAACTCCGATGATTTCGGAGTGCCTTGAAATACTGCTTCAAGGTTCACTTTAGGGGTATAGGGGTAGTCCCTTTCAGAAATTAAATATGTCCATAGAGACCACTGCTCTTAATGCCAATCGAATCGTTTTCCTCATAGCTTCTACTGTTCTTGTTGGTTGACCTTGAATCTCCAGTTCATATGAGAATGTCATAATCATGATACAATGAAAACAAGGTAGTCTATTCCGAGTACCAAAATGCGTTCGTTCTGCGCTGGTGACAGCTGTGAGTGATTTGCCTTTAAGCCAATGTAAAATTGGGCATCTTCAAGGAGGGCATTTGGATTGTTAATGGTGCGATATTTCGATTTTGATGATGAGGTTTGAATGGTTGGTTGGTTTTAAATGTCCTAGAAACCCACAAGGAAAAAGCTGTTGTACAAAGCACAATGATGAAAAACTCAATAGCTTATATTTCCCGAGAAGATCTTAAATCCACTCACGACAACGAATAATTTAGAGTGTTCTTATGGGTAAACTTCGCACCGCGAAATTTCGCACTGCGAAAATTCTCACTACGAAAATTCGCACTGCGATATTTCGCACTGCGAAAATTCGCACTACGAATATTCGCACTACGATATTTCGCACTGCGAAATTTCGCACTGCGATTTTTGCACTGCGAAAGTTCGCACTGCGATATTTCGCACTGCGAAAGTTCGCACTGCGATATTTCGCACTGCGAAAGTTCGCACTGCGATATTTCGCACTGCGAAAATTCGCACTGCGATGTTTCGCACTGCGAAAAATCGCACTAGGAAAATTCGCACTGCGATATTGCGCACAGCGAAAGTTCGCACTGCGAAAATTCGCACTACGATATTTCGCACTGCGATATTTCGCCCTGCGAAAGATATATATATATATATATATATATATATATATATATATATATATATATATATATATATATATATATATATATATATATATATATATATATATATATAGATATCAGCAAAATGATTAAGGGAGATAATCTCTGGAGTGGCCGATCCGATTGAGCTGAAATTTTCGGAGAACGTAGATGTATATAGTAGGTAGGTCCATGACTTTCTCAAATTCAGATATCTCAAACCTTTTGGCGGCGGCGAGCGTTTTAGTGAATTTTGAGGAACTCCTATATTTCCAAGCAGTGTAAATTTTTATTTCAGAAAAGTATTGGGATGAAAACTAATTATGTTCTTAGCTTGTCTATGATAAAGAATTGGAAATTTTGAGCCGTGTGTGGGTGCAGGGTGCCTAAAAGGAGGCAAGGATTTTTTTTCAAATTTTGATTTGTCATTACTTGTAAGAAAAACAATGGATCATCGTGAAAATTACAGAGCGTATTGATGTTGACTAAAATGTGGCACATGTAGATTTTCAGCATCAAGCGGGTAACCCTGTAACTGTGGCAGGCTGCTAAAAAAAAGTCCTTCAAATCATTGACCTTCCTGAAAAATTTTTGATTTTTGACAAAAATTTCAAATCTTTGATACATTTCATCTTTTGTCCTTCATCTCAAGATAAAATTTTCAGAATTCCGATTTGCACAAGAACGGCAACCCATCACCAAATTACCTCTATTTTCAGTACTCGAAAGCTCTGTTCACGAGAACTGACGACCGGATAATCCGATCATAATGAAAATTACAGAACATGTTGATATTAGCTAGGACCAGGTCTGATAGAAGTAATTTTGAACTGCAGGCAACCCTGTGGCAGTGGTACCATCTTGAAAAATAACTGAGAAAAAAAACATCTTTTTGGCCTATAACTTCCGATTCAGCCATCAGATTTTAACGAAATTTACACAATACTTGGATGTTGTTCTATGTAACATTTGGTGAAAATTTGGTTGAAAAATTAGTATAGGGCTGGTAGCTGTGGTGATTTTTGTCTCATCAATCTTGCGAATTTGCTCAGCAAAATAAAGCTTTTTTCCCTATAACTTCCGGTCCAGTATAGAAATCGAAACGAAGTTCATGCAGTAAATGGACCTTAATGTGAAGTAAATGTCGTAGGAATTTCGTACAAAAATCATGAATGGGCTGCCAGCTATGACAATTTTTGTAATTTTGTGGAATTTCTTTACTGAGCGATTATGTCATTAGATTTGCAATTGAGAATGATCCTGGAATGAAAATTAACAACCAATATTAACGTTTTAAAAATTTGAAAAGTTTTGAGGGTGGTAACCCTAAAATTCTTTTCACCCGTATACCTTCCAGCGCAATGATTCAATCGAAACGAAATTTACTGGTTGGGTTTAACTTAACGTGAAGCAGATTTGGTATATTTTTTGTCTTGCTGCTGACACAGGCTAACCAGCATTAGCCATTTTCGTAAATATTGCACCAACAGATGCTTCAAATTACGTACTCATATGCAAAGTATAAGTAAGTATAGTAACCAATTTTTAAATTTTCCGAGTTTTGAACATTTTTCGCCTCAAACAACGTTTAACCGCTGAAACTTTCGATGAAATCCTGCGATGAGAACGAAATTCAAAGGATTAGTTGATTTAAGTATGAGCTTGTTAAGGCTAACTTATTGCTGCTTCATTGGGAAAGTGTTGCCAGCACTGAACATTTTCATCATTTGTGTTATAGTTAAGTTTTGTTGCTTGGGATAAGGAATGGTTGTACAAAAAAGTGTATTATGTCTTTCCACATTTTTTTGTCACTCAAAGACAATTTCTTTGAAAATTAGTTTTCTAGCGGTTCAGGTGCGCTAGAGTTTTTAAATTAACTCCGATTTTAGAGCCCTCTGCTGCAAAAAAAAATCTTTCAAATGATACAAAATTCTCGTTGACCATTATAGCTGTTCACACTCACGACTAGCGATGACAAATGCTACAACATTTGTTTATCTGAAATATTCTGTGTATGCAAACCTTGGGATCAAAATAACAGACTCCACTGACCGTTTATTCATCCGTCTGTCCGTTCACTCGTTCTGTTTCTACAATTAAAACGTTGCAGATATTCTGTGCTTGCTATAAATAATGGCCAGCCACTGATATATATTTCAAACATTCAACGCATATATGTATTCAGTGTACATACGTCATTCTGACCATCTGCATATTATGCAGCATTTTCCTATCCTGTGTTTGTGTCAGAATCTTTTCGAATCCAAACAACATAATGCGTTCTCCGGAAGGATAACGGGAATACGGTCTTCGCTGTGGTTGACTTAATTCAAATAAAATGAGACATTTCGGTTTGTTGAAACTACGGTTTCGAATTTGGTTCAGATGGATGTTTTTGGAATGCAAGGATTTCACTTTTGTTTTGAAATTCTGTTGAAATGTGCTGTTTAATTATGATTAAGGTAGATGTGTTAATGCAACATGATAGTTTTTCTCGCACACTCTGTAATTAGTCAGACAGATGCAGAATGTCATGGCTTTTATTCGAAGTGATAAAAAGGGTAAATAGACTTAGGGTAAATAAAAACTTTTACGGGAATTGCAGTTTATTTCCAAACACAAGGAAAACAAGGATTGTCCCACAAAATTATGCATTAACAATTTTGTATAAAAAAATGGCATTGAAAGAAATGTACATATATTCATTTTTTTTCTATGTTTATTTATGTCTGAAATTTGCATTTACAGTAATCTAATTAATGTTTATTTCACTTTCTTTATTGAACAATTTTCATTTTGTTTATTTTATTGAACTTAATTGATGCATATTCGAGTGATTTGGCGGCTTTATCTTCCTGGCTTAATATTATTTTTAATGGCATGGTTTTTGTGGGATGATTAAAATTATAAAATGGTTAACATTAGCGGTACAGTCGTATGTCTGCAGGAAGAGGTAAAATATCTAGGAATACACCTAGATAGGAAACTCACCTGGGACAATCATCTAAAGAAAACGACAATGAAGGCCACTAAGGCTTTCTGGGCGACAAAAAAATGCTTGGACGCAATTGGGGACTATCTTCAAGGCAGACCCTATGGGCATACAAACAAATGGTGAGACCTATCCTCCTATAGGGAGCTGCAGTGTGGTGGAAGAAAACCATACAAAAAACTGCTATTAATAAGCTCAACAAGCTTCAAAGGATGGCCTGCCTGCTGATTACAGAAGCAATGAGCTCCACTCCAACAGCAGGAATGCAGGCCCTTCTAAACCTTGAACCGCTGCACCTCAAAATTCAGGAGGAAGCAGCAAGACAAGCCGTTAGCCTACAACAGACCTACAGGTATAAATCAGAGGACCTTAAAGGCCACCTTAAAATCCTGGAGGACGTCAGCCCATAATGGAAATGACCAAATAAAAACTGAGGCAGCATTCGAGAAGAGGTTCAAGGTCACAATTCCATCAAGGGACAAATGGAAGGATGGACTACCTCCCTCGTACAAAAGAGCGCAAATGTGGTATACCGATGGTTCAAAGATGGATTGTGGAGTAGGAGCAGGGATCGTAGGTCCCAAGTGCAAAATGCATTTCCCTCTTCTAAAGGAGGCCACGATCTATCAAACAGAACTATCTGCCATACTAAGAGCCTCACAAACAATAAAAATAAGGAATACTAAAAGGGTCAGAATTAAGATCCTTTCGGATAGTCAAGTGGCTCTAAATCGCGATCAAATATTTGGCTATTCTCCTAGAGGTGAGAGAGGCCCTAAATGAAATAGGGACACAGAACAGCATCGAGTTGATATGGACCCCCGGCCATAAGGGGCACCGAGGAAACGAGGAAGCTGATACCAGAGCCAAAAAAGGAGCAAAAATGCCCTTCAAAGGAAATAAAACATGAAGCAAGAAGAAGATCGAAGACTACTGGCTTAATATTGAGGGTTTAAAACACTCAAACAAATACCTTGGCTTCGATAATAAAAGAGCTAAAGAAGCAGTGGCTCTCTGTAAAAGTGGCACAAGAGCCCTATGCGGAGCATTGGCAGGACACCTTCCATGCAAAAAGTACCTCCACAGGATAGGTGAGGAGCAGGACGACCGCTGCAGATACTGTGGGGAAACGACAGAGTGTGTACAACATCTGCTCACAGTCTGTCCAGCACTAGTGAGAAGAAGATTCGAGCTACTTGGCTGTGCTCTTCCTTCCATCTGGGACATCACAAATGTCCCGTCAAGGAACATATCCAGGTTCATTAGAAGCCTAGACATCCTATAGGATATAACGCAAAGGAGGCACAATAGACACAGGAGGTCTCAGTGCTAGAGTCCCTCTGGACCCACTCTAGGCCATCATCATCACCATCATCAAGTGGTTTCGGAATTATGCACTGATTCTCATCACAAATTAATAACTTATATAAGTATATGATATCCTTGGATATAAGTCGAGGATGTTCAAATTTATCACAACTAACGTAAATATTAATTAATGATCTTCCACTGCAAGTGGTCACATCATTCATGTTTGAGCTATGAGCTGATGTCTGATGAGAATCAGTGCATACTTTCGAAACCACTTAGTTAAAAAAAATATTTCAATCATCCCTCAAAAACAATTCCATTATTATTTTGCTTAATCGTTTGCGCACCCCACTTTTAAGCAATACCTCGAATTGAAGTGTGAATGACTTTTATGTGAATTGCTTCAAGTTTCTTTTTCTTTTTACCTGCTCTCGACTTGTCTTTGAATCTTTCACGTTCCGATACCCTTTTTACTATCGTTGAAACCACCCATTATGAAATAGCCACTATCTATGCGATCACAAAAGATTACTGAACCTAGTTTAGTGTCCGAATACTCTAAAAAATTTCACGAAATTGTGTCCATTAATGAGGACAAGTTTTGCAAACGATCAAATTTTTTAAATTCCTGCCCATTTTAAATGTTTTTTTTAAACGAGGAGAAATTTCTGTTCAACGTTATACCATGGTCATTGCTTTAATAATATAATGATGCAGAATCTTCTTTAACAATCTTTATAATTGGTGCCTAAAAAATGTGCTAAATACTTTAAAAAAATATAAAACAATAAATCATTATAAATGTCTTATACATATTTCCAAGGAAGTATCCTACCTTAAGACTGATTGGTGAGTCAACAAGACTACCGATGCGGAACTACATGGCTAGTCTGCGCGGAGAGTTATTAGTGCTAATAAATGTTTGTATTTTCACTGACAGCTAAAATGCTATCCAGTACCTTTTTGCAGTTTGCACCTCCCCAAACCTAGTGCTTCAATGCCATTCAATGATACAGCTGTTTTTGGTGCCAGGAAATTGAGATATTAAGCAGAACTGTGAAGTGGACCAACTTGAAAAGGCTGGAACGTTTTTGCCGGAAGTATTTTGCAGTCTCTTGATAGGCAATCTGATGGCTCCCGTTAAACAGACCTGCCGATAAAAATACTTCACAGACGCTGTAAAGTCTTGGGTGCAAAAACCTTCCTGTCTGATCACTAGATAATTGTGGAAAATTTTTGACATTGGTTGCACTAGGGAACTTCTCGATTTGGGAAGGGAGTCACTTTGCGCAGCGGTGGCTGTCTTAACTAGACACGGTCTAATTGGCAGGCATCCCGAGCGGCTGGGTACCTACAAAACAAGCAAGAAAAGAGAACTGTTCTTCACCTCTTGTGTGTTAGTAGAAGAAGGATGAAAAATCTTGTCTCAGTTTCCGAAGTGGTTTAAGTGGTCCTGAAAGGGATCATCCATTTGATCAAGGAGTCAGAGTGACTCTCCGCTTAGTAAGGGTGTTGCACTGCGATATGCGATATCTGAATGGTGTGTGGCTTTTGCGGAATCTGTCTGAAGGCGGCAGCTGAAGACCCCAACCTAAACTTAACGTCATATTGGAATAATATTTACCGAAACAAGGGCACCCATTTTGCGCAAAGCTTTTTCATGTATAATTTTTTCAGTTAAATGTAACTAACACATTGTTTTGATTTCCTGATCATTAATATCTTGATCAAATGACCATTCATCTGGGGCAGATCAATGTTAACAAGTACGACTAATAAGTAAACAGATTCTGTTTACGTGATAAGAGTAAAAGCATTGTAAGTAATGATGAGAATAGAAACTGAATAGTACTTTCTTTTTCGCGAACGAATGATAACGTTGCTGTATTCGTTATATGAAACAGCGGTTGTAAAATACCGCCTGAGGCAATGGGTGCAGTTCTTCGGAATGACTCCTGACCCCTTGGCTCAAATTTCGGATCAAAACATAATTTTTCTCTCATCATTTATAATCCTAATGTCCGCGGTCTAAGGATTAAGGGAAAGTCCATTACAAGTGCGCGCACTTTATCTCTCTTTATCTTTGTAATCAGATCATATCATTTCCCACTCCAAAATCAAGCTTACAGAGGGCATTTATGATAATGAGTTCTTTAAATTTCAGGCTGTTTTTCTCCGTGACTATGATATGTTGCTAGTTGTTAAACATAATGATGTTTGCTGCTAACGGTCTTAATTTCCTTCAAGTTACGGTCTGTCGTGATTTATGTCCATCTCCTCTTGTCCCACGTATTGTAGTTCATTTTACATTAGCTAATCATGTATACGGCGGCACCCGGTAGCGAAAATGTAAGATTACTCGGCGGGAAATTTGACGCCTTATTGCACATCGTGAGAAAGTCCATTACAAGTCGCACAGTTACAGACGCTGATTTCGCAAATCTGCAATTACCTGAACATGACTTCGTCCCATTTAATTAGATAATCAAGTCAGTCTACATTTGTCACTCCTACTAGATAGTAGATTCGTAAGCCAATCAGTTATAAAAAAAAATACAACTCCGCCTTAATACAAAGTGCTTCACTACAGTCCGCGGTAGGACTTGTTATAATTATATTTTTTGTTCATTCGCTCGGCAACATACGAAACTAGTTCCTTCGCAAAGTCTCATTATCTGTTCAGTATATGTTTCATGTCATTCCTTGTTTTCGACTACAATCAATTCTTTGCGGAACTTTGATTGTTTTCCCATTGCCTCTCTTCTTATTTGCGGTGACTTTAATTTGCCTAGCCTTTTTGAGGATACCACTTTCACTTCTATCCTTTTACCAAACACCATTTCCTAAGTAACTGCTTACTCTTTATCTATATGTTTGCTTTCTCAGCTAAACTCTGTTCCCAATTCCAGTAGCGAAACATTGGGTTTTGTATTTTCAAACATCCCTTTCCACTCCCATCATATACACATATCTCCTGGCTGCCACTGTAGCTTGTGTTTCTCCTGACATGCAATATCCTCCTGTCTTTATTTCTATCTCTACCGACTGTTCCAACTCTTAAATTCACTTAAGACCATCAAATTTCAGATAATGTACATTAATGTAAGCTAACTTAAAAATCAGGACTCCACCCTGCGGTGTGCCCGTACTGACTCCTCGTCTTACGCGAAGCTGCACGATAAAGGCAATCAGCCGCTCATCCACATGTAGCACCAAAAGTGCCTCAACAATTGCGCCGGACTTTACGTTGTTAGAAGCCCCTCGATATCCAAGAAGGCAGTAAGCGTATATTCCTTAAGAGCAAGAGATTTCTCGATTTGGTCAATGAGGACGTGGAGAGCAGTTTCAACAGACTTACCTTTGGTATAAGCATGCAGTTACTGTGAAACCAACATAGGATCGATTGATCTTTTTTATGGTAATCAATGATCCTTTCCAAAATCTTAACCAGGGCAGAATTAAGACTTATTGGACGATAGTCCTTCGGCTTTACTTGCTTTAGGGATAAAAATAGCTCTAGAGTCCCGCCAGCTGGTGGGAACATACGAGAACCGTAGGCAAGCGTTATAAATCTCTCTGAGCCATGGTAGCGATACTTCCATGGATTGCTGGATATCAGCAGCAAGGACGCCATCAGGGTCCGGGGATTTAAACGGTTCAAGAGAGTTAATAGCCCACCTTAGCTGAGAATTTGATATTCTGAACGGCGGCGTTGAGCTGTAAGCTTGGTCCGTTTGGTACACTGCTTCCGGAGAACAATAATTGCCCGGAAGATGTGCGTCCATAAGAACATTTAGAGTATCTGCACTTGAACTAGTCCAAATGCCCTCAGGGTTCATGATGCACCCCATTGTCTTCGGTGTCGTGCTTAAGACCTTACGAAGGCGATTTGCCTCGCCGAGACTCTCTACGTTTCCACAGAAAGATCTCCATGAGGCCCTCTTTGCCTTGTGTACGGCATACTTAAATGCCTTCAGCTTCGTTTTATATATCGACCAGTCATTAGACCTTTTCGAGCTATTGAACTCCCTCCTACACTCTCTTCGCAAAGTGCTGATCTCCATATTCCCCCAGGGGAGGCTTAGGGTTCAACCTGGATGTGGGTGAATTACAAGCTGCCCTAGACTGGTGAGTTTGTCAACAGCCTGATCAAAACTCATGATAGCCGTCAATGCTTTTAGGAGCTGTTTCCAGTGAGGATCGAATCAGAGATTTAAATAACTTTCAATTCGTCCTCTTTCTGCTAATAAAGGCCACCTGCTCAGCAGAGATGCGGCCAGCCATGTTGAACGATATGTATGTACCTATGGTCGGAGAAAGTACACTCCTGTAGAGCCCTCCAGTCTTGGAGAAAATGCGGGTGCCGCCCACTGACCAAGGTAACGTCAAGAACCTCCCTACGATTTGAGGTAAGGTGATTGGTTCACTGGCAATATTGCTGATGAAAAGGTCGTGGGCAAGGATGAAGTCAAAAAGTTCCTCACCTCGGCCATTTGTGTTGGAGCTACCCCATACATCATTATGAGCGTTAGAGTCAGCCCCCAAAATAAGAGGCACACCAATTTTTGTGGCTTCAGCCACAACACCCTTGGCAATGTCGCACGGAGTGCTTGTGCCATGATCGTGTGCCATGTAGCAAGAAACAAGCCAGCGTTATCTCTGATCGACTTCCACTGCGACATGTTATCACACATGTTATCATTGTCAGAGAAATTGTGCAGTACAATTAAGTTAATGGTTTTCTTGACAAGAATACAGACACGTGTTTTTATTTAGGAAATTCGGACAAAGAAACTCGCTCGACGTCTTCCACTTTTCCTCCAGCACAAAGCACTTTAACTGCATATTTTATCGATGCAATGCAGACGGCCTATTTTAAAGTATGCATCTCTTTTTTAAGGTACTATGTTTCTCATAGGATCACACTAGAGTTCTGGTAGCAAAAAAATATGTTCCGCAACTTTATTTTACCTGAAACTAAAAAAAAATGTTAAAATTATTGTATACGTAAATGTAGAGTTCTATTTTCTCCGAAAAATTGGAAAATCTTATGAATAATAAGTGCAACAGGGAAACAAGAACATTATCTCACTTCATAATTAAAGCATATTACAAGTAGAAATAAGAAAAAGGTCTGATAAAAGTTCAAGGATCATTACTCCATTCGATATATCATCGGATGTGTCAATTATATCAACTAATTAATGGCGATGATAATATCTACCGGGAGGGGTTTCTTCGCCTAGGCAATCACATATGTACGTTTACCGTCTTGAAAAGATGCTTCTCCAGCCCAGCGATAAATGCTAACAAACAATTTTCTCCCTCAAAATCTTATTAATTGATTTTAGCAGACAAACACATTCAATCTACATCAAATATAAACGAATCCTAATTAATACTAGTAAGAATAATTAATTACGTATTATTTCGTAGCAACGGAAATGAATCAACATCTTACGGAATATATAGGAAAATCGTGCTAGGCATATTAGATCACATTCACATGAACTGTAGGAGTCACGAGTTCACAAGTAACCGAATCTTTTATTATACCGTCAAATTGAAATTAAGGAACGGAAAAGGGAAATGAGTGAGACGTCAACGAAGTTTGACTTTTCCGGAATTCGATTTCATCATTCCTTCCCTGTAGCGGTGAACGACTTTGGTTTCATACAAGTTTTCTCCTGCTATTGTGTTTGAAAAGCATAGCTTTAGCCCCGAAAAACCAACAAGTTAACTTTGAAAGTTTATTGAAGCTGCCAAGGTGTTGGAATTGATTAAATGGGATATATGTGCAAAGATTGCGTGAAAAGGTTTTAATTTGGAAATGAAATGTTTGTTTTGAAGTTTTTTTCTAGAAAGGAACAAAATTTAATGGTAGTTTTAAGGAGGTGAAAATTAAGCAAATTAAGACATGCGCAGATTTTTAGAAGAAGTTCTGCTAGTAGCTGGCTTCTTAGGCCATTTTCTAATAACTGATCAGAGTTGAATTGCTCAGAGTTCAGATTGTTGAAAAACATCAACAAGTACATAATGGAAATATTAAACCCTTTTCATTATTGAAGAACAACAAAAAACGATTTCGAGAGTCACATTTTTTAATTGCTACTCGTCTTGCTTATCCTTTTCTTAGAAATATTCTCAGCAGCAGCTTGTCGAAAAGTGTCAACAATTCCACTTAAAGCTCTTAAAGGAGATCACACGCCAATGATTACGCCAATTTCGCATCACACGTAAAACTATACAATTTAGATAAATCGAAGCTTATTGAATACATAACGGTAATTGTGAATGGTGCCTGCAGCGCCATTATTTATCCAATTGAATTGATTTATTGCGACATGTGTGCTGATTGCTTTCGTCATATTATCCTCATCTTCAGGACATCTATACGCATCAACATCTCTAAATGCTTTTATCTTTCGTGTGACAGCCGAGGTCTATGTACGGAGTCTGTCTTCTTCCCTAACCTATGAGTGGAAATCTTTGTCTTTCCAAAGAATTTCGAAGGTTTTTTGTTTTCATTTGCTACCGCTCACTAGCCTGCAGACACATTCCGAATATGCCTTTATTCCTGCCAAGGATACTACGTACTACGTACATAGCTAAGTCGAAAACAATTTTGTGCTTTTGCTATCAAACTGTTGTTGTGTTGTGTTGTGTGTATGCTCTGATATGAGACGAGAATGAGATTTGATTGCTTTTTGTTTTCTTGCCTGACCTCAAAAGTTATGCGGCCGGAACGTTCTTCAAGATTCAGGAGATTGTGCAAAGGATACCTCAGACAGGATTTTTTCCATAGAAAATAATAATCAGAAGTTTCTATGTATCTTGTGTCGATGAGGAAAAGTTTTTTGCCGTTTGATGGAACAGATGTTTTGCATCTGATGGATTTTCTATCGGGCTCTTCTGTTATCCTGTTAGGCTCAATGTATTCACGGGCGCAAGCATTACAATGGTTTTTTCAAGGGTTAAATCAATTTGGGTTAATAAAGCGTTTGAGGTAAGAAAGCTATTGTAAAAGAGAGTGGAGCTGATCGCTTTTAGACTTTCTCATGAATAATACAATAGGAGTTTAAATTGAGGATTTTTTCGAGCACAGTGAGAGTTATAAATAGATGTAAGTTATTTGGTCAGTAAAATAGATATATGTATGTCTGTTTCAGTCCGTGTATTTGGTATTCAGATTTGTATTTATTCAGTTATAAAGTGGAGCTTTGAAATTAATGAGAAACGCACTATGCGGAAAGTGAATGAAAAGTTGAAAAAATAGTGTGTGGAAAATCAAAGTTATTTATTCTCCACCGAAAAATAGCAATTTTGAGTTAAATGTCTTAAATTCATTCGAATTCATTCAGTTAAAAACTAACGGTGACTCAGTCAATATTGCACGAGCTCAAATACAGCCCGATGAAGTTGAAAAATATCTAAATCTAGAAAAAGTAACCAAACTAATGTTTATTCTATGTACTTTAATCGAAACTGATATATTAACGTTCAAGTTGCTCGTACTGAAACAGGATTAGGACCAGGTGCCACTAGACATACGTCGAACCAAATGAAATGATGCATTTGATGCAAATGATGGATTTGGTTTCATTCATTCTGATTCTCCATTTTACCAGCCATTCTTCAAGAAATAAAATATGCCATCATAATAGCCGCGTTTTTTTGCTCCCCTTATCCATAACAAAACAATGCTAACCAGTGCAGACACATTGGAAACAACAAAAACTCCTGTTATTAAAAGGGGGAGCTGTTGTTGTTCCCAATGCGTCTGCAGTGTTCTGTTATAGATAGGGGGGGTTGTGCAAAAAAACACGCCTATTATCTAAAGCGATTAACGAAAACGATTCAGAATCTGGGATTGTCGTGGCGCGCATTGAGTTTCACTTTTATCTAAACGGATTTGTTAACAAACAAAATATGCAATTTAGGAGGAAAATTCACAAACAAGAAAATAAAATGCATAGGTTAGGTTAGGTTAGTGAAGAGGGCTACCGGGAATGCGGCCATTACTAGCTCCTGAACCTTTCCTCGCCAATTCATCGACTTTTTCCTTGCCTATGACCCCACTATGCCCTGGCACCCACATAATCCGGATAGGAATATGCCTTGCCCTTTCATTGAGAGCCACTCTGCAAGCGTTAACAGTTTTTGAAGAACATCTGTAAGACGCAAGAGCGAGAATGGCTGCCCTACTGTCGACGCAAGTCGTCAATGATCTGGTTGATATTTCGCTAATGGACTCAACTGCCATGCGTATAGCGTGTACTTCAGACTGAAAGAAAGTAGCATGGCCCGACAGTATATACCACCGGTTAAGGCTCAAAACTATAGAAAACACGCCCGAGCCAACTCCTGTATCCGTCTTTAACCCGTCCGTGTAAATCCAGACGCCCCCATCGGTGGTAGCTCCCTTTTTCTTCTAGTCTGTTCTTGTCGGTATCTTGACCTGGAAATTCATGCCAAGATGTATTATTTTGCTCATGGGGTCCGTGTCTTCTGCAACGAGCCCAAATCTTTTGCGGCATTCTGTAAGAATACCGCTGCGGTCCCACTGATCTGAATCGTTCCACATGCCGGAACTTTTAGCGCGTATCACCGCTAAGCTTGCGCTTCTAAAGCTGAATCGATCTGGGGGCATAAGTCCCAAAATCATTTCTAACCCAGCCGTTGGGGCGGTTCTTAAAGCGCCCGTAATACATATGCAAACTAATCTTTGCAGTCTTGTTAGCTCCTTCATATAAGTTTCACTCTCCGCCCCCTTCCACCACACGATCGCTCTATACACCAAAATCGGCCTCACTACACATGTGAATATGTAATAGGCCACCCTAAGTTTAAAACCCCCGGTGTTGGAAAAGGCAGACCAGCACGCGAAAAGTGCTGCGCGAGCATTACCAATTCGGTACTTCACGTTAGCGCCCCAGTTCAGTTTCCTGTCTAGTATAAGGCCCAAATATTTAACACTATCAGCAAGTTCTAATATTATTCCATTGAGGTTAGGCGTGGCAATAGCCGGTACCCTGGGTTTCCTTGTGAAGAGTAAAAGTACGGTTTTTGCCGGGTTTGTCCTAAGACCGACTTTTCTGGCCCAGATTTGGATATGGTCCAGCGCCGATTGCATAAGGTCCGACAAAGTTTGTGGGAATGCATCCCTCACAAGTACCACAATGTCATCAGCATACGCCACCTCAAAGCAACTGGCCCTTAAATTCTCCAATATTTCGTTGACTGTCAGGATCCAGAAAAGGGGAGATATAATCCCTCCTTGTGGTGTTTCGGTTCCAACTATTCTTTCCGTTTTAGCCTCCAAAAAGGTAGCCTCAAAAAACGCACAAAAAGGTAAAAAAAAAGCATTACCACAAGAGAAAAATACATTGTTTACCATGCTCAACGTATGCTGGCTACTTTGCTAGCTATACGCGGCTGAGATGGATTTTTTGAAAATTGCGTGGTTTTGCTCCAACGAACGAGGACGCCACTTATTTCTTCACCTGTGGAGACACTTGTGTGAGGAGGTCGATGGATACAAGATGATTGGATTGTAATATATATTTCAATAATTTCAGAGGTTTCTAAAATGGTGGAATTAAAAAAACAACGTGTAACAAGTATTTAATTCAGTATCTGTTCCAACGCATTGGTGGATTTTTTGAGGAGATTCTAAATTCATGAGTTGCCCATTTTGAACATGGCCAAATTTTACTAAGAGTCGAGGTGCTGTTTGAGCTATAAAACAGACAAATATGTCCAAAACTATACGCGATAGCAAAATGTTTGACTCTCTCAGGATATTTTAAGATTTGAAGAACTAACTGAAATTTCCTAAAACGCATGCCAGACAACCTCAACTGAAGTTGTGAGCATGAAATGATTTGTTGAAATGTTTGTTCCACAACTACTCTCAGAAAACCAGAAGAGGAAACAATAGTAAGAAAATATGTCATAGTAAGAAAATATGTTAAATAAATACCTTGCGTTTTCTCATTTTTCTAATGCCAAGTTTATACATAGGGACGAACGTCTCGTGAGGGCAATTGGCAAAACATTCGACAAGACTCAGCAAGACATAGGGTGAATTGTTTACTTAGGATATTGCACCATGCAACACGCACCATGCACCTTTCGACAGTTGTGAGTTGTTTTGTTCAGTTCAGTGAACGATGGCTGAGGTACAGGTTGTGGCTATTGCAATTGCCTGGTGTGCGTTGAGTTATTTCAATCTCGGCCACGCAAGGACATGTTTGAAGACCCGGAGAAAAATTTGAAAATGTAAATGAGCATTCGCTACCCTCTTGAATCCCTTTGACTCGATGCATAAAACCGACTTCGCTTCGAGCGGCTTTGAGCTAAGACGAGACGATCATAAACACTCAGACACAGCAATAAAAGGATCATTATCCCTGCATAAAACAAACAAGAGCCAATGAGCAAGCCATTTACACACGCGTGCTTGCCATGAAAAAAACAGCCGAGACTAGACAAGGAGACCATTTACACACTCACCTCGTAAACATTTGCCATTCCTCGGCCAGAGTATAAACGCGGCATAATGAGTGAAAAACCCTGAAAGGAAAACATTTTCATAACGTGGCAAGTGAAACATTTTAAAACAATAACTATTTCCAACAAAGTTCTCGAATAATTTTATCACTGCCCTATATCCAATTTCAATTTCAACAACACATGTACCGTCAACTGATTCAAACGACTGCCTACAACCAACTGCCACGTTGAAAATAACAAGGGGGGAAACTATAGCGCTTCTGGCCAAGTTAGGCCAATGACACACACAGCGGTTCGACTGAAGCGTTTCTTGAGAGGAAAACCGAGTCGGTTTAGTTGTGCATTACAAAACCGAGAGGTGACCACAGCGCGGTGTGTGTCATCACAATGCTAAAGTAATGCACGAATAAACCGACTCGGTTTTCCTCTCGGGAAACGCTTCAGTCGAACCGCCGTGTGTGTCATTGGTCTCAAGCGTAGTGCCATGCTGCAGCGAAACGAAATACTACGCAAAGTACATTGTAATTAGTTACGAAATAAAATACTGGCATTGATGCAAAAGGCCATTGTTTTGGGAATGAGTCTAGTAGGTACTGCGCCTTAAAACAACAAAAAAAAAACAAAAGCATTCAAATTATGAACTCTGCAAAAACATGAACCTGATGGAATTCTCCCTAAAAAAGTATCAATCAGACAGATGCCATAGAACCACGAAGCAGACATGAATGACGTATTTACCTACATCTTCTTTTCTGTATACCCTGCATCAATAACAGACCGTTCACATTTAGTCAGCGAACCGTATAAAAACTGAACTGTTTCTCGATAATGTCAATCAACTTGTCGTTATATTTCTTCGCAGTACGTCTGCAAGTACAACAAACACTTGCAATCTACAAGATTAATTTTCTGTTTTCGCATTACACTGAAACTTCTTTTTTTTCGTCCTTCCCATTCGGATACTGCTCGCGACAAGACGGCAATCTATTTCAATTTTCCGATTCATTTAATTATTGGACTACGAAAATGGAAACTTTTTGCGAATCAAGTACAATAAGGTCAGGTCATGGTCTCGAGAATAAATGTAATCGAAATCGGAATTATGGGCGACTGCATCAGATCTGACGTAGGATTGACTTAATTGACGAGTTTTGAATTGAATGCGTACGGCTTCAAGGCTCCGAGCAGCTTTACGATGATTGAAACGAAACAAATTATTTTAGCTAACCCTTATCCAGAGCTTTGTTACTTTCTCATGGTTGGCAAGAACAATTCTAAACAAGGATGAAATTAGACTTAATCCACTGCTGAATGAAATTATGTTTTACATTAATCGCTCATTCATCCCACACTGCTTCTCCTTGGGGCAAGCCGTCCGTTTCTCATTTGCTCCGCCGACTTTATCCTTATTAAACCTAGAATGTAATATTTAACAAGCAGGATATTGATGTTGGAAGTGATTTAGCTTTTTCGGATTTTCAATTATCCTGGATAACAACCAGGAAAGCGGCTCAGACAATTCTGCGTGGTGGCGGCATGATTAGGTTGAATGTAAACACAACATCACCGGATATTGTCAATATTGTTTTCCGACGTTGGAAGAAATTAATTATCCAATCTGTGATTAAAATGTTTTGCAAGCTTATTAAAGCTTAACGTGTAGATTTAGTGGAAGTATTGATCGTTTGTGTACTGCAAGCGTTCATAATTGAGATTGTTGTACATAATTGAATTTCGATTTAGTAATATATAGTACACATGTAGTGACTAGTGTAGCACTGGCTTCAAGTGACTGGGGTCTCTGGTTCAAATTCAGGTTCGGACGAATGATTACGCACCGAGTTTTGAGTTCACCTAGGTCTGAATAGGTACCTGAGTTAAATCAGTGGTAAAGCGAGTTGTGAAAATAATTCTTCTACACTTGTATACTTTGATTATAGATTTGTGAGTTCCTTTATTATTGCTCTATAGACGAACATGTGTTTTGCATCGAAGAAAAAGTGAGAAAAATGAACAATAAATAACAGAATCAGATTGCACAAGTTTTAATACGTCTTTGCAGTAGAAAAGCGGTATCAGCGGTTATTAGTTGCATCGAGACCTTCTTGCCGTGCTAATAGAAGGATTCATCGAAAAACAGTCCACAAGATTTCAGAGATGGAATTTGCAGCATGGTAAGTCTCGCACTATACCCACAGTAAGCCAAATAGAATTTGAAAAGCAGAGAGCGAGTGAACCTGCGTATTACAGATTCAACCGCATCAATTAAGTATTGAAAATGTGGGCACCATATTTGACAACAGTATTCGATGATACTGCGGACAAAAGAGAAAACAGAAGTGCACAGGTGGAGATGTCTGTTAGACGATCTAAGTAATAAACCGGAGATACTGGACGCTTTGGCAGTTATATGTAATATGAGTTGGTCGAATAAAAGTTTGATGTCGAAAATTACTTCTAGGTCTTTAAAATGGAATACAACATCGAGCGACGTACCAGAAATGCAATAAGAAAATACTAAAGGGCTATTTTTACGCGTGAGTGACATTTTAACACATTCAAAGTAAGATAGTTCACATTATACCAGTTGCCCAGAGTGTGCATATCATTCTGTAGCAGAAAGCAGACTTCAATTGTATCGATTACTCTGAATATAAGATCGTCTGCATAAAGAAGAGAGGAGCTGATGAAGATTAAGAACAACAAGAGGCCAAGTAATGATCATTGGGGAACACATAAGGTGGGATAGAAGGGAACAGAGTAACAAAACAAAGTTAAGTTAGCGCGAAACGACGAAGGAGTTAAGCAAGAAACATGTGGAGGAGAAAGAGGGTTTTTTGAGGAAAAAAATGACGAGAGAAGAAGCAAAGAGCGCACAAGTCTCTTCAGCTGTGGTGGCAGTATTTTCATCAAGAAACATATTTTGAGGAATGACGGGTGTTTTTTTTCAGGGAATGAATAAATTATCAGAAGGGCTTTGAATTGTTGGAACTAACAGATGCCTCAACGCGGGCATCGTAGGCACGCAACTCTTTTTGGATTAGAGCGTAGTTTTTTAAACTCAAGCAGGTCATCATGCGAAGCAGAGCGGTTTAGTTTGCCGTGGGCAACATCCTTTGTCCTAAGGGCAGCAGCAACTTCAGAGGTAAACCAGGGAGCATCACTAGGCCTTCTGAGACGACATTTGGGAGTGAAGCAAGGAATCAGATTTGACAAGAAGACGTAAAGCCTATGGAGAACCTCGACAAAATATTAAACTCACCTGTGATGTTTACACACAGTTATCACTATGGTGAGATGTCAAGTCTCGGAGCTGTCATCCCACTGGTAGTCAGACTAGCATCAATAATGCAGTGAATTTGTCCATTTTGGAATGAAGTGATACGTTCCACTGGCGTAGTAAAGCAGTCTATGTAGATGGTGTAGTATCTAGTTGAAGGCAGTGAGCCAAACGGTCGGAAAAATTCGTTGGATATGGAAAAGTTTCGTGGACGACAAGGGTCTGTTGAAAAGAATTATTAGTCCCTACCCTAAGTGCACACAGGTCAGCGATATTCGAGGATCAGTCGGAGATTTCTCATACCAGTGACGGTGGAAAATAAAAGATACGAAGGAGTTTCGTACCCGAACAGCTAGTGAGGCGAGGAAGGTGTGCAAGATAGAAGATACGAAGAAGGAGTAAAGTATTGTAATCGAATAGGGAGTACGACGACCAAACTGGCATAAGGCAGAATCTATCCATATTGTGTAACTTAGTTGTAAACAAGGAATTTAGATGGAAAGTAGAGATTCGCGTAGAATAAGTAGCAGGCGTTTGCGTACCGTAGAATGAATTGTAATTGCTTGTTTTTGCTTGCCTCAAGAGTAACAGTGGTCCTATTGCCCTTCGATAGCTGAATAAATTTGGTGGAATGGAAGTAACTACGTCGATATTGTTACCTAAAACTTATGAATCCGGACTTAATCATCGCTATCTTCTCGCTTCAAAGCGACGGGAAGAAAGTAAGATGCGCCCAAATCCACTCATCTTACGTAAGCAAGTTCACCCAAAGCTGCCCCCCTCTTTTCACCTTTTTTAGGGGCGAAAAGGGCTTGAACCGTGGTCACCTAAACACCTAAACTGGCGATAACAAGGTTTGTCAGAATTTCATTTGTTCGTTTGGTTTCCTTTTCTTCTTCTACAGGAGGAATATATCTGGTGACGAATTTATCTCAAAAGAGTCTAGAACGCTTCAGTTAGGACGAAAATTAGGACGAAATGCTCTTTAACTTCATTTAATGCGAAGAAGGAAGAAGTGGTGGATAAGCAATATTACCAGGCTTATCAATGTTGCCTGGGCCAACTTAATTTTGAACAGTTGTGGCATGTTTTCTTTGTCCATTTTTATCTGATTTCGAGATAGCGTCCTCAATTTTGCTGCTATTGCTAGAAGCAGGAAGAATTAAGTTGAATTGAAAATATTTATATTTTAAATTAATTGTACATTGTTAGCCTAACTTAAAGTTTAGTTAACAGGATAACAAAGTCTTGTGGCTATACTATTTTAGCCAACTGACTCTGATTAGTTTAATTTTTTATATATTTTTTCGGCACAATTTTATTTTTCCTGCGACACTAATGGTATTGCCCAGCCTGTACAGCAGCTAGGATTACCCTGGCAATAATTTTCTTAAAAACTACCTTACATTAATGCAAAGGAACGAGCACTTGCAAGCGAGAAGGTGAATTATACTTCCTCTTTCTTCTGTTGGATACTGTCACCTTTACGCTTTTAGATCTTTTGGATTGACTGTCAATTCCTGGAGTAAGTTTTGAATCAGGTTCAATGGCTCATAGCTATGGCTTTTTTTGTATGGCCAATATTTTTTATGTCTTTAGGATACTAGCAATTTTTTTTTCGTTAGTTTTCATTGCTTTTTTTCTGCCCTGTATTCAAAACAAAAGAAAATCGATACAAAAGTTTGACAAAACTACAAATTATAAGGCTTACCTCGATAAAGGAGTAATCCTCATTTTAAATTAATTTGTAATTCGCTATATTTTCAAACTACCAATTTCAACGAATACTCACTCATAAGCTTACTTAATTCAATTGGTGCTCAGAAATACTGTGGAGAATTTTCATTAAAAAAAAATTATATAAAAGGATGAAATACGTCCCCAAAAATCACTTCCAAAAACACACTCGAAAGTATGTTTCTAGCATTCCTCAAAAATTGTCAAATAAGCCTCAGTGCATTTATAAAAACCATGGAATTTTCGACAGAGTTAATATAAATCAAAATTTGCTGGCTTTGCTTAGGACACCAAATGAGAAATTCCTTACCGACATTATAACATTTACCAATAATTCCCGGTTGAGTCGGAATCGTACTGGAAATTTCGATTAAATTGGGAAATTCCACGGGGATTAAATTACAGGCAGCGTTTGTCGGCTCATCTACGTTCATATTCGATTCTGATGGAAATGAAAAGAAAACCAAACTCAATTATTTTCCGGCAGCAGTAACTTTTCGCTTCCGGATTTATGACAAATCGCCGAGGAATAGAGGTACGTATCGGTATGTATTGTGTATTGTGTTACAATGGGAATGTTAAGTGGAAGTTTAATTAAAGAATCGATGCCGATTTATTTCGCCGTTACGAGTTTGATTTTTAAATTGTTGTATCGTGCTACGATTTTATATTGAAACTTTTAATTATGAAATGATAAATGAAATGAAGTGTGCTAGTTTGAAAATTGAGTTTCTTGTCTCTTTCGCGATATTGAGCTACAATTGAAAAACAATGCAATCACCTTGTAGCTGAATATATTTTATGGTTAACAAATAGAAAAGATTCTGTTGAAATCCCTCTTGGGCAGTTGTCTTTTATATTTTCCTTAGGGGTTAACTCCCCAAAGCGTGAATAATATTAGCCAATCTTTCCTTCACGAAAGATTGTTACCGGCAGCACCGCGAGGAGGTTAAGATCACACTTCCAACAGCCTGCACAGTTGCGGCACGTGAATATTGTCATATTCTCCATGTTATTCCCCCTATTTATCTGAAGACTGCTTATGTGATGACTCACAAATGTGAGTATTTCGCTCGAATTTGGGTCAAATCGAGTTTCATGATAGGGCTGCAAAGCAAACTGGCTTCCTAGAGCCATGCAATTTTCTGTCGTTTGTTTCTTTGCTCGTACTTGTTATGTTACAAAAGTTATTGAACGAGACGTCGAAAGAATTGAGTCTAGCGGGCAGTCTTGTGGTGGATGGTAAAATTTTGAATTGCTTGCAATCACCAAATATTCAAGTTTAATGATTTCAGATTTTTTCATCTTTCCAATGAACATCTAACATCGAATTATGTCAAATTCCGTATTTCAAATGGGTCTTATAAGTTAAAAGTTCTATTGGTAGGTAATTTTTCCCGTAAATTAGCGCAATAGACCTAAAGTTTGCATTCAAGTTACTTTGAAAAAAAAATTCCATTGCAAAATACTTTCATCGAGTACTTCTAAACTGTTGTTTAGCTAGCTTATAAATTCACACGCAAACATTCATTTCACAAAACGTCCGCAAAAACTCTCTGCTGGTTCCTGTCGATATCAGAATTTGTTTTGATTGCTGCAAATACCGTTCTCATAAATATGTATCCATAAAATCGTTTTCTGTTGCCGTGGATCCACGAGACCTTGGACGGGGAGCGATTGAAGCCAGGCCCAAGAGAGAACGGTGGAAGTGAATAGGCTACGAAGCCTCGGAAGGAAGTGTTTGCAAGTCTCTTTGGAATCATTAGCTTCAACACAATAACGTTTGGATTTTGTGTGGAAAAGCACCAGCAGTTTAATTTCAGGAGTCGGAAAGCTTCCGTTTCTGTTGTTTGTTGTTTGTCTTTTGATTATAGCCCTAACTGCGGATATTCCCACGGCTTTGTTCAACTTCAAGTTCAGATCAATGAAAATTAGTACGCCACCGGCAGTTTATTAGTGTTAGGACTTACTGCAGAGTTTAGTTGGCCAGGGTAATAATCAATGTTTAAATTTCCAGCCTTGGCTTTACTGTGCGTTCTTTCAACATTCCGCAGATATTCTGTTCCATAAGATTGGAAGAGCAAGGTGTCTTAATTTGTTTGATGGCTTGTTCCTGCCATCTCGAAGATTCACAAGCAATTGATTTTCGCACTGATAATAATTGATTTGCTTTTTAACAGTAGTCATTCAATCAAAAACCTACGATATTCGCTTCGATTCGCTTGATTACTCATGGAAATGGGATTACGAGGATTATCCTGGGTCTTTTTCATGAGTGATTGAGTTAATGCTCAAACTCATCTATGAAAGTGCGAAGAAACTGTAGATGAGCATGCGATTTGTCGATTTAGTGGATTTTGATGGCATGTGTGTATGGAATTGATTCATATGCTCCTACGTTATGGTACCATGCCTTCTGGTGTTGAGTGGTCGTACGAGTATTGTTGTTTCTTTGAAATATTGAAATTGATATTGGAAACGATATAGTAGGCAGCCTAGCAATGAGTGGGTTGAATAAATGATATTTGCAAATTAATTTCAAGTTTCATTTCTTCTAATGTACCCTTTCATATACATAAATATAAACTTTAATATATTTTACCAAAGGGTATATTAAACATAAACGGTAATATGCCAGAACGAGTAACGTTCCGAAGAAGCAGTTTGAGCGCCGAGGTCAAACAGAGTAGAGAAACGAAAAAATTGAAACAAAAAACACTCATCATGAAACACTCTGCGTCATTCCAAAGATAGTATTTACAAAAAGGACGAACAATCACTATACTGGCAACAATGGATGTGGAATTTGAAAAATTGAGGGCAGGGTGACTCTACGAACCAAAGAAGTCGGAAATCACACTTTGAATTTATTTATTATATTGAAAAGGCATCCAGAAAAAGAGGAAGAAAACAATAAGAAAAGCTTTTTACATATATAAGACATTAGCTGGTTCTTTGATATGTTCGGAGGAAGAGAATCGCTTACGCACCAATGGGCTAGAACCCAAAGATCGTTTTGAAGTTGTGAGCAATCGTTGGAGAAATTCAATTACCCCAAACTCTTTGAAATCATCAGCATGCAAAAGGCTAGACAAATTGAAGAGACGAGAGAAAGTTATTGATAAAGACAAGGAATAAGAGGGGGCTGAGAAACGAACTCTGTGGATCACCTGATCGAGGGCAGAATACGTAAGAGGAAAAGGGAAGTACATTTGCGGTACAAGTAGGTTCTGAAACATAGAAGGAAAACCAAGATAGAAAGATATTAGATACACTAAAACACTTAACTTCTTACTATCAACAGAAAAAGATACTTTTGGAAAATTGATTTTTGATAAAGTTTTGGAGAATTGATCCAAAGTAGAAGCAATCAAATAGAAGAACAGTTAGGTGGGGAAGATCTTTTGATCAGTTTCTTACTGTTCTGGAGCAAAAAGATATGACTCAGCTTATAAGTAGCTCTTTTGAAGACTTTATCAAAGCAGGAAAGAGAGGAAACTTAGCCTAGATGATCAGGTTTGTGAATTGGTAATATATAAGCAGACTTCCATTGAGACAGAAAGCAGTCTATGGAAAAGCAAAGGCTTAAAATAATAGACAAAGGAACACACAGCAACAAAAAAAAACTAATTCAGCTAGCGAATTCGGGATGAAAACAGGACTGGTATCGATATTTAGTGAATCGATAGTGAATTGAGTACGGATTCAATTTTTAAAGGATCAATTTGGATGAGAAAAAAAGGTGACGAAATAGTAAGTGAAAAAATATAAGAGACTGTGTATTGCAGGAATAAAAGGGGAGAAATACGTAGCAAAAAAACGGTGTAGTCTTACAAATTCTATGAAATCATCAATAAAGCCAATGACCGACACTTCGGTTTGGCGAGTCGGCTGACACACACAGCGGTTTTCAAAAGCGTTTATCGAGTCGGTTCAGTTACAAATTACGTCGGAGTATCGTATAGATGCTTGTGAAAAAAGCAGTCGTGTATGCATACATAAGTATATTTATGTATATATACATATATATGCAAGTATATATATTTTTGAAATTTGGGCAAAGTAATTCTAATACTAATTTTCTCTACTTTTAGAAACCAAGTGCCCACAAACGTTTCATTTTCCAATAATGTATCCTAACGATTCTTCAAAAATCAATTTTCTTATCAGATTTTACTTCCCCTATCCCATGCATTTATCAATGCATCCTGAACATTTCAGCTCGATCTAGCCCAGTGAAACCCGACGTAAAAAAAGCGAAACTTCGGAAAAATTAGGGGAAAGCTGAATGGTGTGAACCTTGGTACTGGCGTGTTGAACAAAATGTCAAAAACTCCCATCGATCCGAGTGCTGCGTCACTTTTTATACGGGGTCAAAGGTCACCAAAAGTGAACTTTCCTAAATATCTCAGTAACGGTCACGTCTTCAGAAAAACAATGTATGACGATTTGTAGCTTAAAAAATTTCCAATAGAAAAGATCTAAACTTTGTCTTGTAACCATAACCGTTTTTGAGATATATTGATCTAAACATTTGCTACTAACAGCTTCCTCTTTCTCAACGCCATATAGCTCTCCACACCATGTACTAAATAATACATGGCGTGGATGACCATAGTACATGGCGTGGAGGACCATAGTACATGGCGTGGAGGACCATAGTACATGGTGTGGAGGACTATAATACATGGCGTGGACGACTGTAGTACATGGCGTGGAGGACTCTAGTACATGGCGTCTGGCGCTATGTGTTTTTTCAGTGCAGAGTTAATTTTTTTCAAGAAATTGTATGCATTTTGATAGTTCGATTGTTCAGGTGGTTCGATGTGTCCCGATTAAAAGGTTTTACTGTATAGCCCAAATAGAGTTTTTCAAAAACATAAAGCCCAAATATAGTTTTTCAAAACAAGAAATGGCCCAAATATAGTTTTTCAAAACAATATATAGCCCAAATTCAGTTTTTCAAATACATTGTATAGCCCTAAAGCCGCCAACCCACGAAATCGAAAAACTTCCCCCGCCAATTCAACTTTTAGATAGCACAATTGGCGGAAATTAGCCAAATCACAGTGTTTCTAACTTTGAAACTCACATTTATACGTTCTCTCACACAGTATGGCTGCGAGTTATAATTGGCGTTATCTTCTTCAACTGAAGCCATATTACATGGCACATGGTACTATGTAATATAGCGCGTGGGGCCATAATTTCTGCGCCATGTAATTATCGCGCTGGGAGCCTTACTGCATGGCTCAGGGTACTATGTACATATCGTGTGGGACCATAAATGCTGCGCCATGTTACATGAAACCACGCGCTATGTAGATTCTGACATTATGGCGCTGGGAGCCATATTGCATAGCTCAGAGTACTATGTACATAGCGTATGGGGCCATAAATAATGCGCTATGTTACATAGCTCTGGGCGCCATGTGAATTTTTTTCAGTGCAGACGAAGCTGAATTCCTGCTGCCTCTTTTATCAAAGAATGCATGTCTACTCGATTCAAGGTCTTCTTCCGAAACTCGAGAGGTCGAAAATCGGTTGTTTGCATAACTTATGGAATGTCTTCTTAGAAAATCGTATAAATAACATAATGCCACAACTATGGCATTTTTTTCCAACAACTATGGCATTTTTTTTCCATCCAACTCTGCTTACCTTACCTGCAAAAATACTGCCAGCCTGGATTTTGAAATCTCTATGAAAATGTTTGCTGTTCGTGGACTCGACAGCTGACATACTCTGAAGGATATTGAAAAACAATAAAACAATGCAGCCGAAAATCCGACGATTTTCCTTAAGCTCTTAATGCGCTTGAAAAAAATTTGCATACGGCTTCTTTTACTTGTAGTGTATGAAGGCAACCGAAAATCGATTTATTTGCAAAAATGCAAATCCTTATTTTCACCTTAAGTTTTTTCCCCTGCCCGGCACATGCACTTCGTAAGTGCACATTATTATGAATTGCACAGCAACGAAAATCAATATCCGTTTCGAATCAAGATGAAAATTGCACACCTCGAGAGAAGTCTCGACGTCGTGGAACCGTTGAAGGGAAAGTTGACCCAGGGAAATGCTATGCGACACCGTTTGCTTGCAAAAGATTATCTCTGCATCTCTTGGCGCTCCTCAGAAAAAAAAACCTTTCTAAGCACGAAGCGTAAAATATATTCTCATGAAATCCGTTGTGACTGCCGTTTCGCATTACTCTCGAGTTTGCATCCGGGCAGAGTTGCTTTGCATTCATCAGAATTACCTGAATATGCCTTAAAGCACGAAAGACTACCTACCTAATACAACTACCTAGCTACCTACGAAATACTATCGCTTGCTATTGTCACGGTATCAAAGACAAGCTGTGCGGCAAGCGCCGAGTCTGTGCTTTTCTCAGTTCTTCCTCAAATCCCTGGATGCTGGAAAAGTGATTTCGAGGAAGACTTGGAAAGGAATAGTGCATTGGTCGTTTGCTTGTTATGATTCTAATTTCACGGAACACTTGCATCAGCCAACAAATGCATTAAATCCTGCTAGTGAAATTTACTGTACGAAACTGAGTTAGCAGCTATGTGATCTTCTTAGTTGCGACACTGAATATTACACTCTGCGAATATCTGAAGGATATATGCACGTACGCAGCAATCATTCAAAAATTCACAATCATGCATTCGAAGAAAACATTTACAAGACATTGTCTATCGGGACAGGGCTCATCGCAACAACGGAACTAATTTCATGATTTTGTCGGACCCATTGCTACTGTCCTTTGTTCTACCGAAGACTGCAACCCAAACATCATTCGAGAATTCGCAATTTCGTTTCGTTTCGAAATTGCAAAAGTCCGTTCAAGTGGCAATCGTACGGTGACGCGATCAAAGTGAAGTATTTCATCTGAACGGCTATTCATCTGCGTGTATTTTCGTTTCGCAACAATACGACAAGGACATTTATCGTCGGTTTCAATTAAAAAGCATGACTTCGTTATGAGGACTTGTTGTGCGCTCGTTGAGCAAAAGAAGAAGAAGAGGAAGGTTCGAAGAGCGTGGGACGAGAAAAAGCAATTTTCTAAAATGAATGGACACGGACAATCGGTATGGACAATTGCGACCTTTGTTCGATGAATTATGGAAATCAAATTCTTTGAAAATATGTAGATGTATATACGTTTATGAATTGTGACATGACTCCATGCGATGTTATCAATCTAGAATTAGTTAAAAGTTACTTTACTTTCAGGGGGCAATACTTTAAAGCGTTGAAAGGTGTTGCAATGGGAAATACTTTATCCCCACTTATGCGTGAGATATTTATGAACAGACTGGAGAAGAAACTTTATAAAGAAGGTTCGCTTCCTCGGGTTTGGTTGAGATATGTAGACGACATTCTAGCTATCGTTAAAAAAGACGCTTTGGGAGAAACTTTGGAGAAGTTAGACCAAGCACATAAGGACATTCAATTTTCAATGGAAGTCAAAAAGAAAGAGAAACTACCCTTTTTGGATTCAATGGTTATTCCAAGGTCTTCTTAAATTTAATATCTACTGAAAGTCCAAACACACCCAGAGAACAACACCATCCACGCCTGATTATTGGCATTCCCAAAAAATTGCGCCCTTTCACCGGCTATTAACAGTGCCCATGGATCAGAAAAGTTTTAAATCACAAGTTACATATATCAAAGGATAGAATACAGTGTGATTTATTAACGACGCTGTTTACACAGGAAAAACAAGAAACAGCCATAAGAATTCCAATTATTTTTCCGTCAATATCCAAAAAATTTCGGGAACTTTTTGAACGCTTTGATATAAAAAACCAGTTCCAACCAGCAAAGCTAAAAAATTAGGGTCTAAATTATGTCACGTCAAAGACAAAAAGGATAGAAAGGAAAAATGTGGAATTTATAAAATTACCTGCCCCGAGTGCGACAAAATATGCATCGGTCAAACGAAACGGTTAGTTGGTGTTAGATTAACGGGACATAAACGAGAAGCAGCTTCAGCGAAGAAAAGGAATACAACGTTAACACGATCAGCAGCGAAGCACATCCTGGAGGAGGATTACAGCATAACATGGGACAACGTGGAGGTGATTAAGGAGGTACAGCAGGCACGAAAACTGGATGCGTACGAAAGCCTGAACATATGGAAAACCCCAATGAATAGAAGACTAAACACAGACCAAGGAAACTGTGCATCACCATTGTTCAGGTTGATTTGAACATACATTTGATAGTGAGGAGGAAAATTTAATTAATATAAATAGTTAAATGTATTTAAGTAAAGTAATGAGCAGACGATTAGTTGGCAACTAATATAAGTCAATACTTTAAAAGTAAGCACAATAAATAGCTAAATTAGATTAATATTAGACTGATAGACACTGAAGAAGAGGGCAGATTATCCTCGAAATATCGATATTTGTCACAAAATTAAATATGTCTAGCTTCAAAAGGAAAAAAATGGTTTTTTTATTAAAATATTTTTTTACAAGCTAGAAAAAATTGGTACACATTGAAAACAACTAATAACATCATATATGTACATAATACTACACAAAATTTAGTTAACTTCTGCCTAACATGGCGTACCATCTGTCCTTCCCTTCTGACTTTCTTTTTACCTTACTTCTTGCACTAAGAATATCTTTTGTTGCATTTTTTGAAGAAAAAAAAATTGTCTATGAAAAACACATTTCCAAGTTTGATGACAGAATGATTTGAAAAATGTTGTTGAATTTTTTTCTGTTTTTGAGTAAATGGACTTAATTTTTACTGATGGGGCATTTACAGTTAGTTTTTTTTTAATTTAAATCAAAATTGAGGAAATTAAAAACTTTAATTTTAAAAATAATAAATTTTTGAATTCCCAACGGTTAAAATGTAGTTGTTTCTATTACATACCAAATGAAAAAAAGAGAAGAAAAAAATTCAACTAATGTTGAGAAAAAAATACATATTCATTGATAGTGTTTTACGGGATTTGAAGCGAACAGCCAAAGTAAAATCAAATATTCTGCCCTATTAATTGTGTCTATAATTTGTTAAGTAAGTTATTATAATTGAACATGTACTCGTATATTGAATTTGGAATTGAATTTAAATTTAACGTAGAATTCAATAGGAGTATATAATGAAATAAATAAATTTACGAATGAATTTAATGAACAATAAACTAGCTTTGTTCAGATTTCGAAAAAGTGTGTTTTAGCTTTATGTTCGTTTGAGTGTTTGTGTATGGTTGACCTTTTGTTTGGTTGACGATTTTTCGAGCGTAACATACCCTATTCTTCGATGTGTGCTAGTATGATTTATTATTTAATTATTTAAATTATTTTTAAATTAAATTATTATTAAGTAAAATATCTAAAAGTATAATATCTTTTGAACGTCATTGACAGCCTAATTGTGACCCATTTGATGAACTAACTCAGAATTTTAATATTTTGATTCTATAATGTGGTAAATTGTGTTTTTATATAAACATCAAACAAACAAACAAACTTATATCATTATAACAATCAAACTATGATCTTACAAATATCGTTATTAAATTTCAAAAGCATTTCAAGGTGTCTGGCAATGTTTTTCACAGGCCACTCTGTACTTAATATCTGATCTTGTGTTAGATTCAAGTCGATGAAGCGTTTTCTTTCATCACTTATGATTTTCTTCACATTTAGATTTCTCGGTAAATATGTAGTTTTTTTTTATTATAATACTCTAGATTAAGCTTCAGTCACTGAATCCGCGGGCTAGATAAGAAGCTTTTGATCTATAAGGCGATAGTTAATTTCTGTTACTGTAAACTACGCAAACAAAAGTGACTCTAATTCACATAATTAAGCCACATTGTGATGTGCAATGTCATCAAATTGCATTGTCACGTCTTACTTTTTCGAAGAAAACGTTCTTACAGCTACGGTTAATAGAGACCTTTACTTAAAGATGTTGAACGAGTATTTCTTTCCATAACTACCCCGAAGAAAAATCCTTTTCAATACTGGGTTGTTTCAGCAAGATGGTGCAACTTCTTACCCACAACTGAGGCTGTTCTGACAGAATTTCCGCGGAAATTCCCCAATTATGTGATTTCCAGAAACTCCACATTCCGTTGACACTCAATGTTTCCTGCTCTTACTGTGTCTGATTTTTTCTTGTCGAGTTATTCCAAACAGGAAGTTTAAAAAACGAAATCAACGAATTTGAATGATTTAAAGCAAACCTTTCGAGGGATAATTCAGGCAATTCCTGTTGCAGTCCTCCAGGCAGTAATAAATAACATTTTGATAAGTTGATCCACATGCTTTACCGATCGTGGGGCCATTTGTATCCAATTATTTTCAAAACCCAATAAAAAAAAACTGAATAAAAATGTGTTATTTTTCAAATAATTTCCAAAATAAATGATGTTGATTCAACAAATAAATTTTTTTCGGGAATAAACCATAAGAAGCTCTTTATCTATAAAAAGGTAGTTGATTTCTGTGTCTGTATACTGCGCAAAATAAAGCAAACAAGTTTTTCCTTTTTACATTAAGCATACATAGACCAGAGACATCTAGACAAAGAAATGCTTGCACTTGAAACGAAAAGCACCAAAATTGGTGGATCTATAAAATCTCTGATATAAAATAAAAATAAGTATTTTATTCTGTTTTTTTTAGTCTTTTTTCCATTGAATTTTATTCTTTGATCTGTTACATTCTATACCTTTTAAATGAAAACTTTGAGCTAGGAAAGAAATTTCAGTTTTCTATTTGTATTTTATTTTTGTTTTTTCAGTTTTCTTGTCAGCATCACTTAGTCCCCACGCTGGGCGCCAAATGAAAGCTACTTCTATGTTACACAAAAACTTACTAATTTCAGTTATATTGAATTTTTCATAAAACACAGTTCAAGAGAGCCAAAATTCAATAAACTCAAATACTGAGTTTCAAACGTTTTTATGAAAAAATAGTTTTTTATCCAAAACAAAATTATATATTATAAATAATTTTCAGTATAGCTATATGCATGTGCAGCAAGTGTGATTTAAGAGAAAACACCATCTGTAAATCTGAGATTTTGGATAGACGCACATCATTGTTCTATTCCAAAGATTTGCAAGAAAGATATTAAGCTTTTCTATTTCAATAATTGCATACATATTGTATTTAGTGCGAAAATTCGTAGCAGAACGGCACCAGTCAGAAATCGCTCTCTGTATGACAGACTTTTTAGAATTATAGGCATTTACAAGCAAACGCTCTAAGCTTGCCGGCATTGTTGAATTTTGATTGCTACTTGAGGAAAACACAACCAGTCCGTTTAATCGATATATTTTTCGTATTTGTCTTTTAATACCATTTTATTTTAGTGTAAGGAAAGATCTAACTATAATTTGATGATCGATTCTTTTTCCATCGATCGTCAAGATCGATCGTTAATTTTTTGATATAGATGGCATATCGCCATCAATTTATAGGAGTGAAATTAAACATCAAAGTGAAAGCATTAAACTTTAATGGAAATATCGCTAACGAACAGCAAACAAGTAAACTAATTTCTCTTAGTGCAAATAGCAGGCAAAACTGCAACATTTAATAGCTATGTCGAATTTTCCAGCACCTGGACAAAAACTATTCCTGACACTTCTGCATTGTAAGCGAATGAAATTCATGATTCTATGTCATTGGTGTACAGCCCCCGTTAGGAAGCTGATAATACAATTATCTTCAGAGAGCTAACTAGACTCAGAGTTTGAAATTGCACTGGCAAGACGAATTTGGAAAGTGTCCGTCAGAATCATTGTGGGAGTGTATTTCAAATCGTGCTACCTCCAGCTGAACTGCTGGAAAGTCCTGAAATCATTTGTCATGAAGTCTTTGAAGTACATCTCAAATTCGGTTTGGGAAACTCCCAAAAGTCTCGTTCAGCTTTCGACGTAAATGCTAGAAAGTGAAATTATTAATGGAAATGAGAGTAAAGTGGAAACAGGCGTCTGAATGCATAGTGAATTTGTCGTTATGTTCTTCAAATGGCCAGATCATCATATAGTTATGTGGTGATTGACTATCGGTGTTTTTTCAGGTTCAAAAGATTGAATGGAGTCGCGAGAAGTATTCCATTGCATTAAGAAAGAATATGGCGAAAACAAATTTAAATTTTACATTGGCAGAATTTAGTGCCAAAAAAACGTTTTACATAAATTTGGAATAAGTTTTGAGTGGAGGACCACAAATCGAGCTAGCTTTTAGTAGGCGCCTCAGTTAAATCAAGGTTAAAATGAGTCGTGGAGCTAATAACTGCATCCTCGTTCACAGTGATGCTAAATTTGTAAATGAAGCTCTCTACCAGCGTCAACCCTTAAACCTGAAAAGGTTTTTTGTGCGATTACTTCACTTTTAATCTTGATTGACATTTGATGAAAACGTGTCTAGGGCACGTCGTTGTAGTTTCAGTTTTTCGATATATTCATGAATTCCTAAATTTTCTTTTTTCTGAAACTAGAATATAGCTACGTCTATCACATCTATCACCATATTTCATTTCATTGAATTACCTGTACGTTTTCAAGAACTTTTTGCTCATTTATCCTTAATTTAAATGTTGTCTTCAGCAGCACCTTCATTATCCTGAAATAATTTTAATTTTAGCAGTTTTATCGTTGCTTGATTTGCTTGTTTTTTTTTTTTTGTGGCAATGTTCAAATTTTATGGAAATTTGGCATTACTAAATGCAATTAATTTTTCAAAATTAATGTTAATGTGATAAAAATTCCTATTTTGTGTCTTTTTCCTGCCCACCTGACGGACTATGCTTACTGATTTATCGATAATTTTAGTTAATAGCTAAAATAACGAAAATATTCAAAGCTAAAATGTTAATTATTTTTGACATTAGCCATTTATTTTTATTTTCCGAAATTCCAGTATATTCCCAAAAATGTTAGAAAAAATTCAAAATATTTTTATAAAATGTTGATAGGAAATTAACCACCTTTGTGATGCACAGCATCAAATTTGTAATGCATAGAAACTCTGCATTTCGTTCAGGTAGAATCTAGTGCAGTATTCAAATGCTCGATTCCTATAGCTGACCCGAATATGATTTCATAGTTGAAAATGGGCAAGCTATATTCTCCCGAAAACTGTTAACGTTTTGGTAAATGAACTCAAACCACAAACTTTATCGTTTTCAAACCCAATGTTTCGAATAACTCCATGAAAGGCTACATAAGACCGATAGTGTGCTCTTTCATTTCCAGCACATATGGTCCATTACCCACCACACCAAGCATATTTTCCTATTGCATACATGAATAGCAGATCATATATTGCTTGGCAAACGGAGCCTTCTCTGCATCCACTCGAACTTCAAATAAGTAAGGCATCCTCAGGTGTATCGTCGAATGATTTAGTGGTTAGCAAAACAAAGCTGATAAGAATGTTGTTGGTGTCGAGCCATCACAATGGAATATACGGTGTGGAAGAGCAGACGGTTGAGCGAAAACTAAAGAATGGCCAATGAATACAGAAAGATAATATTAATGAATTGCTTTGCCTGGTTGTTTTGAACTGGCTAGTCTGGCTAGTTGGCGGATAGAACGAGTGAAAGTCAAAATAACTTTCATATGCTGAAAATCGATTTTCATTAAGCTCTGACAGGATTTGAGCTATGAGATTTTAAATTTGATGATGTCTAATTCAGTAGCTTCGAAAACTGTTAATATCGGTTCTGAGGGTACAAGGTAGGTGAATGGCTGTTTTCAAAAAGTCACATTTGCCATTTTAATATTTAATTACAGGTTGAGCGTTCTGGAAATTGTAGTTTTCAAGAATGCTTTTTCTTTGTATGTTTGCCTAACACTAATTCAATTGCTAATTTAGTCAGATAGTTTAAAAAGTAAATACGAAACAAAATGATTCGGCGTCTAAGAAATGGTTGCTACACTTTCAGCTGTGACCTCGAGTCCATTTTATTCGCTAACTACTCTATGCACCGTAGGAACCATCAAATACGTACATAGATATTCGATTAGGACATTGCACGTTTGCCTGTCACAACCACTCATATTTGTGGATGATTATAGCTGGATATCTTCATCTTAGGCTGCGGTCATGGCTCGCGCCTATAAGAGCGTAAACTTGTTGGCGCGTGTACGATTGTAAATCAAAAACACGGGAAGTCAATATAATGCCGGGTTTCCACCAAAGAGACAAAACAAGAAACACGGACAAAAAAGGTGTTTTGTTTACTAAAACAGTTTTCAGAGACAAAAATGCTCGCGAAACTGTTCAGTTTTTACAAAACATTCGTGTTTTTGTTCAGAAAAACATGTTTTGTCCGTGTTTTTTGTTTTGTCTCTTTGGTGGAAATCCGGCATAACGGTCACGTTCAACGATTGAAGCGTTTACGCGTGTACGCTTGTTCAAGCGTGTGAGCAGGTAGATCAAATTTATTTGATTTACAAGCTCCCTCGCGTGAACAAGTGTCACGCGCACTGACTAATTAAGGAATAGCGTTCATAGTAATAAGCAATGGACTTGGAAATTATGATTAGTGAAGTGAGGAAGAGAAGATTTTTGTGGGATGTGAAACACAAGGACTAACCTTAAAGTGACCGACAACCTTTCAGCTGCTGTGATTGGATTTTGAAGATTGGTTTGTTGTTTTTCTATAATTTGCTTTAGTTCAATTAAAATATAGAAAAACGTAGCAAGAGTCATTCTATAATATTCATAAAATTTTTCGTCTTCCTTTCAATATTCAAATAGCTGGTGAAACTCTCCCAACTTATAACGATCACGAAAAATAGGATGGACAAAATATCTTTTCTTTTTTCTAAAAAAACACTTTCGCTCCTAAATAGCTACTTTCCGCACAAAAGATTGCTCCACTCGAAAGAGCCATAATTGAAAGTAATGCATAAAAAAATTAGGAAACGTAATGGCGAAGGGTAAATGCCTAGTGCCTGTTACAAATGAAACTAGCTACACATTCACAAGCGTGAGATCTGACCATAGAAAGCGTAAACGCTTACTAGCTTCAACAATCGCAACGAGCCTACACTCCTACAAGCTCGAGACGTGACCGCAGCCTTATGGTAGCAGATGGTCCGATAAGTAAATCGCCAGATCATCTGTGATGGAAGCGAAAATATTCGTTTGCTGCATAGAGGTGAAAAGTAAAAAACTAGCAAACTAATTGGGAGTGTAATTAATACTGCTGATTAATACTGCTTGATTGTCTAACAATGAGTAAAAACAAAATATTTCGTTTTGAGTTTTGGTGTGTATGAATAGACTTTACCAGGTTTGACAAAAAAAGGTTCAGGTTCAAAGGGTTTCAAGTTTGTCAAAAAATAGTTTACTAATTGTTTTTCAGGTATCAAAGCCATCTAGCTTGTATTTAATGTTCGCATTTAATTTTGGGATAAAATAAGCATATTTACAAGGCTTTTATAATGTAGGCATGATGATAATAAACTCTAGTGATTGAAAAATGTAAAAGCTGTTGAAATCAATGAGCTCAAATATGCATTGTATAGAAGCAAAAAAGCAATGAAAAGATGCCGTTGTTTAATTTTCAACAATCTTTTAATACTTTATTCCATAAAACTTTGCGGAAAGGTTTTTTCAAAAGAAATGAATAATTATATTAATGGCAGTTGAGCTCCAAAAAAAAGGGGCAATTTATATTCGTTCCTAAGCTGATAGACTACGTAACCTAACGTGAAATTTGCAGAATATAGTTTCAAGTGTTGCATAAATTTTATTTTTCTGCTGGAAACTAATTTGTAGGACAATTTGTAGGAAATTATTCAGCTGTGTATAAGTCAAAAACCAGGTGTGGGATCATAATTGTGATCGCATAATTGGCGGTATGGTCGCAGCTGAACTTAATTGTTTCATAAAACAGCTTCTTAAGTTTTTAGATCGGATCATCAAAGCTATGGGACAAACATACTGTTGCGCAAATCATATTTCACGCTATCCCATGGAACATTCCGTACAAAATGCCGATAAAGAACTCTTAGTAGTCAAGACCCATGTGACAATAAACTAATTCCAATAGAACGAGAGACTTTTAGAATACCTTAAAAGAATTCAATCGCAATCGATCATTTGGGAATTGCTCGAGGTTAATATAAATACTCCAGTTATGAGACTTTGCTGTCAGGCTTTTGAAGAAATGAACCGAGTAAACAAACTGTTTCAGAATCACGAATCTGCGAAGCGTCTTTTTATGAAAAAACACAGCGATTGGTGTCAGAAGTGGGATTCTTTTCCTTTCGTCAAGGACGGTGAGTTTTTGTAAAACAATTCATAGCATGCGGACGAAGTAATAAATAAGAAGTTTCGGACAGTGAATATTGTGAGAAGCTGTGTGCACTAAAGTGAAAGAGTTGGTATTGGCGGAACGCAAAGTAATATGTCATAAAACTGGATCAGGATTTTGACCAGCAACAAGTCTTCGACATTAAGGAACAGCTGGATCCAAAGACAAGGGGAAGCGAGCGGAGCTGATCGAAGTCAAGCAACACTTCCAGCAGCTGTTGGAAACTAAAGCAGCAGCAGCTAGACACTTAAGTTGTGGAAGTGAATCAGTAGTTCTATAAGCAATGACGAAAGTTGGTAGTGCTTGAAGAGGAAATTGATTTACTAAAATCGGATTTGCAGCATGTGAAAATCGTAGGAACCGTTCCAACTGCATCAGCTGGCAGTAAAACACCTATTTTCGACGGGATTCTTACGTAAAAAAGAGATGGTATTGATTTTAAAATAAAATTTATTGTTAATTGAAGTAAAAAACGCATAACATTTAAACACGACAGACAATAGGTCTGTTACATCTGCCTTCATATTTCTGTTTCACTTCTTCTCACGCAAATAACAAGAAATCAATCACTTGATCCAACAAAAAACACCAGCAGAAAAAGTTTCGGTAAAATTTTGCAAGAGTTCCCCACCTAACCGAAAAATGACATCAAAGTTAGGGAACGTATTTTTGATAAGCGGGTGCATAAATTAACCCGAAACTGAGATAAGGAACATACCTAATATCTGCCAAATGTCTACCTTTCAACATTTAGACCGTGCTGTCGTGTATTAAATAGCTTCGTTTTTTTGTGCTTTTATTGAGAGCTGATTAAGGTAATAGTATTGGAAACAACAACAACTGGGACAGTAGTTATTGCTGTTTCCAATGCTACTTTATTAACTTGTTTTTACATCCGATTTATTTTATTTATTTTACTTTTGTTCAAGAAAATATGATTGGTGCTAAACCGAAAAAAATTAGGCTCAGTGAAGCCATAAGCTGATAGGCTTTCATTTCCTTTTCCTCACTAGGTTTTTTGAAATGCAATACAACTATAGTCACGATCCATTCTTCAAACTTTCTACAAAAGAGGTGGCTAGTTAGCTCTAGAATGTCTCTCGAGAGTTACGAGTCTGGCTGAAGCCAGTTATATAGATTGAGGGCTGCACGTAACTTTCTCTCAACACGACATGGCGCGGATAACATTAGCGCATGTTTGGATATTATAATATTGTGCAACTCATTGTCTTAACAGTCTGCGCAATACTTAATACGATGTAAACAAACTAAATAAAAATTTGGCTCCATATTGCTAACTTACACGCTAAAAGGATTTTTCATGCAAATAATTCATTTGAATTTTCCAAATTGATACATTACATCTGGGGCTTTTCAATAAGAACATAATATAACTTTTGCACAGCCTAATTGGAGAAGATTTGGCGCTTTAAGTGATCAAGATGCTTCAGTTTGGATCTTATAGCAGCATATACCAAGATATTTACGCAAAATTTGCCACTATTTGGACTGGGAGATTCCCTTTTCCTGTAAACGGCTTGGAATCGACTGATTTGACTCATTTCGAACTGAAGCACTTATGGCTGCGATATTTTCGGTACTTTGACCTGTGCGCTTTCACATTGGCACAAAAACATTCAATAGGGAATATGTTGACACGAATTTATCCACTATAGCACGCACTGTCTATTTGGTGGTACGGTTATGGCGACCACAAATTGGAGTAAGCGCCCTTAAAGCTGCGGACACCAACTTGTCAAAAAAAGTTAAAGAGTGTTTTTGTATTAAAATACAAAATTGTTATGTACCTATTAAAAGCCCCTGTATAAATGACTAAACCGGAAACTCGTGAATTAATTATTATGCTTCCTCCAAGATAGCAATTCTTTTTCTTAAGTTCTGCATGGCTATAGCTACCGCTCTAAGGTGAAACTCTTCATAGTTATGGCGTACGAGTGCGATCCATCTCATCGTTGGTTTGAGCTATATCTGCTTCCGCGGAGCCTTCGCACTCTTGATTTAAAATAATAATTTTCATATGTTTATCCTACATGCATTTTGTTTAGATAATTAACTGAGCTGGCTCTGTAAGCTAAGTCTTGAGAGCTAATGTTTAGTCCTGTACAGATACAACTTTTCTTTTTTCTGGAATATTGCGGCTGCTGCGTATCCCTGATGGACAAAGTTAGGTTATCTTTTCTTTTAAATGTACTCAATTCGTCTGTATGGCTGCGGCAGCTAAACAGAGCTAGCAGAGATACGCTATAACGGACTGAGATGCTTTCACAACTCATTTCTAGGCATTTTATTCATTGGCCGCTTTGAAGGTCATCCACTGTCGTTAAGCTCATCTAACTTTGAGTTTCTGTTCACAATTTACCTTTTATTCATCCCTGCAAATTACCTTTATCCTTTATTCCAAGAAAGTAAATAGTGGAAATATACTTCATATTGGACAACATATTTCACTACTTTAGAACTTGCCGCTTTAAAAAACAAGGATAGCATCTATAATTAAACACTCAAAACAATTTGTTCTAGCGTTTTCCCCCAGTTTATACCATAAAAATTTAAAAATTTACTCGAAATCAGTATTTTTCGACTTCGTGTATTAAGTTTAATGCATCGAGTCTTTGATATGTCAAAATACGTTCAAAAGAGCTTTTACCGTTGCACATTTTGCATATGAAATATGATTACTGTGCATGAATTGGCACGAATCAAAATAAAATAAAAATATTAAAAGCCTCATCGTACATTCTAAATTGCGTTTGCACTGAAATGAAGAGTTTATCGTTCAACGGTTCACTTAAAGAATATTTAATGGTAATTAAGTCAGCTTCAGATGATAAAGTTTAATCTATATGGTTCCGGTCAATTCGTTCGAGTTATATGGATCAATTACTCTATGATTGCAAATGGCTTTCAATAAATTTACTTTTAATGGCCAGTCAATTGGTAAGTAGCCGTTTCCAGTTGCGTCCGTGCCAGATATGATTTTTACGTTACAGATACGCAAATGACAGTATATTTAATAAATCAAAAGTGCTCATCGATGGAAACGGATTGCTTTTCTCGTATTCGGTGATTCGAAAGCATACGTTGGTTGATATATAGGAGTTTTACAAGGTCTAATGAAATGAGGTGTATCCTGCAAGAAGATAATTAAATCAGAATATGCAATTAATCGTGAATATTAATGTGCAATGAAAAGTAAAAATTTGACTCAAAATGGTCCATAAAAAAATGGTATGCTGTAAATGTTTAATTTTTTCTGCTTCTTAAAGGACTTTCTGTTGAATTTACCAAAAGGTAAATAATGTTAACTTTGAATTTATTATTTTTCATTTATTTTCGCGATACTGCACAAAAACAATACTATCCTTTACAAGTCCGCGGTACATAATCTGCATATTACGGATCATAGCTTAATTTTAATTCAGCTAACTTGTAACAGAAATGGGCGAGCTGGACATAATTACATTCCATGCCAAAGCATTGACTTCCAATCTCTGAAAACAGCTTTAAATCATGAGATATGGGAGGAAGTATATTTGGCTGACGATCCCTCTACTGCCTTTGACCGCTTTCTTTGCATCCTAGAGCGTCACATTTCAAATTACAGCCGTAGTAGTCGCTCTAATAAATTTAAATCACTAAAGCCGTAGATGAATTTTATGCTTCTTAAGAAAATAAAGAAAAAAAACCTACTAAGCTCTAAAGTAAAAAAACACCCACATAATACAAGGCTTCAAATATATTATAAAAGATTTTGTCGCGAAATCAATCTTGATGTCGCTGCCTGTAAAGCAAATTATTTCAACAGCAAACTTGCCTCAAATTTAGGGAATGTAAAAAAAGAATGGGAAATCGTAAATGAAATTCTAAGTAAAAACAAAAAAGATAATATCTCCAGCATAACTGTTAATGATTCCATTGTTTCTTTCATTGTTTCTTTAAGTCCATCTTCTGTTAATGTTTTATCCAGCCGGGAATTTTCCTCGTTGAGTAGCCTATTTTTTGAGGATTTTTTATCTTCGGAAATCTACAAAATTATTATGTCACTAAAGTCGTCAGCTTCATCTTCTTATGATAGAATATCCAGCAAAATTTTAAAACAAATTTTTTTTGAATTTCGGATATTCTGTGCTTCTTATTTAATTTTAGTATCCAGAGGGGGATTTTCCCGGACGGACTAAAACTGGCGGTTGTAGTACCTGTACATAAAAAAGGCGATAAAACTAGTTTAGCCAACTATAGATCCATCTCTCTGCTATCAGTTTTTTCAAAAATTATTGCAAAAGGTGTCAAACGCAGGATAGTGACGTTTTTTAATAAAATTAAGTTTTTTTAACGACTGTCAGTTTGGTTTTACGTCACAAAAATCCACAGAAGGTGCCTTGTTAAAACTCTATCACGAAATTTACAATGCAATAAACGAGTCCAAAATTCCCGCAGCATTATTTATTGATATCACTAAAGCTTTCGATCTAATCGATCATTCCATCCTACTGCAAAAACTTTATAGTGCAGGAATAAGGGATAATGTTTTGGTTTCATTTCTTTCTTTGCGGTCGTAAGCAGAAAGTTAAAATCAATGACTTCTTGAGTTCTGCAACGACTCTAAATATTGGAGTTCCTCAAGGCTCGGTCCTGTCTCCAGTATTATTTGTGATTTTTATAAATTCACTATTTTCTGAAAACTTTTCTGGGAAAATTACAGCTTTTGCAGATGACTATTCCAGTTTCAATTACTTTGAAACATATGTCAAAATGAGCCACGCCCTTGAAATTTTAAAATATTGGTTCAGAGCCCATAAACTAAGGCTGAGCGACAAGACAAAATATATGATATTTAACCTAGTGAGATCAGTTTGTGTTGATTTGAATTTGACTTTCCACACCCCAGCCTGCTTAAAAATGAGAGCTGAAGATTAGGTTTTTTATTCTTTTGACCAAAATGCGAGTTGTTCTCCATACTACTTTGATATTGAAAGAGTTGATAGTTTTAAGTATCTGGAAGTGTTAATTGACACCAAATTAAATTGGAGAGATCACACCGTGTATCTGAAAGCATATTTTAACAATTTGGTCAGACAATTGTATCACTTAAGCCTATATTGTCCCTTTTCAGTTTTAAAACTATTTTACAACAGTCTGTTTTTGTCTAAACTACAATATGGATTAAGCTGCTGGGGAGGTACACATTTTAATAAACTGGAACCATTGATTGTAAAACAAAAACATGCCATTCGAATTATTTTGAAAGTTCAGCGCAGAACGCCAAGTTTTAATCTATTTCATTTATTTATTTATTTATTTATTTAGTCGCTTTTACAGCCTTGTTGCTCCTCGTCTATTTAACCGTTTGCCACCAAATATTAGAGGCGAATCAGGAAAGACAACGTTTTCGAAAAAAATCAAATCTTGGCTGTTTTCTATTGATCACATGGGTATTGAAAAACTGTCGAATCCCTTAATATAGCCTTTGCATTTGTTTTCAATATTGTTTTTTGTTACTTTTCTTTATCCACGGTCTTTTATATCTTAGTTAAATCTATGAGTCCCCCACCATAAATTGACGATTCATGTTTTTTCTATCTTATTAACGGGCATTCGACTCTTGCGTAAAGCAACTGACTGCTTCGTATTTCATCTGCATCTTCTTCAGCACCATTCAAAATATAAAATATCGAGTTAGTTGTATTTCTGTTTTATTATTTCTTTCTTGAAATTTTCTATTACTTGATGTTAGGTATAAACGTAATTTAAGTTCAGAGGGTTTGTTTGAATTTATTATAGCTGTAAGTTTATGCACATGAAATAAAGACTATTATTATTCTTATTATTATTATTATTATTATTATTATTATTATTATTATTATTATTATTATTATTATTATTATTTAAAAATAAAAGATATGACAATAAAAAAATTATTTTTGTTTTGTTTTATTCAGCTGACATTTTAAAATTAAAGTCAAAATTAAACTACTTTATCCAATAATAAAACTTAAATCCGTTTTTTGAAATTTTCAAATATAGACTCAACGTTAAAAGATTCACATCCAACAGTCTTAAAATTAAATTCATTTTAATGGGGAAAAGGGCGTTAAAGTTCATACAGCGACAACTATGTACATATCACTTTGTACCATAGCGAACACGAAAAAAAATAATGAAGCATCCTAAATTAAGAGAGCATATTTTTTTCAACGGTTTTTGTGGTATTTTCCAGCAATGCTGTCCTGTTTGTTGCAAAATTACTGACCAAAGGAAACGTTGGCATAATTATTAGTTCAAAACTCGAAATAGATGGTAATAAAGCATGAAAGTAATGACATAAAGTGATGTTGGCTCCGATGAGTAGCTAGCTCTCCTCCGCTACGAAATCAGTCAAACTTTTCTCATATTCATAGTCTCGGTTACGTAGTTAGTCAATGCAGAGTTTATAATTACAATATGAATAATTCAAAGGGTGGCGTTCTGCATCGACGACTGGCTACAGTCAGTGGCAGCATTGAGAAAGGTGTGGGTGTCGAGTCAGATAGGAGAAATGCAATTAAAGTTGCTGCTGGTTTTTCGAAAGTTTGCAACCAACAAACTCCCTCACCCTATTTCTTTTCTAATTACGACTTTTCTCGTGTAGCGGTCAGGATGAACTCGCTTGTGAAATGCATTGAATTTGCAAGCCCTGATGATATCAGAAGAAGAGAAACCGCAACGTTGTTCATTAAATATCGTTGCATTTTATTTTAGTTTTTTTTTCGGTTGATGAGTTACATTGTCACGATTTTGGTTGCTATATTTTTAATTATAAAACTAACTTTCGATTTAATTTTGGGAGTTCTTTTATCGAAAAGTTACGAAATTTCATTAGAAAGTAATTATTTTTATTTTAATAACAATATTGATTAGACTACTTGCTGATTTTCTTGTTACTACTTACTTATTTGTTGATTATTATTGATTTATACTGCGTTGAATGCATAGATAATCTTATTATCGAGAGGATAAAAAAAATGTTTGTCGGAAGAATAATTCAATTGCAAAGTCAATAAATGCAATGCTCATCAAACGAAATGTCCAATTCAATTTCACGTATAACCTTTCGTAATTCATTCTGAAATATTGTTATAAACAAAGAATGAAATATTCAATTCATACTCTGAGCTCTGAGCATTATCTGCTATTTGCTCGCCACACCATAAATATTGTTTCATAAAGCTTACAACACAACAACGCTATCCTTAATGGGATCAAATTTGTGAAACTACCCAACGGGAAAAATAATGCTTACGGATATATTCGGTAAGCATTACGCGTAATGCGTGTAAGCATTACCGGACCATTACGCGTTGTTTCTTTTTAACATTGCATGTCCTAGGCTGGGAAGATTTATACAAGGGGAAACTCATGCTTTTAGCTCTATAGCTTTATGTATAAGAGCTTTTTGGAAAGTACGACATCGTATTCTCGCATTTATACGCCTCAATATGAATGAAAGCTTTGGCCGGCGGCCGATCGTATCTCTGCATGTGCGGTTTTTGCATGCTGACGCTTATTGGAAATTCCAATAGCGCATGCTCTTTGCTACTAGGAGGAATTGTCTTCATACATTTTACTTACCCGTGCGTGATGATTTGAAATGCTTCGAAATTTTCATCTTTCCGCTTTATATAGCAGACTACTCATAACCGATGTATGCTCGCAAGTTCTTTTCCCCTTGTTTCTGCGAGTGAATTTCATTGGCCAGTCTTGGACTTATAACATATGAGCTTTCTCCCTTGCAGCATTTTCCATGCTCCAAGTCATGTTTACGAGTATATCTTATAATTGCTGGAAAATAGCTTTGGAAGTCGGAAATGTGCATTACCAGCATTGTTTGATTCATGCATTACGCCAGCATACATTACCGTGATTCCCGTTGGGTATATAAAAGCAACACGCTCACAACCTACTCCTAGCATCACCACTTGCAAGCTTCTTTCGTTCGCTCCGTGTTGAGTATTCTCAATACGTAGTCACTTATAACAAGTGGTAAAGTGAAACTGCTCAGACCTTGTAATTATATCATAATTTACGATTAATAGTCCTATCATTATGCAAGATGATGAATACACTATTCTGTTTCGGCCGGGCTGCCTGATAGGATGCCCGGCACTGAAATGATGAGACTACAAAAAAGGATAGTGTATAGTATGTATCGTAATAGGAAGATTTATGAATTCTGACCATAAAGTTGGTTAAATGTTGTTCTGGAACAACAGCAGCTCGTCTTGGGCCGGAAGAAACTATTATTTGTTATAACAAGATGTTTGAGTTAATGAACACTGGATCAGTTTTGGGTATTTGAAATTAAAACCTGGCTGGTTTGTAAACGGATTTACAGAGATTTGTAAATTTTGGAAGATTTTTTTTAAATAAGAATATTACAAAGCAGATGATGAACTATGCGAAGACCGGATTGAAATTGTTTAGGTAAATTTGAATATATGAAGTCGTTTGGTGGTGATTCAGTGAGATAACTTTTCTTAACCAAAAAGGTTTAGTTTATTTATTTTAGTTCGCTACATATATTGTATGTAGCTATCAGAATTATACGCGAAACTGAACACTCAACTGAGTATAACCAAAACTTATAAACTTATTTACGTTGAGCAGCAGCCTCCAATGTCAATTATTTTAGGCTTGGCTAAATTATTCGATAGATTTTGTTCTACGCCTTTATTGCTCTTCCACTGCTATCGTGTAATGTCAGTCACATGTGACAAATGGATAAACCATCAACAACAACCCATAATTCATCAACATGAATTGTATCATCAACATGAATTTAACAATTTTGCATAGAAAACTAAGATCGTTTGTAGCACCGGAAACTGATATTGCAAGAAATGCTCAAACTGGTTCCGCAGTCAGTTTTTCTACAATTGTCCTAGTCCCAGAACAGCAGCCACAACAGCAACTACGAGCTTTGGCCATAACAGCAACACATATTACTCGAATTCAACCTATTGGGCATGCTGAATATCTTGAGCCCACTTTTGCCCTTCCCCACGTAAAAATTGCACCCCAACTTTCCTATGAAACTTTAGTCGACACAAATAAACTGTTCGCAGCGGCTGAACTTGATTTTGCTCTGCTATTTCTTCTCTGCCAAAAACTGACTACTAACTTGCAGGGTCAGGAAATTACATCGTCTAGTATAATCGTATTTGTTGGTGTCACCAAATTATAGGAGTTCATTCAAATTTCTTAAAGAAATTTTGTTCTATTGTAAATCAGAAGTTGAAAATTTTTTTGATTAGCGTTAATAAGACATTCAGTAGAAAACTCTGTCGTGATTTTCCTTTCTGTTCTGCTGTTGAATCCATTTTTGTGCGTAGCTCATCAAAATATGATAAAACTTTAGTCGTTGTTTCAGCACGTGTGTTTTATAACCTTTTTTCTGCTGTTCTTTACAGAAATTTCCCTCTAGCTTAATAGCTGATTTGAAGCCCTAAGCCCCAACTTTGGCCTTTTATATGGTGATTCTTCATTTACTGAATTGGACTCTGTTTACTTGACTATAATCTCATCTATAATCTCGACATTAGTTCCCCCTCTGATGCCATCAATAGAACCCGAGATTTTGTCTTGCCGTATCTTTCGAAATATTGGCTTTCATTTAGTGCCACTTTCTCTCTATATATATGTCTCTGATTGTCACTATCTTTCTCTTATAATTGAAGTCCCCATCCTTGGAAATAAAATTATTTCTTAGGAATAAATATGTATAGAATATATAATAAGTAGAGTAAACTAGACTAGAATATATATCGAGTTGAGTAATATTGACTAATCAGAACAAACCAAACAAAACCTTTAGGTTCTATATTCGTTCTTTAAAAAATTGGTATTATATTTGTATTATATAGTATTTTCAATCGTATGCAGTCAAATTATACAAATGTTTCCACTGCATATGATGTGTGTGAATTCTTTGATTGAAACTTTTCCCCTTTTTATTCACAATGCTCCCTTTTTTTAAAAAAAATGTAGCTCTTTATCTTCATCTGAATTATTTTCGCTTCGGACATTAGGTAAATCCTTCGGAAATTGAGTTTTAAATGAAGGATGTTGACGCCAGCAGTGGGGTTGAGCATTGCAAAATTCCTGCCGGAATTACTTTCCTCGTCCCAGGGGGGCACATTCTAAAATTTTGTTTATCATTAGTATATCTGTTGGCACTATCTATTCTATTAGAAAAATTGCCAAAATCTTCGCAATACATAAGATTGATGGTTTGACATGTATTGGTTTATACCCAATTCCCTTCTTCCCTGTTTTAGTAAGCTCCTCAACAGAATGGCTTTCAATAGAGTTTACTCTCTTATCCAGCCTACTCTAGCTCAAAAGTAGCATAGTTTTGCCAAAAGTAAACCCACTTCAACCAACTCCTGACTTCGGCCATCGAAAATAAGTCGATTGATTATTTAGAGACAGTTTGGCATAGTGCAACAACTTTTAACAAAAAACGGTTGGAATTTTTGGAAAAATTTCAGGCATTATCTTATATTTCAGCAACTAACAGGTGGTGGTGTAGCCAGTCTTTTCTTACCTTTCTTTACCTCTTACATTTATGATTGCACTTGTATTGTAACTGCTAATCGCTCTTCTTCGATTCCCTTTTATCTTTCGCCAAATGTTCCGCAAGAGACTCTCTTTCTATTGCTCATAAAAAAAAACATTCTTTCTCTCGTGCATTCTACGTGTATTTTATATGCAGATGATTTAAGGGCTGTTTTTTGCTACAAATTGAACCTAATGCTTTAAATAAATGGTGCAGTGCCATTGCTTCCATTCTGAGTGGTGCAGGATATAAAAAATCGTTTCTTATGTTTTCTTATTCTATTTCTGATTCCCCTTTTAATGTCGTTGATAATTTCAAAGACCTAAACTTAAATTAGAATTGATAAGTTGAAAAAGATGTTTAGTGTGTTTAAACTGTACCTTTATAGCCTAACTTCGAGCTCAATTAATAAAAAAAAACTTAAATTTAGTGGGTATAATATTTCCATCTACTAACTCTTATAATTTTTGTATCTTTATCATTTATTCTGCACAATATTTTAGTCTTACACGCTTATAGCCACACAAAGTTTGTGCAGCTGCTTGGATCATCTTGACAGTAGCCATGCGAAACGTTACGAATTCAGTCTAACTTACACCTAATTACAAATCACTTAGCCTACTCAGACCTACGTCTTTTCGTGGACCTTCAATATTCATTGCCAATTCCATCCTATGTCTCAGATATGAATTGCTTACTAATTCTCGCTGATGGCATATTTTAGGATGGTTTAAAAATTGATGACATACTATCGCCACTAAAAAAATTAAAACTAATTCTTATTACCACCATTTATTTTATCTTACACAACGAATTTCTGCGTCAGTCCGATAAAAAATGTTCGAAAACCATGTGCGTTTTTTTCTTGATATAATATGCATAATATGTCTATAAATATCATACGCATTAGTCAGAATTAATAGCTGGAAAGTGTACATAATTTTATTTGTATGTTTATAATTTTATTTTGTGTCGAGCAAATTTTCGTTTCAAATAGCTATTATTTACTAAATCAATTTTAGCGCCCAGCGTGGGCTCCAAATATCAACCGAACGTTTTTTTAGCCCTTTCATCACCATATAACAAATACTATTTTTTGATACAAATTAATCCGCTAAATCTTTAAATTTTGTAACATAAACATTATTTATAATTCTTATGTATGTATTGAGAGCAGAAAAATACAAGCTAGTTTTACAGCTGAGCTTAGGAGAATATGCAGTCATTTGAATTGTAGCTTTTGCATTAGATAATCCAGAATTTATGATCACAGTAAGTTAGGTGAGATAATAAAGTTTTGAGTTGTTTTTTTTTAAAGAAAATTACAATTTATTATGTGTTTGTTTTTTTCATTACTTCCCATGACCACTCATAACTTCTTTCCTTGTTTAACTTTTTTATTACCTTTCATTTCGAGTCTTTTCTTTTTGTAATCAATTATCCTTTTTATCCATTAATTCGCGCTTTTCCCTTTTTTAGTTTTACTGGACAACATATACAGTTAGATTAGTTACACTAGCGGATAACAGGTAAAAATCGAGCTGAAGGATAAAAAGGATAATTAATTATAAGCAAAAGAGTCGGGAAGAAAGACAATAAAAAGTGGAGCAATGAAAGGAGTAATTACTGGTTATCTAAAGAAATGAAAAAAAATGTATTATAATTCTCTTTAGGATATGAAAATTATGTTGGAAAGTTGTTCATTTGCCATGGAGAAAAATGGGGAAGAGTTTCAATATCTTAAAAATATCTTGGAAATATATATTAGTGACACATAAACAAAAGAAGGAATTGTTGTAGGGTCAAACATAGAAAGGGCTATGAAAGATCCAAATTCTGTTACCAAACTGAGTTCATGGGGTTTATATCTTTATTTTTTTTATATATAAACATAAAAAAATTATAAGTTAGACTATATATAGACCTAATATTTTTATGTTCTGTCTGAATGATTTAGGAATGGAGATGTTTAGACCTAAGATTTCGTCTGATAAAAATGCATTACACGCATGAAAAAGGTGATGTCTAATATATGCAATAACTGCATCACTTCTGTTTTTGTTGTCTTCGGTATAGTGCATTTGATAGCCATCTTGTTTCAAAGTACTTGCCATTTTTATTGATCGACTATAGTGCTGAGTTTTAAATAAGATAATTATTTCAAAGCTACACTCAAAAAAAAATATATCGCTGACAGATATAAAACGACGGAAATATAATATATCTCACATGAGTATATGGGTGTATTTTGAAAGCCATAATATATTCACGACAGATATAATATAAATATTTATCGTATGTACGCAGAAAATAAGCTCAGGGGATTGCCCTTTGAAGCGAATGCTTAGCCATGGCGGTAGGGAGACACATATGGGAGAAGCCGATAACAACTATTCCATTATTCTTCTAAGTGCCACATTTATTTCTTATTTTCTAAAGAGCTAACGTTATGCTTAGTCGCTACTAAGGCTTTAATGTTTCACTTAATTAATGGGGCGCTGGTATTATGCCCAGTTGCCGACTGTTAGGACAACACAAGACGAACAAATACAGCCATGGGCACGGCGGGATTCGAACCTGCGGGCAGTAGATCGCTGCTTCGGACTGACGCGTTAGCGAGCTAAGCTACCGACCTCTCTGCAAGCTCAATCTCAAACTATAAACAAAAGATGCCCCATAATTAGATACGAAAATAAACCATATGTCTACGAAATGCATATTACATTGTTCAGTGGTCATTTTATACCTGTCGCATATATAACATACCAACTGTATGGATTTCATATCTATCGCTACCAGAAAACAGAGAAACCCATATAGAACTTATACCTGTAGCGTGCATAATTATGATTGCTGTGTGCATATTTTGTGTACCAGAGGTATATTTTTTACCTGGAAGCCGAATTTTACTTAAAATGAGTATAAGGCCCGTTTTACATGAGCAGTTTCACTGCGACTGCGGCTCGGTGACCTAGCCGCTGGCGACTACGCGATTTTATTTTTACACAAGCGATTTCACAGCGACTGCGATTGAGTCGCCTACCGAAATTTTCTCGTTTTACAAGAGCGATTTGCAAAGAAGCGTTCGTTTATACGATTTTAAATAACTTCGATCACTTTATGTGACCCTCGGTCTCGACCAGCCATTTTCCCTGCCATATCCAATGGCAACGAATGTCAAATTATGACAAGCCATTTGATGCGTGGGCAATTCCAGGACATGCATTTATTTCCATTTTTTGATGAGCGGGAAAAATTTCACATGAAAGTGAAACTATTATATGATTTGCTGTTGTACGAAGAAGATGGAGCAGTAGTCATTTGAAAAATACACCAATGATCAATCAGCTTCATTTATTTATTCATCCTTAAAAAGTAAAATTATTTCTCTCAAAAATAACAAGTATTTATTTTTTATTCAAATTTCATCAATACAATTCAATTTTCCATATTATTCAAACTATTTTGATTGCTTATCGAGATCTTAAATCCCTGTAAATTCAGAATTCCTAAATTCGCTTAAAAGAAACGGAGCGCTAGTTTGAAAATTAAACCGTCTGACAACTGCCAAAATATCATAGACCGTCTCGACTAGCCATTTCCATGGCAAGTCGAATGGCATGCCATGTGAAATAGCAAGTCGAGACAACCTATGAATGGTTGGCCAGTATGTGCAAAACGCTGCGACTACGCTCGGTGAATGGCGACTGATGTCGACTATCGCAGTCGTTGGCGGCTGCAAACAGCTCATGTGAACAGTTTCATTTAATCCCATGATTTTAACTTAGTCGCGAAGTCGCTGGCGGCTAAGTAGCCGAGTCGCAGTCGCGGTGAAACCGCTCATGTAAAACGGGCCTAACTCTGGATTTCCATATACTCATAATACCTTTTAAATCAATAGTTATACCTGTTGCTTGAATATGTTATGTATCACACATAAATAGAACAAAAATATATTTGTTAGGGCAATTTTGTGCTCACTACGGTTAATTATGGCTATTACGGATGTTATTATTTTTGCTGCACATATAGCAGAGCGAATTTTTTTTTTTTTGTGTGTAGTTTGCAAATCTGCAGGAATCCTGTTCATCATTAAATATAATTAGTTTATAAATCTCTATGGAAAGTAGCAACTTAATGTCTATTTATACAAGCTAACTGAATAATAATATAATATACTACCCTAAAAAAATATACTCGTGTACTTTCTGGATAGTCATGATATTATTTCGCTTAAGTTTTTGTTCTGCGTTTGCGATACACCAGTGATTTCAATTCCTGTAAATAATTTCGATATCACGAAACTTCGATGCTTTGGCTTGATTTTTTAAGGTGGTGTTTTCTTTCGACAGCTGGTCGCGTTTTTGGGATATTTGATTAATCTTGTCACTGTGCTAAATAATTTTGTTAATAAAATCATCAACTTTACTGCAATAGTAATTCAGTGATTTACCGTATTCTATTATTTCAATTTTTAAATATTTGCTTTAGTTCAATTAACGCAGTTTGTATATTTACGAGGGGTATTCAAATGTAAACGAGCCTTTTACTTTTGAGGACTTTAAAAGCGTGTCGAAGGTAAGCGGGACATCAAGAAAGGTAGAGGGAGAGCCAGTCAATATGACTCAAGTCCAACCCAGCTGCCGGACCGGTTTGTTTAGTTTGCCTCAGAATGAGCGAAAGAGAGGTTCATCCTTGAATTGTGCAATGCATTATAATAAAGTTTTTAATGAACGAGGGCGTTGAAGCAGCCAAAATTCAAAACAGAGTGCGTGCACAATTTGGGGAGAATATACTTTCATTCCAAAAGCCTTGTGTGTTGAGTTCAAAAATGGCCTCCATGGAGTGGAGAAAAGAGGGAGAGCCAGAACCATCAAAAGCCAAAACTCGCTTTTCAGCCAGTAAGGTGATGTCAACGGTTTTTTGGAGCTCTCAAGGAGTTTTACTCGTAGATTTCCTTCACGATCGCCGCACAATAAACTCTGCTTACTACTGTGAATTTCTTGACCAGGTTCGAGCTGCATACAATCAACAACAATGCCATACTCCACATTGCAGTCCTAACAGCTCAAAAATTTGATGAAGTGCATTGGACTACATTTGAAGTGCATTGGACTACATTTGTTTAGTTTGCCTCAGAATGAGCGAAAGAGAGGTTCATCCTTGAATTGTGCAATGCATTATAATAAAGTTTTTAATGAACGAGGGCGTTGAAGCAGTTAGCCCTACACCGCTGACCTTCTACCTTGCGATTTCCATCTGTTTGGGCCTCTCAAGGAAGCACTTGGAGGAGAGCATTTCGCGAACGATCAAAAGGTTGAACAGTTTTTGCACAATTGGCTGGACAATTGTTGTATGTCTAATATAGAAAAAAATATAGAAAAAGTACCTAAGTTTATGTACTTTTCATCTTACCATATCATTTCATGGTACTGAAATGTGTTTGAACATTATGCCATGGTAAGCATTGACGTTCTGACCAAGCATTATGCCATTGCATCAATTGTTATTTGGATATAACTTAGCTTAGACTTAACTTAGCTTAGACTCAATATACATTGGTATAACTTTATACACCATATATAATAGTTATATGGCACCTAATGGGATGAATAAACTTATTATTCTTTTACAAAGAATATTATTATAATAAATTGATTCCCGCTCGAAGTCATTCTTGGAAAACGGTATGAGCCAATGCATTACTAAGGAGAGTAACTATGTAGAAAAATAACTATAAAGTGTGTTTTCTTCTTAAATATAAAACAAATTTATTTTTGCAAAAGGCTCGTTTATGTTTGAATGTCCCACGTAGTTTGATTTTGTTAACGATTCCAATCATATCGCCTAGGCAAAAGTTATTACCTTTAGCAACAGTGTCAAAATTCTAGCGGCAGTTTTTGCGGTTCAATCATTTTTTATCTTTAGATAATGTGCGGAAGTTCGAATCTATAAATCCAACACGATAAAAATGGAATGAACTGGAACATTTATTTATTCTACAATTCCATCGCTGCAGATGAGACATTGCAAAGTCGAACTCACTTTTACCAAGGAGTAATCCATGGTATAATCATTTAAATTTAAAATAAAAGATGTGTGTTACCTAAAAATTATGTGACAGTGGCTACTTCGAGGTGAACAATTATCGGTTGAGTTGATTTTGAAATAAAAGCACATTAAAAAAAACTTTCTAGCAAAAGAAGATATCCAGATTTGAATTTGGAATGGTTTAATTATAAATTAATTCTTCAATAACCTTAATTCTTACAGTTCTCATATTAGTCCTCCATTCTGAGGTAAAATAATTTATCAGATACCAAGCTGCGTGTAGCTTGTCTGCAGTTTACTATAAATGTCAAACGAAAACATAATATCAGACTGCCGAAATATCTTTACACATATGTCTCGTACGTCTAAATTATCAAAGAACTCATCATTTCAATTAAAACACTAATAAACGAGTGCATTATCATCCTCATCCTCATCCCAACTGTGGATGATATAAGTATTTCTTTGACCACAAAATTGCCTACAACACAAAAAATCTAATCTCCTGGTACAAAAACTACTAAATGGACACAATTTGTTTTTTATGTATTTAATATCATCCCTAAATCTAGTAAATCTGTCTTGCTTCCAAAAATGATGGATATTTTCCAGAGGATTACCGTCGAATTATATTAGTACATACTGACTCAGTAATAACGGGCAGAAAAAAAGATGGATCGACGTAGCGAGCAATGGCTATTCAGTACCGCAAAACAACAAAGAATGGAGCAAAAAGAATATAAAGCTGGAAAAAAGCTTTTAATCTGCTTTTGTAATTTTTGGTGGCAATATTCTTAAAAGCCTATTAGATTTTAATATTCAAAATGAATGCGAACGAGAAAAGTGAAAATTTTATGTAAACTCGGAAAAATTCGTTTGTTTATGACCAAACCGTTTTACGGGAACGATGTCAACGCTTTTGTCGATTGTTATCATGTACACATTTTCGAATAAAGAACAACCTTCAATTTCTTTTACGTGCTCATAAAGTATGGTGTTCCCAGAGTTTTCGATGTCGATAATGATCAGGTGAACGATAATTTCATCGGTTTCATCGTGGCGGAGAGGGCGCTTTCGAGAATAAGATACTTGAAAGTGTTAGAGCATGGAGCTACTGTCTTTTGTTATCCAGCCCCCATATGTGCAAACATCCTTACGTATCAAAAAGCCTACATATGAATTTCGTCGATGCTGAGACTCTTTACTGCGTAAGCTTATTAGACGACAGATGGGGGCGAATATGTAACAACGAAATTGAGATGGAAACAAAGTGATATGTATACATAATTTATTTCGCTGTTCAATTTATGAGTGTTGGCGATAAGAAGCAAAGTTGCCGAGTAATAAACTTAATAATTTTTGAAACGATAGAACGGTATAAGTTTTTACTGTAGAAAAAAAATAACAAATCGCAGTAAATCTATAGTTTTTCAAGATCCACTGGCACATTACTATTAATTCAAAATCCTTCGACTAGCGCATTAAAGTAGATAATTTGATTTTGTGTAAAAAAAAAAATCAGAGCGCAATATCAGACGACATAGATCAGATTTATCCATAAATCAACTCTCAAAAAACTTTTCGCGGTCGAAGTTTTGAAACATTTAGTTCTTATCGAAAGCCCAGACTAAAAAAAAAATTTTGCTCCGAATTTTACTACATCCAAGATAACACCGAACCATACTAAAAATTATTCCAATCATTATCAAGGGAGCAGTTTTACGTGCGAATTTTTTTCTCAGTTCCATCGAAATGGATAATCGACCATTAAATTCACGGTAAAAAATTGCAAGTTTGTGACAAATGAACTTCGTTTCACGTAAAGATATCACGTTTTGCACTTAATTACAGCAATATTTGAGTTTTTCGAAATTTTTCTCATTTACCCCAACCAAAACTAAAAGAAAAATCACAGCCGCAAACCATTCGGCTGATAGTAGCTGAGGTCATGCACGAACATTGGTACTTTTTATCGCTTTTTAATGAGATATTAAACTTGTCGTTTTCTCCAAAACGCTACGAGTTTAGTTTTGTGTCCGTAATCTTCATGGCAGGTAGTTTGAGTGGAAAAGAGGGGTTGGGAGAAGATACATTTAGTCGCATTCCGGCTCTTTGCTAATCATTTGAGGTTGTAAACTATATTACAATTTGCATGAATATCGGAAAACTTTTGTGAAATGTCCTACATGATAAAGGATAGTAAGTAGTGTTTGGACATCTTTAATTGCAATTCATTTCTTAAGAATAAAGTAGCTCTAGCAGTTTTTCTAATACTCATTTTCGAAGAAAAGTAGATGAATCGTTCAGATTTGGAATGCACACGTGCTGCTAGACCAACTGATTTCAAGGGTAATGTATCAGTTTGATCCGAAGACTGCATCGAAACTTTCAGGGAAGAAAGATTTTCAGGGCTACCACTCACATTAAATTTTCCAAAGAATTGAAAATATAAACATTGGTCACTTATTTTTATAGTAGAAGTTTACCAATTGAAAATTTTATGGTAGCATCTGTTGGTGCGAAAATGTCTGGGGCTGTCAACATTTTGCTAACGTCAAAGCAAAAAGTATAAACCTGCTTCACGTTAAGTTCAACTCACCCTGTGAATTTTGTTTGGATCCGATGACTGCATTTCAAGTTCCACGAATAAATAAAAATTTAGGATTATCACAACTTCAAATTTTCGAAATCCAAATATGGATTTGTTTTTTTTTATGTCATTACCGTTTGAAAATTTAATGATTACATCGCTAAGTAAAAAAATAACATAAAAATTACAAAAATCACCACAGCCAGCAGCCCATCTTAATTTTTCAACCAAATTTCTATCAAACTTTGCCGAGGGTAAGTACGTAGTACGGACCATGAGTTTTTAGCCTAACATAGAAAGAAAAGTCATAAATAAAAAAACTGTGATTATTTTTCAATATATTCTCCCTTTATTTCCACACACTTTTCAGAACGTCTTACTAAAGCTTCTAAGCGACTGTAAAAATATGATGCATCTTTAGAGTCAAAATGGTCGTATGCCGCCTGTTTAATTCCATCTTCACTGTTGAATCTTCTATCCCTTAACTCAGCCTTCAACTTTGAGAATAAAAAATAGTTGGATGGGGCCAGATGAAGGCTATATGGTGGGTGTTCCATCTCTGTGGAGCCACGTTCGCGAACAGTTGCCTTGGAAAGCGAAGCAGTGTAGACTGGAGCATTGTCATGAAGCAAGCGCACACCTTGGCTGATTTTTCCGCGCCTTTTCTCGCTAATTTTTTGACGCAACTGCTTTAGTAAGTCAGAGTAATATGTTGCATTCACGGTTGCATTTGATTCCTTAAAGTTAATCAGAAGGATTCCCTCGCAGTCCTAAAAGATTGTAGCCTTCACTTTTTGGTGCTTCGAGTGATCTTTGCTTTTTTGGCACCGGTTCTCCTTTCCGATACCACTCCATGGAATGTCGGATCATAGTAACAGACCCGTTTCAATTGATTGAATTACTCCTTCTTGGTCCTCGTGGCAAAGCTCTAAAAATTGCTCACAACATTCTACTCGACGCTGCTTTTGCACTGCGCTGAGAATTCGAGGCACTCACCTAGCACTAATTTTTGTCATATTTATATGTTCATGTAGGATCGTTAGAACACTTGTTTATGAAATGCCGGTCTGTCCTGCAATTTCTTTTGTTTTTAGACTTCGGTCACATAGAACAATTTCTTCCACAAATTTAATGTTTTCTGGGGATAGTCACCGTCATAGGACCTCCCGCACGTGGGTAATCTTCTAATGATTCTCGTCCCCAATGAAAAAAAAAAACAAAAAAATATTTTTCAATTAGTCTTTGAAAACAATTTTGTTAAATTTTAGCAATATTTTATGCGATTTATCATACAATTTTATGCAATTTAATGTGCGACTTTTCATGAATTTTTTCTTCGGAACTGTTAATCCGCATTTTCACCTAACTTTCTGACCAAACTTTAATGTAATTTTTCGCGCTATTTTAAGTATTTTTCGTACTACTTTTTATACAATTTTTCAGGAAATCTGCATTTTCTATGAAAATTTTCGTGGAATTTTTCATGCGAATTTTCACGCAGTATAAACTTCAATTTTCATGTGATTTTCTTTTGAAAACTTCATGGAATTTTCCATACAGTTTCTTGCAAAGTTTGTTTAACTCTTTGGGTTGGTTTTCATGTAATGTAATTGCTCCAAGAATTTAATTTTTCGCATGAATTTTTATAGAAATTTCTTTGAAACCTACCTTCTATCTGTCTATGAAAATTTTCGTGAGATTTTCTGTGCATTTCCCCTGCAATTTTTCATGAATATATGTTGTTCAATTTTTGCGCAGCTTCTAATACTATTTTTCATGGATTTTTCACAATTTCACGTTCAATTTTCAATAATTTTTTCGACAATTTCCTTTCAATATTTGATGTGATTTCACCTGGAGTTTCTTTTACATAAGCTTACATGTTATTTTCCGCGCAATTTTTCATGAAGACTGAAATTGTTATGAAATTTTCCGTGCAATTTCCAGCGCAGATTCTTATGCATTTTTCTGTACAAATTTTCATGGAATTTTTATGCAACTTTCTGAGCAAATTTTCATGGAATTTTTATGCAATTTTTTCGCAATTTTCGAGCAAATTTTCATGAAACTTTTTCATAAACTTTTTAGTAATTTTACTAATACTAATAACTAATACAATATATTCAAATTATATTAGTTATAAGTATTATACTAATGCTAATTTTTGTAATACTAATTTTTATACACTAATTTTTCGTTAAAATTGTTATCCGAATTCCCAAGTATAAGTAATTTATCATACGTTTTACTGTTGGATTTCCTGCTCATTTTTCATGGATTTTTTATGCGATTTTCGTCTGATTTTCTCTGCAATTTTCCAAGCAATTTCTCATCCAAATTTTAATTACATTTTCACTACAGTGGTCTGCGTGACTTTTAAGGCATTTTTTCATGCAATTTCCCGTGCAAATTTTCATGAAACTATCTGTTCGAATTTTCTCCCGGTTTTCTTGATATTGCTTCCAGTAAGTCTAAATGTGATTTTTCAGTAAATTTCCCGTGCTGTTTTCAGTGCAATTTTTCATGCAGTGTTTCATGCAATTTCACTTGTTGTTTTCAGGCTGGCGCAAGCTTCATGGGGAATCGCCATATGATTATACTGCCGTCCTTAGCATGAACGCGCTATGTATATTTTAGTATCTTTGGAGATATTCAACGATTTGTGTTTTTGTAAGTGCTGCAGACATATGGAAAGAGCATTTTATCTCTATTGATTTTAACATACATACTTCAACAAAAGATAGGCTTTTCATATTTTGTAGAATGATATAATAAATTATGTAGTTTTCAAATCCGGTGTAAACTCAAAAATGAAAAAAATGTCAGATGGGACGGTTATGCTAAGCACAGTACTATAGTTCAGCTGCTCATCTACAGACGTCACACCTGTACTTTTTTAACATGTTTGATTTGATGACAAATATTCAACAAGGCACTAAAAATTAGTGTTTTCGGAGGCGCATACAAACCAAGTTTTGTCACATCCGTTTTTAAACCTAGGAAAAAACTTGTGCGGCACAAAGAGAGCACCATCCTTCCTATAGCTCAAATGGTCGGTCAAAATAAGATGGACCGAATCTTTGGACGTTCCCAATTCCATTTCCATAAAACGCAACGATGATTTTGGCTGAATTTTGAGAAAATCGCGCACTGCTCCGATGCTATCTGGCGTAACCTCGAATTTCGGCTGCCCGACATGGTGGTCGTCATTGATGTCTTCACGACCGTTTTTAAAGCACGTATACCACTCAGGAGTAGAGATGAGGCGTATATACTGGAACAGATATATGGAACAAGTATTTTTTTGGAACAGCCAGTACCTAGTACGAAATTCAAAAATACTAGGTACGAGTATTTTTGTGGACTATACATGGAATCAAGAATTTACCCAATAAATTTCGTCCATTTGATTCATTTCAATCAAACAGTGACGTAATAGTATCCTAATATTAATATAAACTCGTATTTCATACTTGCAAGTGCTTTCATACTCACGACCCAACGGGAAAAATAATGCTTACGGGTATACATTTCGCGTAATGCGTGTAAGCATTACCGGACCATTACGTGTTGTTTCTTTTCAACATTGCATGTCCTAGGCTGGGAAGATTTATACAAGGGGAAACTTATGCTTTTAGCCTTATAGCTTTATGTATACGAGCTTTTCGGAAAGTACGACATCGTATTCTCGCATTTCCGTCTTCTACGGTGAATACAAATTAAAGCTTTGGCCAGCAGCCGATCGTATCTCAGCATGTGTGGTTTTTGCATGCTGAGTGATTGTGACGCTCATTGGAAATTTCAATAGCGCATGAATTCGAGGATCTTTCTGAGTTGTTTCGGGCGAAATTTCCATACAGATATGCGAAAAAGCGGCCTAGTTTCTAAGATACGGTAAAATGAAATCCACCGGAAAAACTGAAAGTAGCACTATAAATGTTTAGATCCTTTTTGGTTCGCCAGTTGGCTTCTCCGGCTGTGCTGAAGCTCTCCTCGTGACTGCATTCCAACCCTACCGGGGTTGTGACTCATGTCCAGCCTTACCGAAGAGGTTGGCCCCCTAGTGGGTGCATGTTTAATAGACGTAACATTTTTTTTATCATATCTTAATAAAATTTTCGACAAATTCATGCTTCAGTGAGGCGAAGTGGAAAATCGACTGTTTTAGATTAGCCAGGAAAAGTTTGGTATCAGGCATCGATCGATGAAAAGTCATATAGATGGCAACAGGATTAGTTGGTCCTATCATAGTAAATTTTTCGACTCTGGTAATTTGAACTAATGCAGGAGGTGTTTTGTGCATATATTAAAATGAAAATCAAATTAAATTGATTGAATTTGCTTGATTTCCCTTAGATGGCTCCTAGATTGGAGAAACACTTGCCAAATAAGTGGCCGACCATTGGATAGTTACGGACAAGCTGCACGGACTAATGGCTCGTATCCTTTCACGGTAAACTGCACCATCACCATTCTAGCCTGGGAACTTTGTGTCTGGTGGGTGGGGGAGGGCATATCATACCGTTTCATTACATCACTGCGAATCGCATGTACTTGTGTGTATATATGAACATACTTCAAAAAATACTAGCTAGTATTTTTGGAACAGGTATTTTTTTGTACTCGTACGCGGAATACCTAGTATGTAAAAATCCGAGTACGACCCAAATCTACTCAGGAGCTCTGCCACGAGATAAAAAATAATCACCATAAACTTAGTGCATCAATTGAAACGTTTCGGTAAACGTTTTACCGAGTTTGAAACAAAACTTAATATTGGCTCTTTGTTCAATACTCATTTTTGTACCGATGGTACAAATATACTGTCCCTTTAGACGCATTAACTCCACTTGCAGCAAAGCAAATGTAATGAAATTTTTAGTGGAAGTCCATAAGGGATGTACTTTCCACATATAGATGGCATCACCAGAAAATTCTCGGTTGACAAAGTCTTGTTTACTTTGAGACAGACTGTGTATATAAAGGCTGACTTCAACGAAGCTTTTGATAAAAAATTCCATCATCTGCCATAGTATATTGGAATCCATTTTTCAAGCGTTCACCAACGATCCCACCTCAGCCCAGTAATGTTTTCAATTTTCGATATTTACTAATATTTCCAAAAAAAATCTAAGGCTATTGGGTAGTAAAAATTATATTGATATTATGTTTGTGAATCTAAACAATGGGTAACAGCCTAAGGATATATTTAAATAACTTATAATAAAATGTTCACAATAAATTAGTTGCCACTTAAGTTTTTCAATTTTTATTTTTTTTTTTTTTGTTTTTTTTTTGTTTAAACCTAAGAACCAAGCTCATAGAAAGTAAGATTTCACTAAAAGCAACACATAACTTTTATAACTGAAATGCAATTAAAACAACTGCACATTATTCCATCTACTGACGATACTCAACTTATATTCCTCTTCAATATGACAAATTGAAAAAATATTCTTACCAACCCCATCAAACAAATTCTAAGCTATATATGAAATAAATATGGTCTAGTTTCAAAAGTAAGTTTTTCAAAATTCATTAATAACTTAAATGCATTTTTTGAATACGAAAAAGTTGCGATATATTGCAACCTTCACTTCTCTTCTTCTATCCACTTTGACTCAGAGTTTTCCTTTTTTCAAATAGCACTTGTGAAGTGGAGCATATGGGTAAAATTATATCGTCACTTAAGGATTAGCAAACGACACTTGAACGTACCCACACGTCGGAGCAACGTCACATTTATTTATCGTCCCGTAAGTTAGACACCAGAGTTTAAATACACCAGGACACACCACTATGCTGTTTCACATCAGCATCTGGACTAGAACGACTTATATATAGGGTTTGGTCAAGTCACTTTTGCCGATCTTTCGTAAGATCTCACACCATGGCATATTCATATCTGAAATCCCTCTAGAATCCCAACGTCTAATCTTCTCGTATACAGTTTCGGTTGACTCTTCAGATAATGGAAGACTTGATGCTGGATATTCTTCAACGTGTATCCTTGTAAAGAAATATAGCACTCTCTGGAGTGAAAGATTTTATCGAAACACTCTAGCATCGATTAGGATGTAGAGGACGAAGAGGACTTTAAAGTGTAGATATAAATAGTGTTCGAGTAAATTTAAACTTACGAGTTACATAACAACGTTTAAAATTTAGTAATGCACGAATGTTTATATTTTTTGGAGCTGCAGCTCGGTTTTGTACATATTATAAGTTTACTTCATGGTCACAAAATGAACACAGTAAATAAGTATACATTAATGTAAGAAATCACCAAATATGTACGAATAGATATCAAATAATATTTCATTAATTTTATTCCTTCGATTGGAAAAAATTCTTATTTTAGTTTGCTTTTAATTTGTGGTGCGACATTCTAGAAAAAGATTAAAGTCCGCGCTAATGTTCACACTGTCAGAAATATTACTTTGGAAAGAAAGAATCGAAAAATTTGTACAGGTTGTGAAGAATCATGGAAAAGTATTTTTTTAGGCACATTTTCAAAAGTAGCTTCTTTTCTGTCTTCTTCCGATATCTTTTCATAAAGGTATATAAAATCCATCCGTAATTTAATTTTCGGAAACTACCTAATATATTAATTGTTTAAAAAACAACATTTTTTTCATTTAAGTCATTCAAAACTACTACAGAAAGCTCGTAGCGTTAAAGTGACCGGAAAATAAAACGAACCATATCACAAACATCCATCCTTTCGACCTCTTAAAAAAACGTCTGCAAATCAACTCAGAATCGTAGAGACAATATCCTTGCTCGTTGCTACCGTTAAAGCCTTTTGGCAGTAGCGTAATGGTAAATTAGGATTCTGTTCACGATTTCAAAGGAAAGCAATTGTCGTATCTGGTGGTTTGGAGATTCACAGATAAGCAGCGGCAACCATAAGAAGACATTGTATACACGTACGTTCAAAGCAAGGACATATATTCGAAGACAAACGCCGATTGGGGTAAGCTTCACTATCGAAAATCAAATTTCTTGTTTTTGCTTCTCGCTACCATAATGCGTATTGTTCTTTCATTTCAAACTCAATGATTTTACCGGGGCTCCGGGAGTAGTGACACTAAAATAAATCCTTGCTTCATGTCGTTGTATATACAAGCTTGGGGTACACATGCTGGCGAAGATCTTGGAAGGTTTTTATACGATTGAGTATCAAGCAAATGGGTTGTGGTGAACTACTGTTACATCGGTTTAAAGTAATTGTTGTGTATTTTACGAGAAAACAAACGCTGATAGTTTAATGGTTCTCCTGATTTTCGTTGAATTGCTGTCTATTTACGGAAAGTATAAAGTAATAGTGAAATGAATTCGATGGTAAACGCCATCAAATAAATTCGATAACAACCGAACAAGGTCTAAAATCTAATGAAAAGTTTGCTTTCCCTATAATAGGCAGAGTCCAGAAAATTGTTTTTATTTACTTAAAATATTTGTTTCAATAGCGATTCTGTATATAATTCATAGCCAATTACATCGATAATTTAAAGCCAATTGTTGTTTGCCAATGTATTAATTTAAAAATAAGTTCGAGAATGGTGTAAAACCTGGCTACGTACTTGGCCAAGTTAAGCATTTATTATTAAGCATTTATTTACCAATCATTTCAAGAAGCTTGATTTTTTTATAAGAGATATAATTTAATTTTCTAAGGAAATGACTGGAAACTATTTTACTATGCTGAAACTCAGAATCAAGACTACCAGTACTGAAAAACATCAACAAACTAGCTCAAAAATATTATTCTAGAGCTAATTGGATGGAGGATGTTCAACCGAATCTTCCCTCATTGGCAATGCAGCGAGCGGGACCATACCAAAGTTGAGTATTATTATCAGCTTCTATAAAAAGTCATATTATATTCATAATTTTAATAATATAATATTTATAATTTTTATTTTTTTAATTTACAAAAAAAACATTCAATTTATTTGTAGAAAAATATTTTGATATTTTTCGTCAGTTTTTCAGCAAAGAGCTCCGCACAATTTAAAAACTTAGTCTTCAAAAAAACCAAGAGAAAAATTATATGTTAAATAAAATCGTTAGAATTAAAACTGGATTCTCTCATTTTACTTAAATACTTTTACTCCTAGTTCAGAGTATAACCATTATCCAAAATGCATTCCCAAATTCGAACCAGGAACAAACGCAAGCACTCAACACTCTATCCAGCAATTTCGACAGCTTTAGTACGTGAGATGTGCTGTAATTTTGGAAATGATGAAGCTTCCATCTACTTAACAAGTGTTTAAACATGACAACTTGAGAATTATCATAAATTTAGATTCGAAAGTGTAAATATAAACTCATCTGAGCCAAAAAATCAACGTGAGAAATTTGGCGCCCAGCGTGGATAAAAATTGAGTGAAAAACATAAAAAAGCAATTTTCACGTCAATTTAGTAGATTTCAGTTAAATGTTCTATAAATTTTTGGTTCATTTTAAATTAATTATTGATTATGATCAGACTTTTTTGTTGAAAGACGAAAGTATGCCCACAACAAACATTTTTGTACTGTTTTATTTATATGTTAACCGAAAATAGACGCATATGATTTTCGATGATTTTGTGAGCAACCCTGTGGCTACAGCAGACCCGTTAAAACAATTTCTTCAAATCATCGAACCAAAAGAAAACAGGAAAAAAACCAAAAAAAAATTTACTTTTTGAAATAAGAATATACACGATTTAAATCAAAATTTTTCAAGAGGGGAGATCACACTCCCCCTTGAATAGTACCTTCTTTGTGATTCGCATACCCACCCATTTTGCTGATGTGAACCTTTGCTTATAAGGATGTTGGTTACACGGAAACTCCCAGTAATGGCTGTTGTATGCACATTATTGTAGGAACCCTCCATGTTCAAAAATGCCCCCAAAGCGTGCTCCTTATAATAGAGTGTCTTTTCTTTTGCAAGAATTACCACATGAAGAGCTGTCTCCACAAATTTCTTTTCATGTACGCATTTTGGGCTTTCAAAAGGGTTTGAGATCCAAGTCTCTCCTTGATATGAAAAGGTCCAAAAGTCTTTCGAATACCTTGAGAAGAAAGGCAGTCAGGCTAATTGGCCTGTAGTTTTACGTACATTGTTGCTTTTACCTGCTTTGGGTATAAACACAACCTTGATGGACCTCGAGGCTGCAGGGACGTGACACAAGCCAGGACATGGAAAGTAATCTTGCCCTCTGGAGCATGGCACGCAGAAATCCATCCGGAAAGCACAGACTAGTTTCTGCCTGGTCACAGTTTCACCTATACCTTCTGTATTGCGATCGGCGAACACATGGTCACCAGTGAAAGTGAGGGTGAAGTCAGACAAACAGCCCAGAAAGAGAGTATCTACTAGGATTTCGCATCTGGCTTGCATACCAGTTCTGGCAAGTCACTGTTTTCGAAGTGGCTTCAATTCTCTCACATATTACCTTCCAGAAGCTCCACCTGGTATTTCACATTCCAAATTTATAGTTTTAGAACGTCCTTATATTTTTCCCAGCATTTGGCTAATTTAAATAATTCCTGTATTTGTCTTCTGCGACAACCTAGAGTACGGTTCCACCAGGTTGGATTAGGGCTGCATTTAAGACAGGTTCTATTGCAAAAGCATTCAAAAGCTTTAATGAGTTTTCCCGTCAGGGTATTTGCCACTACCTCCTGCACTGAAAAAAATCCACATGGCGCCCAGAGCAATGTAACATAGCGCATTATTTATGACCCCATACGCTATGTGCATAGTCTTCTGAGCTATGCAATATGGCTCCCAGCGCCATAATGTCAGAATCTACATAGCGTGTGGTCCTATGTAAGATGGCGCAGCATTTATGGTCCCACACGCTATGTGCATAGTAGCCTGAGCTATGCAGTATGGCTCCCAGCGCCATAATTACATGGTGCAGAAATTATGGCCCAACACGCTATATTACATAGTACCATGAGCCATCTAATATGGCTTCAGTTGTTACTGCAATTATAACTCGCAGCCATACTGTGTGAGGGGATGTATAAATGTCAGCAAGTGACGTTTGAGTATATCTATACATGACAATGTATGACAATGATCTCATGAAATCGCATTGATATTCACTGTGATTTTGCTACCTGCTATTGATTTTTGAACGTAATGACAATTGTTCGAATGATAGATTTAACTGATAAATTCAACTTTACAAGCGGATTCAGAATCGTTTGATATATTTGACTATAGTCCTCCACGCCATGAACATAGTCCCCCACGCCATGTAATATAGTCCTCCACGCCATGTAATATAGTCCCCCACGCCATGTAATATAGTCCTCCACTCCATGCACTATAGTCCTCCACGCCATGTACTATAGTCCTCTACGCCATGTACAACTATAATACATGGCGTGGAGGACTATAGTACATGGAGTGGAGGGCTATAAGCATAGCGTCTGCTTCTATGTACTTTTCGCCATGTACTATGGCGTGTGGCGCTATATTTGGCGCAACCATAATCAGAGGATGAGAGTCTTCCAAATACTCTCCATTTCAATATCGTTTGCTGGGCACATTGTTCAGGGTAAAGTCTAGTACGTTTTCGCAGAGAGGTCCCTACAGGTAGCGTCATTCCCGAAATTGACTACAACTAGATAATGATTAATAATAAAGCTAAGTACAAATGATGCCCTTGCTGCTTCACGCGGCTTGATGTGCGTTTGCACCCGTGCCTATGAGCAGCAGTTTCTTCATCTTGTGTGCACCCATTGCGAGTTTAATGACATCCTCCGGTGAAGCTGCCCTGTTATGTGCCATGCAGGTGGTTCCCAGGAGTATATGCCCCTCTTTGTCCTCCTCGCACGCGACGATCCGTACTAAATCTGTTATGTGCCATGCAGGTGGTTCCCAGGAGTATATGCCCCTCTTTGTCCTCCTCGCACGCGACGATCCGTACTAAATCTAGATAGAAAATAAGCGTGAATACTCTTCCTCGCTAGCATAGCCGTTCTTAATTTGGCTACTGCAGTGGGGAAGACAAGATTGAAATAACGTGATTACAGTCCAGCAACCCGGCCTCCCACAGAGATCCAAAGTTCACTTCTTCAAGCTTAAGTACACGCTTCCCACACCCCACGCCATTTTCCAAAACGCAGATAGAGCAGGTCATCAGACTCCTTGTTGATCTGGATTTTGTACACCTGCCCCTACCTAGTGCTGCCGGCTTATTCACGTCCAGGATTTTCCAATCCTTCGTTTGGACGTGCGGGGTTCACTTCAAGTTCCACTACATACGGTATTACGACTTTCGCTTCCAGTTGTGTTGGATTACTCCCTCTGTCTAGAATCTTTTATCAAATTCCTTCCCACAATCCAGGTAGCTCCACTTCACTACACCAACGCAACTTGAACTCACAGTTACACTCAATGATCTTAACACAAATGTACCAGCCCCCTCCGTCAAACCAGCGATGCTTCGGGATACTTTTCTATCCGGTCAGACAACGCATGGACTAGACCTGACTCTACAATCTTCCATCTGTCCAGCGATAATTGGCCCAAGTGACTACTGCAGTCAACTATTGCCACCATTAAATGTGAATTAGCCACATTTGATGATATCTTGAAACTAACAATGCATTTATTAAGTTGTTATACGTCAAAAGAGATCAAAAACTGACTCTAAATATTTAGCGTCCAGTGTGGGAAAAATAATATTAAATTTTATTACATACGATCGTTATTGCCTCTTAATAATCTAAATCAAATAGAAAAATATAATTTGCGCGTATGTAGGTATACCCGTATGCCATTTGGGTGGTGAAGAAGCAAATCTTCGCACTCAGTCAATCTACGATAATATTTGCTCCGATCAACTTTAATAACTTTTTTAGGATACACTCTCATATTATCAAAAAATTATTTGGCTCATAGTATGTCGCCAAATTGTGAACAACTACAATGGGAACTTTTTAAATTTAATGGCTCGATAACATAAAACTTTCCTTTATAAACATAATTCTATCACGGTTAAAAAACTCTTCACTACAGCATCATAATTATTTTCTGTTCGCGGGTATTCTCACTTAAGAAACTCATTATTTGAAGCTACTCACTCTGAAAGGTTCCTAGCTGCCTTAAACTTATATACATTTATCTACGGCACCATATGTGCAATACGTAAACTTTACCTGTTGAGTAAATATATTCTTAGCCGAAACTATAACGAAATATGGTGAAGAAGTCGATAAAGATACTCTGAACGAAGCCACAATACGCTGCACTCTCTTACTATGCTGACGGTAGTAGCAAAGCCTCCGTATCAAGTGCGGACTCTCTTAACGTTAAATTATCGCAAACATAAGAATATCATCAGGTGTGCTTAACATAACAAATTTCTTACGCTACAAATACCAGCGTTATGGTGGTTCGTTCCAGGATACTACATCATCGACTTGGCAACTACTATGGGTTGGTTGCTGGCAAAATCACAAAAGCGGAAGATATTAAAGTAAATATTTTCACTTCCTTAAAGCAAGAGCAACATGGCTGTTGGCATGCATCGAGCGAATCCAACGGAAGGCTCGTTAGCTAGCGAAGATGTGGCATAAATTAAGGGCCGTATATTTTTAACGTGTATGGAATATAACGGGAATCGCCTACATCTTAACGACTAGGAAAATTATATTAAACCTACAGGCTCAGATCCAGACACAATCATACTCTATTTACCGAGAAAAAATTGTCTCCATAAACTAGTTCAAATAACTGAAAGAAACCATTGTATGTTTTTACAATGTGTCTTGTCATTCCTTTGTACGGTATATCCATTGATTTTCCTGGTGCTTTATCGAAAATGCTCAAAACTTGAAATGCACCATGCGACAACTTCAACTTTAAGATGTGTTCGACTTACAAGTATTCATTATTCTATCACAGCCATGTTCATCGTTCCCAGCCATGTTTCTGTCGAGCGTTCATTTTATTGCAGCCAGGCTCCATTAAAGCCATTAAATTTTAAGACGTGCGATTTCCCAGTAATTGTGAAAGTTTTACAATTCATTACACCGAAATTATGATATATGACGAACGGAGAGTAGTAGTCCGCCTCTTTGCATACGGCCTATGATATGTCTCGGATTCGTTCTTATTCAGCGCTGCCATCGTCATCATCGCACTCAGGCAAAACTTCTCCATTACGAAGAGCACTTTCAGTGTACTTGGAATTCCTCTTAGTGAAACTTGAGAAACTACGTGAAATGGAACAGCATCTAACGATATAGCGGAGCAGCTAGCCTTCAACAAGACAAGTTCATGTAAACGAGCGTGAGTACACTCTAGGAACTGTGCGAAAATTCATTTGAAATTATCTAATATTCGTAAGTTAGGAAGGACGCCGATGGGATAGAGAAGTGGTTAAGTGAAACATGGTGGGTATTTAGGGAGTTTTGCATATGTTTAATTTCGTAATCAGTCATCATATTAATTATTTTGAAATAATAGTATCTTTTTCAATTTGAATCAAAGTAGTTGTCTTGTTTATGCCACTTTTACAGAGAGTCACTTCTTCTTTTGCTCTTTTTGTATCGAAACTGAGGTAGTCTTTTGAGTGCTCCAAATCATCTAGATCAAGTCAATAGCTTCCGACCTTTTTAAGTCCCTGCTTCGATTTTCCTGCTCGTATCAGAATTCGAAAACCCCACGGAGTGGGATCATCTTTGACCTTGGTATCATCAGCTTCATCGTTTCCTTGGTGCCTCTCATGACCAGGGACCCATATAAGTTCGAGGCTGCTCTGTACCGCTCTTTCATTAATGCCCTCTCTCGCCTCTAAGAGTATAGCTGAGTTTATTTGATCGCAATTGATAGCCTTAAGAATCGCCTAGCTATCCAATAGGATCTCAAAGCTGACCCTGTTAGTGTTTCTTACATTCATTCTATGTGTTGCCTTAAGTATTACATATAATTTTGTTAGATAAATTGTGGCCTCCTTAGTGATGGCAAGGTGTATTTTACACCTGGGTCCTACAATCCCTGCTCTCACTCCACAATCCATCTTCAAGCAAGGGAAATGGACCATTCTCCCATTTGTTTCTTGATAGTATTGCAGCCTTGAACATTTTCTCGAAAGTTGCCCTAGGCGTTATTTAATCGCTGAAGTTCAGCATATCCATTAAGGGCCTGATTTTCTCCAAGATAGTAAGATAGCCTCCAGGTCTCCCGATTTGTACTTGCAGGCTTGTTGTAGACATATAGCCTGTTTTGCCACTTCCCCTTAAGTTTTGAATTGTAGTGGTTCAAGGTTTAGAAGAGCCTCCATCTCTGCCGTTGGAGTGGAACTCATTGCCCCTGCAATCAGTAGGCAGGCTGTCCTTTGAAACTTTTTGAGCTGGAGCTTGTTGTAGCTAATTTTGTACCAGGATGGTTTTCAGCTTCCATGTAACTCTATGTAGAAGAGCCGGGACAATCCTCTCTGGCCCTGATAATTAAAATGGTTTGAAAGAGTTTATTACCCATTCAACTTTTTCATACAAGATGATTTGGTGTGGTGAGTGCGGTAGCACCTCACGATTTTCGTCTTTTTCCTCATTCTCACTATAATTACTAATAGCGCACCCTGGGAAATGTGTTTAGAGTAACACTTCCAGTATGTCCCCGAAGGTAGTCGATATCACTCTACCTGGAATTAGAAGTAGTCCTAGATGCCCTTGATAGCATTTGTACAGAGCTATCTGTACCCTTGCATCCTCTAGAATGCTGTCGAGACTCTTGCAAAAGGCGCTTCAAGCTTTTCGTTTGAATTTTACACCATTATTCCCAGAGTTCCTTCTTTTCGGGTCTCCCAATTTGATGTGTTCTCGCACCTTTTCTGGTTTTTATTAATCTTCCTGTAGTTGTCATGGTAGGACTCGATGCTTATGTTGATGACTTTGACACCGTGTCTTCTAAACGCAAGTTTCACTGTACGGCAATTTCGATAGCCCTCCCATTTCGTGTACTTTAATTGCCTGTTCTTGACCCATTTCGAAGGTTATTTTAGTTAGAGACCGAAGGGCAATCCACTTCTTCACTAAGCCCACTGAATTATTAGAAACGAAAGTGAGGTCTAATAAATACCTCTTGCCTGTTTGCTGTCAGGAACGTTGACGTCTTGCCCTTATTGGCTAAATTGCTGGTTAGGAGGAATTCTAAAAGTGATTCACGTCTGGCATTGACATCACTGATTGCCATGCCATGTGATATGCATTGGCGTCACAACCAATTATTAACACTTTGTCCTCACTTCTACAGTGATATGCCAGTCCTTTGATGCTGTTATTTGAACTTGTTCCTCATCACCGGCGAAGCAGACTGATGCAAATATCGTCTCTACCATGCCTCTTTCAATGGGGATCTGTAATTGGACCGCTCCTGTGTGCTTGCTATATTAGTGCCTGCCTTTTGAACTGTAAGCTTACGTTGCCCAAACCACAAGCTAACGTCACCGTTTCCTTCAGTTATTCTGGAGGCTGAGGCTTTGTCCGATGCTAAGACTAGCGTAGTGCAGTTGACTCTAGTTTCCCTGAGCAACATTCTCCAAAACTTGACATTAATGTTCTTATTTTGGCATAATACGAACGCCAGGATCTTTTCCGTTGCAAGATCCGCTGAGTTGGGCAAATAGCTGATAAGAGTCTTAGGGTTGGGAATCAGGATTTCCTCTGTGGCCCCAGATTGGCTCCTTCCCGGGGCTATATCCTCAGGACTTCCACCCTTATGCATTCAGCCGCTGACCTATCATTGCAGGAAAGGAATATGTAGCCAACTTTGTAGGTTATGCTAAGAAAGTGAAGGGTAATGCCTCCTTCTCTCTGGTTGTCAGAAGATCTGAACGAAAATCTTTCAGCATTATCGCTATTTTAATACCCTGTAATTCTCTGCTATAGGTAACCTGTCGCTGCTTTTTATTGGATTGAAGATGCCTTTTCGGCAGCACATCTGAAGCCATGTCGAGCGCGTCTATGCTTCAGGAGAGAATTGCAGAGAAATTATGTTCGACGATCTGCCGTCAGAACTAAAGGTGAAGGCTTCAAGAGTCTCCACCACCTTTCTCTCTTCCGATTTTTCTGTTACTAAATGAAGCTAGGGCGAAGACTCTTGATCTTTGCATTCTTCACCCTTTGCTTTTGGCGTATTGCTATGTTTCGCTACCGTCCTTTTTGCCTGCCTCTGGCCTCCGGTTCTTTCCGTCCGGTTTAATAGATCCGTCATAGGATTTGGGCCTTGATTGGCTCCGTGATCCAATAGCTGATTTGCTGGAGAGCACTGGAGCTCCATTGTTTGAAGGAGTTGGGGCCTGAGACACTTAACCCTCACAAAGCAGCGAAGAAAATGTACCGAAATGAACTTTGATGAATCGATTTCTAATTTTGAAAGAAAGCCGAAATTTGGTGTTAACAGAGTCTACGATTGACGTTGTTCACGATTAAGGATTTACAACGACGAAAGGGCCTCAGCGAGAGTTGGTCAGGTTGTTTTTATTGATTTTTCTTTTTTTTTTATTATTCTCGAATGCTTAGTAAGGTAGATGCAAGAACTATCTAGTAGTAGTTAATTAAAATTTTAAAGAAAAGAAAACGATAAAAACGTGAATTGATGTAATCGTGGTATTGTAATTTACACTTTTCCTGAACAGTTTGTAGAAATCTGTCGTGCTCTTTTCGTTTCTGAGCTACTAATTTCTGAGCACAGCAGTTTGCGGTATAATTCCTGGAATCGAATGATACATAGGACATCCTGACCTCATGGGTGACAGCCATCTGAAACTATCCCCTTTTATATCCGTCGGGGTAAAAAGATTGAAACATTGAAGCAACAAGTCTGACATTAGTCTTATTTACAACGTGAAATATAATTTTTTAAGTAAATGAGCAAACTATGAATTTTCATGTGTTCGTAAATTTAAAAAATCAATATTTTATGGACTACCCTTTGCCTTTATCACACCAATCGATCTTTTTAAAATCTACGTAAAGAGGTTGCGGCATTTTGATAGTATTTTTTGCCACTTTTACTGCAGACAACTGATTAATATAGAATAATAAATGATATACCTAGTAAGGACATAAATATAGTCAAACCATTGAACGCACGTACAGAACCGTGGGTATTGAACGCATGGCGATTTCGACATATGGGTTTTGACCGATCGTCTATGTTTTTTACAAAAAAATAGCAGTCTCAGTCAACGAGTTACTATGGTTACTGCAGCCACTCGGAATCAGTCGAAGATTTGTGTATCGGTGTGTTAAATTGTTCGAGGATACTGGTGGCGTGAAAAACCACCAGTGACCTGGCCGCCCACGCAATGTACACACGCCCCAGATCATGAAAGCCGTGAAGGCTCGGATCATAAGAAATCCGCTCCGAAAAGAGAAAATTATGGCGGGAGAGATGGATGTGAATGCGAAGTCCATGAGCTGCATTATCAAAAAAGGACTTGGTTTTGGGGGCCTACAAATGCGGTGCAGGAGAAATTCAATGGGCACAATGATAGACTGTACGCTCGATCGCCATTCTGCGGATCGAGAGGCCATCACCCAGCGTCAGGCAAGGTTTGATGGTACCAATAAGCTGTTTTTTTGTTTTTTGCGAAAAAGGCATCAAAACCTCCGCAAAAGTGTAAAGCCTCTCAGCCAAACCATGTTTCAAAATTAGCGTTGCGTGTTCCAGCAAGATTCGGTAAAGGCTCACAAGACCAGAACGACTCAGGACTGCAGTCTGCTAGATTACAAGTTTTGGAGGAAATGGTCTGCAAAATTGAATTACTCAAGTCTGCCTCGGCCGAAACTGTGAACAAATTTCCTCTATATGAGCTGCGTGCTGCAATAGACGATTGGCCAAAGAGACTCAAAGCATGTGTGAAGGCGAAAGGTGGCCATTCCGAATGATATTATTTTTTTTATTCTACACACATGTACTAATAATTAACAAAAATTTCAAGAAGAAAACTGAAGCCAATATTTTTTAAATTGAAAAAACACGTGTGACAGTATTTATGTCCCTACTATGTATAAGGCTGAGACTTATGAAAAACAAGCTTTTTTTTCTCAAAATCGAACCTTCTCTCTGAATTTGTGTATGCCCGAGCTAGCATAAATAGTCCTGGTTAATTTGAACAAAAACTTAAACCGTTTGTTGCTCCAAGAAGCTTGTGCAGCTGTCGTGTGAGATTTCTGGTTCCAATCATGCCATAGTAATCACCCATAATCTTTGAGTTGAACCAGCTGTAATTAGATACCTGAATCAACTTAAAGGTAAAGTCAGTTTGAAATAATCACTCCACACTTGACTCTTAATCAACTTTACTTTTGATGGTTTGATGGACTATGAGGTGGTACTAGATATATTTATTATTTTGAAACCATCTCATTCATTTTTGTTTCATTTTAAACTTGCTTCCTAAGCTTTTACTTCATAAACATCTCCTCTTCGTTAATGTTAAAAGCATCAATCGTTCCAATCAAACTTTTCAAAAATTTGTCCCTAGACTCTCCAAAATACTACAATCCATAATTATCGAAACAGTTAAGAAGCCTAGCTGCAACTTTCTTGAGTATGAAAATTTCAAAAAGTTTGCTGGCTTAGAAGCAAGCAACCAACTCACAGTATAATGCCCTTCCGGTTGTAACTAATGAGTACCAGATGAAGGAAATAATTAGTTTTTGTGCACTCAAAAAAAAAATATATCGCTGACAGATATAAAACGACGGAAATATAATATATCTCACATGAGTATATGGGTGTATTTTGAAAGACATAATATATTCACGGCAGATATAATATAAATATTTATCGTATGTAAGCAGAAAAAAGCTCAGGGGATTGCTCTTTGAAGCGAGCGCTTAGCCATGGCGGTAAGGAGACACATATGGGAGAAGCCGATAACAACTATTCCATTATTCTTCTAAGTGCCACATTTATTTCTCATTTTCTAAAGCGCTAATGTTATTCTTAGTCGCTACTAAAGCTTTAATGTGGCACTTAATCAATGGAGCGCTGGTATTATGCCCAGTCGCTGACTGTTAAGACAACATAAGACGAACAAATACAGCCATGGGCACGGCGGGATTCGAACCCGCGGGCAGTAGATCGCTGCTTCGGACTGACGCGTTAGCGAGCTAAGCTACCGACCCTTTTGCAAGCTCAATCTCAAACTATAGACAAAAGATGCCCCATAATTAGAAACGAAAATAAACCATATATCTACGAAAAGCATATTACATTGTTCAGTGGTCATTTTATAGCTGTCGCGTATATAATATACCAACTGTATGGATTTCATATCTTTCGCTACCAGAAAACAGAGAAACCCATATAGAACTTATACCTGTAGCGTGCATAATTATGATTGCTGTGTGCATATTTTGTGTACCCGAGTTATATTTTTTACCTGAAAGCCAAATTTTACTTAAAATGAGTATAACTCTGGATTTCCACATACTCATAATACCTTTTATATCAATAGTTATACCTGTTGCTAATATATATTATGTATCACACATAAATAGAACAAAAATATATTTGTAGGGGCAATTTTGTGCCCACTACAGTTAATTATGGCTATTACGGCTATTATTATTTTTGCTACACATATAGCAGAGCGAATTTTTTTGTGTGTGTGGAAGACATTTTCATGTCGAGCATTTATAGCTTACCGTACAGGACTAACGAATGAAAATGAAGACGAAGAAACGACTGGGTGCCATTAGGATTTTACGACGAATTATATTTTGCAATTATTCGCTACGCTAAGACGATTCTACATGACGAATATCAATGAGGATGAAAGAGAGGCTTGCTAAATGATTATCTGGTAACAGACGTCGAAGCGAGAAAGGCAAACTTTACTCGTATTTCACACCTTTTTATTGCGAAACTTTGGTATTTGTAATAAAATTCCAGAACGTTTGTGTCCTCTTGACTAGTCCGCTTACGAGTTGGCTATAGAAATTAGTCCTGTGTATCGATCGATCGAATTAAGTTATGAAAAGGATAATATTGGGGAGTTTTCACTCATATATTTCGCATTTCAAATGCAAGCTTGATTTTTCTTAGAATGAAATCCTATGAATTTATCGTGAATTTAAGTGATTATTTTAATTTTTGTTAAATAAATTTTCTTGTTTTGGAAAAATGGAAAAATTCTACAACTAGGCTACTGTTTTCTGGCCTATGAAGATAGAACCTTTTTTAATTTTATGCAATGTGCATGAATACTACTAGATATTAAGCATTATAATTTCAGCTTAAGACCGTTTGTAAATTATTTTTTCTTGTTTCGTAGGCCATTTCAATTTTCACACTTTTTCTAAAAGCTTTGGTTTTTAATTTAACCACTTACTAAAACTTTGAAAGTCTCCAATGTTTATCAATACAAAATATTAGTAGGCTCCATGAATTGCTAGCTCAGTATATGCTAATCCACGATAACAACAGTTAAAAAAATATTGCTTTGTTCCTTCAAACACGCTTCGTGGATTCGTGATTCTCTGCGTTTACGAAATAAAGCATTTTGTTTACCGCCACTAAACACACTTTTATTCATCACACTTTTACCACTGCTTGTGGATTTGGGTCTAACTATTGCCACTGTATCAAAACGTACTCCGTTGCTATTTTGGGGCTCTTTGACTTAGATTCCGATCTCATATGCCTTATTCGAGGGCTTGTAACTAATACGTTTTTTTTTCGCTCAAACCCAAGGATGTCTTAAGAAATGCATCCTAAGTATGCACTCGTCAGTTACATCTGCTACCAAGAACTGATGCGGAAATACCAATTCTCCAAATTGTATCTATCGAGCAATTTCACCACGAACTGATGCAGATGGACCAGTAACCGCATTTAGCACGTACCGGCCAAGGTGACTAAAAATCGAGGACTTCGCCTCATCCACTCTCAAGGTCGACCTAGCGACCAGTGTCAATAGGGATGTTACAAACTTCGTTTTTATTTTTCCGCTGCAGACTTAAACCATTTTCATGAAGCTGTAACCTGGTAACGGAGATTGTTTCAGGATCATCAGTGTTGCGGATTAACTGATGATCTTCGAACTTGCTTCCTACTACCTTTCCTGCCATTCTCTATGAACAAGTGGTATTTTCAACCGCCTAGACTCCCCATTTTGATTGTATCTTACTGAGCATCCTTGGGAGTTCCTATGCTTATCTTTCTTGCGTGTAGCAGCTATGACTGAGGTGTACTTTTTCCGCAGTTTCAGCATTTTCCCACTAGCTGTTGAAGCTCCGGTGGTAATAGTTCGTCGATGCACACACTCCGGGCAACACATCAACTTCCATTTCTTGCGAAAATCGCACCCCATATGATCTTCTCCATAATTCCGAGATTGAAAGGCTACACCACTCGTTGATGTCCTGGTAATATTGGTTATTTTACACTCGCGCTCTTCGTGTACTTCACAGAAGCTAACGTTGCTGCGAAATGTCCATTTGTCAGCCAAACGAAGTGCTTGTTGAATTTTTCGTCACTTCTTCCTGGAAGAAACTATATTTCGCCGTTTCGATGATCTGGATCCGAAATGTGTGTGTAGGTTGGGCGAGAGGCATATCGCACCTCTAAGCACTCAGGCTAAAAGACCCATTGAGGAAAGGGAAAAGAGGCCATCTTTTGCATACGTGCCACATCCCAGCCAAAACAACCGATGTATGTAGAATAAAAGAAAAGTGTTAACTGCTCGACGTCTTGAACTACCTGCTGCAAGGTTTCTGCAGGCTTCCATTCTGATCTGTAATGGATATAATTCCTTTAGTTGGCCTTCACCGTGTCTCCTATCCAAAGTGCTCGTCAGGGTTCAATAGCCGGAGTAATTGACTACTGGAATGGTTTGAAGTACTTCCACCGCACCACCTTTTAATGATATCATTCATTTCGACGTTCGCTCACGGTCGCTCCAATGGTTATATTCTGCAACAGCCTCCAAATTGCTTCTTGCAGATGGTCCAAGAAGCTTGTTTATCGGAAACAGGTTCTTTCAGTACTTCGCTGCCAGATGAATCAGTTGGGACGGTTCCTATACTTTTCACCAGCTGCAAATCCGATTTCGGTAGATTAATTCCTTCTTCAAATACAAATAACAATTACACTTGCTTGTCGAACTGCTGTTTCACATCCACGACTTTAGTGTCTGGCTGCTGCTTCACTTCCGCAGCTGAGGGCTGTAACTGTTGGTTGCAGAAATACGCTGCTGCTCGCTTGTCTTAGCCTGCTATTTGAGCTGTTTACTAATGTTTCTTGACTTGCTCCTCGAGTTGCAGATCCAGTTTCATAATTTAATTCAAGTCCATAATTGAATTGTTTTCGACGCTTCTTGCTTGGCTGGCTCCCGAGATCAGAGCTTCCTTTAACCGTAACAGCAAACCCGTTTTGTTTCCGGTCGTCGACAAATTATGTTTCCGACATTCTACTTTCGATTCCGCCATTGTTAATTCGTTCACAAACATCGGCATTGTTCTTCTTTTAAGTCCACACAACTTCCCACAAAAACCACTGTCCGAAACTTCTTATTTGATCGGCACACTATGAATTTTGACGTCTTACATAAATTCACTTTCTGCAAGTCTGCTATAAATCTCACTTCTGACACCAATTATTATTCTTCGCTTAAAACTCGCTTTGTGGACTCGTGATTCTCTGCGTTTACGAAATAAAACAGTTTGTTTATCACTATCAAATGCACTTTTATTCAAATCAATAATTGTTACAACTAGATCACTCCATATTACATTGAAAAATTTAATCAACTCGCTTACACACTTTAACGGTCGCGGTAATATCCAAGTCTCACACCGGGGAAATTTACACTCCATCGGCAATTTTCGAAACGATATTTCTTGTCATTTCTGGCGTTGACAGGGTAAAGTACGATATATTTTGATACATATGAGCCAATATTCTTTAATCGATGAACATATCTTTCTGGAAAGAAATACTTTGCACCAAAGCGACTTTATATTGGAGAGCAAATGTTGGTCCCGTATATATTTATACTTATTTTCCGTTAAAACCTATTTTTTCCAATATAAAAATCTTCATCTTCTAAATCGTATGCGTAATAATCGTATTCCATTGAAATAAATCACCTAATAAAATCATTGCGTTGCACAAATTCGCTTGAATCAAAACTTTTTACAGGACCTGATAGCGCCTGACTTGAACCATTTCGAAAGTTGACCTCCGATGAGGAACAAAGTGAAAATCACTTCTTATTCGTTTCAAGGAAATTTCTTGAATCCAGCCACCGCTATTCATTCTGCAATTAACAATAAATCCAAAAATCCATCTGGCATTAATTTGCAATTATTCGACAAAAAAGTTTTTCCTTTTTAATGAAAATTCGGTGCAAAGAAACTCAAATGGGTCGACCACTATCACGGCTCTTACTAATTAGACTAATTTATGGTGAATAAATGAATAGAGAGGATTGTCCACTGAAAAATGCAAAGAAAGACACTAATGTTACTTACTTATTTCACTGATTTGATATGAGAATATTGAAATGGTAGTAATAAAATGGTAAGCAAAATATTAGACAAATATAACTGATGACTAAATTTGACTAAACTGTTAACTAAACTGATGACTAAAAGTGATCGGTTTTAAAAGTTCTGATCAAATCACAAATTTATGTTAACATAGTTGTTCCCATTTATTACTAGCTTGCATATCAATATAATCAAGCTGACGTAGTCATTGTCCTTTATTTGAAAATTCTTTCAGCGAAAACGTTATTTAAAACAAAGAAAAAATTCAGTTCCAAACGGCTTACGCTCACGTTCCAACCGACATGCAGAAAATGTTACTACACCCATGAAAGCAAAGTGCATTCCGTTACAATTCAACGAACACGAAATGCAAAACTGCTCTCCAGCAGTCCTTTCCCGTTTCATCCTGACAAGTGAAAACCACATTCAGCACGTCAGTTTTTTCCCGTTGCTTCTAAGTGTTACGAATGCTGAATGGAAAGCATTTAACAAAGAAACCGCAAAACACATATATGTAGGTAGGTGGGTGAACGCAAGTTTTCTCCACTACTTACTGAAAAGTGAAAAGGCAACATGTTCACCTCAAATCACATAAGAACGTGCATCGTATGTATGGATGTTGTCTGGCATTTCTTTCGAAAACACTTTGGTCCCAGAAAAGTGTTTGATATGTAGTTCCTTTTGAGGACTGTACTTTCATAAATAAAGAGCTGTAGGACTTTTAACTTGTGTCAATGCCATGTCAGATTATGTACAATCAGAATGTTGTTGACGCATAGTCGATTCGAAAAGGACTCACGTACGTTAGAGAGTTTTTAAATTTTAAAGCTTGAAAGCATTTTAACGTGTGTGACAGTTTGATACGCAAAGTATCAAACATTATATTATGCTAGACGAGTTGATTTACGATTTGCTTCAAAAATTCATAAATTTTTAAAATACATTTCTACGATCGATAAAATCAAGTGACATTCATATTATATTCTAGAATTGATTGTGAGCCAAGTCAATCTGTGTCGACTTTGCCCAGACTACTGAAGACGCACAATGCTCTGGAGCTAGATCGTCTGCCTCCGTCTATGTCATTATTCAAACCAGCTTTAAGTAGCAAAACCATCAACGTGTAATTTGAAATATGTGTATGTTGATCGCAAAATAAAATAACATCAAATAAAACTACAAGCAAAATCAAGACAACACGAAGTCAGCTCTTATCTTGGTTTCGGGATCGTTAACTTTTTAGGAGAGCAAAGGTTAGACAAGATCAGATTCTATCAAATTAAGCTGAAGACCTCAATTAGGAAAGGCCCATGATATCTACGCGTGCAGTTTCAACCATCGAAATATTTTTTTTTTTTTGTATTAAAATCAGCACTGTTGCTATTGACTTACTGAAGAAGAACTTTTGCCCTATTCGAGCAACCGCTAAAGAATTATTAATCAAAATACCAGCCACGAGCTTTTGCTCCGAAGAGAAGCAGAATTTGAATCATATTCTTCTTTTTGCCAGAACGTTCGTTATCTGAGGACAATAGTTGATAATATAAAACTCTCAACCATAATTGCGTCTGATATTATCTACCTCATAGAAACCTAGTTGACTGATATATATAGAGCAATGACATTATATCAATTATTACCAGGCCCGTGCGCAGAAATCAATTAAGGGGGGGGTTTTGAAATAAAAGTTTTTTATCAATAATATGTAAAAACACACAAACTGTTATTTTATTTTTTAAAGACGTTTGCATGTAAAAACTTCATATTTATTTCTCATTACTTAACAGATTAATTCTTCGAGGTAACGAAAAAAATTCTTCCAGAATTTTTTGCACATTTATCTCAATTTCACGGTGTATATTGAGGGAGGCTAAGCCGTTGAGCCGATCTTCAGACATTGTCGATCTAATGTACGTTTTCAGGCGACGCAATGTTGAAAAAGAGCGTTCATTTTTCGCTGTCGTCACGGGTAAAATGGCCATAATGCGAAGCATTTGGTGTACGTTCGGGAACGCGTTTGCATTGCAAATTTCAAGGGCTTCGAGAGAATTTTTGATGTCCTTTTCAATAATGCGTCGTCTCCAGAGTATGACCTCATTCACCCATGCGTCACGCGAATCATCGTGCAAAATTGAAGAGTAGGGTTCGAATAATTTTTCACATGACTCTTCATCAAATTTTTTCATTTTGTTCGGAAAAAGGCAAGCGAAATTCGATAAAATATTGCGATGATTCAGAAACCGGTCCTGTAAATGTGTCACAAACGAATCAAGGTATAGTATATAAATCGTAGTTCGAAAATAATCTTCAACTGAATCAGTTTGCACGTTAGAACGTTGCGTTTGTCTTGAAGCTGTCCTTGGTTTTCGCAATTGAATGTCGTAATCTTCGCTGATTTGGCTTACAGTTTCAATAAATTTCAGTTTCAATAATTTTTTTTTCTTTCAATAAATCGATTATTTCTCATTATTCATGAAATAAAATTGTTTCACAATTGTTTAAACAAAGCTGTTATAAATGGTTATTGATTTTATTGTGGCCTTAGCTAGGTAATATACAGGGTGTACCAAAATCCCCGTACCAAAAAGAAATCTGATATTCCTTTTTGAATTTCGAGTCGAAAAGTCCTTTTTACCACTTTTTTCAAAACTCAAAATTAAAAAAGTTATTCAAGGTTGAAATTTAAACAATAAATATGCTCCCTCGACAAGTGGGGATAAAAACCACGAATCAAAATTTTCCTGAATTTTCTTCATATTTTTCTGAGTCGAAAAGTCGTTTGCCACTTTTCGCAAAACTCAAAATCAAAAAAGATATTCGAGTTTGAAATCTGAGAAATCTGATTGGTGAAAACTTCTAACTCGAATATCTTTTTTGATTTTTGCGAAAAGTGGCACAGGATTTTTCGACTCAGAAAAATATGAAGAAAATTCAGGAAAATTTTGGTTCGTGGTTTTTATCCCCACTTGTCGAGGGAGCGTATTTATTGTTTAAATTTCAACCTTGAATAACTTTTTTAATTTCGAGTTATGTAAAAAGTGGTAAAGGACTTTTCGACTCGAAATTCGAAAAGGAATATCGGACTTTTTTTCGGCACGGGGATTTTGGTACACCCTGTATAGCAAATAGAGAAAAAAAACTCTCTGCGACTGGTCACGAACTCAGGTCTAAAACGCTACCGTTGAGTCAAATCGTTGTCTGATAAACTAGAAAGAATTTTTTTCAGTTCAAAGTTAAAGAAGACACTATTGAAGTCGATAGCAGTCAATAGTCAGCAATATGAGTGAAAAGAACTTCACAGTTGCCTTTGAGAGTTTTGAAAATTCAGGTATGCTTTATAAAGGTTTTCTTTACTTTATAAAGTTTTTGTGAAAAATTTTCACATTTCATGAAATTCATTATTAAAATCAGCTACGTTTCATAGAGATCCATAAGTTTCAAAAACTTGATTTATAAAAAACCGAAATTTTGTTATCATCTGGAAATTTTATAAGGGATTTTATAGAAACTTCATAGAACTCGAGTTACCAGGTTTGTCATTTCAACTTGTGGAAAATTCAGTACTTACATTTTCGACTTCTATCCGTGGTTTTTTGCACAAAAAGCGACGGATGTCCATGTAAAAATTCACGTTCAAACAAATAAACGTTAGAAATAACTGTCAATAACCGTTAATTAATGAACAAAGTCGAGCAAACAACAAGGAAAAAATGCACTTTCCTCATGTAATTGTCATATGAAGATTGACGATGATACAGCGACAATTGACGATCACCCACAATCGATAGAGGTCGATAGCGCGGAAATTGAAATGAAAAGTGTGTTATACTTTTCCAATCCAGTAAATTTATCCTCGTACAAGTGTTAAGTGAATAATTTATATAAATAATTTATTTATAACAATATCTTTAGCATTGTTTTTGAATAAAAAGCACAAAGAGTTATTTTGTAGAACTGTACAGTTAATTTAAGAATCCAAAATATAACTTTTAAAAATACATGAAATTTTCGTGGAAAAAAACTTTAATGATGATAGTCATAAAGTACAAGAGAGTCCTAATGGGGGGGGTTCGAACCCCCAAAACCCCCCCCTTGCGCACGGGCCTGATTATTACAATACCTTTCGCAGACACCATCACCGATCCATCTGTAAATTTTCTTTAGGAGCTTGCATGTTAATCTTGTCAATAAATCTCTTAATAGAGCTGTCTGCAGTAAGTTCATACCATCGTTTCCAGTTGGATGTATGGTTGCCCGTATTCCATTTTTATCGCCCTCAGTATTATTAGTCTCCTCGATCTCTATTCCTTGTACTGCGGTGTGAATATTGCTTTGCAGATCTTTTGTCCGATCTCAATAGCCGCTTCCCTTCTGCGACCGTACTTTTATATGGAAACTAATATTTCTACCTTAGATTTGGATGCCAGCTATTGAAACAGCTCATTTAGGGGTAATATTTCACTTGTTCCCTATGTTAACTTTCCCAATCCAAAAATGTACTCAACGTCAGCAACATAATTCATGGTATCTTCTTTGCTAATTTATCTCTATCTTGCTTTTGCTTGAGTCCTTCGTCGTTGTAGCGCTACAGTACGCTCCTCCACATTTGCCCAAAGCTTCTGTTACATCCGACGTTCTTAAGCCATTTTGGCCCTATATTCACTCCCTTGAAATTTCCTGTTCTTCTACTTCTGATTTTTATCTTCATGTCTGTTTTTCAGAAGGAACTCGAAAGCTTTTCACTTTATTTTTCTCTTCTTTCACTTCACTACTCCAGTAGTTACTTTTTCTGAACCTAACCGATTACCGTTTACTTTACGGCGCTGATGGCATGCTAATACAGGGTGGCGCAAAATTAATCAACCTATCGGATGTTGTAATTTTTGCAAATGGCGTCGTACGTGAATCATATTTGATATTTGTGAACTAGACAGCTGTAGTATACAAACAGACAAGCAACTGAGCAAATAAAATCCAAATAAAGATTTCCATCACTCAAAATCATTTTTTTTTATTTAGTGAAAAATTAATCCAAAACGAAAATTGGATGATTAATTTTGTGCCACCCAGAATTTTGGGCAAACAATATTCATCTCTCATAAATATACTTCGCGGCAAAATTACAAGATATCCCCCAATTTTTCTAAGCTTTCAGAAACTGTGAAGAACGGAAGGTTATTGAAATTTCAATGGAAAAAAGGATCCTTTGGTTACTCTTTAACGAATATTTTTAAGATGTTTGATAATTGGCTACGACATTGGGCAAGGCATTGGAGTATTAATATTAAAAAGAATGGATGTTTCGGTGCATAGTATGTTTTTTTTCATTTTAATAGTTTATAATGGATTGATTTTCTCTTACTTTCTATCACTTCTAGCATTCTATTTGGCAGAGTTTTAAATAGCTGTTTATTATCTCTTCGCGGAAGAGAGGTCCATGTTGCTTGGATTGTACCTTTTAGTTCGTTCAGTGTCTAGTATTGCCTTCCGCCACGGTAAATTGCACGTGACAGTTGAGTCCAGACATTTTCAATTATATTAAGATCTGGCGCTCTCCATGTTAACCATTGTAACACATTTATGTGATGACCATTGCATTTCATTTTGCTGGGTCTCATCATCTATAATTTGAGTGTAATCCCTTATATTCATTTTACCCGAAATAAACCGAATCTGTTTTTCCTTTATACACGATTCCGATTCAAAACATAATCCTTGTTACTTTGCAACGAAGTGTAGACTTTCGAGTTGAGTTACCAGCCATCAACCTGACAAATTTCGATTTAATTTTCAGCAACAAGTCTCCCTCGAAAGGTGCTTTGATCAATAACAACTCAGCGTTACTCCCATTTCTTCTATATACGTCTATTGTTTTATGTTTCCCCAGCCCTTCCCCTTGCACGTTACAAGGAACTCGTTCCTGTGAAATCGAACAGGATACCCATAATGATCTTGTATCTTATTATGAACCCGCTGGGGATAATAAGACTGTTAGCATCCTTGACGTTACTGAAGATGACCTTAACTTTATTATATCCCAAAATGCAGTTGATTTTGTTTTCCTCTTTAATTTTACAGATGCTTATTGAATCCAGGCTCGATCTTATGACATCTGCATCAGCAGACACAACAGCTACCAAACAATTCACTTTATACTCTACTTTGTCTGTTTGTTATTATTTTATTCGATTTGCATCTAAAACATCTTGCTCCATATGCTGAATCTTGACTATCAAGAAACTCAAACGTTTCACATTTTTGGCACCTTTAGACGGGTTCTTAATAGGACTGTTATTATTTTCTCCCATTTGATCACCTCATTGGAGATTGCTTTAACTGGTAGAGCTTTAAGGGGGATTGGTCTTAACGTAATAAATGATCAACATTATCCTGGGTGAAGTGTTTGAAATTTGTGTAACATACAAACTATAGTCAAAAATTTAAATTATTTCAATAATAAATTTGTACAAATTCCGATTAGCTTTTAGCCAAGAAATCACTTTACAACTTCACTACGTAAATAAACACCATCTAAGTGAAGGGCGTCTTCCTTTTTTTATACCAAAACTAGCCTCAATATTAGGACATGCGCCTGCTACGCGAGTCGGAACAAGAATTTTTCCTCCTCTTATTAAGTGAATCAAGTTTTAACATAGATGTTTTGCGGTACTACTGTTAGTATATCTGAATCTAATATCATACTCACTTTTTATTTGCAATAAGTGCTTGCGTTAAAAAGTCGCCACGATCGAAACAATATCCAATAATAAGATAGGATTTTCGTAAAATATACATTGGCAGGGAATCTTTAAGATACTGTGCATATCTACTCACAGTGAATTTCGCAATAACAGCTGTTTCTCCTCTCTTGGAAATTTTATCTTGCAAAAATGATAAGTTATTCGTATTGCAATTTTTCACAGGCCTGAAAGTAAGATCCTAATTTATTTATTATTTAAACTGAAAATACTTCAAACAAAAGTTCCCAGATTTTTTTTAAATGAAAAACATCAATTTCTTTTAATGCGACTTTATTGAATGAAAATTCTAATAGTCATATTCGATAATTGCAAGGATATATTTAACTGATAGTTACTTTAGCCTAGATTATTTGTGATTTAAAATTAAACTATTTCCAAAAGTATCAAAATGTATTTTCACGTAAATTATAATTTAGTTGAATACATAAATACCTTATAGCATTCTATATCCTTTAAGATAAAAGTTTCCTCCTCATCTTAAAATTAGATTCACGAAAACGCTCGAAGTGTCATCCAACTCAATTGAAGATAAAATTCACTTTGAATCCTCGCAAATCCCTGAAAAAATATCCGATAATTAGCATGCAAATTGTCATTACCAACTTTAGATTATCTTCTGTGTCTTCTGTAGAAACCAATCGACAAATGTGTAAAAACTATCGCTTTTTTATAAAACACTCGTGACTTTGATTTTAATTTTGCAGAGGTTTTAAGAATTCTATTCAGCAAATGTACGTAAGGAAAAAAGACTTAATTAGATAACTGCTGGAATTGAAATTCAAATTTTAATTAATACGAATAAATTATGGCAAGTGCATACTACTTTCTTTCCCCCCAACTAATTGCAGGGACATAAAGTCGAAAAGCTGAATTTTACATTTCTACGAGGAATTAATTTTATTCAATAAAATTCCATTACCACTGAATTACGAAACTGTGCTGTGATGCAAAGAATACGGACTTATTTCTTCGGCAATCTGAACATAGAAATTTTGGTTTAATTTGTTCAATTTTTAGATTCTTATTTGCAAGTTAAGATGCAATAGATTTTTTTTCGTTTCTTCGAATCCCGTAAACTGTGAACACTCAATGCAAATTGCACAATCCTTCTGATTTGAAAAATAAGAGCTTTGAATCAGATATACTCCACGAACACGTGTTTTTAATCCAAAATTTCCCCCAATTTATGGGTTTTCATTGCAATCGATTACATTCGAATGACTTTATAGTTATAGAAATAAAATGCAACATCTTACTTGTCTACAATTAATTATGCATCTCCAAACCCACTTGCAATGTAGAACATTGAATCAGCTTTTTCCGTGGAAAAAACATAAACCTTACAAAGCACTTCTTTTGATTCATTATCGTCTATATCGCCACCGTGCAATCAGTTTCAAATCATGGTCTTCTTGATAATTGGTTCCAACCATGTAGTCACAGTTTAGTCGTCGATAGTTTTCTTCCATTTCTATCGCTAAATACAAAAGTCTTTAAATGATATCAAAAGGAATTTGTCAATAATGGCATTAGAAAATTAAATACTGTCATCATAAGAATATAAAATTAACCTAAATTATAAATTTATTTTTTTAAACATGTTTTCTGTGAAAAATATGATAATTATCAGAACATGAGAACAGCAACTAACTTCATGGTAGGTTACGCACGATCTTTTTTTAAAATAAACTTAATAAATATTTCAGAAATAAAAAGTTTTGCAGTCAGAATAATTTGATCAAGAGAAATCGTCCACTTGCCGTGCTCTGTTGTGCAAAACGTATGTATTTTTATTCAGAATGTACAAAAAAAGTTAATATTGTAGATTATCTAGAAGCTTATTTATGTATAATGACAAAATAACTTGAAGTAATGATTTCAAAAATTATATACCAAATACAACACAACACAAGTTCCACAATTTAGACCGAAATAGATCCAGTGAGTAAAATTAGATTGAATGTATTCGTTATCTTATTTCTAAAAGCAAGAAACGGCAATCAAATGGGAAAAGTTCAAATTGTTGTAGATCAAATCTTGCAATATTCAAGACTAATCAAGTCGTAAACGATACAACCAAACTGTAAAGACACAGTCAGTAAGTGTTCTTCATCAAACTTAATAATAAAGTTCACTATAGTTCATAATAAAGTTCACCAACCAAACGCCTACGCGAATTAAATGTACAATTTCTTTTACAACGTTTATTCATTTCACAATAATAACGAAGTATATATGTAGTCATAATTTTATTTAAAAAAAAGACAGCAAAGAAGTCATTCATAAAGAATTTACTTTTTTATGTTTACTATATTATCGAGTAGCTCTCAGTTCTTTTTCACTCTTTCGATATATTTCGTTTTTGTTAGAGCGCTTAGACCATCAGTAGGATCCATCATTCGATTCCAATCTGTTTGACCAACTACAAACCCTATAGCACGCATTTTATCTTGCGCTCGCTTTTCTTCAATGTCGGCCCATCGTACCTGAAACAAAATTATTGATTTTCGATTCGTCTATCGACGCTATAGCATTAAAAACACTTACTCGCTTTTTATTGTTCGAGCTAGATTTTGGCGGCTCCCATCCATCAATCTGCAAATAGTCTTCGATTGTGGCGCTTTTATGCAATGGTTTGCTTACGCCATCCAATCGCGCTGAAAAACACCTATATTTTCATATAGTTCATAAAAAAATGTCACACAAAATACATACCTAGTTTTACGTCGGATGTATCGGTGTCCCATTTACTTTTCAAGAAATCACACTAGAAGTAGAGTCAATTATAATGAATTCAAGTTCAACGAAAAATATCTTGTGTATTTAATTAAATAATTCTTTATAAATATAAAAGGATGTAAATTAAACTGATCAATGCAGAATGTGAAGAAATAGCTTCAAGATTTTAATTTATTTCAAAAAGCGTATATTCCTTATCTCGGGTAAAAACTTTTCAGGCATAAACTTACTTCTGTACTGGGAGAAAGTTTTCCGAAAACCAGAAAAGTAAGGGAACGGATTTTGGAAACTTGTAAAATAAGAAGCAAAATTCATGTCTCTGTGTCAATTAATTAATTAATTATGCATCTCCATATATACTTGCACGTTATTACACAAATAACATCAAATTAATCAGTTTTTTGACTAATTGACAGTCGGAACCACATTGGAAATCAAAAAAATCGCAAGCAAAAAAGTTGGAGTAAGTTTTTGCAAGAGGGGAATTTTCCCCTAACCGAAAAATGACGTAATTTCAATTGAAAACTGAGTTACGGAACATAACTAAACTGATATTATTTTTTCCTTAAGGCCAGGGACAAGTGAAGCAATGGCCAAAATCGATGAAATTTTCGAAATTGAATTTTTACCGGAAAAAAACATACGTTAGACATTTCTTGAAAAGATTATATATATATAATCCATTAGAATCCATTTTGCCCAACTGGAACCTTTCCTTGAAGCACTTCAAAAGTAAAATTTTCGTAATTTTCGGAAAAAGTGCCGAAATATTGCAAATTATCGTTTTAACGTTCGTGGGGGGATTGCAGCCAACATTCTTTCGGTTCCTGGTCATGCACGAAACTTTTGAAAGATTCTGCCGTTATACACTAAAATTAATTCCTTTTTTGTCTTATGCCATTGCAAAGCCCATGATCTTTTTAAACCTGAACTATAGGCTTTTTTTTAGAACGTATGTTAGCACTTTTGGAGACACTTGATTATTTATACACCGGCGTGTGTTGTTTGCTAATACGAGAGAAGTTTGATAAGTCAGTGACTTTTTTAATTTCCTGCGCAGTATCTTTAAAAGCAACACTGCTCTTGTCAACTGCCATTTATTAATAGAATATTGTAAAACTTTGAGTAAGCTGCGCCATTTAGTTTGTGTTTGACAGCCTTTGAAAGCAGACAACCTCATGAATTTTAACGAAAATGGAAAAAGTGAAATTCATGTGCTGATTAAGCATTACTTTTTGCGTAAAAAAACCATCAACAAAACCAAAACAATGCTTGATAAATACTATGGGGATTCTGCACCATCAATTTTAATGGTTGAAAAGTGGTTTACTGAGTTCCGTTGTGGTCGTAACAGAACAAGTGATGCCGAATGTTCAGGTCGCCTAAAAGAGGTCGTCACGCGGGAAATTGTCGATAAAATCCATGGAATGATATTGGACGATCGGAGACTGAAAGTGCGTCAGGAGGCTGAGGCTGTAGGCATCTCAACTAAGCGGGTACATCACTTTTTACATAGATATTTGGACATTAAAAAGCTATCCGCGCGATGGGGGCCGCGATTGCTCTGATGAACGGGCACCAAAGAAGGTTAAGATACATAAGTCGGTCATGGCCACAATTTGCGATATCATTCACACATATTACCTTAAAAAGAGTGAAACGATCCTGGCGAATATTATTCAGAGTTTTTGGACAGATTTGATATTGATTTAAAGCAGAAACGACAGCATTTGGTAAAAAAAGTATTGTTCCATCAAGATAATGCATAGAAGTACACCTGCGTAATAACCATGGCAAAAATCCATAAATTGGGCTCCGAAATTCGACCCCATCCAGCATATTCTCCAGATTTAGGCCTATGTGATTATTTCCTGTTTTCAAACCTGAAGAAATGACTCCGAGTTCTTCAAAGCGTATCCGTGTCGAAGTTGAAGATGACACATAGATTAGTGAATGCACTTAAGATAGAGGCACACAGCAAGCAGCCCAAATATCAGAACGACCAACCTTATCAGCAAGCAGGCGTAATAAATTACAATTTGGGGAGATGCTACCACTCATTATCTTACACGAGCTAGCATTCCAAAAGCATTTTCCCTGATTTTATTTTGATGGATATCAAGAACTATCTAACATTAGTGATTTTTTTCCTGTTTCATTCACGAAGAAAGGTATAGAATTTTCAGTGTCTAAAAGAAATGGTTTCGTTGAAATAATGACTATGACATGCTCGAAATATACTGAACTGAATTGTGAAATTTGAAGCATACAACACGTCCCCCTTTTTGGGGTCATGCAGGAGCTAAAACTTCCAGCACAATTCTTTCTATGAACAGCATGAGTAAGACTACATTAGATGAACATCTGAAAGCTTTGTGTAAAGATTTGCATGCAATTAAAAAAAGCTGTGATGGCAGAGTCACAGTAAGCATCAAGAAATCTCCATAAACTTAAAGACTCGTTTCTAAAATTGAAGTTGGTAATTGATGAGGTCGTCACTTACGATTGAACATCTTCACACTCTTCTCTCTACGGGCTTGGATATGTCATAGATATTCTTCATGGTCTACTGATGGGCTTTGAACCGCTTTAAATACTGCTTCAGTCGCCTCATAGCAATAACATGAATAGGCTCGAATTCAGAACAGTTCCAAGCTAGGTGAGAGGTGCATAAATCATCAGGTTATTGTGACCAGTGACAAAAGGGCGTGGAAAGACTTCTTGATTTTTATTTAGCATGAGTTTTTGAAGATAAGATTAAGATGAGTTTTTCACAGTGTTTCAACGGGATCCACGATTTATTTCCGAACAAATTATTTTTTATAATTAAATCAAAAATTGTGAGTAATCATATCACATATTTCATTTGTGGATTTTTTTATTGAATTCGTTTGTGCGAAGCTAGAAGTTTCAGCAATTAGGTAAATAGTTGATAATTTTGAACTGACTTTAGAAAAATTGCACAAATTTATTAAAATTGTCAATGGATATAATGTTCTTCCATTCTTATACATACCGTTTCAGCCTCTTCTTGATTATCTTCGTCTTTTACGTCACTACTATTATCATCATTCTTAGGGACGGGATCTTCTTCCTGTAATAGAATAGTTGTTAATGAGATCAACTATCAAAGAATATATTTAAGAATAAGTTTTCATTTGTTTCCAGAAACAACTGACACATGCTCCTAATTTCAACATATGCAATATAAGGTTATACAAGCAAGTTCTTAAATCTATAAATAATTTCTACGAGTATAAATTCTGCGAATTAAAACATCTTGCCTTTTTAGGCATTTATCGTATTTTCAAAAAATATATACATATAGATTTATCTCATATTTGAATCAGCACTAGCTTACTAGTAAATCACATACCACTTTTAGCTTAAAACCAATCAGTTTTTGAAATTTCATTTTTTGAATACATCCCGTTTTTATTTTGTAACATCAAACACCCAGTATATTTGAACTTTTCAATATAAACCATGTAGTTAGAAACGATAGTAAATTTTTCCCAAGTACTGAATATTGTCCAATAATTTAAAACTGCAGATATGTGAATAAATGATACTGTTGCATTCGCAAAGGAGTTTTTTGATTAAAATGTCCATTTCAACAGGCCAGATCCAATTAACCAAAATGTTGATTTAAAAAGAAGACAAATTATAATAACAGGTATAGTAAACACCACAAACAATCAAAATGAGAGGATTTAAAATTATATAAGAATATTACATGCAATAACATATAGCATAATTAAAAATAAACGAAAGAAGTAGCTGAATATATAGCAAATGTGGCAAATAATAGAATATAGAAGAATAATGGCAAATAATCACAAAAGATGAGGAGCATGTTGACTTCATTCTTGGATTTGAAAGAGCGTTTGTAGGAGAGAATCAAACTGGAGCTCATCGTGTCTCCTGAGAATGCGCGATAATGGCGATTAAAAATAAACCTCAATTCGCGCGAAAGTCAAACAAAAAACCAACATTTTAACAAAAAAAAACGTCACGAAAGGACAACTTGAAATGGAAGTCAAAGAGCATAGAAGAGTGAAGTAGCTTGAAAAGCAAGTACTCGTCAAGGATATGGAATATAGACCAACGATGACTATACACTCACAGAAAGGAATGTGAAATTATAACAATAAGGAGCGTGTAAATCTACGCTGAACGTGCGGAGCCCAAACCAATAGTAGATGTTACGGACAAGTGGAAAAACAGATGAAACAGGACGCCAAAACGAAATCGGACACAACAGAGACCTTGACAGTTATGAGTGCAATGTATTGCTCAATTTTTAGATTTGAGTCAAAAAAACACACCAAGTTCTTTTAAATTTAGGAAAGCAATAAGAGGCGACGTGAGTAAAGACTAGAAAAACATCATATAAGACACTTGATGGCATTTAGATATACCTTTCATATTCATTCAGAGCATAAAAGTCATATGGCAACTGGAGATAATCATCGAGCGATTCAATTACTCTGAACATCTGAGTCATCAGCAAACCAAATCTAGAAAGAACGAATAAAGGATGGAAGATCGTTGATAAAACCTTCTGGTGAACTCTAGGAGGACAGAATGGGAAGGAGATAGAGTCATTTTGAACTTTACGAGATAATGCCTCAAGCTAACAGAATGAACATCTTTTGAGAAATCGGTGTATACTACATCAACTTGTATTGGTTTTTTGGTCTGAAGTGGAATTCACCAAACTAAGCCTAAGCCGCGGAATGCCGCGAAAAGTACCCTTTAATCAGTAGCGAAATAAAATGACGGCCTTGACACCTTGCCAGCGGCCTTGACACCTTGCCCTACTAATTAAGTGTGAAATTATAGCTTGAGCGATGACTGGGCATAAGACCAGCATTTAAAGAACAGTTGAAATTAATTGTAATCTGCTTCTCCCATATGTGTCCCCATAACGCCATAACTAAGCATTCACTTCAATGGGAAATCTCCTGAACTTTGGCATTATCATGGAAAAACAAGAGAAACCCAATTTTGACTAAGCAAATAATCTGATCAGAAGGCAGGCTTAATGTTTTAACAATATACGTAGAGTTAGTTGTCGTTTTTAGTCTGGAAATTTTGCAAGTTCTTACGAGGTCTCGGAATAAACTCCTTTTCTAAAACACCACGTGGCCAGAAGCCGTTCCGAAGGACTTTATTCCGATTTCCTGCAACTACTGGAGAAGTAAACGCAGATCAAATTAGTTGCAAGATTAAGATGGGAAGAAACAGGAGCAGGTATTAATTAAATTTCATTTAATACACCAAGATTTAATACAATATTTGATTAAGAATCAAACAGCGTAGCTGTAGATATTGTATTGTTAGAAACATCATGCTGTTGGCGAGGTGAAAAATGGCGGAAATAATCAGAAATTTTATTTAAATCTTTTTCAAAGATTTAAGTATTGTATTGTATTAAAATAGCTAACAATTTTTGAAAACATGCATCAGGAAGTAGAATTAAATTACTAGTAGTTCATATACCATTAATACAAGAACTGAATAACAATGGCTGGCAAAAGTTCAATCGGAGTACATTTACAAAACATAGAAGTTATCATTATAGACCTTCGCAGTAACAGTAAAACATTAACTAATAATAAGCTAATTGTTTTCTTTTTGTGTTCCTTAAACATTAAAATTGAATTATTGCATTGTTTTAGAAAACATCAAATATATTTCTTTAATACAGTGTTTCTAGATTAGCTTTTATCGTCTATCGCGACAATATGCTACACAATAAGCACGTAGCATCGCATAAGATAATTGTAGCCGTGTTGATACTCAAATTGTAGACCTATTTGTAGAATCATTTGTTTACCTGAAAATAAACTTATTCCAGATAAAGCAAAAATAGCGTCATGCCTGTTAAGTCGGCATACTGTCAGATCGGATTTATTGTTCAATAATATCTACCAGCGCTTGATAAATAATGCTTGGTTTCTTACGTACACCGTACGCACCAATTATCGTAATACAACAACAGAGCTGTATACGTGGAGACTTTGACAAAGCATTAAGGAAGATGATGATCGAGCCAGCGGAAATTGGAAGAGTTTCCATGATGACTGAAAATATTTTTTGCATCGAGAAAGGCGTCATATAATAATTACATTCTAAAACAGATCCCATATTCTTCGATAATGCAGGGACTATCTCAGAATGACACTGTTAGCTTTGTAATCAAATAAACTTTGGTAATATAAACACAGGAGAACAAATGTTTTTCAGGCTTATAAAATATGTTTGTTCTTGAAGAAGGAACATTGAAAATTGCAGTTGATATAAACAGTAGCAAATAGTTTCATAGTTTTATGTTCTTATGCGATAAATATATTTATAATAATTTATGTTAATTTTTCTCAGACAATTTTAATTTAATATGCCATGAAAAGTTTAAAACAATTGCCCAAATCTTTTAAAAGTTTGTAAACGCGCAATTCTATCAGTAAAAAAAATACCTTACACCTCGTGTCATAATTTATGTGCTTACGCTTATACATAACCCACTATGTACATACTCGGTTGAACAGTGCCACATTTAGTCAATATGTAAATTAAATTGTACTTACCACATCCGAAATATCTTCCATTTCTACCTCAGGAATTGCATCACTTTGTAATAAGGATGTAACATCCAATTTGAGCAAGTGACTTGGAGTTGCTTTCCAATTTTCTATAATATGCGCTATATCTTCTTTTGATCGATTATGGACATTATTACTAAGACAAGTCTCTAAATCACATTTGACATCAACTACGTACGGCTGTCATTACATAAAAATGAATTGAAATTATTTACTTAATCATTTAGTTTGCAATGCACATATATACTTACAGTAAAGCGAGAGTGCTTTGCAGCATTATAAAAATCCATAAGCTTGTTCAAATCAGCGTTAATGTTATCAACAATAACGATTTCAAAAAGACCGGCTTCGACGGTCTTTTTGAATGATTTGAATAAACACTGATAGTATGTATTTTCCATTTCTTTTTCATATTCATACACCATTTCTTTATTGATAATCTAAAATGAAAATTATATTCATTGAAGTTGAATTTGTAACGAAGCCCGTTTTATAAATCCCATGAAGTTATTCGCCCAAATTCGTTTAATTTAGCCAAATATATGGTATTGGTTTGAATAATAATAATAAATCAAATGTTTTTGCGAAAACCATTTTTTAATTGCATTGTTTACACTTTTAGTGCACTTTAAATAAAATTCGAATAATTTTAATAAGATTCTCTAATCAGATTCGAATGGTCTAAGTAAGATGCAAATGATCTAACTCAAAATCAATTATTGTCATTCTATGCCATTACTTACCAAAACAGATATATCATATTTTTTGTTAATGGTTAAGAACTGTTTTCGTTTAACTTTATCGAAGAAGAGTTCGAATAAAAATATTTCGGTTATTAAAACTAAACATTTATGTTGAACCAAAGCTTCAGCGACAGTTCAACGAAACCAGCAGCTTTTGATGCCCTAGAGGTAATATAAAATACATATAGATCAAATTTTCAACCTGGCGTCGGGCACAACAACAAGATCTTTATACTGATCCGCATGAAGCAAAATATTACCTGACAGAGAACACTCACAGCATAAACGGTTCAGTTTAATAGAAAAGGACTTTACTAAACATTTCGATATATTAAGAGAGAGTGAGTTCCTGATGCACCATGCATTGAAGACTGTGAGATCTGACTGCAATAAAAACTAGTAATTGCAGCTGAGATTTCACGAAACATCTAAAGATCGTCCGCATGGCACTTAGATGAAAATACAGAAGGAAGGTAATTTATAAAAAGAACAAATAATAAAGGTTCAAGTGTGGAGCCTTGTGGAACACCAGAAGAAGTATAAAAAAAGAAAGAACATTTAGCACAGCCTTCCCGGTACGAAAGAGGATATAGGATGAAAACCAGGAAAGGAATAGAAAGGGATATGCCTTATCAAGCAGGATGTAATGGTAAATAGATGTATAAAAATCCGTAAATATTACATCATTGATGCCCATTATCAAGAGCAGTGGACACAAAATCGACAAAGTCGGCTAAATTAGTATAAGTGAAGCGAGTCTTGACAAAACCGTGTGGCACATTTGAAATTTTATTATACAAGGCACGGTAGACTTCAACGTGTAAAATGTTTCCTATAAGTTTAGGAAAACAGGAACGGAAGGATATAGGTGGGAACGTTTTCAATGTCACTCGTCTTTAGTATCGGAAAAAACACATTCGATTTCCAGTATAAAGGAAAAACACAGAAGAAAAAACTTAGGTTAAAAAGTATGCACAAAGGGACACATAACGAGGATGATAGAGATTTCGTGAATATGCTGGTTATACTGCTGCATCTAGAGTCCAGGCGAGATCTCTAAGTTTCTACTTCGAAGGGGTTCGCCGAATGGAGGTTAATAGAAAGAGGAGCAATAAAAGGTGTTAGAGGTGGATTGCATCCGTTAGAGGAATTATACGAAGGTACTAACGAAGAAGAAATTAAGTTAGCAAATATAGTACACATAGTACAGGAAGAGTTTTTGCCATGAAATACCAAAAGTTGATCATATCAATGTTTGACAAGTTTTTTTCTTCTTCGATCATCAAAAAAATATCTGCATACTTAAAAACGTCAATGCAAATCAGACGCCACCAAACAAGATTCAAAGGAAAAATTAAATTATGGGCAAATACTTCGATCGGGAATGGATTTAGATCAACAACTTACCTTGCGTCCAGTTTTTGGGCACTTCTCCTCCTTATCGATTTCGGTCATAAAATAGTCGTCAATGCTCAATATGCGTGGCGCTGATCCGCCCATCGATACTTCTTTTTCTTTTATAAGTTTCGCCAGATATGTCTTACCACTACCTGGTGCACCGCGTAGAATTATTGCAATTTTCTTCGGACGCGAGTTACGACCAGGCTTTAAAAGGATTTCATCAATAGAAATCATATTGATATTTTCAATTCTTGGAACGCTCATTGAATTATTATTTTCTATTTCACGTATAGGACCAGGGCCCGAAGAAGAATTGCTAAAACTAATATCTGGCGGTGCACGTGTAAACTTATCGAGAGCATCTGACCAGCGCGTAGATTTACTAGTGTCGTAATTAAATCTGTTGGATTGTAAATTATGATCACTGGTGTGAATAAAAGGAGGAGGTGGTGGTGGTGCCGGCATTTGGTCACTGTGGAAAGATGACGGCAGTCCAACGTTCACAGGTGCCATTGTATTCATGAACCGACTGTTATCACGTTCATTCATTGCATATGAAGCTCTAGCTTGGGCTGACTCGAAGTATTTGCTGAGAATTTTGATTTTAATATAGTTTTCAATGAACAACAATAATAACATGACAAGAATCTATTTTATTATACTCAATTTTATTTGTATCGAAGTTTAAAATCTAGTATGCTTTTACAAGAAGAAAAAAGTTTACTAGACTACATTTACATAGTATTTATCCTCCGATATTTCAGATTTTTAATATAGCAATTCATCAATGATGAAAATACATACAAGTTTTTTTTTCGTAAAGGGCTTATGATGTCAAGTGTTGATTTAAAAAACAAATCGAAAAACCAAAACGGAAAGTGCATCTATCAATAAAAACTAAGACTATAAACTCCTGGACTGTAATATGCTCTCAGTAACATGTGGAATTATGTTGGTACGGTTACTCGGCATGAATTATCCCAAAATACAATTTTTTTTCTGTATTTTATAGCTTCAAACCATCGTATTAACGCAAAGAGCAATCACTAATCCAAGATTATCGCTAAGAAAAATGTAATAAGAAACTTACTCATCATTAGAAATCGCATTGAATTTTTCATCAGGCAAACGTTCATGCGATACATTTTCAAAATTGCGGCCTTCATCAAATCTATTCGGGTTCACATTCGTGTTACGATCAAACAGATTTTCCTGATTACCAAAACTATTCCACTGTAAGTTATGTTGTTGTTGTTGCTCGTTTGCCTGACACCAAGGACCTATTTTAGTATAATTATCATTTTTGAACTGTTACTATATCATATTTCATTTATTAATGAAAACTTCTCCTCATCGGAAAATCAATGTTAAGAAGTACATCTTTTAAAACTATTATCTTATTTTAAAATCTGCGATCCCTCCTGAAATTACGATTTCTGCCACCATGACCCTGAAAATTACCTTTTCCGCCATCGCGACCACCGCCCATTCGTCCTTGATTACCTGGCCCACCGCCGAATCCTCGATTACCGCCGAAGCCTTGATTTCCGCCAAATGCTTGATTGCCTCCGAAACCGCGATTTCCACCGAAACCTTGATTTCCCCCAAAGTTTTGATTCCCCTCGAATCCTTGGTTACCTCCGAAATTCTGGTTTCCTCCGAATCCAGGTCCTCCACGCATAAATGGATTACCGCCGTTACGATTCCGGCCGAAATTATTACCATCACGATTAAATCTTCCACCACGATTGTTTCCTCTATCATGCCTATCAAATCCTTTGTTTCCAAAAGGTACTTCAGCTTGGTTTTCGGTGCTTTCATCTTCATCGTGATGCTCTTCGTCGCCTACTTCATCTGCATCAACAGCGTCTTCATTGATTTCATCGCCTTCTACTTCAGGGTCATCAATTTCTTCGCCTTCGCCTTCAACATAATCAGCGTTATCATCTTCAATCACCTCGTGATCGCCTTCTTCTTCATCTACTTCATGTTCTAGTTGTTCGCCCTCGCCTTCCCCTTCTCCTTCCTCATTCTCTCCAACTTCTTCTTCACCTTCCGGTTGTTCTTCCATATCATCTGGATTTTCTACCTCGTCTTCATTTTCCAGTACTTCTTGATTTTCCAGCTCTTCTGGATTTTCTAGTTGCTCTTCGTTATCTTCGGCTTGAGCATCATCAGCATTCTTTTCAGTCGTCGATGAATGCCCGTAATCAAATGTTTTGAAAGGAAGGAAGTCTTGCTTTTGATTTGATTGATTGCCACCATGGCCATAATCAACAACTTTTGGAGATGAGAATTTACCGACATTTTCTTGGGTCTTGTTACCACCAAGTGAACGGTTTTGGTAGTCAATCACTTGCGTGGGTTTGAAATAGTCACCAACAGCATTGCCACCACCTGAATCTTGTTTGAAGGGGTTTCGTTGCATTCCACCAGGCGAATCGTTAAAGTTGCCACGGTTAAACGGGTTGCCATCACCGCGTTTATCCATACCTCTTGCGCCAAACCGGTTTTCTTCCGTGCGTGGCATACTTGATGGCGGTCCACTTTCCTTGAAGGGATTAAAGCGTTTACGGTCATCGCGTTCGCTACCACTATGACCAGAACGATCTGATCGACGATCATTGCTTCGACTGCGGTCTCGATCGGCAGAAGGTCCGCCAGATTTCCTAAAAAATCGATGTTTAAAGTTACATTATAGAAAAACCACGAATAGAATCGCGGATGCTCGAAGGAGATATATGTATCTGTAAAGAAACCTAAAAAGAATTCGGTGGAAAAATATTATTTAATACAAAAAGGATTTTAATCACGTCCTTACCATTTTCAGGATCATTGGTCAATTTATTTATCTAGGTCATGAAACTATTCAAATTATTATTTTAGAGTTTAAAGAAATTCAAGCAGAAATAAGCTGTTGGGATCGATATGAATACATGAAGATTTCTAGATTGCAAACGTTTTCACTTCAATGTTTCGTGACAGTGAACTCTTTCAGCATCAAACGGTCGAAAGAAACATATGAAACTGGTCGAAAGAAACATTCAGAAAAACTCTGTCAAAGACAACTAAGTCATGAAGCTATAAAATTATTTTGCTTCATTTTCCATTTGACATCTTTATCTTTGATATCAACTTGCTGGTTAGACCTGGTCTCACATTCAAATGGAACACCATTTTTGTATTAAAACAGTATATTTTCTACGCTGCTAAAACTTTTTATGTGGAATGAAAGATATAAATTCATGAAATTCGAGTGCGTAATTCAATTTTGGCAGGTAAAAAGCACACAAGTTATACGATGAGAGGACGATGTATCATAATTTATTTTTAAATCATTAACAATATGATTCGAGGCATTTCGGGAGCTGGCAAACAGAAAAGTTTGTGGTGACTTTTACAATCATTTATTTTAATTTAAAGACCAATTTTTCCTTTAGAAGCTAGATGTATTTTGATTTCTTGACATATAACGATATTTCGAAAGTAATCTGTCCTCTTCTTCACTGTCTATCAGTCTAGACCGGTATAGACCGATTTGAACTGAAGAAGAGGTCAAATTGTCCTCGAAATTTCGATATCTGTGAAGAAACTAAAATATATTTGAAAAAATTGGTATTTAAATTAAAATATCTTTTGAAAGCTAAAAAAAAAGTTGGACCACAATTATTACCATTATTACCACCGCAGGTATTGATACCATGGTATTATCATCCATACTAGCAGTGTGTCGAAATTATGTCACGTCATATTATGCTAATATCAATATCTGGTATCTAAGAGATGAGCGCAGTAGAATAAATGATTAATGATAAATGATACATTTTCATGGTATAGATACTGTGAAAATTTTACCCAGTACTTATTGCCAACTGCGACTTTTTCCAACTAATTCTGATGTTAGCTTATAGTTTTAGGCTAATTTTAAGTTTGAATTTAAGACCTCAAGTTACACGTTTAACTGTCTTAAACTTCCCAATAATTGTAGAATTTCCACTGGGGCATCAATTTTTAAAAATATTCAAAGTGATATTTTTGAAAATTGTAGCCCAAGTGAAAACTCTGCAATTATTCGGAAGTTTAAGACAGCCAACCTGAGATATTAGGCGTGTTTTTTTGCTCCTCTATCCAGCACAGAACAACAACGCTCCTGTACCAGTGATTTCACTAGCACATAAGTTCTATTCCTCATAGGTAGTTCACGTGCTGAACTATAGAATGTGCTGATAGAAAAAAGCCATGAGGTGGCTTTGGATTTTTCAAGGTTATGTTGAATCTTTTGATAGTTAGGAAATCAGAAAAAGCCCTCAATATGTGTAAAAAGTTAAAAGAGGTAATTTTCTGTTAGTTCTTTTTCTATTTTCTATCGATTGTGGTAGTTTATACTTGTTATTTTCTCCCTTTATTTTCAGCTGTTTTGTGCTACCACAGCGAATACAGCAACCTATGTCAATCTTAGCGTTTTTGCGGCATAGTTCTATTCTGTCCTGTATCGGAGCAAAAAAACGCACCTAATAAATTAAATTTGTACTTTCGACACCCTTCAAATTTTCTTGTAACGTAGTGGCAAAACCAGCTGTGTATCAGTACCATTACTTCGAAAACAGAGCAAAATATTGCGGTGCCCGAAGATATTTGATAATCGTATAAAGGCGAAGTACTAGAATAATTCCTTTAACTTTAGTTGTAGCAATCAAAACTGTATCTTAAACGTGTTGCTTAACTTAATAGAACAAAAAAATCTCTACTCGTGAAGATCTCTCTTGTGCGGAAATCTCCCTTCAACAGACATATTTTCATCGCCCGAAGAAAGCATGCTTCTCTTTTACTGGGATCCTATCGAGGTTGTAGTCCTCACGCTCTCGGTATGATGTGAGACCTGATTACTCCTCGGATGACGATGTGTGTCTCAAATAGCACCGAATATTCTGGTTCGCGTTAGAGGTCGTATAGTGCGACCACTTGGCTGAGAAGCGCACTACTGGCCGATGAAACCAATCAAGAAGTAATATCAAAGACGTTTTTATTTTCTACAAATTCGTTTGAGCGAACAAAATAAACATTTACAATATACTATTCATCAAATATTATCAACGTTCAACTACAGGTACAGAACACATCGAAAGTCAAATATTTTTATTTTTGAATTAACAATTCCGTAAAATAATTTTCAATTCATTTTTTTAAATTTTGATGCATTTATAGCTTATTCAAAATTATGTACTTTTGTACTAATGATGTACAAATTATGTGATTATGTGTAAGTTAGAGACGATTTTGCATCGATATTGGACGATTCGAAAAACGATTAATCAGTGAATATATCGGAAGCGTTGAAATTGGGAATCCAGCATGATCTCCAGCTCAAGAGGATTATGTCAGAAATACTGCAATAGATGACTTTATATTATTTCCGTTTTTTTTGCGCCTCTATCAAAAGCTGGTTAAGATAGTAGCATTGTAAACAATTCTGTCCCAGTTGTTGTTTTCAATGCTACTATCCTAATCATATCTCGATAGAGGCGCTAAAAATGCGACTATTCAGGAAGGTCTCTTTATCAGATGAAAAAATATTTCCACTAGACGACTTAGATGAATGTGCCTCTGACTTAATGTGTCTGTAACCAGTTTTCGACCTTCGAAAGCGCATTTCTCAGACAATAGCGTAAAGCCGCCATTCAACGCAGTGATTAATAATGGAGACATAGACTGTGACAAAAAAGTTGAACATTGTAATTTAAATTTCCCGCAATATTGGTGATCAAAAATTAAGGTTACGAAGCCTATAGTGAAACGTGTACATTTTATTTCATACAATCAATACAGCTAACTGATAATACATACATTAGATTATTTTTCACCATAAACAGTAACCAAACATGAGTCTGCGAACATAAGTAAATGTCAAAAGCGACCGATTCATAAGCAAAAAAGGCACTGTTTTACATCCGCAAACACGTGTGAACATTAGTGCCCATATAGAGCATGAGCGAAAATATGTATGTCAAGTCGTATCGCACCACCACTTTACATACGGACAGCTCATAGTAACAATTGAGCAAAAAGTTGCCCAATGTGCATGCCAGTTTTCTGGCAGTTTGAAAAGTTATGTTTGGATGCAACATATGTTTCCCGTGGTTTGCCTCGGCGCATGTGCATCGCCTCGTAAGCAGACTCATGACTAGTTGGACCTATAGCCTCCATATCCGTTTAGGCACTTGTCGCTTTGCAGGATGTTTGGATACTCCCTCTTGGTAAAAATACTGTCTGCGTGTTCAACCAGGTTGTCGCAAATTTGTTTACCTCCTCTGGAAAGAGGTCATACAGTGACCGCTGACCGATACTGCAAGACCTTGACACAATTTCAATCAGGAAGAAACGGCCAAGACTTCTCATCGAAGGCGTCATCTTCTTTCACGAAACGCGCGGCCTCATACAACCTAGAAGACCACCACGCTTTTGAAGCAATTTCGCTGGGATATCATTGACCGCCCTTCCTACAATCATCTCTTTAATCTCTTAAAGGAGCACCTAGTAGACCGATATGGATTCATTTCAGCAGTGTCAGCGTGGATGAACACGTAAGTACAAGATTTTTACAAGGAGTGTAAATTCAAACTCATTCCACAAAGCGAAAGATGCCTAAACCGATATTGAGAATATGTCGAAAAATAATCTAATGCATCAGTTGACAGTATTGGTTGTGTGAAGTAAAATTTAAACGCTTCACTGCAGGTTTTGTAACTTGATCCAGGTCAGGAACCGTAGGAAAACTGAAATATTACGCTCGTCACTTCAATAACCACCGAAAAGCGAAATCACATATTCGTGATTTCCGCCGAGCGTAAGTTAGTAGTTAAATTAGACCGTTAAATTAGAGTACACATTTCGTCTAAACATTTTGAACCTTTTTAAACTTATACCCAGTAGAAGACATTATATCTGCAACTTCTGCTCTCCAATGTGTAACTTAGTGAACTTGATTTTCGAGCAACAGTCGCTTTTCTCTTTTTTTTTGAAAATCAACATAACAGAGGAATGTAGTAGTTTTTAATTTTCTGATTGAATATAGCTAATTCAATTTTTCTGGCTTTAAAACCAGGCAGCTGTTTCTTTTAGAGCTGGAAATTTTTCACAATCTTAATGGATATCAATTTTCGTGTATAATATACCCACGGCTTCAGTGTCTATCGGAAAGACAAAAGAAGAAAAGGGTGGATTGACCTCGATATATCAATATCTACCAAGAAATTGAAATGCCTCTAATTGCGATGTGTCTAAATATATTAGAACCCACAGCGAATAAAGCACGGGAAAATATATTTCGAAATAAAAGTAAAACTCATTAATAAATAGGACAAAAAATATAGAAGTTAATTCTTTAGTTAACCTACAAGGAGCAGAGCTCGTACTGTAGGACTTTTTTTCAAAACTATATTTCTGTTATTTCAGTAAATAGTTTCGTTGAATATTCATGCATTGTTTTGTCAACTGGAAAAACTCTTGTATCTATATTTAGAATTATTTTTTAAGTGTAAATTGTTTCTATCAATGTACGAAACTCATATCTACGGGCATGGACATAGATATTGAAGATTATAAATATATGTCTTCGGAATGGTCGATACGGGTAACTCATTATATATTTGAGAGAATACGGGTAACTCATTATATCGTACAAGTCTTCATGTGAACTCTAGTAACTGAAGATAACTTGGTGTCATTTATCCGCAAGCTGAGATATCATATTCTATGACTAATTGTATTGTACTAGTGAACAAAAATACCGTTTTTAACACTTGTGGTGTCAATGTGCTTCTGATTTGGACAAATCTACAAATTAATTTCTCAGTAGGACACAACGAACGTAATTGTCGTTCAATGATAGTGTCCAAGTATTTTGAATAGTGTGAGTGGTTCACAAACGCAATATCTTTTGGAACATGTATTTTAGAGCATGTCTTATTATGCATAATAACACGAATAAGGCCTCTAGATTTTCTACACGTGGTTAAAAAAAAAAGTTATAATTGTTCAAAATCGTTGACAGCGATTAGAAATACGAGGAAGAATTGTACCTAGAGACACACTTATGTTCACTAGAAGAGTGACACTAATGTACTCATTTACTCGGTCAAATTATTATCTTTAAGAACACTTTTTCGTTCTTCGTCCTTAAGAATGCTCTTGAGCATGAGCAATTTTTGTCTCAAGGGCGGACACCATTGCAATATGATAGGGGAATGTCAAGGGTTTTATTCGCCAAGAGGTGGACGTCACAAAATCGTTTTGTATTCAAATCAAATAGCCGACATGAAAATCAACGTCAACTTCAGTTTTGAGTCAAACATCTCTACTACCGGCAACCCTGTACAGATACGTATTGACAGTGTTTACGACTGCTATACAGCTTATAACAGCGTTCTCATCGCTTCTTCCCATAGAGCAAATTTTCATCAAGCTTATTAGACTTTTTTGATCATAAAATTAAGCGTATTTGACGTTATATTTTATTTTTAGCTGATGTGTACGAACATTTACTATATTAGTTCACTTTGTTTCATGAAGAAGGTTATTATAAGCGCATTTTGTGTGTTTGATAAGTTTCTTTTGATTTTGATGCGCATTTACTAATAACCAAAGCGTAGATGGGTAAGTTTGTAACTAGCATGGTAAAATTATGGGAATCAATAAAGACTCAGAAGATTCTTCAAGGGAAGTTTCGCGGTGTATTTGTTTAAGTAAACCAAGATGACCTCAAAGAAAGAATGTAATCAAAATTTTATATACTTTAAAACATCTGACTGTCTATTCGACAATACCAGTTTTGGAATATTGACACACTTTATTTAAATAGTATAGAACTTTCTTTTAATTCATTTCAAGTTTGAAAACAGATCTTAACGAGTGCTTGAATGACTCTGAGTGAACGATATGTAAATCGTTAATATTCTCATAAAACATTATTCGTCAAAAGTATTGATATCTGAAATGGCGCTTTTTATTACAGCTTCATAAATTCACAAGTGGATTGTTCCACGAGCCCATGATGGTAGCTTAAGTTATCAGAATATTTTTCCTCATAAGTAATTTTTTATGCATATCAGCTAGGACATACAATATGTTGGTAGACCCATTAGACAAAAATCTTTAATACATATTTCAGAATGCAGTTATGATCACTTATGCACAGAAGAACAGAATTATTCATAAACCAATGCTTATAATACTAAATAAACAGAATATATGTCAAGGTTACGGAGCAGTAATGCCGACCTTTTGATGTAAGCTTGTTTTGAATTTTCTAAATTGCATCGCAATGATATAATTGTATGAATCTTTCGGATAATATGTTAACAATTCCACTGCTTACCGTAATTTCGAAGCTCAACAGGAAAGTTTTATCCCTTTTTGAAGATGAGCCTTTAACTTAAATGACCCATCGAAGTTGTTGACAGATCCTATGATATAACCTGAAAGCAAATGCATTCATTTCAGTGTGTGCTTTTTCTAAAGACTTCATGTATCAATATTGGAAATCACCATATACATTCACCACATCGGATTTATCCGGCACAATATGTGCAGGTTTTCTTCGAATTTTTTGTACGAAAATTTACATATTGCTCCAAAGTTATTCGCCATAATCATATTACATACTTAAAATCAATATTTCAGTATTTGAGAGATAGAATAAGCTATCGAATTCGATAGACATCAACAAGACAATATTTTATAAAATAATCAAAAACATAATATATGTTCTGTCGCCATTTGAATATAATAGAACAAAATGTGGGCGATAGCTTTATAACAGTAATAACACTTTTATTGAGATATAGTGGTCACACATTGCCTGTTCAGACAGAATACTTTTTTTAATATTCACATGGATTTTTTGGAATTCTTTAATTTCTTTTCTCCTCTTTGCATGAGTCATGAGATGAGTCATATGTTTAAATAATGAGCATTTCAAATTTCATAAAACTGAATAGCTAGTAACATCCTTAGTAAACTATGCGCATATAATATATAATTCACAGAAATATTTTTATTTGTGAAAATAATATAATTTCAAATTCTTTGCAGATATTTATACTTTGAGAATTGATCTTTCCTCCTTTTCAATTTCTACCCTTCTAAAACTGAACAAGCGGGAAAATTCTCTTCAACATACCAAGATCTGCCAAGAAATCAAAATATATCAAGCTTTTAAAATCGAATTTAAATTAAAAAATGTTAAACCATAAAAAGTTTTATCATGAAAATTATATTGACTAATTATAACTCAGCTCGAACAGCTATATATACGGCTGTTTAACGGCTATATCAACAACGATGCGTTATTCTAACATGCCTCAACTGCCCACCACCGTCATTTTTTATTGTAGGTAACAAATTCTTTTGATTTAATTCGGCGTTGGGTTTTCGCCACACAACGGAAAATATGGAATTTGTTTCATACGAATTTATTTTATTACCCTATTCCAGAATTTTATGTCTTAATATGCGTCTGTTGACTTTACCTAGGAAATCTAGATTTGTAGCCAAACTGATGTAAAACAATTTATGCCGTACTGGAAGTTACATCTTGGTCGAAATCTGCTTTTGACTGTGGTGCTATTTTTGAAGAAGTAACTGTCGTATTTTTCACTACACATTCTTTATTTGAAGGTCACCCCGGACACCCACGTCTTGCACTATTTTCCAATATTTTCTCGCCTTTGAATCAGTTTATAACACTTCAAACTGTAAATCGGCTTCTGTTCACTATTTCCCCAATCTCAATAATCTTCCCCTCCGAAAGGGAGGTTTCTTTACTTTTTCTTCCCATGGTTTACTTTTTTGAACTGCACTTAAAGAAATTTCCGTAAAATCAAACAATAGAAAAAATTAAAAATAGGAAATCTCTTTGCTTTTGACACTAAATGCAGGATTGACTAATTTATTATAGCGAAGACAACCGACAAAATATATTAGGGTTGTGCTAGTACTTTTTTGGTCAAAAAAAATGTGTTTTTTTCTTATATGGCATTTTTGCCTTTCAAATATGAACAATATCAGATAATTTGTTCCTACTAGATAGGTAATAAGTTTAATAATTTATACCGATATAGATGAGCACATTTTTATACTTCTAGCACTTCGAAGAGCATAAGAATAGCAGTAGCTAAACATATCACATTTTTCCCCGTTATTCCTTACGCACTTTTCAACAAAAAGATAACATGATGCACAACGAAAAGCTACAAATTCAAAGAGAAAAATAATTATATAAAAATAAACTCGTATGTACTCAATTTAGTAAATTTCAAAAAATGTAATCAATAATGGAGCTTTATATACATTATTGGAGCATATTATTGGAGCATATTGCGCTCCTTACTTATGTAAATCGTTCTTAAATACATTTAAGCATAATTTTTTATCAATTCCTCTATAGCCCCATTTGAAATATTTTGTCAGTTCAGTTGCACACATCGCCACACTAAGTGCGGGTTCGTTGGAGCTTTTTAGTAATGTCCGAGCCATATTTTCACGATTAGCTAAAAATCTTAATCACTGGCCACTGCACGAATATAAAATTTATGACGTGTGTTTGGGATCGCCATCCTGTTGGAATATTAGCAGTGTTTTTTGCGCCTCTTCCGAGATCTGGTTAGGATAGTAGAGTTGAAAACAGCAACAACTGGAACAGACTTTTCAATGCTACTATCCTAGCCAGCTCTCGCTAGAGGAGATATAACTTTTTGTCCAGGAGAGGCGCACCAACAATTCCACAGTACTCTCCACAACATTTCGTAATTTTTTTACTATAGTCCAGCACGCCATCAAGTGAAGCATCCCCTCCACCGCGCTTAACTGTTTGTTTTACATTGTGTCTTTGAATAGTATCTGTAGAAATATGTCAGCAACGCTGCTTATCATCGGACCGCAAAAAATTAAGTCTAAAGTTTGTGTTCTCTGGCGAAACAGTCGCCTTGACATTCTTTTCTGGTAATACAGGCTTTGATCACTGCGATGTAGCCAACGTAATTTAACTCCCTTTTATCGGTTAACGAGTTTAGGTATTGCTACAAAAGCATCTTTTGGCGTAAAAATTTCTTTCTTTTTTATCTCTATCATAATAACTCGTGAGCCGGTATCCGTTAAAATGTTCTACGACCTCTGAATTGTTTTTAGGAACAGTACTTCGGCTTTTGCGGATTAATTCAGAATTAAATATTGTTGTGTTTTTGAAGAAAAACTAGGCTTCTAAATAGAGACAAAAGAGTAAAGGTTTTCAAGAAATCGTCACTGGACATTCAACATGTAGACCACTAATCTCTCTTTTTTCTTAATTCATGTTATAATAGAGAGTTGCTAAGTGTTGTAATCTCAGAAGAGAGAGGTATAAGGAAATGAAAACAGCAGTGAGAAGTGAAGCAATTTGTCTGAATCTGAGCGTTAGTAGTAGTGAAGGAAAATTATGGGACCATGGGTAAATTTGACAGACTTTTCCTTCGCAAACATCGTACACAGAGATAGATATAATAGGCCATTTGACACGTTAAAATGCAATATATCAAAAGCTCGTAGATCTTAGCTATCGGAGACACCAAAGGGAATATCTGAGGTAGTAATGCTCTCGATTTGTTCTGATTATAGATTTTAGCTTTTGCTTCACTACATTTCGTATATGTATACGCTTATTTCATTTCCTTAAATCTCTCTATTTTGAGGTTGTCATCTAGCGTACAATCTGACGTAATTAAGAGATGTGGCCGTCGACACTGTTTAATAAGTTTGTCGACACTGTTCAACTAATTAATAACCAAATTATCGCCGACAATAGATATCTAAAACAATTGTCATTCGTTTCTTTTGATGACAGAGTACAACTTATAGTCATCATATTTTTTTTTCTTTATATACAAGGCGTTTAAGTTTCTCTTTATACATACTATATTTTTCATTTATTGTTCTGAAATAATTCGATAGCCACAAGTAAATATGTTGTAGCCAATAATTACGCTCTTCAGCAGTTAGGTAATAAATTATCAAGTAATCTCTGCATTCAAAAACATCTTTTAATTCTTGAAAAAAGTGGTGGTTACGATCATTTAGCTATATACGTAGCAGTTAAGTTAAGCAATTTCGCTATTTGTAATTAAGTTTTTTGAAACTAATCTACTAAATCAAAGTATTTACTCACAGTGCCACATGGTAAAGTTTTAGAAGAAAGGGAAAAAGTTCTAATTGGAGGGAAATCCCTCGATGAATCAAGAGATCAGAGCACTTTATCCGGAATTGCTTGAAGGATAAGAATAACTACGGTCAAAGGTAACTGCCAGGAACTTAAAAGAAAACTAAAAGATCGGGATCGACGAAAAATTTGGTGGACAATGTCCAACTCTACGATATCAGCGGCAAATATAAAAAGGCCGATGAGCCTTCGGGTTCCAAATTGCAGTGTGGTGTGCCCTAAAGGATGACGAAAGCATTAATTGCACAAGGACGAACTTTGCACCTTGTCTGAAACGCCATGATGAGGATGCTAGACTGCATTTCACCCGCCAAAATATGAATTTTAAAACTTGAACCAGGCTCGAAAAATTTTACTCAATTTTGCCACTTTGGAAAAAAGTCTTAACAGACATTCCCAGACGTATTTCCGTTATGCATGCAGAGATTGGTTGATAATTTATTAGCTAACTGGAGAGCGTAATTATTGGTTACATTGCATTTACTTGTTGCTATCGAATTATTTCAGAACAAAAGAAGACTGCGCCTGCAGCTATAGCTATAGTAGGCATCGTTATACATTTGTAGGTGTTTTATTATTTCCAGTAAGCGCGGCGATAGTAAATATCCCAGAGCGAGACAAAGCAAAACAAAGCTGCATGATAAATACTGTTCAGAGCTTTACATCACCATCAACGACAAGGCATTTTGCTACCCTGGGCAATCTTTGTAGTTAGTGGGTTAACTACTAAAATAATTTCGTTGCTTTCAGTATAAATCGTACCTTACTCTACTTTGAAGCGCAAAAGAAGCAGAATTTTGGCATTTATGATTATAAATAAGGCGGTATTTAACTCAAGACTGTATTAAAATTATTCTACCCTGTATTTTCAACACAAAAAAAAACGTCACTGCACACATCTTTCCTTACATCCCACACTACGATTGAGTAAACGATCGAAAGATTTTAACGAATCGAATCACTGACTGATATATCAAGAATTGAATCTTTTCTATAGCTTTCCTACTTTTAAATAGAGTTTTTAACATATTTGGCAGTTTTCTGCCACATGTTTTGCAAAAACATATTAGCTCAAAAAAATTTTGAAATGCCATTAACACAGAAATCCTTTATGCAAATGTTTGGTAACTGGAAGAAACGTCGCTGCATAAGCAACTTGAGTATTCGATATTATTGTTATATCGATTATTCATTAATTAATTCTGTTAACAATTTATATCTTTATACGTTAAACACATAAATTAGTAGCAGAAATAAATCAAAGTTTGCAGCTTGGTTTGCTTGTGGTATCTTAAGTCAGGCTTTGATCTATCATTGTTAACATCTGTTAATTGGACATGTTGCTTGTGAGACAAAATATGAATCACTGTTGTTCAACAATGATTTATAGAACAGAACAGAATTAATCCATGCCATTATGAGCAATTTATAGAACAGAACAGAATCTAATCCATGCCATTATGAGCAAATTTTAAACTCAATGTTGATTTGAACCTTATATGACAAATTTAGTAGATGTCAGCTAGATAAATACACAAAATAGTTATAGTTATATAAGAGACAGTCGTCTTAGCCTCTTGTAGTAGACCATACATAAATACATTGATTGATTATATTTGGCGTTTTAACTAGTTCTTAACATTGTTAAGATGTTTACCAATACCCTTTTATGGTAAGAGGAAAATAATTCTAATGTATCGATCAATTTGTCAACGTCAATGACGCTATCAACCGTATTTGCGTACCTCATGCATTGACCTTAGTTTCAACTGTTTACAGGCTGAGTATCGAGCAACACAATATTTATTGTTCAATGTTTCATACTCTTAATTTGCGAACTATCTTTAGATCTTCGCTACTGTCTTTTTATGCAGTGATATAATTCGAAATTATTTGAATAGATCAATTTGGAATTGAATTTCAAGAGAAGTTCATCACATGTGCCAAATAATAATTTATATTAAATACTTATATGTTAAATACTTAAATTCTCGCAAGAGAATAAATCATCAACTAATGAAATGTAAATAACCAAAGTTATATGCGTATAAATGGGCATAGCATCAATAAATGTTCATTTGTTAAAAAAACAAATTATTCGGAATCGTTGTCGCATTAAGATTTAAATGAAATAATGTAAAAGTGGAGTAAGTATGTTCCTTAATGGAATGGTTACACAGTATTGGTATAATATAGTTGAAATAATAGACTATGACCAAAAATGAAAAATTAAAACAATTAAAAACTATACACTTAACAATAAAATTTAAAATTATAATACATTTGTCTAAAAAAGGGAATAACTTTGTAAAAACATTATTCGGTTTTGTCGGATGTGTGACATCCGTTTGAATTATTTTATGAGATTTTGCTTTCGAGGATACTAAGTAAATTACAAAATAATTTATGGCAGTCCAGATAAATAAACTTTTAAAACTTAGCTTACAAGTTAACGTTTAAAAACCAATGGAGACACAGAAAAAGTTGCTTTATTCATTTTTAATAAGGATTAATCAAAACAGATCACCTAAACATACTAATCAAACACAATTAATTGAATAAGAAAGCTTAACTGGCCTGTTTTAGACGAACCCTTAATGCGAATTTATTTTTTAAAATCCTTTGTTTCATAATTTTAACGACATTTTTCTTCTTTTTTGGATAAAGAGTTCACTTTTTTCACTTTCACACCGTTATTTCTTGTTATAGAAGCAATTTCGGCGGAATCAAAGAAATTTTAGCGAATACTTGGGAAAAGTTGTTTTGATATATTTTTTTATAGTTTTGCCAAGCATTTAAATTGACAGAAAATGCTGATTCATCGGCAGGTGAGGATCGTGACAACGAAACATTTGAACGAATTGACCACTATAGAATTGTCATCGCGACAGATTATCTCGAGAAATCTAAGAGACTCTATGTTTTAGCCAGTCAACAATGCAAACGCGGTTTCGAGGCGATAGATAACTTTGCTCCTCGAGGAAAAGTAAAAAAAATCTCCACTATACAATGTATCGGGAGAGCATAGTTTCTTCCATAACATGGCTACAAATTTTCACAGATAGCTAGATAACCAAGCTCATTTAGCAAAAAAAAAACAATATGATTCGGATAAGAATATATCATAGACGCTACAGGAACTGGAAGACTTTAAGCTAACGGTAAAAAAAATAAACATATTATTCAATGGAAATGCTAGAAAGATGGCGTCAGGGATTCTTACCATAATGACACAAATCATACGAAGTTTCAAACTTGACTGCGATATGAAAAAATGTGTTGTCTCTTTTAATGAGATGAAAAATAATCCCATATTAATTACATACAAAAAGCTATGATTTGCGACTTATTTGGAAACTGGAGCCGCCAATATGCGTTCGTCGTCAGTTTAATAAAATTTGTAGAATAATGTGCGCTTTAAATCTCTACTAATCGCAACTGGTTAGGATAGTAGCATTGAAAACAACAACTTGTTATTTTTTCAATGCTACTATCCTAACCAGGTCTCGATATATACGACAAATGGAGTTGAATCTAATTCAAAAATAAAATTCATATTTTAATATTATTTTTTGAATTTAATCAAAAATGAATTGAAAATTAGGGGCAAATATTAATCAGTTTTATAAATTATATATAGTGGGCGAAAAAATTCTACATACGGTCCCTATTTTCGCTGCTTGACGAGCCCCATGGCACTAATTGAAAAAGTAAGGATTTAGTCTTGTTTATAATTTACTTTTATTGACATGTAACAAACAAATCTCTCCTCCAATGTAAACTTAACAATCTATTCATAAAAAAAATAAAAAATAGCATTGACAAAAGTCTATATACGATCATGAGATACACCAAAAACTACAATGAGGAATTTGCATTTCATTTCAAAACTTAATATTAATATTTTCTTTGCCCAACATGGGCATCTATAACTGCCTGCAGGCGTCTTGGCATAGATGCGACCAAATTTTCTAACTCTTTAGGCGTTATTTGACCCCATTCCTCAATGAGCCTCTCTATTAGCATTGTAGCACTTCTAATGTGGTGTTTTTTTTTTATTTTTCGATCCAGAATCTCTCAAACGTGCTCGAAGACATTCAAGACCGGACTTTGTGGGGGTGTATTGAGCTGTCTTGTAGCATAATAGGTGCGTTTTTTGCTCCCCATATCCATAACAGAACAATGGTAACCAGTGCAGATGCATTGGAAACAATGGAAAGGGGGAGTTGTTGTTGTTTCCAATGCGTTTGCAGTGGATAGCATTGTTCTGTTATAGATAGGGGAAGTAAAAAAACACGCCTAATATAGTAGCCAGTCCTTCACGATTTGAGCGGTGTGCTTGGGATCATTGTCTTGTTGGAATATCCAGCTCTCACCAAGGTCCAACTTATCGACCGATTCCCTTAAATTGTATTGCAAGATGGTTTTGTAGAGATGGCGATCCCACATTGCCACCGCCATGTTTAACTGTAGGAATTAGGTGTTTCGGGTCCATTCCCGTGTTTTTCTTTCTCCAAACTTTAGCTCTACCTCTACCTCCAAATATGTTATACTTCGATTCATCGATGAAAAAAATCTTCTTCCAAAAATCAATTCCTCTGTGTAGATGTTTTCTGGCAAATTCTAAGCGAAGTTTGCGATTTTTTTTCGCTTATAAGGGGTTTTTTGCGTGGTGTTCTGTGGTAATTTAATTTTTATTATTTAATGTTCTTTGAACTGTTCTTCACTGAGAAAACACATGGCGCCAGACGCCATAATTTATAGACTTCTGGCGCCATGTACATAGTCGATTTAGGGATTGTGATAAAATATAGCGCCACACGCCATAATACATGGCGAAAAGTACATAGGCCTACACGCCATGTACTATAGTCTTCCACGCCATGTACATGGCGTGGCGGACTATATTACATGGCGTGGAGAACTATAGTGCATGGCGTGGAGGACTATACTGTATGGCGTGGAGGACTATACTGTATGGCGTAGAGGACTATACTGTATGGCGTAGAGGACTATAGTACATGGCGTGAAGGACTATAGTACATGGCGTGAAGGACTATAGTACATGGCGTGAAGGACTATAGTACATGGCGTGAAGGACTATAGTACATGGCGTGAAGGACTATAGTACATGGCGTGAAGGACTATAGTACATGGCGTGAAGGACTATAGTACATGGCGTGAAGGACTATAGTACATGGCGTGAAGGACTATAGTACATGGCGTGAAGGACTATAGTACATGGCGTGAAGGACTATAGTACATGGCGTGAAGGACTATAGTACATGGCGTGAAGGACTATAGTACATGGCGTGAAGGACTATAGTACATGGCGTGAAGGACTATAGTACATGGCGTGAAGGACTATAGTACATGGCGTGAAGGACTATAGTACATGGCGTGAAGGACTATAGTACATGGCGTGAAGGACTATAGTACATGGCGTGAAGGACTATAGTACATGGCGTGAAGGACTATAGTACATGGCGTGAAGGACTATAGTACATGGCGTGAAGGACTATAGTACATGGCGTGAAGGACTATAGTACATGGCGTGAAGGACTATAGTACATGGCGTGAAGGACTATAGTACATGGCGTGAAGGACTATAGTACATGGCGTGAAGGACTATAGTACATGGCGTGAAGGACTATAGTACATGGCGTGAAGGACTATAGTACATGGCGTGAAGGACTATAGTACATGGCGTGAAGGACTATAGTACATGGCGTGAAGGACTATAGTACATGGCGTGAAGGACTATAGTACATGGCGTGAAGGACTATAGTACATGGCGTGAAGGACTATAGTACATGGCGTGAAGGACTATAGTACATGGCGTGAAGGACTATAGTACATGGCGTGAAGGACTATAGTACATGGCGTGAAGGACTATAGTACATGGCGTGAAGGACTATAGTACATGGCGTGAAGGACTATAGTACATGGCGTGAAGGACTATAGTACATGGCGTGAAGGACTATAGTACATGGCGTGAAGGACTATAGTACATGGCGTGAAGGACTATAGTACATGGCGTGAAGGACTATAGTACATGGCGTGAAGGACTTTAGTACATGGCGTGAAGGACTATAGTACATGGCGTGAAGGACTATAGTACATGGCGTGAAGGACTATAGTACATGGCGTGGAAAAATCAGTCAAAACAGTGCTACTTACCATAAATGAGCACACGGAGAAGTCACTTGCTTGCAATAAACAAGCGCTGGCTGCATTTAGAGTCGCCGAAGGAGCCATTCAATAATATGCACCCTTAGCCGATTGAGAATGTTGTCGATCTATCGACGATACTCAAGCATCACTTGCTGACATTTATAGATCCCCTCACACAGTATGGCTGCGAGTTATAATTGGAGTGCCATGAGCCATATTACATGGCTCATGGCACTATGTAATATGGCGTGTGGGGCCATAATTTCTGCGCCATGTAATTATGGCGCTGGGAGCTATACTGCATGGCTCAGGGCACTATGTGCATAGCGTGTGGCACCATAAATGCTGCGCCATGTAACATGGCACCACGCGCTATGTAGATTCTGAGATTATGGCGCTGGGAGCCATATTGCATGGCTCAGAGTACTATGTACATGGCGTATGGGACCATAAATAATGCGCTATGTTACATGGCTCTGGGCGCTATGTGGATTTTTTTCAGTGTTGGATGCATCGTGGTTCGCCTTTGTTTTGCTATGTTCTCCGCCAATTTTTTGTCACGTACCTTTAGGTTTCGGTTCACTTCTTTCAAAATAAACCAGACATCTCTGCGATTCAGCTTCTTCGGTCGACCACTGCGCGGGTTGTTTTCAACAGAGAACCTGCTTTTGTAGTTGTTAAATATTGTTTGAACTGTCGATTTACTTAAATTCAACAATTTGGTTATTTCTCCGAAATATTTTCTTTCGTTTCGATGTTTTACTACCAAGTTCCGTACTTCTGATGAGATTTCCTTCCGAGAAGCCATCGTCACAGCTGCGGTCTTGTCAAAACTGAACCAAAGTGTATAGAATGATAAGTGGGTGAACTCCTTCCCTTTTCCAGAAAAAACACTTTGACCTTGAAATTGCGCCTCCATTTACGCAATGCTTTATCTGTCAAAGCAGCCTGAGATTATGTTGGTTTATTTTGCGAGAGGGGGCCGTATGTGAGCAGCGAAAAATCTAGCCTGAGTATGTAGTTGTCGAATCGTATATTGCATTTCTTTCTGTTCCATACGATTTCTTCCAACTTTCCAGGCTGACCAACAATACAATCTCAGGTTAGATCACTGGATTTTTGGACCGTATACATATACGGAGTCCGCACGCTGGTTAGGAACTAACTCTTTACGCTGTGACTGAACTAAATGTAGCCTAACGCGAAGCCCAAATGCCAAAACTTGATAAACGGTATTTCCCATTATAAAACAAAACCGCACAGTAGCATAAAGAATGATTTACCTTGCATTTTTTTAGTTATGTATGAATAACTTAAAAAATTTATATTACAGAAAAGATTTTTTTGTTAAATATCAATTAAAATAGACTTAGAATATAACTGCATCATAATTTTTTTTAATTAGTGCCATGGGGCTCGTCAAGTACCGAAAATAGGTGTCGTATGTATACTTTTGTCGGTCACTGTAAGTTTCGTTCCAAATCTACATCGTAGAATTGGTTACATAATTTTGTAACCATATTTGAAATATAGTTAGATATATTGTACGTAGAATTTTATAGCTTAATTAACTTTTTACTTTTGTTCCGAAACGCTGTGTGCCGCCGCCTCCATACACACAAAATCTCGGCTAGAAAGCAATTTTTTAATATTGGTACCATAACGAATGACGCAGACGCATTAGAGCTACCTTGTACTACATGCATTGACTGGCAGCATAGATAGCGGATGATGGAGGAGTTTAAAACCGACCGTCTACGAAAACGATTCTTGCGATTGATTTTTTTATCAACCGTCTTCTTTGTTCGCACTGAGAAACAACAAATGAAAAGACTGAAAATCGGACGCGTGTTTTTCAAACTATTGTGGATAGCTAATATTAACTAAAATTACATAGAAAAATGGTGTAGCTGCGGTCATATAGTAAGAAACACTTGTAGCTTACTAAGAAAAACATAATTTACCAATGAATCCCTTTTGTTTATTTTTTTACCTGACACAATGGCAATCGGGGGAGGTAAAAGGTTAGCCAGTGCTACCTTGAAAAGGACGAAAGGGCAACAAAGTCCTGGAAAACCCAAGATATCGAGCAGGCGCGTGATTAGATACTATAAATAGGTCGTATTTGCCATCCAAGCATTCGTTGCAATTTAAACGTGATTTTCTAGGCTTTAAAAAGTGTTTTTAATTCCAATAACGATAGAAAAGAACGATGAAAAAGACACATAGAGCCAACGAACAACCAATGACAGTTTGACCAAACGATGCTCCTCAACTATTGGCGTTGGCTGTGACATCTACATAGGAAGCGATACGGGCCAATGGCTTGGAATCGAGGTGTTGGATGCGGTCCGCGCTGAACTATCGTCAAACAACCGTCCACACTAGATCGAAGTCCCAAGGCCAATACATCGCCAACACTTTGATGTTACCGCTGGCAGAGCGAACGGCAACCACGGCCAAGGCTGGCTCTTCGTACACACTAAGCAAATCCGAGCCAACGAATGGCTTGACCGTTGGCCTTGTCCCTATGTGTACGCAGCTTAAGAGTAGCACTCCGTTAGTTAGAAAAAAAAGATTGTAGACTTGAGAGAGTTAGTCTTATATTGAGGGGAAGTATTAGGCTCTTTCTCGGAAATCTCGCATGAATTCTTCTCGATGCATGAATTCTTCTTGATGCATGAATTCTTCTGTTGCGTGTCTAAGTGGAAATATTTCTCCAAAATAATCTCGTTAGATTCAGCGTTAGTTTCGTTTATTCTTTTCTTTTGTGGAATGAAATTTACCGTGGCAAAGTCAGCACAATTATCACTGTTATTAGTTAAGATGACCTTGTCGGCCGGCTACACATTGGCAGCCATGATCGATAAAGAGCTCGTGGAAAAGTGAACTAAAGTTACAATTTTGTATTTCAAGTGCAAGTTACTATTTCGTATTTTAATTCGCACTCAAAGACTAGAATTTGTATTACAGTAGATTCTCAGCTCCAAGAAAGTTAGAATTTGACACAAGTGTTTGATTAAGATGGGAATGAGAATTCCAGGAAATGTTTGTGATCACTTAGGAAAATGAATCAAAAAAAAAACCATCACACCCAACTAAACTCGTCGGTCGCGTAAGTTAAAAAGCATTGATCTCGCGGAAACAAAAACTATTCGTTTTAGTTGAAACGAATAATCACTCAAAAAAACGTTGAATCAATTTTAAATGTTTAAACTCAATGAAACAAAGATTAGACGATTAGCATTCATTGCGTCTCATCAGGATACACTTATGATTTTAATATATACTGCAGAAGAGTTAGAATGTTCGATAAATGAGTCGTCATAAAATTAGACAGTACGGTGAATGCTCTTGACTTTATCTTAGATGACTACACGTTCAATATTTATCGCAATCCAACTACATTGATTGATGGATTTCAAAATATCCGGATATTTTTGCGTTTCGTATCGTGATCCATCAATACAGCGCCCTACAGGGTCAATACTTTGTATCGCGATCCAAATATCACGATCCATATTGATCGTGTAGGGTCCCTCTTATGCTTTAATCGCTTTATTATGTCAGTTGATCTGTTAGAAAAAAATGTTTACTCAACAGTGGGTACCATAATGAAAAGCTGAAAACACACGCATTAATTCGAACGCAAGAGAATGGAAATTGGTGAATATTCAAATACACGATATTAGGACTTCTTTGCGTAAAATAGCAAGCTACAAAAGATATTGCAGTTTGGGGTATCTGTCACAAGGAACCACCTGATTACGAAAACAATAAAAACAGGCGGAAATTTTGAAATCATTTGCCCTGGAACCATTGAAAACTACCGCGAAATAATGGGAGTATGAATTCGATGAGAAATCAGACAAACGATTAGAAAAAAAAACAAACGATGAGAAATAAGACAAACGGTACAATTTTTAACATAATGATATAAATTTAATATAATGATATAAACAAAAATCAAGTACCATTTAAGATACTTCATTTGTAACACCAAATTTTCCATTAAAAGCTATAGACATATTTCCATTTCTTGATAGATATCGATATTTCGATGATAATCTGTCCTTGAGGGCTAAGAGCGACAGAACAGTAGCCTTTTTTTGCTTAAATCTTTATCACTAGTTAATCTACCAGTCTGATAGACAACGAAGAAGAGAGCAGATAACAATCGAAATATCGCTATCTGTTAGCACATTGAAACATATCTAGCTTCTAAAGGAAAAATTGATCTTTCAAATAAAGTATTTTACGTTGATAGCTAGAAAAAATCAAATTAGGTTAATTCAATTACCATTGAATACTTTGTGGTATCTCATACTAAAGATCTGATTCAGGATGGGCTACAAAGAACGACAGTCAGCAGGATCGCTAAGCCAGAGCCTCGGCTACAAAAACACGCTCATAATATTTTACACCTTTCCGTTGAAGGAGATAGAGACGTCGATGCTACTACTGCTCCAGTAAAAAAAGCAAACAAGTACCAATACCGTTTGAAAACAGTTTCAGATTCCTTTATATGTTTTTTTGTTTGCTGTTTATCATTTTTAAAATAAAATATATAACTCGAATGCATTTATATTTTACTTGACGAGTGATTCAATTTTGTACCATGATAAATTAGTTGACTAGTGTTTAAATTTATACAATTTATGCAATGGTTTAGTTCTTCTCAAACTTTTCTTTACAAATTTTTCAAATTTATTTCAAATTTCTCAACCGAATTGAATGAAAGGTTTAAGTCCGTCGAAGGCAACCACTCTGAACCAATCAGACTAGATCAAAACTTACTTGGAGTATCATCATCCATTTCCAAAATTCTATTATCTCTAAGCCTCCAGAATACAATATTGAAACAAATAAAGAATGAATTAATAGCGGAACATACGGTAACTATCGCCGATATTTCAAAGCAATGTGAACAAACCTGAACGATGCAGCCACGTTGTCAGTAAATAAGCCTGAACACATTAAGAGCTATAATCATAGTCCAAACAATACCTCATCTAATTAAGGATTACTAACGAATTCCACAAGAAAAAAGTAAATGTGCAGAAGGCTCCAATCGCAACACACCGGATATAATTTACTGAGAGAAACATAACAATATTTCGTATGTTCTATGATATCTCCTAAACAGCAAAAGATGTAAACCTAATCCTTGACAAACCAATAAGAACATGGAGAAATGCCTCAATAAATATAAGATCAATACTATCTAGCAAGCAGCAACCCTACATTAAATTCGTTAAAAACCATGTTGCATATTCGTTTTTTTTCGTAATAACGGTAGTATTGTAAGATTTGTTTAGGACAAAATTCGGTGTGGACATACGCTTGCTTAAATCCGTAAACTTTTCGCTAATTGCTTATTCCAAATATTTTTTTACGTTATTTGTTGTTCTACTGATACTGAAATACTAAACCAAAAATTATCCTCTACTATTTCAGTTGTATGCAAACAACAATGGACATCCGCGAACAACTGCAATTTAAATGTTTGTTTGCAGAAAATTTAAATTTAAAAGTTTAGTTTGTTTTCGAATTCTCATCTGCTTGAATAACTTGGGGAGCTTTTATAAACTGTCACTTTTTCGAATTACTTGCAAAATATTTTTTATCATTTCTTTGCAATGTTCTTCACGGAACAGACGACCAACCAGGGACAGCCAAATGTTAGAGAATTTTTTTAGATGACCCTTTTTTTAAAAATAAACGAACCAAGACAATTTGCTGATAAAATTCCCTTTTCTCGAATTCCAACCAATTCAGTCATATTGATACACAATCAAACCAACAGCATATTTCCTCCCGATTGTTCCAAATCTGAATTATAACATTCAGACATCTCAACCAACATAGGCATGTTGACCCGAAGTTTAACTTCAAAATCGAGACAAAATCACTGCTAACGGAAGGAAGGAAATCTTTTTTGCATCAAATAAATTATTTTTACCTCCAAAGCTTCCGGCGGCTAATAGTCTTACCTGAACGGATTCGGGCGCACATCGGTATCAGCACGATCACTCCCAGGTCCTTTATCCGACGTCCGATTCATTCCGCGACTGTCACGACCACTATCACGACCTGAATCTCGGCTACTACTTCGGTTGTCACGGGCCTTGAAAGGATTTGGTTTCGCATTGGCATCCTGTCTGTCGTCCTGGTCAGGTTTGGGTTGATTTTTCGGGCCCCAGCGACTGGGCTTGTCGTTTAATCGATCATCAGCTACATTTAAATCTTGATTTGCAGTATTGCCGCTATCTTTGTCGGCTTTCGTATCTCCCCAACGACTGCCACGGTTGTTGAACCTCTGATTCGCTGGACTGTTTTGATTACCAGCATCCATATTGCGATTGTTGTCGCTGAAACCGCCGCCACCACCGTCTCCAAAGCTCTGACGATTTTGCCAAGGCTGATTTGGATTTTGGTTATTACGATTGTTATTCTGATTCCAATTGTCATTTTGGTTTGACTGATTACCCCATCGATTCATACGATTGTTATTGTTGCCCCACGGTTGATTTTGGTTGGGCTTGTTATCCATTGGGCTATTTCCCCAAGGCGACGGACGATTTTGGTTTTGAGGACTGTTTACATTTCCCATTGGACCTCCACTCATATTCGGTGGCCCGTTGTTGAAATTTCCAGAATTTCGGTTTTGGAATGGACCAGCTGAAGCCCAGGGAGAAATATTTTGTCTACCTTGAGGCCCATCACCACCGCCTTGAAAGGGATTACTTCCGCTCTGTAATCCACTGTTATTACCAGGAAATCCGCTGTTATTGCCTGGGAATCCACTGTTATTACCTTGGAGTCCGCCAATACCGCTTTGGAATCCGCCAATCTTGCCAAGTAAATTGCCATCTCCACCTGGGAAACCACCATCTCTTCCTGGGGGCCCAATATCTCTTCCAGGAAAACCACTATCTCTACCAGGAAAACCACCATCTCTACCAGGAAAACCACCATCTCTACCGGGAAAACCACCATTTCTTCCAGGTATTCCATCTCTACCAGGAAATCCGCCATCTCTACCAGGAAAGCCTCCATCGCCACCTGGGAATCCTCCATCTCTACCAGGAAAGCCTCCATCGCCACCTGGGAATCCTCCATCTCTACCTGGAAATCCACCGTCTCTTCCTGGGAAACCCCCATCTCTCCCTGGGAATCCGCCATCTCTCCCTTGAAATCCAACATTTCCGCCTTGCATTCCAATGTTTCCACCTTGCATTCCAATGTTTCCACCTTGCATTCCAATGTTTCCGCCCGGCATTCCAATGGTTCCGCCTGGCATTCCAATGTTTCCGCCTGGCATTCCAATGGTTCCGCCTGGCATTCCAATGTTTCCGCCTGGCATTCCAATGTTTCCGCCTGGCATTCCAATATTGCCAAGGCTCGTATTACCTCCCGGAAAACCGCCATTTGCATCCGGAAGAATACGATTTGGATCTTGTTCTTCGACATTGCCCGAATTATTTTTACCCAAAGCAGCTGATAACAATGCCAATATATTGTGATTGGCTAGTACCGAAGCAATATTCTTAGGCAACTCGGCCTCAGGTTTTTTATCTGTTTGTGCACCCAATGCCTCGTTTTCTTTTGGTCCAGAAGTGACACGAGGCGGTGATACTGTTGGTAATTCGAAATTTGTTGATAACAAAGACTGGATCTGAGGCTTTTCTTGATCTGATGGTTGTTGCTTAATTGGAACGGTAGCATTGCTTTCGCTTTGTACACGAGGCGATTCGGTAGTACTCTGTGCTGGCTGGCTGGACACCACGCGGTTCTCTTCTTCATCTAGATTTATTACCTCAGTATCTTCTTCCTCTTGCTTATCAGGTTTTATTTCATCTGCTGGAATTAAGTCCAAACCAGGAATACCACCCTCTGACTTCGTTGGCTTCAAAAATTCAACAATGGGTTGAGATTCAGTGTTCCCTTGACAAGCCGAACTATCAATAGTCTCATCGTCTAAGTCCATATCAGCCTGCTGCCCGCTGTTTTCTTCAGATTTTGCGGCTTCTTGATTAGCTGCTTCATTTGCAGTGCTGGCAGCTGGTGGTATTTCTTCCTTCGGCTTTGGCTGTTCTTCCGTTTTCTTAGGCATCTCCTCGAGGCATGCCGCTTCAATATTTGGTTGTGGAGGTGGTTGTAAGGGCTGTACAGGTTTTTCAGGTTTTTGCTGTTGCATTTTCCTAAGCCTCATCTGCTCTCTCCTTTCCAGTAGCTTTCGACGGCAATCTTCAAATTTCATCTCATATTCGCGGTAAGCTATGCGATCTGGATGGTTTGCGTTTTGCTTCTTCCACCTTTCGAACTCTTCTTCCCATTTACGAAACTGTTCGTCAAATGCCCTTTCTTCAGGTGTCTTTCCATCCTCCGGGTCGCCAATATAGCTCTCAATGGACCGTTGCGGCTGCTGCGCCGGTTGCACCTGTTGCTTAGCTTGCTGTGGGATTTCGTTTTGGAAAGTAGGCTGTGGAGGGCCAAATCCTACATTTTGGTTGCTTTCTTCCCAATCTTCTTCATCACAATCGTCTCCTTGCCCTTCGCTGAAACGTCGATCGTTGTAATTGTCTCTGTCGTTATTTCCTCCGAAATCACGATCCGTTTGCCCACCAAGACTCCTTCGATCATTAAAATTGCCATCAGAAAATCGACTGCGATTTCCTGGACCGCCTTGCTGTCCTCGTTTGCTTGGATCTTGATCACGGCCCATGCCACCAAATCCTCCACCTTGGTTCCCTGGGTCTCCTCGGAAATCATTATTACTTAGGAACGGATTTTGATATCCTTTTTGATCTTGATTCTGGAATCTTTGCGGTCCTTGATCGTTTTGGAATCCTTTTCGAGATTGATTGTTCTGATTTCCGCCTCGCTTATTTTGATAACCCTTAGGCCCTTGATTATTTTGGAAGTCTTGATTATTTTGGAAACCAGGTGGCCCTTGATTATTTTGAAATCCAGGTGGCCCTTGGTTATTTTGGAACCCAGGGGGCCCTTGGTTATTTTGGAATCCGGGCGGCCCTTGGTTATTATGGAATCCAGGCGGCCCTTGATTACCTTGGAATCCTGGAGGCGCTTGGTTTGTTTGGAAACTTGACGGTCCCTGGTTGTTTTGGAAACTTGGTGGCCCCTGGTTGTTTTGGAAACTTGGTGGCCCCTGGTTGTTTTGGAAACTTGGTTGCCCTTGATTATTTTGGAAACTTGGTGGCCCTTGATTATTTTGGAAACTTGCTGGCCCTTGGTTATTTTGAAATCCTTGTGAGCCTTGGCTACCTTGAAATCCCGAAGACCCTTGGTTGTTCTGAGTTCCTGGTGGTCCTTGATGACTTTGGAATCCTGACGGCCCCTGTTTATTCTGGAAACCTTGTTGCCCTTGGTTGCTCTGATATCCTTGCTGTCCTTGATTGGTCTGATATCCCTGCTGTCCTTGATTGGTCTGATATCCCTGCTGCCCTTGATTGCTCTGATAACCCGGTTGTCCTTGATTGCTCTGATACCCCTGCGGCCCTTGACCTGACTGGTATCCTTGTTTACTTTGGTTTGTTTGATACGACTGTTGACCGCTTGGCTGATTGTACGTATTCGCCGGTTGCGGGGCTGCGTTTGATCCCCAACCTGTCATACCTGGCGGCGGCTGAGAAAATTGCATGCTCGGTGGCGGCTGTTGTGTATAGGCCTGAGCTGGTTGCGGTGGCTGCGGTTTCGGGTTGTCTTTCTCTGGCGGAGGAGGCGGCGGCGGAGGTGGTTGAGAAACAAGGCTGCTCAATGTACTGACTGAATTATCCACGGGCTTATTGTCAGGGGGCGGTAGAGGTGGCGGAGCCGAATAACTCATTGGAACTGGAGGCACCGGTGCAGGAGCTGCAACCGGGGTAGGTGTTGGAGGAATCGGCGCAGTATATTGAGTCACTGATTGAGCGACATATGGTAGAGATGGAACCGCTGTACCAAGTTTCGCTTGCATTTCACGTTGGTACTGAAAATTAATCATAATTTGAAAAATTCAATTAAAATAACCACAAATAAATCACTCGTACTTGTTCGCCATATTGCGCGTGCCATTGTGCGTACTGCTGGTGGTATGTCTGCCATTGCTGCCAATTTTGCTGTAGCGCGTATTGCTGTTCGGGCGTCAAAGCTGCATATTGAGCCGCCGTATATGTTTGCGGGGCCGTAGCACCCGATGGTGGCGGATAAGACATTGATCCTGCAGCGCCTGGGACAGGAGCTGCAGCTGCAGTTGCAGGGGGTGGTACTGCAGCAGGAACTGGAGCCGGGGCGACTGTTGGTGCGGGCACAGGTTGTGCGACTGCCGTAGCGGCAGTTGGTGGCCAGCCCGGCCAAGACATTTTCCAAATTTAGTTACCTCACAACAAATGTTTAACTTTCCGCGTTTATTTAATACTGTCCTTTCACCACTTATCAAGATATTCACGAATAAACACACGGCACACTGCCAATCGATCGCTGCATGCACTGACGTTCACAAAACTTTTCACATTCGGAACTTTTCTTGCCCTGCCATAAACGATTTGTTCTTGTTCGGAACAAAATAGCCGTGGATGTGGCGGTAAAGATTTGAAGTGATTTTTATTCATCAACATTGTAGCAAAAAATCAGAAAACATACTGAGCAAAATGATATGATTGCTTCGGAAATGGTTTTTTTTTTCAATTTAAAACCAATCATCTATAAATTTTTAGTCATAAGCTAAGATAAATAGTAAGTTTTCGTGCACTGGTGTCCCACATAAAATCGTTTCAAATGGTAAATCGCCCACATGGTTCTGTCAACCAGCTGTCAGAAAGTCAATGGTACTTTACTGGTATTTTCGGTTATAGTAGTTTGTTGTCGGTTTATGTATTTGCCGCTGTTTGTCACGAATATTCAAGAGGAATAAAATGGAAGAAAAACTCAAGGAAATCGTAGAGAAAATTTTCAATAATTGGACAGGATTGCGACTAGCAGTCGAGCATGGAATGGGAGGTCGAAATGGTCATAAGGTACATTAGCTTAGTAGCATAAACATTCCGATTGTCATATACATTAAATAATTTTTAACATGATATAGCATGCACAATAGGCATTAGATGAATAAAAAAAACTCTCGGCGTAAAATCAACAAAAATTTAATTTGTCAATAGCCTGGTGTATGTTTCGCTTTTGTAAGGAGCTCAATTTATGTAGCACTCATTTCACTCAATCATTACGCTCAGCTCGCTTTCAGTATCAAATAATCAATAGCTGTAATGTGGCTTATGCTTCTCAGTCAAATTTAAAAATATGGTAACTTCTACACTTTTATTAAAACACAAGTCCTTAGACACAGCTTTCGAATGGATTTTTCTTCGTAGAAACATCTATATTTTCTTTGGAGGCTCATATGTTAGTAATTTCCTTTTTTCTGTGCTTTCTCCCGTGTTGTTAATAATCGCAATTTTAAGCGAATTTATGTTCATGCTATTTAATGCACACGATATTCGTAAACACTTCTCATTGTTTTCTGTTACCATTGGTGTATAAAACACTATTTTTTCAGACAGCCATCGAAATAATGGATTACATGTACGAATATTGCATTCGTAATTCAAACGTTTCACAGTCTGAGCTTCAAGAAGTTCTGGAAGATCTTATGGACCAAGAATTCAGCACAGTTTGTGAGGATAATTCAATACCCGGTTCGTATATAACCCTTATCATCATGATTTATTCAAAATTATTTATTCCACAGAGATATGCTGCCACCTGGTCAAGTTTTTGAGTTTATGTCAAGCCAATAACGCCCAAGAAATTGAAATAGAACTCAGTAAGTTGCCGGACGTTGCATATTGGCTTCGACCCGGAGCCCAAATTACATATAAACGAGTAGATGGCGATAGTTCTAGTTCGGATGATGACAGTGAAAGCGGTGCTGAAGATATGGAAGTAGATGAATTTGCAACATCAGTTTCTGCAACAACTAGCAAACGAAATCAAGAGCAAACAGAAGTAGATCCTGGTTGGACACTAGTAAAGAAACGGAAATAACTACAATATATGAAATTAATTCAAATATTTGTGAAAATAAAAGTTAATATATGTATAGGTACATGGATTTGCAAAACGAAAATATGATATATTAAATTTTTAAATACATAGTTTTTACGAAACAGTTACTTCGTTAACTTATATTGATGACTTTAACCGTTATTCGGACTTTTTCACTCGCTTTCAGCTCTTTTTTTAATGATGGTAAATTGTCGGGGTTGCTCAACTCATTCGCTTGATAAAAATAAAGATTGTCATTCTGAAAATGGTCGAGCATATTGTCGATGTTAATTTTCAAGCTTTTTAATTGAACAGTTTACATTCTCATCAACACTACAAATACCGAGAATATTCATAATTTGATGAGCGCAACAGCTCAGATGCGATTCGGATTGTCTTATATTATTAACATATAGCATCACTGGCGTGGGTTCCTTCATTTTGTGATTGTATAAAATAAGCGACCTTCTAGCAGCAAGCATCCAGTCCGCAGCTCAGCTAGGTGGCAAGGGGAGCACGCAGCAAAATGATTATGGAGTAGGGCTTAGATGTTTACAGGTTGCATTGGCGACAGCTTTCCAAATATAATAAAGCTCAGTTGATAAATTATGCTAACGCACCTAAGCATTTCTTGACTGCCTCAAATGCAAGCTTGACTGATTCAAATGCAGAGTTTTGAAAAGATACCTTGCATTACCTCAGCGAATGCTCTAACCATTTCAATAGCAGATGAGCCTATTTATTTATTTATTTATTTCTATCTTAACAGAATAATATTACCCATATACCGATAAATACAACACCACTTTGTGCCTCGATTTTTCGTTGCTTAGCAACACCATGCAAGCATGTCCAACACTTCTCCCTTTGGTTGACAAGTCCCTCTCGATATTGTTCCATTAATAACTAACAATGAGTTATACTTGGAATCATGACTATCCGAAAATCGCCAGGGACTCAGGATTTAAGCTGAGACTAATCAAAGATGGCGAACTAGATTGGAGATTACTCGGTAAGTCACTTAAACTGTGAAATCATATACCCTTATGCTTGTTAACTCTTGTTCGTTAAAAGGCACAATTGATATTGATAATTTGGTACGAAATCAAAACCTGGAACGCTTAGACGTCTTAATAGGACATGTAGCAGAAGCACCGCTAGCCAAAATACTCGATACCAATATCCTCGACAGTGGAGTTGCGAAATACTTCCATCTTGCACAGTTGAGTCTTCAGTACCTGAATTTCTGCAAGCGATTTCTTGACGAAACATTAGCGGGTGTTCGAAGTACTTTACATTCATTACGAGCGGAGAATATTGAATTGAAAGAACTAAACCTGGAAAATAACGACCAGCTACTAAAATTACACAAAAAGTTACAGAAAATCGAGGATATTCATCAAATTGTTTTTCCATGCTCCATGTGCTCTAAAAACTTTGTTAGCAATGAAATGCTGGATACCCATATCAAGAAGAAACATGCAAACGATAATACCATGGGAAAATTATCCGTTACAACTGATACGAACCTTATAAACACAATCAAGCTGGAATTAGAGATCAAGCATTTGAAAGAACGACTGAATATCGCAGAAAAAGAGATTCGTGATAAGAATAGTAGCAACACAAAAACAGTCGCAAAAACCACTGAAATGAAAATTGATACTGGCACAACAACAAATGTACAATATCATACCACATCGAGTGCAACCCAAACAATTATAAGGACGCAGGAAGTTGGCATTCAGAGTAATTTGGAGGAACCGAAAGAAACAGACGACTCAGAGGACTCTCCACGGAGCCAAAAACAACTAACTAATGAAATCCACGAGAGACTTTCACAATTCGAAGAATGGAAAGCAAAAGAATCCTTGAACACTGAACGTTCTATTAATCTAATCAAGGGCAAGGTCAGTGAAATTATTAGTTCTGTCGATGAAAAACTACAACAGATACAAGTTAACGATAAGGTGAATGTAATGCCAGAAGCTGAAATTATGGCTGTACAAAAAACTCTTGCAGATAGTCTTACAAAAATATGCAACGAAAGTGAAAAGAAGCTAGAAAGCTCTATTAGGGCATTTGAATTCAACTATAACACGAAATTAGAAGGATTAGAAAAACTTATTAACAGATATGAAGCTTCAATTAAAGCACAATCGAAGCAGATGACTAAAAGGACTGAAAAGCCGATTGTTAATGTGCAAAAGATTATACGAGTACAGAAAATGCATGCAAACAAAGACTCTTCTGATGAAAACGAATATTCTGAAGAATCGTCTGGCGCAGAGAGTGATAATGATGATGATGAGCTTACAAGAACAATTTCAAACGTAGTGCCCTTAAAAGATAAAAAAGATATTAATCCCCAAAAAACCATAGTTAAGCCAAAAACCACGGTTAAATCAACAAAACAAACCGTAGAAATTGTGCCGTCGATTGTCAAGTAAGTAATTTGCAACTATTCAACAATTTATAATTTCATTGCACATCCTTCTTTGCCTTTTAAATTTTATTTACTTACTTTTACCCCGAACTTAAAATTCCAGACTGAAATGAAAGTATGCAGCATATTAATCCCATGACAAACCTTGTCAGGTCTAGGCGTTAAAGTTGGTAGAGAGCTTCGCTCACAAATTTTATGAATGAATAATTTAGTGAATGAATAAATCCATTGAGCTGTTACGAATGGCCCCTAACACTTCGACCTCCTCTTTCATTTAGGGCCTCTCTCACCTCTTAGAGTATAGCTGAGTTTATTTGATCGTGATTGATAGCATTGAGATCCACTTGGCTATCCGATAGGATATCAATGCTAAACCATTTAGTGTTCCTTATCTGTATTATTATCTTATCTACATTATTAAATATAGCAGATAATTTTGCTTGATAGATATTGGCATCCTTAGAGAGAGAGAGAAAAGTTCTACGATATCTGCTTCCACTCCACAATCCACTTTTGAGCCAACCGTATGCCACATTTCCGACGGTTTTTTTGGCGGGTAAATGTGACCATTCTCTCATCTGTTTCTTGCCTTTTTTCGGAAGTCACCCTAGTCGTTATTTGATCACAGTAGTACAATATTTCCATTAGGGACCTGATGTCCTCCAGGATACTAAGATGGTCTTTTAGGTCTCCTGATTTGTACTTGCATGCTTGTTGTAGGCTTATAGCGTGTTTTAGCATATATTCATACCCTCAACATATTCCAGTTGGTGTCCCAGTTGGAGCTGTCCTAAGTCCTACAATTTGCGGCATATAGACGGCTAGCTTTCCTATAGTATAGACTCCCACTGTGAAGTGACCACTTACGCAGATGATACATGTTTGTACGCTTCAGACGACTGCCCCCGAGAAATTTTCACCATACCGGAAAGCAAGTACGAAAGTAATTTTCTTAACAATGATGAAAAAACCAAACAGAATCCCAAAAAAATCTCTCAATTTTCTAGGAAAAAACCTCCAGTGGGAAAAACCTATTATAACATCTTGGACAAAAAAAACTGACATTTAAAGATCACGTTGAAAGCATATGCTCGAAAATACCAATGCCAATAAAAACCCTGTATCAAATCATTAAATGAGGATCTTATCTGGATAATATTAACATATTACTTATTTTCAAGCTCGTTATTCAACCCACCATCTCTTATAGAGCCATATATAGAGTAATTGTGACCATAATCATGTCAAAAAATTACAAGTAGCACAAAATGAATACCTGGAAATATCGTAATCATATAGCGTGAAAAGATTGTTATTGTCTGTAACACGTAAGATATAATATTGTATAATCAAATCTCATGCATCAAATAATCGTTTTATCTATCTATTATCTAATAGCATGCAATAAACTGCGATGACTAACCTTAAATAAACAGTCATATCCACTTCATAGTATAGTCATATCCAATTCTACTGCATCCTTAATCTTTAATTTCAGGAAACAACCAGACAAATTCAAGATGCGAGAGGCAGCTTTGAACATTTTCAGCAAACGTCTTAGATATTTTGGCATTAATTCCAAGACTACATCCATTTCGAATCGAAGGGTTGAGGAAATAACGGAAAAGATGATCGAAAGAAGCAATTCCTACAGAAAAGTAAACCAATTCAATTTTAAAACATTTGATAAAGACGCTTTTGTTTTCCTTATTCTAGAAACATCCCAAATATTTCGTGGTGAGAAACAAATTGAAGCAAACTGTCGAACAACTCGCTCAAGAGAAAATTAAATCATTGCAAAATAAAGAAGAAACAGATACGATTCCACGTTCAGATTTTGATCCGCAAGCGTGCAGCTCTATACTCGGTTCTGAAAAGAAAGAAACACAAACGGTTGCTGACATCCACTCAATTTCATCATCGGATAATGAATCGACGGATGAGGGAGAGCAGAATAATGAAAATGTCACAAGGGTGTTACCGGCACATACGATACCCCAAACTGTTCCCGAACAAAGTAAAGATATGAATCAATTCAAAACTCGATTGGAAAAAATACTAGCTTCACCGATACGCAAGCCAACCGTGCAAATGAGAACACTAGCTCCCAGTCAAATCAGTGTTCCGGGCAATTCTAAACCGATCGATGCATCCTCTAGTGATGGATCAAGAAAGCCTGTACCAACTCCGCGGAAAAAAGTAATGTTCGATTTACGGAATAGTGACGATGAGAGCACTTCAAATGAAACAGATATTAAAACTTTCAAACTAGACACAAAAGGAGTCGATGAGCTAACTGCAGCCAACCGAGCTAGTGAAATTCATTCAGAAACAAGTAGCTTAAGTAGTTTGTTAAATTAAACATATATAATTAAAATATCCGGCTTATCTACACTAAATTATCTAAATTCTACTTTATATCAATTGTACACTTCCTTTCAAAACCAAATCGGAAATCAATTGGTAGGGAATGATGTGCTGCGACCCGGCTGTCAGATCTACCTCCTCATCTTCCGTACCGACCACGACCGCAGGAACTATGAAATAAGTTTTTATTAGGACTAAGGGAAAACTAAGGATAGCAAATCGTACCCGACTCATTCGCTTTCACGAAAACATGGCTCATCAGATTAGGCTTCACTATTCTCTGATCTGCATCTGATCGTTGTAATGTTGGCATATATTGCAATGCAACTTTTTTGAAGCAGTTTTCCATATTTTGTAGATATTCATTGGCATAACGAGTCTCTTCTTCAGAGAGACGTTTTTCATCTTCAGATCGACTTTCTTCTTCCTGTAGAATGCATCTAGTGAATTCTTCAATTTTGCGAAGTCGGCATCGTAAATAGCTAGCAATAATATATCGTATCCTCTCCAATTCCATCTGATGGGCTGTTGATCGAAAGTCATTTTTATCGAGCTGCTTTATATTCTCTTCCATGTGTTCTATTTGACCAAGCATGAGCTCGAGCATTTCTGTTTGGTGAGGTAAAATCTCCGGTGCAAACTTTTCGTTGAGCCAGGCATTTTCAAGCGTTTCCAGCACCTTTGGGAGCAAATTATTTTAAACGCATGTTGCTTTATATAATAATGCAAGATGTTTGGTTACCTTTTGGGCGGTGATAAGTTCTTCATCGTCACTTAGTTCCAAGTCTTCCACAGTGGCAATTTGATCCATGCTTCATCAGGGATTTGTTTGTTTACGCGGGAGTTTTTTGACAGATGCGCGTGACAGCTGTTAAAGTTGACGTAAGTCGATATGACAAGTACCATGGAATTGTATAGTAGAATGCTTAAATTTAAGTGGGTGGGTGTACAGTATATAATCGACATACGAAATTAGATGTTAAAGTTTTGGAAGCCAACAAAAACCAGCCTCACAAATAGACCTACAACTACAAAAACACAAACATATCAGCCGAACATCTATCGCTAAAATTGTCTAACGGCTATAGGGGGCACGTAGTCGAGTTTACTCCTTCCCTTTTTTTATAGAGAGAGTATCCAATGTCCAGACAGTTTAAAGTTCATGCCAGCGCATAGTGTTTGGCGTAGAACAAGCTAGCTAAACAAAATAATTTTTCACGTTTTTCTGTTTCCTGTGGTATTTGTTATGGTTACTTAAACAAAATAGTATTTATAAATCCTACATATTCGACATCACTAAATTCGTCTCCTTACGAGTCTTTTTAAATGTAAACCTGTATGCTAACATTATGATTAGCACTATTTTCATACGAGCGTTTATTTACAGTAGATGGTAGTAATAATTATAAAACTTCAAAGGGAAAATATCCCGTGGTTGTTTGGCAATCTCTCTAAGGTCTTTAATTCTTGGATCAGATGTGGTTAATAAAATATTTAGTAAATCTCAAGCCGTGACAATACGTAACTGCTTTCGATTATTATGCTCCTGCATGCAAAGTCCAATTTTACACGCCTCAACTCAACACGAGTTTTTACGAGACTTTACCACTTAACTGAAGCGGTACAAATGAAAACACAAGACTGGCTTGAAAGTTTTCCAGCACTCACCAGCACTCACCCTTTTTCTCATAATTTGGCACTTCTCGGGACTCTCGCCAGCATCCGTGATAAATAGTAACTTCCGGCTTCCAGACAACCACGCTGAGGCTGGAGCAGTAACCAATAATTGATAAGCGTCGCGTTATTTTAACAAATCCTCAACTCGTCCTCTTTTTGTTTTCTCGCCAGATTCGTCGAAGCTTTTTTTGGGCACCCAGAAATGAAACACGTACTGTATGTTATTGGGTAAATAGACACGTTAAAGTGCAAAAACCCAGCTATACACTTTGGATTTTTGACCAGGAGTTAATCTCGGTTTTTTTTCCAGAACTCGACTATTTTTCAGCCAATTTCAAAGATATCTGCTGATTTATTTATTTTATTTCCCTCGAAGAATGTTCAGTGATGCCTGAGAAATAATATCTAGACGATGAAAATTCGTATAGTCTGCCGTTCTGGTTTTTTGGCGTGTTTATGACATTCTTAAAAAAAAACTATTTTTGAAATGGAGCTTAATTTGAATTTATTTTTATTAAAATAGTGGGAAGTTAAAGATGATCATGACTCGAAAAAGGACATTTGTTTAACTTTTAAATCCGTCACTAAAATTTTAAAGGAAATTTAACCTCACTTACATATAATGTTACTCCGCAAAGAGCAAAATTGCAAATAATAAGTAATAATAACTTACCTTTTCCTTGCATATCTCCCACATGATCTTACCAGTGGTTAAAATTAATAGAAAACTATTCTGAGAGTATAGTTTCTGACAAAAAGTCTACAACTCTAATAGAATTTTATCAATATAATTTTTTTTGCATTTCGATTTAATTAAACATTTATAACTTTTCAGCCACGCCATGGAGGTGAAAATTGGTGAACAAATGTCGAGAAGATAAAACTTTATAAAAAAAATTGCAGCGTGTGTCTTCAGCTTTTCCGCTCACATTCAATCCAAAATGGATTATGTAATTGAAATACCTAATTCTACTGAGCTTACGCATGAAATTATTCGTATTCCAAATTGCTTAGTTTTGGAATTAAATTCAAAACATCAAGCATCAAGAATACAACATCTTAAAAAAACCCTTGCAATGCATATACATCAAAATCTCCTGAAAAGTTCACCTCGATCGATTCACGCGATTTCGGCTGTCTGTCCAACCTTATAAAATACCTACACAAAATTCTAGGCCAATATTTCGACCGCAGATGTACCAGAAGCCATTTTATTTGTTTTTTAAAGATACAATAGCTATTTTTACAGATGACTTGCGTTTGTTTCCAGTTGTTTTAACAATGTTAAATAATTAAAATGTTTGTACTTTGGAAGCAAAAATAAATTGAATCAAGAAAATTATATTAAAATACTGAACAATTCAGATAATGGCAAGTTGGTTGCGTATTAGTTTTGTTGTTAATAAACGTGCAGACTTCTCAACTTTTCCTTCCGATAAGAACACTTTTTATATTTGTTCATTTTACCTCAAAGATATCATCAAATCAATGACCGTTGTTCACATTTTAACTCTGGTAGGTAATTGAATTGAATCTAATTGATTTTAAAAAAAATCAATTCTCTGTTTGTTATTCAAAAATACTCAAACAAACTCAATACAACAAAAACTAATAACAATATTTTTATCTCTAATATATTTAATATTCTGAATGTGAATGAAGGAGTAAATATAATTTGAGCAAGAAAAATTTCGTGTCGCGGCCGACCGCTGCAGCTGAAATGGACAGTGAGACTTTCTGTAAGACAGGAAAATAATTTTGCACGTTTTATTGATGGTCGCTAGTATCGATAATTTATAAGGTTGTGTTGACATGTACACATTTGCACATGCAAATGCGAAATCTTTAGCGAAAATGTATTAAGCTCACTACACTAAATAAAGACTGTATATGTGTAAAGTTTATCGAACATCGACTTTCAAGTACAATATATAAAAACTGAAACCTTTTATGTGCCGAGCTAGTGGAAATGGTAAAACTCAATAAAATATAACGTAATTTTGTATATGTATTTCTGGTTTATATGCCACGCTTGTGGTCAAGGGCGCCCACTCCCTCGGACTATGTAACTAAGTATATATGCTTACAACAATATTGAAATAGAATAAAATTTATTGCAATTTTTACTCATTTCTATATTATTTTCCAATCACATATTTGTACGTAAATCATACATAATCGTATTGTCTTGAGCTTACTTTTAGATTTATTATTGTTATTATTATTGTTGTATCTGTCGATTAAAACCAAGTTGTTTGATATGGTAAGTGCTTGTAATTTGACGTTATTGGTAATGATTGTAAGACGTGTAGAAACCTTACAATTGAAACTATGTAGCGGATTAAATATTATTTGCGAACCATCTGCGGTGAATAGTGACATCGTGAGCAACTTAGAAGATGTTAAACATACTTAATATACTTAGATGTTAAATATTTGATACTTGATGGTGCGAATGCAATCCCTAAACCAAGCAATTTTATTTAGTGTTTAAGCTCAACCGAATTAAGGATTTTAAATAAATCATTTTCTATTAGATGTGAATGGACAAGCTGACGGCATTAGCTGTAAATTTTTACAAAGTTATATTTTCTCCACATTTGTTCGCCGATTTCCTCCTCAATGGCGTGGTTGAAAAATTATAGGTACCCAAAGTGCAAAGTAGAATTTATTTTGGTAAAATTATATTAAAGTTGTATATTTTTTGTTAGAAAATATAAAGAAAGCTCAAGAAACATCAATCCAAACAATTTAGTTACAGATAATTGCGCACAAACAGTTTAAAACAAACGAAAAATTGATAGAAAACAAGTTTAGATAGGACGACACCAGTCTAGATTGGTCGAGAGTCAATATTGAGAACGATTAAAACACAGACCAGAACAGAGAAGTAGAGGAGGTTCTATAACATGCATAGCATGAGCATCAAATGTTTTCTCGCCTATTCGGGAATCTAAATGGGTGATTAAATATAATTATCTTCATAAACAATTTCGCTGCTTAGAGTCAATTTTTGTTTGTACAACTCCGGGTGAAGACACTTTTGCTTTTATTGGAATCCACACTAACCAAGACACTTCTCTCTTCTATTTTATTGACAGACTGATTAAAGTATTGTCTGCTTCCTCCAGTTTTGAGTATGTCGTCATCAAAAATCGGTACCACGATTGAAGAAATGTTGCAATAATCCTTTCAGCTGTGCGCTTCACTATGTCCACAAGCTGCATGTCTTTAAAGATTGTGATCAAAACAAAGGCACATCTTAAAAAAAGAAAATTGAGCTGAGCATAAAAAAAATATATCCGGGAATCAATACGATTACTCGAAGAAAAGGTCGTATTGTAACCTTTACGGTTGATAGTACCACACAATATCAACACTATGTTCGCAGGTGAAAATGCAAGTGAAAGACCATTATTTACGAATGAAGCCGCGTTTCAGAATTGCTGTTTGTTATTTTCCACTTTAATTGTCTTATTGGGAATAACATATTTGTCAGCATCGCAGATCTTTGCTGAGATTGTCACTGGTCTGAAGCCAAATAAATCAGCTTGTGCAGACAATGTCTCTAATTTCATGCTGAGAGAAACTACAGCTTTCTTCCTTCTTTGTCTCATTACCGGTAACTTTTAACAACTGTCTGAAAATCAGATACTGTCCTAGTATACAGAAACGGGGGAGGAACATTATCAAGCTCAAAAGCCAAGGCAAAATTGATTTCTCCGGCGCCCGGCCTATACCAGAATGGGATGTTATTTATTCTCCCAGTGATAGCTCGGTAGCTGAAAAAAAAATATGGTTGATTGACAGTTTGGCTTCGAAGTCAAATCACCATCGATGCCTTGCAGGTCTTCACGATCGGCACGAAAGGATTCTAATCTGAGGGTAAATTTACTATAGTCAACTTCATTGATGTATAGAAGAATTTCGGTCGAGTCAGGATCAAATGCCTGGTTTGCAAAGTCTTCTTCCTCAACCTCATTAGATATCCCCGCAACAGATACGTATTAATCAGACACAATGGTGTTGATTTCCACGTCTTTCCTCTAGACTCTGGCGTAACCTCAAAGCTTAATACCTGGCCCCTTTTTGTTCAGTGTCTTCGCTTTTGGTGTACCAGGCGGATGACGTTCTAGCATGCCGTGATAATAGGGATATAAGACCTTAGAGTGGCGGTATCCGTGTAAACGCCCGTAGGTTTGTGTCTCGAACTTTTACTTGTTTTTTTTTTGTAAAGTTTATGAAAAGAAAAAGTTTAAGAAAAGCTTAAAGACATCTTCCTATTGCCTTATTTCCGCCGAAGCCGGTCCTAAGCCCTGTTAAAAAGGAAGATGGAGGTAATAGAAAATTTAACATCTCATTTGCATTCAAAAGCTCAGATTTAAGCGAACTTTTAATGAAGTGAGAATAATATTCTAATTAATCTGCGTACAATGGTTAAATTGCGTTAATGCAATGTATGAAAATGTTGCAAGATAGTTATATATAGTGCTTGAACAATTATGAATGCATAGGCATTCTATAGTTTTTTTAATTCCTTTTTTTGTACAGCGCTAATTAATTTTTTCCATAAATAAATTCTAATTTCATAGTATTGTGTAAATTGTTATTTTACATGGACAATTAACACTCTCTAAGAATTTACCTAGTTATTCATCTGATTTAATAAGATTCATTTTGTTCAAGTTTTCAGAAGCAAATATTTTAATTAAAAGATAAATTTTTCCTTGAGAAGCCATATCTATTTCAATTTATTGAAAAATATTAATACTGAAGAATAATGACTGGCCGCGTTGTAGAATGCAGATTACCTTCAAATTTGAGATATACAAAATGTTCTTTGAATTTAAATATTTCACTTGTTTTTTCAAAAATGCGCGCCAAGTCAATGCCCCCAAAACGAGCAACTGATCTACACCCCGAAAGATATTTCATTGTATTGGAATAATTTGTGGGGATGGGTGACCTCGAGATAGACTGTTTTTTTACCACCACTTTAAATGTCTTATACGGGCTGATCCGATTGAGCTGAAATTTTCGGAGGCCATTGATGTATATAGTGAGTAGGTAAAATTAAGATATCTTTAACCCTTTGGCGGCGGGGCATTTTAGAGAACTCTCAGGTACTCCTATATTTCTATTACGGGAAAAAAAAGTATTGAAAATGAAAGCTTATTATGGTTAATGCTTGCCTATTTTGAGCCGTGTGTGGGTGCTGAGTGTCTGAATGTAGGCAAGGATTCTTTATCAAATTTTTATTTGTCATAATTTCTGACAGAAACATTGGATCGTCGTGAAATTTGCAGAGCATATTGATGTTAACTGAAGCTTGCATTGTGTGGGCAATCCTTAAGCTACGGCAGGCACGTGAAAAAAATTATTCAAATCATCGACCCTCCTGAATTTTTTTTTTTATTTTTCACAAAAAATTCAAATCATTGATAAATTTAAACCTTTGTCCGCCACGTCAATTTGAAATTTTCAAAAATCCGAGTTGCACAAGAACGGCAACCCATCACCAAATTACCTGTATTTTCAGCACTCGAAACTTGTGTTCACGAGAACTGCCGACCGGATAATCCGATCATAATGAAGTTTACAGAACATGTTAGTAATAACTAGGACCAGGTCTGATAGAAGTGATTTTGAAATGCAGGCAGCCCTGTGGCAGTGCTGCTTTTTGGCCCATAACTTCCGATTCAGCCATCATATTGTAACAAAATTCACACAGTATTTGAACCAGTGAGAGTTGCTAGCTATGGTGAATTTTGTGCCCTGAATTTTTTTCATTTGCTCAGCAATATAAAGCTTTTTCCCCTATAACTTCCGATCTAGTCATGTAATCAAAACGAAATTCATATAGTAAATGGACCTTATTGTAAACCAGCTGCCGTAGGAATTCCGTGGAAAAATCTGCCAGCTATGGTAATTATTATAATTTTTTGGCATTTCTGTACTAAGCGATGTTATCATTAAATTTTCATTAACAACAAATATTAACGTTTCGAATATTTGAAAAGTTTTGAGGGTGATAGCCCTAAAGATAATTTCACCTCTTTAACTTCCAGCGTAGTCACCTAATTGAAATGAAATTCACACAGTGGGTTTAACTTAACTTCAAGCAGATTTGCTACATTTTTGGCTGTGGTGCTAACACAGGATTGCCAGCACCAGATATTTTCGTAGATATTGCACCAACAGATGCTTCCATTTCGTGTTCATATACAAAGCGTTTAAAATAAAATAAGCAAACCAATGCTAAAATTTTTCGAGCTTTCGAAATTTTTCGGATGGCAACCCCAGACATAGTTTAATTGCTGAAACTTTGCTGCTGCTTTGGAAAATTGTTGCCAGTAATGAAAATTTTCATTCGAACATTTGTGTTATAGAAGATGCTGCCAGGAAATGATTTTTGTTACTTTGACTAAGAGATGGTTAATATGATACTACAAAGAAATGTTTTACTATTTTCCATATTTTTACGTCACTCAAAGATAATTTCTTAGAAAATCAGTTTTCTAGCGGTTCTGATGCGCTAGGCTTTTTAATGTAGGGGCCACAGAGCGGTATAGACCTCCAACCAGATCTATCTCTGTCAGATTCTTTTCTAGCGAAAGCGCTTTGTCAAATTTTGGTCTGGATTGGCAGGCTATGCCTAAGAGCCTTGTTGTACTTTACGGATAAAAGTCACTTTCTTTTGTTTTTTTTTTATATTGCAGCTACATTATGTACCATGGTGAATGAAAACAATAAATATCCCTTTTATTTTTATTAGAGCAAATCAAACCCATTTTCCAGAGGGCCACCCCCACCAGGTTGAGTTAGTAAAAGGCAAACCAGCATCCATCATGTGTGGACAAGGAGTTACACCACTAAGGTGGACTAGGAGCCTTCACAGTCAATTCCAGGGTACCCTGCTCCAGGGGCAATTAAATCAACTCTGCTCTCCCCTCACTATTTTCTATTATTTCGTTATAATCCAACCTTGGAAAGTAGAGGCTCCATTTTCATAATTGATTTTTTAACAATGTGGCATAATTGGTTTCACGCCTTATTTTATCCTTAATTTGACTCAGGACCCTAATCAGAGCTAAGCTAACTCAAAGCTCGGAAAGCAATCCCCCGTTCGTACTTGGATTCGAACCATAGACTCTAGACGCCAAGAGCCAGTGCGCTATCTACTTTGAGTACATTTAAATTCTCCCCGACAATAGACCCTGAACTTGTCAAAACGCAGAAGACCCATAGTGTTAGGGAGCACAAAAAGTATGGAAACATTAAATACAGCGAATTTACCCTTTTCTATCATATTTTAATGAATAATGATGAGTAAGTACAATAGGTTTTAGATTTATAACTAAACCAAGAATGGAATTGAGATATACTAAACCCAATTAAATTCATTTTGATTTTAATTACAAACAAATGTTTGTAGCAAAAAGTAATCGTTACATTTCACATGAAACTTATTTTTGGGATTTGCATTTTCACAATATTGTCGCTTCAAATATGCTTAGAAACAACAACAAACTCCTATGTGAACAATCATTAATGGAATTTGGCCAACTTCTCCTTGAACTTGGACCTCACAGACTGTACCTTACCCGGCCAAGTGGACCTACCCCGTGATATTTGGCCTTGAAAAAACTAGCTTGATACATGTTTTAGTTTCAAAGTCACATCAATGTCCTCCTTTGCTGCACCCTTAGAACATTTCAACGAATGGTCATGGATAAGTTGTATGATATCCATCGATTACTTTCGGAAACGTGTACTTATCGTCACCGTAAACGAATTCGCGAGCGTTGCAGGAGAAGGAAGGAACCGAGGCGAGATAACTGAGGACTTTTGGGGCAGTGTTTTAATTGGATTTGTATTATCTTGAATTTAATGAATATATAAAGGCGCTATTAAGACAACAAACAGCATTAAAAGCTAGTTCGACATTCATTCCTGTTCAGTCCTCAGAGTATGCACTGCTGCGGTGAATATTAGTGTGTGACTTGGCGGCCACTGTTGCGAAAGTGAGACTGGCCGTTTTTTTAAATTCCTATACAGTTTGATTGCATTTGAAAAGTGTTATTAAACTTGTACGATTTTAATTGGAACAATATTTGATAAAAAATTAGTTGAAACTAGCTATTCAATATGGTGTACGCACGAATGAGTGATAGCCAATTTTCGGCGCTTGGCAACGTATCGGTGGTGGATAGTGTACCGCAGGATATGTTATATTTAGTGGACTCATACTGGTACCAGTTTCCACCTATGAACCCTCTATGGCACGGAATCCTTGGATTTGTGATTACCATTACCGGAATCCTAGCGCTGGTTGGGAACTTTGTCGTTATTTTCATTTTCACCACAACCAAATCGCTGCGGACACCATCGAATCTTTTCGTGGTGAATCTAGCTATCTCCGATTTTATGATGATGTTCACGATGTTCCCGCCGATGGTGATCAATTGTTACTACGAAACATGGATCCTGGGTCCTTTCATGTGCGAGATTTACGGGATGTGTGGATCGCTGTTTGGCTGTGTGTCAATCTGGTCCATGACCATGATAGCATTCGATCGGTACAACGTTATCGTCAAGGGTATCGCAGGGAAACCTTTGACGAATACCGGTGCCTGCATCAGGTTGGCTTTTATCTGGGGCGCATGCATGGTTTGGACGATACTGCCCATGTTCGGATGGAATCGATATGTTCCTGAAGGCAACATGACTGTCTGCGGAACAGATTACTTGACTAAGGACTGGCTGAGCCGATCCTATGTTATCGTCTATTCGGCATTTGTCTACTTCAGTCCATTGTTATTGATCATCTATTCATATTATTTCATTGTCAAGGTAAGCTTAGTAGCTCAACTGAATTTGATGCTGTGTGAAGTTTTATGCTAAAATTGTTAATCGAATGAGCGCTGCTACACTTTCATTCACCGATGTTTTTGTAGGCTGTATCTGCACATGAGCGAACAATGCGCGAACAGGCTAAGAAAATGAATGTAGCTTCATTGCGAAACACTGAAGATGCGAGCAAGAGCATTGAAGCGAAATTGGCAAAAATTGCTTTGTGTACAATTTCACTTTGGTTCTTTGCATGGACTCCTTACTTGGTTATCAACTACACTGGAATTTTCGAAACAGTGAATCTTTCACCACTGCACACAGTCTGGGGCTCCTTGTTTGCTAAGTGCAACGCAGTGTACAATCCGATTGTATACGGCATCAGGTAAATTCTCTGAGCAACTTTTTTCCATATCAATCAAATCATTGATATTTTTTTATATCGTAGCCATCCAAAATACCGTGCTGCACTTCACAAGAAGTTCCCATGTCTCAGCTGTGGTCAAGGAGATAGCGAAGGAGATACGCATTCTGAGGCCACAACACAAGAGAAGCAATCGACAATCTCAGTGAATCCGTAAATTCACTAAAGATTTTTAAGAAACTCTAACCTCTACGATTATCACAGGGCTATCGATCTCAGATTTTTTGTTCTTATATTCAATAGTATAAAACACTTGTAAATTCCATTAAATAATAAATAAAATGTTTGCATGCCTCTTAAATATAGAGGAAATTAAATATAATTTGGTTCCAATTTTTTAGAATTATATTCTAGAAGTGGTTAATGGGTTCTTCCTTAATCGTAACATGCAGAAGTTGTCTGTTTTTTTCCGATTGGATTTTCATCCAAGACAGTTCATACAAGTAGATAAGTAAATTGATTTATTCTTATTTTATTGTTATTTTTGCTGTGGCAATAAAACGAAGCCAAACCTAGAGACCATGATGGTTGCTCAGAAAAAAATCGGGAATGCAAAATTGATTTTGTTATTGTTAAAGCATATTCGTGAAAATTTTTACGTTCGTGTGAATACATATATATTATAAGTACATATATATTAAAATTTTAAATATTTTCTACACTAAACATATATATACTTTAATAATAATATTTTTACAAGCTTTCCAAATTTTTTTTTTATTAAGGGGTAACACCTATGTGGAACGCTGTTTTCGAGGGTGATTTTTTGCATTTTTTTCCAAGGAAACTTTATATTTGATTGAAGAAATAATTACATGGCTTTATTATACATGTTTTGAAGTATACAAATTAATTTTTACAACGTCCTAAAATACAAAATGGCGACTGTACCAGGCTACGAGCATCAGACGATTTCTCAAAGGTGCCTCAACGGCCCGCAACTTTTCGTCGTCGCAAATGGCCTGAAACACAAAAATCAAAATTTTTCTTAAAGTTTGAACTAAAAGCAAGGGAAGTACGTACGGGTTTTCAAAAATTTTGAATTTTGAAAGACTGGCGTACGGTTTTGCAAAAAAAAGTTTTTTTATAAAAAAAAAATCGTACAAAATCAGCCGTAAAAATGAAAATTTTCAATTTATCAACGAAATCTTACCTACTTCCCTAGAAAATGATATTGTGAAGCTTGCACCAAAATTTCAAATTGATCGGATAAAAATTGGGTGAATAATCGTGCGGGCCGTTTCAAAAAATGTGGTTTCGAGAAAAACTCATTTAAAGTTTAAAAACAGAGGGCGGCTCTTTCCCTTTTCTCGTTTTCGCTTTGTTGATTTATTGCCTTTTTTGTGGCAATTGTTGGTCTACTACCTGTCATACTGAATGATAATTTACTAATGAGAAAAGTCGCTAACGGATACCTGTGGTAGGTATAAGGACTTTGGAGCAGAGCGTGCCGTGCGCGCGCCCCATAGGCCCCGACCGCACGGTGGGGCGTCCACCGTTTATGCCCATAGCTCGGAAAAAAAATTTTATTTTTGAAAATAACTTAAGACGTTATTCTAGACATGTTTCCCTGCCATTTTAGCAAAAACAAAAAAATAGATTTTTTTGGAAATTTCTACATAGGTGTTACCCCTTAAATCAATCTAAACTACCTACTCTTTTTCCTTTCAATTATCTTCATTCATGCTCAATTTTAATCGTCTGCAATTTACACTTGTAATGGCATATCCGATTTGAATAAATACACTGAACGAATTCTCAAATCAGACAAGCTTAATTGAACACAACACAGCTTATGTGATTCGATTTTACATTCCATTGTAGCAAATTCCTTCAGATTATTTGGTTTTATCGTTGGAATGTTTACTGTAGGTGGATTATGGTATTTTGTTTCACTTGTAATTGAAATTAAATCGCACAATAAAAGACTAATCTTCGAAGAATTCTATTTAATCAATCTAAAACTTGACAGACCACGCTAGTAGCAATAATGGTATTTGCATTCGATGATTTTTTTTTAAACGAGGTTAAATATTGACGAAAACAAAATATATTTGAAGAATTACTTTGAAAAATATTTAAAAAAAAAAAAATCTGAGACCCTCGTGTATTCTGATCCGAAAAACGCGCCCAACGTGGGCGAAAATAAATCACAGAAAAACTCTTGTTTAACAAAGATCGAGCTCTTAAGTTGCGTTTGATTTAACATCTGAAAATACATCGCTATGAATAGAAGAATTAAATTCATTCAAGTTATAGAAAAATTAAGGGGAACGACACAATTTTTAATAACAGTAATAAGGTCGAAATGCAAATTATGAAGAAAATATTCGTATGAGATTGTAATGGGTTTTTATTGCATCTAACACATTTTACGTGTACAGTAAAAAAATTGGATGCATGTGTTGAATTGAACGAAAGGTATACAAATTAGTTTTTGTTCTCATAAAATTGTGAAAGATATCAGATGTCAGTCACTACGATTATTTTATTGAGATAAGACATTAATGAACAACATATTTTTCTAGAAGACAACAAACAAAGCACCAGCGGAGTATGACTCTTTGATTTATTTTTAATTTGGCAGATTTAATAGCACCTCTTCACTTAGACAGGACCATTTTATTGATATTGCATTAGATACTATTGAAATTAACGCCAAAGTTCGTCATGATTTGTTTTCCTCTAATTAAATTCAGAAAGCTGACACACATTAATAATCAGATCAATGCTGTTCCTTACATCTTCATTGTACATATTTTGTTCAAATTAGAAAAACAATTTGAAGTTTAACTAGATATAAGCATTCAACAGCGATATCAACTACCACAATCACAAATCCCAGTTTTTTATTTACATAAGCGACCTTGAAAAATGAGAATTTCGTTAAGCATGAGAAAGCTTTTATGTTACCAATAGCCCAAAGTATCAAATTAATATTCTGATTCTAGATGAATTTTAAAATAGATATCACTTCTACCATGACAACTGACAAAAAACTCCATTTTTTCTAATCCCAGCATGTAGCAAATATTACTATATGGCTCTCCTGTAAGAAACATATGTGCCAAAAGAATTCGGAAAAAGTTACAAGTACAACAGGATAAGTCCCAAAAAATCATTTCAAATGAGTCGCATTTCTTCTCGACAAGGAAACTTCACTAAGTTTTTGAAATCAAATATGTAAATCATTCTACTAAAAACCACCGTAGTAAGTTCAAACTAAAGTCTACAAAAACTCCTTTTTTGACTTTTTAAAATCACCATCTGGGCGTTTAAGAAAATTCAGCTTAGCTGATTGGTCCTTTCCAGGACCTTGCATTGCCTCGACGTCTCTCGTGCACCTTCCAGTCCCTTACAGAATGATCTGAATGCTAACGTTTTCGAGGTTCTCACCAAGCTTTTTTTACATTTTTTAAGCGATCCAGTCTATTGACTTTGGGGACTTTATTCTATCGCTAGAACACATTTTGTCTGCAAGAAGTCAATTGAACTTTGTCCAAATGTATGTTTCTTGAGTTTCTTCTCTCCATTACGGGTGTAGAATTCGGTGATCAGAGCGTGAGTCCCCATTCACCATTTATTTTAAATCTATTTTAACGGGCTACTGCCGAGTTACACAAATAGAAATACCAGAAAAAGCCAAAAAAAAAAGATTTTACAAATGAAAAAAATTAAAAGGTAATTGAAAATATTAGATATACATATTTGAAACTTAAAAAAAAAGCAATACGCAAGTTAACATAAAAGAAAGTGCAAAAACGGTAAAAAAAAAATCAAGCATTATAAAGAGCATTAAGAATTAAATCTTTAATTTGCGACTTAAATTGAGAGAACGTTTGCGGAAAAGGACCAAGTTGAAGATGGTTGTACTTCCTGGGGATACGCACTAGCAATTTAAACAACAGTGAGCGAGTAAACCTACGCTGAACGTATTTCATTGAGATATTTATGATGGGGAGAACATACTTGACAACAACAATCTACGATGCTACGAATAAGTGAAAAAAACCACTTTGTCAAAATAAAAATGTTCAATGTAAATAAAATTTTTTTCAATTTTAATCATCCCGCAAAAACAATTCCAATTTGATTCGGCTTCGGAGGCTCATTCCGCAAAACGATCGAGTTTCCCGTATCAATATTCTCTGCTTTGATAAGCTTTAGAGGCGATACACGTTGTCTATGCTGATTTATAGACAAGAAGGGAACCATGATCACAAATCAATAACCTTTATGAGTAAATTATTTCGATGAATATAAGTCGGAGAAGTTAAAATTTGTCACAACCAGCGTAAATAAAATTAAAAAAAAATTTATGATTTCCAACTGCACGTGGTCACATTAGCCAAGTATGCACTCTGTGCTGGTGTCTGATGAGAATCAGTGCATACTTTCGAAACCACTTTGTCAAAATAAAAATGTTCAATGTAAATAAAAAATGTTCAATGTAAATAAAAAATGTTTCAATTTTTATCATCCCGCAAAAAAAATTCCAAATAGAAAGAGTTAGCGATGCTAGTAAAAGAAGAAGAGTATCTAAGAATGAAACCGGACAGACGAGAGGCCTTGGCAGTTATATAGGCAATGTGAAGGTCAAATTTGAGCTTTGAATCAAAGTACACACCAAGATCCTTAAAATTAATGATCAAAATTAATGATTGAGCACCGAGAAACTTCTTGGGTCAAGTGTGATCATCAGGTTGGAATCGTCTTCACTAGTGATGGGGTTCTTCCTGAGATTGCTGTAGCTGATAATCTAGTGTTTCAAATCGATAGACAGATTCAGCTAACCGAAAAGCACCTTTTCCTTTGGCACGACCGTAGTTGTGTTTTCAGCTGACGCTCTACTTGATTTTCCGGAGCCTGTAAGCACAGGAGATGCTATCGGCAAGTTCAAAAACTCACTGGCCATGGAATCTTCCACGATGGTGACCTGTGAGCATCCACTGCAACCAGGGTCCTCCATCGTAGTCATCATGAGGTTAGGAGCTGCAAAACCCAAGCCCCTGCGGTACTGAGAACCCCCAGCCCGAGTGAGTGGCTGCCACCTGCAGAGATAAAATGTTTAGGATTCGTCCTCGTATTGCTTACCAGGCAATCTTGGTGTGACATATGCGATGCAGAGGCCACCTTCACTACGTCAAGGTGGTGCCCGATCAAAGCCATTTTATTTCAATAAATTTCAGAAATCGAATGTAGCTATCATTGTAAAAAAATTTTTTAACATTATTCAAAATAAATGTTAAAACGCGTTTTCTGATGGATTTATGCAGGAAGTTTAATTTTACACTTCAACACATATATTTCCCTATATATTTCCTTATGATAGCTAAAATAACTACTGCATAAAAATCTGGAGGAGTTTAGGGAAATTTTTTCTGTGTTCTAAGGAATCTCCATCTTGTCTGGTTTTCAAAATTACTTGAAAGAAGTAACAGTAGATCCTTCACATAAAATAAGAAAAGAAAAGGACCCAGTACAGTTTTTTGTTGAACTTCAGTTTTTAAAACAGGCAGAACTTGTATTTAAGATAGCAGTATCGATCAAAAAGAAAAAAAACTCTGGCTCTTAAGGAATAGAAACAAAATTGTGGCACCCCACCAATTACACTTTACTGTTTTTGAAAAATTTCTATTGAAAAAAGACTATTTATAGACGAATGTGACGAATATGACTATTTATAGACGAATGCTTTAATAGTTGGAAAATTTTGTTTGCAATAATCTTGAGTCTCGGCTTACGTCGCTTCATTGTACGCGGAACCAATAAAGCGCGTAGCTCAAGGGAGATATGTATACTGTCAAAAATTGTTGTTAAATGCCGTGCATCCCTTAGGGAGATGGTTCTTGACAGTTCAATTGATTTAGGTACAACGATCATGAAGCCAACTAACTGGTGAGATTTCGTACCTTACTACCAGACGTCGCTTGCCCCTCATCGATAAAATCAACCATCCAACTAAAATATTCCGAGGACACTAAGGAGTCCTGTGCTGAAGAATCGTCCTGTGCGTAGTCCCTTTTGTGCCATCACGTGCTTTATTGGACGGCACGCACAACGGTTGGATGCTGAGCCCAACGCCTCAGAGAATGAAAAGGAATGTCCCAGCGTACGGCTTTTGCAAGGGGAAGATTGGTAATACTTGGTGCCCTCTTTATCTTAAGTTTGACTGGTCTATTCACGGCCTGCCTAAAGGAGATAGTGCATTTTATCAAGGGAACCAGATGGTTTCTTGATTATAGTGTCTAACTGTGGCATCACAGCATGCCTCTTTTGTGTCTTTCGGCAGGTCTTTGTCGGCCAACAGCCATTTCAGTCTCGTCTAACCTAGTATAATCAGGTAACTTAAGTGAACTCAAAATTGAATCGTACACCACTTAAGACAAATTTGACATCGCCTATAAAATAGTCTGAAGTTCCAACCGAAAAAAATTCAAACATTTATCTCAACATCAGGCTCGTGAGTGAGGCAATTATTTGATGAAATTGAAAATGGATGAATATCATACCACGAGTATTTACTTTAACAGTACATTCACACTCGTTCAAGTTCACTATATACAAACTAACTAATCAGAAGAAATTAGGATAAACTTGGATAGTTTTCGGCCGGGAGAATCGTTTATAACTTTAAACGCCAGCTACTAAACTGACAGTCAAAGGATCAATTCGAACGGTTTAGGTTGTTCGTAACAAATAAAGATTTTTAATTCAAACTTAATCTCTGTCTTTATTATCTAAAAGAAACAATGATATTACTCCTCAAAACAGCCTTTGTAACAGAAAATTTGTCGGAAGAAACATGAAAAGCGCAATATTTCACATTCCATCCTTTATTAAAACAAAGAATAAGTAGAAGTACTAATAAAAGCAAATAATAAAGTTTTGCCAGACATTTGTTTCGAAAGTGATTCCTGGATGTTTTGCCTCTTTGGCTTGAAATCGGTATTTTCGATCCCAGAAATTAAAAATTTTGCAAGGAATATATTCAATCATACTTGATCAGGAAGCCAAAGAAGTAGGCCTGAAGATCAATCAGACGAAAAAAAAATCATGACGCAAACAAGAAAGAAGACCTCCATTAGACAAAATATAATTTTGGACGAATATAATTTAGAGAATGTGGACGAATTTATATACTTAGGCTCGAAATTGACAACGAAAGGCAGTGAAACTGACGAAATTAAACGGAGAATACAGCTCGCTAATAAAACTTTCTACTCCGTTCTGGCCCTACTGAAGACCAGCTGCATACACAGGAAGACGAAGCTCCAAGTATACAAATCAATCATCAGACTTGTGTTGTGTTACGGATGTGAAACTTGGACCCTTACCCAAGCGTCCGCAAATATGTTGAACGCATTCGAAAGACGGGTCCTCAGGCGTATAATTGGAGCTAAACAAGAGCGCGGCCAATGGCGGATAAGGTACAACCACGAGTTGTACGAGGTTTTTGACGATCCAGAGGTTGCTACAATAGTGAAACTGCGGAAGTTGCAATGGGCTGGTCACGTGCAACGAATGTACGAGCATCGAGTACCTAAGAAGTTATTCGACGGAAGGGCCGAGGGTCGAAGACCAGTGGTAAAACCCAGAAAACGCTGGTCTGACTCTGTCGACGAAGACTGCGCAAAGCTGCTCGGTTTTCGAAATTGGAGGACGCGGTCATTGGACCGAGACAACTGGAGGCGTCATCTGCGAGAAGCCAACGCCTGAGAGGGGCTGTAGTGCTACGGCGACGACAATATTGAATCATGCTCAAAAATTGTTGAGAGAAACATGAAGTAGCCGGATGCAAAGTTCCGAAAGCACGGGTATATCCAGTCTTTGAGTCCTTCGTCAGACCGAATAAGGTTCATTTATTCAAGAAGTCACACGGTTTGATTAGAAAATAGGTACGATCAGTTCTAGTAATAATGTCAGTGCTATAGTCACAGTTCGAAAACACCTGGATATATTGTATTTTTGTCGTAAAAAGACGGTCTCAAATTTTCGTAAACCTCGTCAGTTTCCTTCTTTCTATATACTAGTCAATTTTGTTACCAATCTAGATTTGTTTTCTTCTTATGTTTTGTATCCCGGCATTAGTTTCATGTACCATCCCATTGTACTCAATGATATTATATTATGTATACAGATTGATTTTGCAGAACGTTTTTGCTAACCATTAAGGTGCAAAGTTGTTTCGTTGTATGTGCATACAACACCACCTTCAAATTTATTATTTCTACTTCTATTAATTCATTTAATTTAGTGCTTTAATTTTTTGATAGTACATACATACATGCATGGATATTTTTTCCTTAATATGTCATGAAACACTAGCATGTTTGGTTTGTTTGTTTATTAATTATTTAGGATTTTTCTACAGAATTTGAATGAATTTGAGTTTCGAACTGGCAGTTAAATTTATTCAAAGAATTATATGGCATTTAGTTTGCATGCCCTCATCTACTAACCATTAGATTCCAATAATTAATGTTTATGGGCTTTTTTATACTACATGGTGGTCACCATGTAGTGTAAATATGGTTTTTTCTTAAAAAAATTGTTTGGGGAAATAATAAGTCAACATGGGGGAAAATAGGTAGAATTTGTAATAGTAAAAATTGTTAAATAGTTCATTCGAAAAAATTACTATTGGCAAAATAAAACCTAGACCTGACTGCTTGTACATAAGTTTGTCCGCTAATCGAACTTCCATTCATTAACAATGTTATGATTCCAAATCTGCTTATAGCATTTGAAGGTTAGCATTTAAATCTCTTCAAGTGTAAGTACATACATATACAGTTGTACATCCCCTTCAACGCCAGCAATTTTTAAAGAGTTTTCAACGCCCTTGTATTGACAACTTGTAAGCCGATGTACATAGCCGACATAACAGCACAATGTAGAAGATGCAACAAATATTGCTAATAAGCGACATAGTTGAAATAATTTAATTATTCTGTGTGCATTTTGCAAAGGGTATAAAAGCAAGATGCACTTTGTATTTGGTGAACAGAGTTCCGGAGTGTCATTGGCAGATCGAAAAAAAGTTTACTTCTATGTTCGAATAATTTAAGGTGAAAACAAAGTAAAAGAAATAGATAGCTACAGTCAAATTCAAGTAATACTCCAGGTTTGCGCTTAACACAGTGCTATCAGGACCATCAAAATGTCAAGGTATATTCTGTGAATTGGTTTAATAATCGGATGTATCAATAATGGCAAATGTTTCCGGTTGTAGTCTTGGAGCGCAAACCGTATTTGGTCCGCTATATGCGGCACAATTGGGCGGTAATCAATCTGTGGTTGATAAGGTATGTGATTACTTATGACTTAACTACCAAATCAAACAGTTTCAGGATATCTTTCAACGTAATGCACGTTTTCCTCATTTTTTTAGGTAACGCCTGATATGATGCACCTTGTCGACCCATATTGGTATCAATGGCCTGCGATGGATCCCATATGGGCCAAGCTGCTCGGCGTCTTCTTAGTCATCACAGGCATGATTGCAATTATTGGTAACTCCGTTGTTCTGTATATTTTCTCAACGACAAAGTCACTCAGGACACCGGCCAACCTGTTAGTCATGAACCTAGCCTTCTCCGATTTGGGAATGATGTTAACTAATAGCCCAATGATGATCATCAACCTCTTCTATGAAACCTGGGTTCTGGGGCCACTTATGTGCGACGTGTATGCCTTATGCGGTTCGATGTTTGGTTGTGGGTCAATCTGGTCCATGTGCATGATAGCATTCGACAGATACAACGTCATCGTCAAGGGCATTAACGGGACGCCAATGACTAACAAACTAGCCGTAATGAAAATATTGTTCATTTGGTCGATGGGTACGTTTTGGACAATAATGCCCATGATCGGATGGAATCGGTAGGTATTTCAGATTCAAATTGCTACATGATGTGCATATTGTTGATTTGTTTCAGATATGTGCCCGAGGGTAACATGACTTCATGCGGAATCGATTACTTGGGAAGGGCATGGAGCACCAGGACGTACCTGATCTTCTATTCACTGTTTGTTTACTATACACCTCTGTTCCTAATCTGCTACTCATATTGGTTCATTATTAAGGTGACTACTCATAAAAGCTCATCATTTTCCACTGACCTTCTCATCCTATAGGCTGTATCCGCTCACGAAAGAGCAATGCGAGAACAAGCCAAAAAGATGAACGTCAAATCTCTTCGATCATCCGAAGATAACGAAAAGAGTGCCGAGGCGAAATTGGCAAAGGTCGCATTGGTGACCATCACACTATGGTTCTGCGCCTGGACACCATATTTATGGATCAATTATTGCGGCCTGTTCAAATATCAAGGATTATCACCACTCATGACCATCTGGGGTGCAGTTTTCGCTAAGACTAGTGCAGTGTACAATCCAGTAGTTTACGGTATCAGTCATCCAAAATATAGAGTTGCACTCAAAGAAAAATGTCCTTGCTGTGTGTTCGGAAAAGTTCAAAAGGATCAAGCAAGCGATGCACAGTCACAGGTCACGACAAATGATTCGGAAAAGGCTTAAATTGATATTGGATTTGATTTTAAATGAAAATTAGAATAACTAGCACTAAGCAGCACAGGGGTCAATGCGGATGGTGTAAAGAATTTTATGTGAAATTATTTGCAAACATTTGTTTGGATGTATATTTTTTAATTGTAAAAAATGAAACTAAAACATGGCATCGTCTACACAAGAGACAAACGAGAAAAATATAAAAAAATGAGCAATGTTGAAAGAAATGTTTATTCTTTTATTATTTTTACTTTCTTAAACCCACCCCATTTTTATGTCACTTGACGAACTCCAAAAAATGTTTACATAAAAAAGTTTTCCATTGTCAATTTTTGATAAACTCCAGGACAAAAGCTGCAATTGATTAAAATAAGCCCTCTTATACGAACAATTTAAACACTTGGTGGTAGTCGGTATAAATGGATTAAGGAATGGAGCAGTCGACAGCTACCAATTCCAGCTTCATTGACTACTTTTGGTCAAACGCCAACGTTTATATTCTACCTTATTTAAATTTTTACTTTAAATTATCTTATGATTTTAAATAAAATTTATTATACAAAAATACAAATTAAATTATTCTTTGAATTAATCTATACTTTTTCGGAGTACAGTTGTTCAAAATGCTTTCGGAAGATTTGCTAGCGGAGTTTCCGGGTCATTACCACAGATTTCCAACAATTGTTCTTTTGATGGAAGTATGATAAGTTCAGCTACGGCATTATTGTTTATTCATCAATCAAGATTATAAAGTTAAGGAACTATGCAAAATAATAATCAAATTAGTCCAAATCCAAAGAAGACTTAAGATTAATGTGAAATAGAATTAAAAATGCAATATAGGTTACGGAACAGCCGTTCGGATATAAAATTGAGCTGCGATCCAGAATCCAATATATCCCGGTATAGTCGATATTGCCCGTTTCAGTCTTTAACGTTAATTGCAGCCGTTCCCAGAAAAACATAACTACTCAGTTTTAAACAACTTAGGTCTGAATGGCTTACTGCTATATTGTCTGCTGATCTTTTTGTCACTTGAGTAGTATCATAATGCAGCAATGTATGACGTCGCTTGTGGCACTTAAGGCAGGTTCGTGAAGAACAATTTTTGGAGCGATGGCCCTCTTGGAGGCAGTTTAGACACCGCTGTAATTTCTTAATTGTTTCATATCTCTCTTTTATCTAGAGTTGTAAAAACTTAAAACACTGTCGAAAATTACTGCATTGCTGTTTACAGATGACACATGGTTACTTTTCTTTGGTCGACAAGAGAGTGGAATGTTTTTTCTCATCTCTTGGATTTTTCTTCTCCGAATCCTTCTAACAACTGAAATCTTCCTTCGATAAAACTCAAGAAAATGTCCAGTTTTGGCACTTGCCGAGGATCTTGCAAAGATTGTTCGAATAATCGATGTGTTTCTTTATCAATCTTCCGAAGTAGTAAGTGGACTATAAGTCGATCCCAATTGGCAGTATCGACACTTGAGTTTTTTATTTTAAATAATGGCTCTCCCACCGTATCGTGCATGCGTTTCAAATACGACGAAGATTCCGAAGTAGCACTTGGGATCGACAAGAGGCTATTCCAAAATGCAGATACTATCAAGCGTTAATTGCTGTAACGATTACACAAAATCCCCCAAGCGGCCTGATAATTCTCTTCCGAAACAGGTAGGTTTCCTGTAAGACGACTAGCCTCCCCCGTCAAGTTAGCTTTTAAGTAAAACATCTTCTGTATCTTTGGCAATGTTGTTAGCTCAGCAAATGAACTCCACTTCAAATAATCACCAGCAAAGGTAGGAATGGTCACAGTCGGCAGTTTTACATTCACTGCTGAAGCTTGCACGGTTTCGTTGGACATATTGCCGACTTTTTCTGCTATTTCTATGAGCTTTATGACCACCTCTTGATACTCTATCTCTAAAGAGGATATTTCAGTGGCCAAACTGTATTCTTTAGCCTCTGCCACAAGCTCATGGTGAGCATCGGATATGGTCGTCCAATAACTCGCAAGTTTTGCCAAATGCTGTTGGCAAAAAGCCATCGATCGGTCCGGATGATCAATAAGAAGCTTAGTCACATTCTCAATGGTCCGTTTCATCGAAGCAATCAGGGATTGCTATCTTAGAATCCGCTTTCCAGTCTCCACCTCCCTGTCTTTGCCAATCTCCCTTGCCAATAAACCATCTGCTGAGCTAGCTTCTTCAAGCTCTTTGAGTCCATCCCTCAATTTTCCTTTTAGGTCATCATAGACTTCTTTTGCCTGCGCGTAATACGCGTAATGCGAAATATGGATGCTTCATATTTGTGGCTTGAACCTTTTGCAGCTCTGCGTCTCTTCGCACGAATTCACTCCACTCAGCGTCTAGTTTCTTTAGGCGATTTTCATAATATCACGTATTTTTCCTAGACTTGGAGTCTTTGTAAAAATTGTTAACCATCCGCTCCAATGCTTGACCCGTCGAAACCTATTGCCCAGCCAGTGGCTCCATTTTCTCCACCAAGATTTCTTTCTATAATAAAACACAGAAAAATTCCGAACTAATTAATTTGATACTTGGTCTCCTGTTGCTTGATAGCGTCATAGGAGAATTCGCCAAGTCTTTCAACGACATGTACTGGTATCCAATCAATGTACTATATTCAATATCAGAAGAGCTCGTCGTTCTGATATATCGGGGTCACCAAATGTTCAATGTTGAACGTTGTTTAAATGAATCACTCTAATTGACTGATTGATTCTTTATTGAAATACTCTGTTTTATCACAAATTAATTATAACTGTCAGCACTAATGGTGAAGTGAAATTTAGTTGCACGTTTTCATTTAAGACCACACGAAGGTCTAACATGTGGTCAATTCTGGTACGTGCAATGGTCTAGGGAGTTTAGCTTTGACTAAAAAAGGAAGTGTCAGATGGTGGTTTGATAGCATTGATTTTGATGTCGCCCACATGCTCGTAGAGTGAAAAGAGAATGTCGGATAAAAACTTCAGCAGGCCTGATAAAAAAAATATTAAGCAAAAAGGGCCCAGATGGCTACCATGAGGTACACCAGAGTTAATACGGAGTTTCATAAAAATAAGTTCTTGAAATTTCATATATTGTAATCGGTCATGAGGGCAGGAGCTAGGCCACTTTACTAAGCCAGCAATCCCGAACTACTGTAGCTTGGAGCAATCATTTGGCCATACGATTTGCTAAAGTATGTGTAGCCTGCGTCAACTTAACAACCTTAATATTCAAAACGATAGAATAGGCCAAAGGAAAGATCGTATTTGTTCTGCACACCTGATCAAAACAGTCAAAGGAAGAAGGTAAAGGGACGTTTTTGCTTTCGAGCACAAAACTAGCATTGAATAAATCATTTCTCGATATGGTTATATCTTCAGCAGACTTTGTTTGAGTCACACCCGGTAAGGATCGGATGATGGAATACTAGCTGGACTGAAACTTCTTGATAGTCGTCAGCAAAACAAAATTGAAATCTGTGGAAAATGGAAGATGTAACGAATTGTCTTTCGCTTCATGTTAACAAAGGCAAGAAAAGATTTTGAATCATGCAATATACTTTCACCTGTAATTTTAATGTCTTCTCATATTGCTTCTTTTGACACAACATGTAATTTTTTAGCAATTATATCGTATTCTTCTTTAATGTAATCGCTAGCGTCGGCTTTATTTTCAATTTGTAAACTCATAAAGGTTATCAATTTCTGATAACGGTTCCCTTCTTGTCTATAAATTAGCATAGACAACGCATATCGGCTCGAATGCTTATCAAAGCAGAGAATAATTGATACGGGAAACTCGATCGTTTTGCGGAATAAGCCTCCGAAAGCAGAATCAACATGGAATTGTTTTTGCGAGATGGTTAAAATTTGAAAAAAATTTTAATTCACTAAGTGGTTTCGAATGTATGCACTGATTCTCATCAGACATCAGCTCACAGTGCATACTTGACTGATGTGACCACTTGGAATGTGATGTCATTAATTTTTATTTACGTTAGTTGTTACAAATTTTAACAATCTCGACTTATATTCAACGAAATTATTTACTCATAAAGGTTATCAATTTGTGATCACGGTTCCCTTATTGCCTATAAATTAACATAGACAACGTTTATCGGCTCTAATGCTTATCAAAGCAGAGAATAATTGATACGGGAAACTCGATCGTTTTTTAAGTACAAATCTTTCGATCCCGTCAAACACTATTGTATAAAGTTATACTACGTCCATCATCAAGGCATGGATCCGTGAAAATATTTGTCCAATCGATATTGTCGAAAAAATTGTGGATGCTATCGTAATCAGCATTAAGGAAAACGTATACAATTGTATTATTCTAAGTTTTGAACATATTCAAATCTGGAGTGAACAGCTCAGCTGTGAGTGTGGAATGGTAAATGCTTTTGGTAAAAAGATTTTCTGCGACATTAGTCGAACTAGCCACAACATCATTATAAACAAAATTAAACGTAGCCAATTTATATTTCGGTTGGGTATTAGAGGAACTAGCTGCTGGAAATCACAACCACACAAAGTACTTACAAGGTTCAAATCAAAAAACTTAAGTGGGTAAATACGGCTGCGGATACATTATTTGAAACACTTGTAGCTTACTAACCACAGCCCAATTTGTCAATACATCCTTCGATAAAACTCATTCCCTTTAGGCAATTCAATGGCAATTGAGGGGCGTAAAAGGTTAGCCAATGCTACCTCGAAAAAGATAAAAGGACAAAATAAAGTCCTGGAAATACCTATATTTCGAGCGGACACGTAATTAGATACATACAAATTATTTTAAAATTCATTTAATTAAGCAAATATAAATTGCAAAAAATATCAACAACGTGTTGGGAAACGTTTTTGTTTCAGAATCTCTTGCGCGCGGTTCGGCATTGTCCATATAACACTCAAGCATCTCTCCACAGGTATGGATGCCCATCTTTTTTTCACTGCTTTGAACAACTGGTTCCTTTTTGTGAAATTTTTTAACAATAGAAAGACTCTTTTCAGCCCATGGCAACGTGATATTTCCGAAGGTGTCGAAGTACTTTTTCTTGGTTAGTATTCCTTCTAAACGTTGCATTACACCGAACCGAACCACACCGAACCGACACTGGACCACGACCTCTAAACAATGAGGGGGGCACCTACGTGTTTAAAAACGGTTGAACTCTAATAAGGCACGCATTCCTTACTTCTTGGTCGCCTTAAAGTCTCCTACCATCCGGGCCAATACAATTTATTTTTGTTTTGAGGCTCCTAAGATTGAACCACCACTCATAAAATTCCCCTGTGAGCTCCACTTTTTTCTTCCGATTAGTTGCCGTTACTATATCTGGCTATCCTGCCATGTAGTTCGGCTTTCACAAGACGTCTTTTGACTGTTCTCATTTAAATATCACTACTTTTGACATTTGATCTGTTTCGGCCCCGTTTTGATGTGTGAACAATTTGTCTATCCATACTATGAGTTGTCTTTCAGGCTCTTTTAATCGGAGGAATATCTTAAGTAATGCTGTAGCTTTCCACGTGTTTTATTGCTCTATAAACCATTTTCGTGGAACAATCTAGGTGGCTGGCAATTTGTTGATATGACAAGCCTAATCCTCTCATGAGTGCATTCTTTTGCCTAACTAGAGGAGTGCAACTCTCAACCTTTCCCATCATTATTGCTATTAAAACCACTTTTTAAAATTTTGTAATTCACGTTTAAACTACAAGCTCTATTGCAAGATTAAGTTCTAAATTTAAGACAAGTTCACACAAAGGAAAAACTTGCGATACGGGATCAGTGATTAGTAAATATAAATAATTGTTGCCTAATTCTAGAGCCACTAGAGTTCTTTATGATTTATTCTTATTGTCTTTTTGCTTTTCGATGAGCGAATGCATCTTGATCAACAAAATTCGTATTGAGTTTTTTCGCTACAGAATAGGAAAATTTATAATAGAAGCCATACATAAAATAAACCAAATCCATAAAATAGTTGCATCTTACATATCTTAAATTTATTTCATTCGTTTGTTAAATATTTTAGAAATATATTTACATTGTGCGCCTGCTAGTTTTATCATTTATCGACTAGAATAAAATGGATTTAAATACAACTTCATGTAGAAATTTTCACTTAAAACCAAAATCACAGTATATGTACGAATACTTCTGCTGAAACAAATTGGATTACCCCGTTTCGATCGAAATGATGGATATAAAGCAAGGTATTAAGCTTAAGGCTATAACATAGATCACACAGGCCTGGGTCAGCAAATTCTATACCCTCATCTAAATCGACAATACAACCGAAGTCCGATCCTAGCCTCTCTCAGCAACTTTATTCACCGATGCCAATCACGAGCCGTGGTTATCCAATAAAGCATCTTTAAGTCCCAAGCTTCCTGGTTCTACATCGTGCTTTCAATACAAACAAGGTCTCCTCCGCTGTCTTTTTCGATAAAATATGCCACAAACGATTTCCCGAGTACTTCACTCACTCTGAACGAAGGGTTTTTGTACAGTTTGTTCGAATGTTCCCATGTTGTCAATGACATCTACGTAGCCAGTATCTGGCTGAATTTGTTGAATATAGTCCCTGTTGTTGACGTGCCAGATTTCTGGATTGGTGTTTTGAACCAAGTCGAAGAGGAGGTAGGCCAGATCTTCATTGGTCTGGAGAGCAATCTGTCTACTGCTATATGGGTTTTACGTTGTTCACGGTTACCCTACAAAGCTATTTCGACTCTGGGTATGCTTTCGTAGGTAGCTTGAAGTTCTTCATATAGGTGTTATAATATGATGTTTAATTCACGATATTTTTCCAGTGGCTGCATAAAAGCTGGTCAACCTTTGATTTACTTGGGGTGAATTCACAATGATATTTTCCGATTATGCGTTTAGCGTATGAAACGATAGTAATAAATGAAACAATAGTAATGTGATCTACTATGTTACGAGTAGTAAGTAGTAAAGTCGACTTCACAAATTGAGTATGCACAATGCTCTTGAATTTCCCGGGCGATTTCTTCTCTTGCTTCTTCACTTAGAATGCACCTTTATATTTTCAATCATTGTCCATGTGTTGTCCGTGGCTAGTGCATTGCCACTTTAATTGAATATGTCACAAATGCCTGTTGAATTTAGGCCGCAGTCGGATTCCACGCATTTTTCAAATGTCTCTCCCTATCAACAGCATCTTAAAATGCTTAAAAGCGTGTCACCATTTCCGTCTTTGAATATTTAATTACATTAAAATACCCTCCAAAAGCCGTATATCGAACGTTAAAATCTTTCTAGAAAATATTTGATAAGAATCTCATTCAATAACCAATATCTAGAGAAAATAATATTTATTTTGAAATTTTTTATTCGTAATGCTCATTCATTTTAGTGAAAACAAATCTATACATAAATTATAACCGAACGAACTTGGTTCATATTATCACTGTAAATTACACGAATTTACATAATACGACCTAGGAAAGTCTTTTATGCTCCAATTTTTTCTTGTGTGGATTGTGACTGATTGTCTTGTACTTGTTGTTGTGGCTCATTGGCGCATTCAAGGCATGGGAACCTCTGCAGGAGTGCTGCTCGGTATTTAGGATGGCTAGAGAGATTCAAAAAATTCTATAACTTTAAAACCGTGGAAATGAGATATTCGATCTTACCTGATACCGTAGACAATTGGATTGTACACAGCATTGCACTTAGCGAACACTGATCCCCATATCGTTCCCAATGGAGAAAGTTTCATTGTCTGGAAAATACCACTGTAGTTGATGATCAAATATGGAGTCCATGCCATGAACCAGAGGGAGATAGTCACCAAAGCGACCTTTGCCAATTTGGCCTCAGCACTCTTGTTGGCATCTTCAGCTGATCGCAGAGACGCAACATTCATCTTCTTCGCTTGTTCGCGCATTGCCTTCTCATGGTTGGAGACAGCCTTAATGATATAGTAGTAAGAGTAGATGATGAGGAAGAGTGGAGTGTAGTAGACAAAGATCGAGTAGATAAGGATATATGACCTGCTGACCCAGTCTTGTGTGAGGTAGTCAGTTCCGCATGCAGTCATATTACCTTCTGGAACATATCGATTCCATCCGAACAATGGAGCAATGGTCCAAACTGTTGCGAAGAGCCAGATGCAAGAGACACGAGCAAGAGCTGCACCATTTGTCAATGGCTTTCCAGCGATACCCTTTACAATGACGTTGTACCGATCGAAGGCGATCATGGTCATGGACCAGATCGATGCGCATCCAAACAGAGAGCCGAACATAGCATATAGCTGGCACATTAGCGGTCCAAGTACCCATGTTTCATGATAGCAATTGACAATCATAGCTGGAGACATGCAGCACATCATCAAAAAGTCAGAGATGGCCAGATTGACGACGAATAAGTTCGATGGTGTCCTGAGTGACTTCGTGGTTGTAAAGATGTAGATAACGGTAAAGTTGCCGGTAATCGAGATCACTCCAATCATGAACATCACGAAGCCGAGAATTCCGTGCCATAGCGGATTCATCGGCGGAAATTGATACCAGTAAGGATCAATGTATTGTTGCATATCGGGGGTGACCATGTCGACAACCGTCAAGTTTCCACCGGAATAAGCTTGGAACGAAGGTCCACTTATTTGTTGAAACGCCATTTTTAAGGTGCGTAGGTTCCACGAAATAAAAGTAAGCACACAACCTGCGACAACTGCAATAATTTCACGTATTCCATATTCATTCACCACCGTATTTTCGCACAAATATATTTACCTGTTACTACTGAAGAAAAACGATATGAATATCGAACTACTTCAGTCTAGAATCAAACAAATCTAAAACTTCGAAACGAAGGCACCAGGACAAGGCGTAGTTGCTTCTGGGAAGCTACTGTGACTACATTTCTTGTTATTCTCTCTTATATAGTCGTTCTTCAACACAATGGGTTAATCTAATTTGCAGTCATAATTGTACTTTGCGTATCACTAATTGAAACACATAGGTAGCGAGAAATATGGAATATGATTTCCATTCTCGGAACAAATAATACCATACATATGTGGCAATGTGTATCGACTTTTTCAATATAAAATCTATCACTCAAAATAGTTGTTTTAATATAAATATTGGATTATGCGTTGTGGTTGCATACATTACATATACAAATTGTATGTATACAGTGCGTAAAACTACGTACTTTAAATCTATATAGTACAGTTTATTTTTAGAATTTTTTGGAGAAAATTTAAAGTATATAATGTTCAGTTTACAGGGATTAACTTAAAGTTACAAAAATAGGTAAGATATTTAATTAAATTTAACAAGCAATGCTTATTTTGTAGTCGTGAGCTAATTTGGCTATTATTTGCTATTTACTGCTATACGTTATACTGTTGCGTTTCCCACTGAAAACACGCTTCGTGGATTCGTGATATCTGCGTTCACGAAATTAAACAGTATATTTTCCGCTTTTAAACACACTTTTATGCAAAACGATAATTGTCAAAACTAAATCTTTCCACTGCACAATTCACTAAACTCGCGTACGCACTTTAACGGTCGCACAAATATCACTATCACTCGCTTTCAAATTACTTCGCAGAAAAATTTACTCGTTACGCTTCTTCGAAAGACTGATTGCCAAGTCTCACACCAGAGATATTTATGTTCCCTCGGGCACTTTCAGGATGGTCGATTGCATGTTCTAGGCTATTCTGGACTTCTCTCGCTTTATGAGAATTCTTTTATACTTACAGGTGCCTTGGCTACTGAGCGTTTCTTATCGGCTTTTAACATCGAATTAACTATGGTATTTATACATAAAACTTTTTCATAACTGTCGAGGAACTAGAGGAGAAGCTTCCATTTTGCCATTCAACCTTTCATCAATACTCACATGACATCGGGAAGTTGAGCCAATGGGTTCCTCACCAAAGTTGGTAATGTAATTGCACGTAGATAGTGTATATGTACTCTTCCCTGGTCTCACGTCTGAAAAATGAACAATTTTTGAACCAGATAAAAACTGGACAAAGGAGACACTCCGAAACACCAGATTGAAGTTGGACTTCATTAATGTGAGGTGATGCTCAAGGTATGAAGGGATATGAAGGGTTTAGTCTACTATGAGCATTTAAACCCTAACCAAGCGGTAGCCAACGAGATTTGCTACAAACTGCTTTAGCGGCTCAAGTCAGAACTGAAAGGAAAACGACCACGTCTCCTTTTAAGATGAAAAGTCTTCAAGAAAACGCTCGGCCACAAACAGTGAGAACGACCTCACAGATGCTGCAAGAGATTGTGAGATGCGAAATTATGACATACCATCATATTCACTGAACATGGCGTCATCGAATTATTACTTGTTCCGCAGTCTACAAAATTGTCTGGATGGAAAAAATACGGATTCTATAGACAAAGTCAGAACCGTACTTGAAGAATATTTGTCACTGCGAAGTGAATTTTATTAACGGAATATTCAAAGTCTGCCAGATAAACGAAAAATATTGTAGAAAATTATGGAGAAGATATCTTAGATTGAAAATAGTTTTATGTATCTTAATTTTGTAAACTAAATGAAGTATAAGAAACTGCTTAATTTATGGAATAGCCCAAAATTTTGTTCTGTATGTTTGGTTGAAATTTTTATGAGTTTTGCATTGAACGCCTTAGTTCGATATAACCATTTCTGATTGAGCAGGATCGCAATAGTTACAAATTAAAATTAACGACGCTCGCTCCAATTGCATTAATTATTTGGCAACACATTGGACTCAGCGGATTTTGCCGCATTTTCATTTTTGCATTTTGATTGACAGATACCAGTTCAATGTGCGGATATTTTTTTTACAACATATTCTGCATTTTGTAAATTAGCTGCATTTTTGAATATATATATCTTAAATACTATGGACCTAACTTGACCAATTATAGCTAGCAACTTTAAGCATGTGATTCATGTGATTCTCACATTCTTTGAATGGAGAAAAACCTATAATAAGATTAAATCACACTAAAAATCGATAGAAAGACTATTATCGAACGAAAGTCAAGTATAAGTATATCTACACATTTCACACATGCCAATATAATCGGGGAATGTGAAATAATAGAATTATCATACTTGTCTTGAAAAGGCTTGAAAAAAATTAATCTTTTCACATTGGTGCGTGACTTACAAACAGAGGATGGATAGTAGATTCTTCTGTATTTAATAGTAGACATATATTACCTTATTTTTTACACTTCATTCCTTCACAATTACACTTGAAGAGCCTTCAGCATATTTCGCATTCGATGTGTCTTACTTTCCAAGAGTGCCTGCTCCAAAACATCAATAATGTGGACTAAATTATTAGGATCGGTTTGAATGAGTATCTGTTTCGCTGTTTCATATTTCTGTTTAGACGCTTCGCGTTTCGCGCCGAGTATACTACGATTTTCACTAATTTGTTCCGTATCCAAGTGCAATTTTATGATAATAATTGGCGTAGCTTGATACAAAAGACTTCTAGAAGCAATCTAAAAAAAAGTCGTACAATTAGCAATAACCATAAAATATATTTTTGGGCTTTACTTTTCCATCAAGCCTCCACTCTAAATCACGGAATCGAAACTCTCTTGGACTTGCCGATTTGAAAATGTTTTCAACAAAATTCCGTTTGCTCGAAACAAACTGCCACAATATAGATATGTGATCCAATGAGAATCCAGAGGTTTTGAGGTTTTCAAATTCGCCTTCAGTTACCTGTAAATACAAGCTCTTCGTAAAAAAATCGATTTTTCACTTATGTATTAAAAAAATAATATTTTACTTTGGGGAGTACTTTTTATACATGTATTATAAATGTTTCTATAAAATAAATAAATAATAAAATTTTCACTCACTCATAAGCGAATATTAAGAAAAAGATCTGGCTTAAAAATCGCTTGTTTTGCAGCATATACTGTCTAAAAAATTTATTTTTTTTATGGGATTCTTTGAGGTACTGCCATTAAGCGAAGTTTAGTGAATGTTGCTTGTTTTTAGCTCAAAGAAAAAACCTCAACGGAAACTGAATAATCAAATATGGAAAATAATTGTTTTGAAAGGCTAAATATAGCATATAAAGAATACTTTTCGAAACTAATAAAATGCGACTTTCAGACAAAACAGTACGATCGCTAGATTTAAAATTTTATTCTACGAGCATTGAGTCTATACCAAATTGCAATTTTGAATCAAAACATCAAAAAAACTATGAACTCATTTTACTTATTCGTAAGTAATATATCAATTATTCTTTTAAATTTGAGAAGGAGAAATTTGATTTATAGAAATTTAATTATCATAAAGATATTTTTCTGTGCGATCTTAACAACTCCTAGAATCTGGTTATTAAATTTATGTCATTCCTCATTCATACTCCAATTTTTTTCTTTCAGAATTTGTTTATCTATCTGCGTAATTAGAGCTTCAAAAACACGTTTCATTAATTTCAGCCTTCATATAAGCAACATATAAACCTTGTTAATTTTAAATGAAAGATCTAATATGTAACATGGTTGGCAGTTTTACTTACATTTGCTTTTGTAGCATCGATGAGTAAACACACTAACGCTTCTATTGTTGGTTGCACTAAATCTGTTGATGTATTTAATTTTTCTAAAGAAGACAATCATCAATAAACACACCAAATTAAAACATTTAACAATTACTTGCAACTGCAGAATATTTTTTTTCGTTTGGACCATTGTTCAAGTAATCAATTGCTAGTTTACATAATTCAACCACAGCTGTTTTAAACAAATAACAGTGAGAATACACTGTATTTTCATTATGCTCAAAATATTCTCAGGTTAATATACCTTCTGAAGATTTTTCTCGTAACACTTTTAAATGTTCACGTTGCTCGTTTCTTACCAGCAAAACAGCCATGTTCGTTTTTAATTAGTTCACCTTGAAAGTAGAGGGGTAATGTCTAAAATATGGTTTTAAAAGATAATACTAGACACAAAATATAACAGTAAAACTAGTTGATTTTCTTTTGCAATTGTAAATTTTTTAAGTATATATATATATATATATATATATATATATATATATATATATATATATATATATATATATATATATATATATATATATATATATATATATATATATATATATATATATATATATATATATATATATATATATATATATATATATATATATAATTTTTAAGTATATATGTATATATATATATATATATATATATATATATATATATATAATTTTAAAGTATATATATATATATATATATATATATATATATATATATATATAATTTTTAAGTATATATATAGTAAGTATATATATATATATATAATTAAATTGAATCAATCTTCTTTTTCCTTGTTTATCGATTGATTCCTTTTGAAGTATTAATATATCAACAAACTTATGTCTATCTTAACTTCTATGAGAAAAGAATATCTTTGAATTAAATCTTTGATTTCGAAAGCTAAAAACTCGTATCTGGTAAATTCAACTAGGCAAGGCGTTTATATTTCCAGCTTCTTAAACATACCTTTTGGAAGCTCTTATCGTTGTATTAGAAACTACATTAAATAATCATTCTAAATACATCTATGTTAGAAATTAAATATGTTTTGACAAACTTTGTTTAAGACAAAGAGAAAGGCCCTTCGGTTGGCTGAAATGTACACACAGTATGCCTGAGCCACGGTGGACCAGCTTCTGTTGGTCAAACGTTATGAGTTTGTCACACGTCGCTGCTAATTTCAATTGCATTTATGAATCGATTGGCTTAACTCAAAATGGTTATGGTTAAAAACACATATCCTTATCTGCGATTTGTCTAGTTTCCAGTCCTTCTCTCGGCAACGAAAAAATTTAAGCCTTTTTGTTTCGTATCAAATCCCTGCCACCCGGTAAAGTAATCTCACGAAAGCCCTTGTCGGGTCTAGAGGTTGAAGCTGGTAGAGAGCTTCACTCACGATCCGGTGTTATTTGTAAATGGGTTTCAAAAATCACTATTTTGCCTATCCTTAATCTCAACTAGAACAAATGAGATGAACATAAATGGTGGAAAAGTTTCTATATCTGCTTTACTTAGATATTAAAATACTTCGCAAGAAACACTTAATTAGTTCCTACGAAACTAATATGCACCGTCCATTTAAACAAAATCTTTAGAACATGATGTCTCTATGATTTCAGACACTTCTCCGATTATCAAACTCAAACTCATGTTCAGGAGAACTTTAATGCATGTTTTAAGCAATTAAAAGTTTAAATAAATCATTTTTTAGTTGAATTTCAATTCTGAGCCCAGTAATTTTATAGAGGCCTCTTACAAATCACCCTTTGGTCTTATGTTTTATATGTATATACTATTATTGTTAGTTTATTATAAATTTATTTTCCTACTTTTCAGTAGCTAACATATAAATATTATTCCATTTTTTACTGTTTATAACTACAACTCACCGAATGCAATATAAACAGCTGTCACAGTCGGCTGCCAAAAAATTTACATACGTTCCATGGCATGCGTATCAGCTGACCGACATATGTTATTCGTATTTAACATATTCAGCGCAGTATAAAATATTCAGCTGAATTTGTCTGACATTAGGCGCGTTTTTTTGCTCCTCTATCCAGCGGAGAGTAGAATGAGAGTAGAGTAGACGCATTGAAAACAACAACACTCCTACACCAGTGAATTCACTGGTGTAGGAGTGTTGTTGTTGTTTTCAATGCGTCTACTCTACTCTCATTCTACTCTCCGCTGGATAGAGGAGCAAAAAAACGCGCCTATTCTATAGCAATCTGTCAAAGAACCTAAACAAACGAGCGTCATCGAAGTTCGTTGATTTCTACAAGTCATTGGAAAATATAACTAATATGGACTTTGGCGAGATATTGGAACCAACATCCCGCGCGTTTTGGGATGGACTGTCGGAGCTTGAAGAGGATGGGAGACCTGTTCCTAAGTAAGTAATGCAGCTAATGACCGCTATGCTTGCAAGTTTTATTGCATGGCGGCTTGAATAAAATTGTTAATATTTTCGAAGCAAACAATGCTCCGATAGGATTGTATAATTTTCTAATTGTGCTGTTAATAATCCTTCGAATCGAATCAAATGTCTCTTGTTTTTCACTTGAGATACATGTATATTAATTTTGAGATTTCATAGCTAAATAACTTTAAAAAAGGGCCTAGTCTATTTTCTTATTTCAATTACAACACGGCCAGTGTCAAAAACCTTATTTATAATCCAGTTAAAATCAGCAAATCGAAAGAAAAATAAATATTTGTATGTTAAATTTTTATGCAGGCTCGAATGGCAATGGCTCACAGAAGACGGCAAAGAATCGTATCCGAAAGAAATCGAACTTTTTGTTGTTATCGAAGGATCACGAATATCTGACTTCGCAAACAAGGCAATTCTTAAGGATAAGACACCGACTTGTAAGTTGATTGGTGGCTCCGGCGCAATTTATATGCTATCAGGCTCGAAAATCGTTTATGTTTCTGAAGAAAACGACTTGAATTTGAGTGGCATAGCCACCGAGTTACTAGAACAATGGCTTCAAATCGCGAAAAATGTTATTACCATATCGATACAGCCACAAGTCTTGTACAAAGGAACCGATTGGAGTGAAATAAAAAATTTTGTATTCATACGCGGCATTAATTCGACAGTTGAAAATATAAAGGAACTAGAAGCTCCGAATTTTGTTACGGGTGTCAGTGCTGGAGGTATGTAGTAATTTTCGTAAGATTGTTTAGTTGAAAATGATTTTGATTCGTTTTGCAGCTGCATACTGGAGATATTATAAAAATCTATCAGCATCCTCCTATATAGCGTATATAGACTCTGAAGATTTAGATTCCGCTTCGACTGGACCGATTTTACAATTGCTTCAAGCAATGAATCTACCTTGCGATAAGAAATATGTTGCCAGAGTAAAAGAACAATCAAATTTGTACATGTAACTTACTAAGGCTGACATAAAGTATGTTAATAACACATAGGTATTTTCTTGCGGGTATAATGTATACAAAAGCTTTCATTTTCCAAGGATATTATTTTGAATTTGTGACCACAACACGAAATTTAGTATATAGATCAACTTAATTCAAAAAACTATGTTGAAATAAAAGTATGAAATTCCACAATATTCTTGTCTCATATATATTGTGATTAAATTATGTGAAGTTTCTTATTCATTTAATTGGCTTGATATTTTTTCACACAAGTTATTCAGTTAAAATATCAAGTCAATAGAAGAAATTATCTTTGAACCGAATTACAACTATAGGTTGCATTCTAAACTTATTCTGAAATGTAACATTCTCTGTAAAATCTTAGGCTCTACATTCGTCCACAATACATTTCACAACTTTCCTTGGAAATTGATAGTAAGGTTTGAAAGTACATTATCAGTAACAATGGGATGTACAAAGATGCTTTACTGGAGGCGTGGAATGAATTTATTTCGAATCAAACAGAAAACCTCGCCTTTTTGAGATTGTAAGTAGTTACAGTCGCGATTACAACTGAATATTAAAAAGAATTATTGCTTTAATTATTTTACTGCGTGTGGACTCTTTGAGTTATAGGTTTTTTCTTTTTCATTTGTTAAGGAATTCGACAGGACTCCCGCCGGTAATATTCATTCCGCGCCATCGAAAAAATGCAGAGCTTGAAGCGACGTCTGTGAATTTATTGATTATAAGAATGTTCGTAGTGTTAGGACCAAAGATAGTGATATAAAGCTCTCCTCCATAATCGAGTCTGATGATATTGTCTGCCAAACAGAAATCTGGCTGTCTGGGAATATGCAGTGCAATGAAATTTCACTTCTCCGCGCTGTCTTTCGCAGGGATCGGGACCGACCTACCTGTAAGCTTTCGTTAGTAGCCCCGTACTGATCTATGAACGTTTCATTGTGGAAGCCAATAGCCGTTTCCCTTTTGCCTTTGTACTTTTATGTGGCTACTTTAATATGCCATCGTTGGATTGGGATGACAGTTTTTCGAGTATTTTGCCTGCAAACAATATTTCACTCGTTTCTTCTTCCGTTCTGTCCCTTCACTCACTTTTTCCAATTCAACGTACTTAATGCTAACAAGATCCTCGATCTTGTTCTAACTTCTTCCTTTTGCTTGGGTGCCTCTCTATCTCCCTATGTGCACCCTGATCCTCAACATCTTCCTTTCTTTATGGAATTAATTTTGAACCCCTCGTCTAAAGATAAATCCACTTCTACTCTCCGTTTCAATTCTAAAATGGAAAATTATTCCGCTTTGCTCAACGAAATAAATGGCACTAGTCCGACTTAATCTCCTGTCGTACTCCTTCCTATCAATGTACCGTCCGTTGTTCATCGTCGATGTCACAATTGCTTAAAACATCCCTTAAAACTTCCTCTGGCTCTTCTTCTGTTTTCACTGTTGCAGAAACGCTACAAGGACTTACACCACTACTTGGATTGAAAAATGAATAGAATTGCGTTACTTAGAAATATTACACATGCATACAGCAGCACGAAGATCGTTTCTTGCTATGGTGTTTAAAATAAATGGAAAATGACTCAAATCATAGTAATTCGGTTTTATTCACGTCTTTTACAATTCAGTTTTTACATTTGTTTACATATAGAGATTCGACCAAATTTCAAATAATACCTTAATGTTATCAATTTCATCTTTTTTCTTAAATATGTTTTCATTTTGTTCAACCAACAGTAATAATTACAATATCATCTTAGATTTTTGATGTGAAAAACAAACTCTAACATTGAATATATGTTTGCTCAATAAACTGCAAGTGTTGATAATTTAGAAGAGAGCATTGATTTCAGAGTCAGTTCGTATATGATCAAACAAACAAGAGTTAAATAGCAATGAGTGTAAACTAAGCGACTTTTAACAAAATAGTAATTTGCCATATACGCTTTCATTAAGACATAACTGAAAAATAGCTTAACATTTTTGTTAACAATTTTCGACAGAGCAGTGTTTTTCTTCATATTTTCGTGATAAAAATCCCTTTTTGGTGTACATTAAAGCATGGCTCCAAATAGCACAACAACTTAAGAGTATGTTGACTTATTCTTTTTGCAAATGACTGTATCTTACCGCTTCGGTAAAACTCGCGACAAGAAATTACGAGAGGACTTCTTGTAATAATTTAAAATTTGTTATGATAATAGATTTTGCAATAGTACAATATACAAAAAAAGATTTCAACGAGCAAATTATACATATCTTAAATTTAAGCCATGTAAATAAACATATTTATATCATCATCATCACGTCTCATATACTTGTGTTCGATCAGCCACTCCAGTTGTTCTTTTATCATTTTCTTCGATGGAAGGAACATATTTTTTAGAATATCTATAAGTTCGGCCTGTAATTATTCATATGGCGTTTCGTTTAGAAAATACAATTAAAGAAATATTTGTGTAAGATATAAAGTAGCAACAACTAGTTACTCAGCGTACAAAAATTATGTTTCAAGTGTTGTTGTTGCTCTTACTGTGAATAACATCTATACTATGTTTGTTATTTGCATAATTTACCTGCAATGCGGCATTGTTTAAACGTTTTCTCATCTTCATTATCTTAATTATCGCTTCTTGTGTTCGTAATATCCGAAGTTGAACTATGGATTGGTTATCTTCCTGCTGTGATCGTTCGGTGCTCAATTGCAAACGCCCAATCAGATTAAACTAGCAATATAACTCCCGTCATTCAACTATATGAGAAAACATTCGAAATTTCGTCACTTACCTTTCCTCTTCGTTGTGGTTTTCCATTTTTAATTATAGCGAATTCTTGATTAATCCAAAATAATGTATTTTCAGCGAAATCTTTTGGTGCTAGACATATGGGATCCATTAGAAGCAATTGACGTTTAAGTTTTGGATACGCAACTAATGACCACAGAGTCCTTCGTAGTTCAGGATCTAAAAACAAACTTGTCAATCCTGTTATTATCACTTGGACAGTTCAAACTTACCTGGCAGTTCAGTGGCTAAACGCAAATTCTCATAAGATACTTTCTCCATGGGCCGTTGGTTCCATGCAAATAATACAGCCATTTGAAATGTCGTGACGTCCAAATCAAAACGACCCACATTATTCACAAACGTGATAGTTCCGTTGCTCATGTGATGATACCATTGTAATTTTCTTCCGGAATGTTTTTTCTTATAAAATTCTTCTACATCGGGAATATAATCTTCTAATTCTAATGGTAAACTAACTGATACACGCTCTGAACATCGCGCCCAAGCACCAGCATTTAAAATTTTTATGTTGATAGCATCGTGACGTGATGTAGACGATCGAAATTGAGTATTTAGATCTTCGCTTACCTAATGGATAAAATTAAGATAATGTCAGTAAGTATTGTTCTAGCTTTAAAATATATTTTTATGTTTTCCAATAAAAGTTTCCCAGAATAAATAAATTATTATACTATTATAGCGATAAAAACACATTAAAATGAACTCAGCAGCTGGCGGTCAGACCCTACGGAGCATAAACGTCTCAACTAGCTATTTGCTTAAATGCTTTCCCAGAGGTGAGTGGATACGCTTTTTAGGCGTTCCTCTGCAATATTTCCTTATGTTATAACTATAGTTTATAATCTAACTAAACGTGGAGACTTGTACCGTAATCCCATTGCACCTTCGCACGTGATCCCGTTGCTATATTAAGTTTGGGATAATAACCCAGCTATTATAGGTTCTTAATTCACAGTCAGCGGTTATATGTAGAATAGTGACCATATTAACAGTTACAATTTATCGCTGTCTTTGAAATATTTGAGGCATGATTTGTGCAATAAATTATTTTAAGACCATTCGAAATTAGTGGCTCTAAAATAATGCAGTCAACAAAAACCTTTGTCGAGTCTGGTTGTAGAAGTTGGTAGAGACTTCATTCACAATTAATATATACCATATAAAGTGATATGTTCCCCGCCTAACCTTACTCTGATTTGACTCAGGTATTAACCCACAACTAGGTTAATCCGTAGCGCGGTGTAATATCATGGCTGGATTTGAGTCATGGATCATAAGCTAGCTACTATTTCTCTACCTACTCAGCCACTCAAGCTTCATAGCTTTAAGGTTTCATTAATTTTTTTTTAAATATCATTAGAAAGAATTAGATCAGAAATATCATAAGAAAATACTCTCTTTAGATTACTTACTTTAATATCTTGGAACATTCTTGCTAATTTATTAACATAGTCTGCGGGCATGCCAACTTCTCTCAACCATTCAACCATATCCTCTTCTTTCTCACTATCAGCACTTGAGTCCAGAATCAGCCTGCGAGTAAAATTCACTTATAATTAAGAGGACTTTGGTCGAATGCAATTACCATAAAAAATTACCTTCTTGTCAAATGAACCTTATGGTAGCGCATGAAAACATCTTTATTACTGACGTACTTTAAAACGAGTAGGACGTCTTTGAGACGCGATTCAATCTGTTCACTCGTCAAACGTTTACTTAAAGGTGTACGCCGCAATAGCATATCACAATAGTTTGCTAATAATTCTGGGCATTTGCTTTCGGGTGCAGTCACTTTCGTTCCACGGGCAGTTATAGCAGTAGGTAATTCGAGCTAATTCAATGGAAATCGAAATATAATTGTTGAATTTACTTTTCCAATCTCAACGAAAATATAATAGTGCATTTGGAATTAATTCAAACTACTCACCTTAAACACTGTAGTATCGTTAACAACTGTTTTAAATGCTTTATCTCTAGCTGTTAAAAATCTCGGGTCATCACTGAACGCGTCTTTGACGAGTTTACTAAATCTTCGGAACAATTCAAGCAGGCGTTCGACATATTTCTCCGAGTCCTGTGTAATAACGTCGGCCGCCGAAAGCATGTCCGCCAAACCTGCTGAGACAATATGGCTCTCCAAGTCCTCGAGCATTGGGTCGACTCCACTCTGGACGCGATCCAGGAGCCTAAACATTAAATTTAGTCTATCGGTTTCGCCACCTTTAATTAACGGCGGGCACTCTGCTAGGAGTGTTGTCAAATGGTCACCAATCAGAACATTCACACAACACTGTGCCAGAGGATGAAAACTGCTCGGCTCCAAGTAACGTTGAGCTCGGGCTTCTTCCTCGCGTAGTTTTGTATCGGCATAGCGCATAAAAACCTGTACACCATTTAGCTGCTGCTGTTCGTTCGCTTTAAGGCGATAGAATGCTGCTGTGGCATTCAGATAGGCTGCCTCGAAATTATCTCTATATATTTCTAACTTATCCTCGGCATTCGAGCACAAATTTACGTAGCTTTCACGGACGCCGATTACTAACTGCGAATCGAAAGCATCTCCATTTCGCTCTGCATGGACTATTTTCATGGCCGCATCTTGCAGACGATCTTTAATCTCCTTAAAAATATGCTGATTCCAGGAATCTAGCATCAATTTGCGCACGATACTCTCTTCGCTCAACGGTTTCTTCTGTGCGTTACTTGATGATGACGTGTGGTTCGAAGAGGACCCCTTGCCTTGCATGGCATTCTCTAGTTGCCGGAATGGTAAGGGCAAATAATTGCTTTGGGTGAAGAACTTACGCCACTCGATAATGTATGTTTTTAGTAGAGCCTGGTCTTCACGCTGCACCAAAACTCTCTTCTGAGCTTGCACTATGAACTCCACTATATCGTCCCGCAAGCATTCATAAATTTTCACCGACCCTTTTTCATCCCACAAACAAACTAAATGCACACTGTAAAACAGATCTTGCCATTCGGGCTGCGTAACTGTCTCCTGTTTCAGTAGTTTCAAGACAATTGGACGTTTATGGGGCCATACATCCTCGAAGGAACGTTGCTCCTTTCCCTGCAAAGTTTGCTTCAGCTGTTGTTTTACTAAATTCATTAATTCAAATTTATATCGCTTTACCTTCAGCATTTTAATTGTAGCTTAAAATAGAGGCACTATCGCATTTGCGTACAGATAGCTTATGAGGCGCACATACAAAATAATACTCGTAGCAAAGTACAAAGTAAATGCGAATGCATAAACTAATTTGCAAATTTTGACAGTTCTGTTTGCCGAGTTTTAAGGTTAGTACGCTGCCGAGCCTGAATTCCTGTCCCCCTTTAAAATGCATGGGAAAAGAGTGACGGAATTCCGGACCTGAATTTTTTTTCAGGTCACTTGAGAAAATCGGTACGCTGCCCGTCCTGAAACGTTGCCTGAAAAGTGTCAGAATTTCAGTGTTGCTTTTCGCTCGTAGGTGGCTCTGCAGCACAAGTGGAGAGTTTTTTCAGGCACGAGGTGCCTGAATTAAATGGTCTGCTATTTATTTGGTCACGGAAAGCAATCATTTTGGCCATTTTGACCGCGCGTCAAATTTGAATTTTGTTTGAAAATTTGAATTTTGTTTGAAAATTTGAAATTTGTTGTACGTCGGAACTTTCTGTCTTCTAATTTTATGCGTAGGATAGTTCGTGCAGAACTTGAAGCAATGATTTTCCAGCACATTTGGTTTTTTTGGCAGATACGTTTGCTAGGAAGCACTTTAATTAGCTGGTTGGTTAATTGAATTAGTGCGACGTTATAAAAGATCTGTTCGCGTACTTCAGCAAACTGCAGCAGTAACATAATTTGGCAGCTGGCTTCTTTTTGCTGCAAAATTTGGCTTGAAGCAATTATGCGAATCTATTTGAATATATTATAATAGATTCAGGTACGCGAACAGACCTAAAGTTTTCAACACCGCATGTGTACGCGATATGAAATGCATGGATGGAAATTATGTATTCGTGTGAAGGAAATATATATCAAATAAACAATTATTAAATAGATTACATAATTGTTTTACTTCGAAAAACTACGCCTATTTTCATTCAGTCTAATTGAATTTAAAGTGAAAGTAGTTTTTAAAATTTGCTACTAGAACTTGGTTTCTTTCATAAACTTTGGTTTGGTTCATAATATAGCAGTATGATGAGGCAGCAAACCTGAATGAATTTAAAATTGAAGAGCTGAAAGAAGCATTGATGGAATAGTAACATAGTATTTCACATACAGTTGGTAGATTGTAAAGGTTATTTTCAAAGAAAGCTAATTTCTAAATCCCATGCCGCCAAAGTTGAGAGCAATTAACTGTCACTTTGTAATATTCTACACTTCTCTACACGAAAATTTTTCCGTGTAGAAATAAATAGCACAACGAGTGTCCGGAATTCAGGCTCGCCAGCGTACTAACCTTTAGGTTAAAAGCCTTTTGACGTGCAGAGGTATTCAAGTGCTGATGTGTTATTGAGAACTGACGACAGTAACTTATTAAGCACCCTGTATGAAGAAATTGCAACCACTTCCAGAAATTCATTGCACAAGTAACGGCTATTGTTTTTGGTGAGACTTGGTGAGACTGGCAGAATAAAAATCCTATTTGTCCTATCATAGTGTAAAAATTACAATTAACTTTGCTATTTCTCCAAGAATGAACTTCTAGCCTCTGGAGAATTCTATAGATAGGACACAACAGTAGTGAGAAGCTATATATTTCAATAGTATAACTTTTCAAGAACAGTGCTTTAAATGCGTAAGTTGAAAAGAATTGCACAAAATATTTCATTGTGTTGATACTTATTTCAAAATACAAGTTGCTATATTCCTATTGATTCAATATATTAATAGGTTTTTATGTGGAATTATTTACGTTGGATTTCTTACTGCGAAATTTTGGAATACGGGAATTCCAAAACATACGAGATTATGTTCATTCGATTCCGAACAAAATATTGAAATATTCAAGCATGGTTTTTTATGCATCAAGACCAGTGTCCTACAATTGTTCATTCACAGCATATTCAATTCATTCGAAAAATATATATATACTTGAAAATTTATGGCTACAAATAATTTCCAAGAACTGTAACTGCTCAATTTTAAGTATACCTCTTTACAAAAACTTAAAACAATCATTATTTTATTACGCAAATGTGAATGGAAAACCTCCAGTAAAATTCTTACCCAAATAGCATAAGCTCAACTTTCCCCATCTGATTTCTGTTAATTTAGTCAATTTAATTATTAGTATTCGAAAACCCGTGGTTCCTACACAAAAACTCAATTCTTAAAAAAAGGATATTATTTGAATTTCAAATTTGTTAGTTAGTGTTTCACTCACTTCACATCTGGCATTGCCATGCTACGCCATTTTCATTTTGAAGAGTTCCTGTCAACCGTCAACCATTGCAGCGGAGTTGAGAGACGTCCTGTCGTTGTCGTTCCGCTTTTATTTTCGCGTTTTGACTTAAAAGTGCTGTTTACGGACATATATAGGATTTAATTTATGCATTGTAAGCCTATTCGCTTTTCGATAAACATCTGAATAAAGCAAAGTGGCGATTAGAAGTGTAAATCCGCATGGTTTTTCACGTGGTGAAGTGAAGAAGTCAATCGCTGCTGAGCTGGGCTTCGATGTTCCAGGTATTGGTTCGCTTGAGTGATCTGACGGGTACATCGCTGCTCGAGTACTATTCATAAATTCATGGAAGTTTTGTTGATGTTCGGAGTGTGTGAAGTGTGCTAAACTCAGGCTGGATTTGTTTTGATACAGGTGCATAGAAAAAGTATCTGAGCAGGTAAGGATAGTTTTGTAAGAATGAAAATTGCAAAAGATTCGTAGAGGTTAAAATGGTGTCGAAGCGAATTGAGTTTGTCGGTGCGGTAGAGAGGCAGATGCGATGATTAAGTTTTTGCGAGAAATGTCAAAATGATCACCTGTTTGATACGAAAAGCCGCAAATATGGAAGAATGAATGTATATGTGATAGGAGGAAGTAAGCCAGGGTGTAGAAGAGTATGATAATCTGAAACAAAAGCCAAACCGAAGAGTTGTGGAAGGAATTTTTTCAGTAAATGTATGCACGTACGGAAGAAATTTGTGTAAATATTTATGACCTTGACCAATTGTTATGTCAGGAGCAGATGTATCTCCCCATTCGAATAGATATTCTATCTTCCTTTGTTTTTAGATATTGTTACGTTACTGTTTCAATAGGCTTTGTGACTGAGTTACTGTTCAATTCAACCACTAAAAGGAATTGTGCTTGTATATTTTTCCATGGTAACCAATTAAAGCTCTATTTTTTAGTTACCTGAGTCTCATTTATGAGAATTAAGTATGGATTACATTCCAAATAAATTTATAATTTCATATTCTAAAAACCAGAATTTGATACAAATCTAGCTGAGTTACATTTTTAGTATTTTGCTGTCTTCGCCCTAAAGAAGATTAATCACGTCTGGAGGACCTCGAAGTATGTCCTACGTTTGCGTAAAAAATGATTAGAATTGCGTGCCTAGCATTAGAAAAGAAACAATGAATGCATGTAGCATAGTTTGCTGTTCAACGACTTTAGCAATTATTTTTCGATGCAATCTGAATTTCACGGAATTGAAAGATATACTTATGTCACGATCTTATAGTACGTGTGAAGTCAGAATGAGCTTTAATTTTTTATTTATTGTATTGTATTGCTTGAATTGTTTCCTGGAAACCAATGGTACTAAAACTCATAAAGTAAAAGCAATCCCACGACAACCCTCGTACGGGTCTAGGGGTTGAAGCTGGTAGAGAGCTTCGTTACAATTTTTTTTTAATCATTGTGGATACAAGTGTTGAGTGATTAGTTCCACGACTCACTTTACCCCTGATTTAAATCAGGTACCTATTCAGAGCTAGGTGAACTCAAAGCTTGGTATGCATGCGGACCCTCGTCCGAACCTGGATTCGAACCAGGGACCCCACACGCAAGAAGCCAGTGCTCTACCCACTAGGCTACTCAAGCGCTCATATTTGCTAAGAAAAGAAGAAAATATTTAGATACATATATATGTTTCCATATTTAATGCTTTTGAAAGGCGTAGGAGCAGAAAGAAGAGAACTTCCTGTTTATCTGAAGTGCCGAAAATTGGGTACGTTATTTGAGATGATATTTACCCTGCTCCAGAAATCGGTCTACTTTTCGTTCAATTCAGATCTATCTTTGGCTCGTTGAACCAGTGTTAGCACCGCCGATGCTTTGACAGCGAGTATGAGCTGATTACTCCATCCACCGTTTCTTGATCGCCTCATTTTATTTCCACTTGGCTAGAGTATTTTGCATGCTCATCTTGTCGCTGTGAATATCGATGCCGAAAATCACCACATGATGATAACTATGGGTGCAGTATACACTGATTAATTCTAAAGTGATACATGCAAAGCACGGGCTTACGAAGGATCCGCGAGCTGTTGACGCCTACTGGCTTTTACATTTATTTATTTTTAATTACTTAATTTTCGCTTCAACCTTCGTTGATTAGCACCACATTAACAAGTGGTCCCTTGCGTTCGCTGTTTGGCTACCCAACTCAGCTGCCTAAGCGTTGAAATTGCCACCGATTTGAAGAAGCAATAGCTCCAGAATCTTTCAGGTGATCAACTGGGAGAACCGTAACAGCTGTAGAAAACACGCCATTTACTTTCGCTCCAACGAAAACCTCTGACCGAGTATTTAGTTCTCCAAACGCAAGTGCTCGCAACAGTGTCATATTGTCGCTTGTTCGGATTTATCTCATGCCCAGAATCTGGTTTTTGTACGGTTCACTTATGAGAGTAAGTTGAGCCACTTACACTCTTGCCGTGTGTGCCAGCATATTTTAGGTAGTCAGAATGGTTCAAAGTTTCTTCCCTTGCAAACTAAGCGCTTCCTTAAAGGTTGGGCGTCTACTGTTACTGCTATATTTCTATATATGCTAAACTGTTAACTCGAAGTACCGTAAGTACATCTAATCTCATACATCTTATGTCTTCACTTTGTAATTTGGCTAGAGATAAGTAGGTTTATAATATAAATATCTTAATAATTTTGTCTAGAATGTAATTGTTGGAAGAAAAGTCCCAGTAGGATGAGGCAATGTCGTGTGGATTCCACTAGCAACTATGACTCTGATGTAGGAACAATATCGGAAACTGGTTACAATGAAGCGCGGATCACAAACAATACCTCATCGGAAGCTGCCGCTAGAGGGCTGTAATCAGCTGGTGTAAATCCAATGCTGTGCACTGCTTCATTAGATAAAGTAGTTATTGATTAATCAAGAATAAGACCCCCTCTGCCCACCTCGAGAACTCAGGCACAACCTTTCATAGGAAAGGTTCGAAGTCATTTTAATGGAAAGGTTCGCCATATAGCTCAAAAGCGGGTTCCATATTATGCACGCATATTCAATCAGAGGCCGCATCAGAGCGGCATGTAATGAATGACTTGGTAACCCATATGATTTTGTCTTAGTGGGAGTTGAAACGGATGTCGTGGTCCAACAATACGCCGATGTATATAATATGATTTACCCTATGCAATTCGATGTTGCTAAGGTAATATAGTGCGCGAAATAATTATAACATACAAACTATCACTAGGTATTTCTGAGAAAATGAATCGTCTCACACTATTTGTGATGATGTCATATTATTTTTGCGAGCGAACGCAATGTAACGGTACTTTAGGCTACTTGTTAATTTTTCGTTGTGGCGAGCTGGTGTTTAATTTTGTTCAGAAGCCCAAATTACTAGTGCGAAATAAATATAGCGGACAGTTGTGTGTGAAGTATGTTTTCTAGGTGTAAAATTGATAATTTGTCTAGATTTATAAGACTAGCTAGTTCACCAAGGTATACGCAGCCTACTAATAAAAATTAGCATTTACACGTGCAGTTTTTAAATCGCAATTTTTAAAATTACAGTTCGAATCAATAAAAATGCCAAGGGGGACAACATTGACTGCTGAAGAGCGAGCTAAAATTTTAGCTTACAGGGATTGCGGGACAACAATCAGAAGAATAACTGAAAAGTTGAACCGGGACAAAAGTACGGTGAATAATTTCTTGAAAAATCCCGAAAACTACGCCAAAATCAAGAGATCAGGTCGTCCTTCTCAAGTCAGTGAGAGGTCTAAAAGAGAGTTTAAACGGCTGGCTGTTAATAACAAGCTAAGTCCCTCACATATACGGTTTCAATTGAATCTTCCCATCACTACGCGAAGGGTTCAGCAGATTCTGAAGAATAGTGACAATGTTAAATATGGAAAACGCTTGCAAATACCAAGGCTTCTGTCACGTCATCAATCTGCACGTTTAGAATTTGCTGAACGGTATAAATTTTGGACAAATGAATGGGATTCTGTCATATTTAGTGATGAAAAAAATACAATTTAGACGGGCCTGATGTCTGCCATGGATATTGGAAAGATGTCAGTAAAGAACGGGAAACGTGTCTTAGAAGGAACTTTCAAGGAGATTCCCTCATTATATGGGCTGCATCCGGCTCTCGGGGAAAGTCTGAAATTTGTTTTATTTCACATAAAATGAACTCAGCTAAGTATGTTGAACTCTTGGACGACGTGCTTATCACTTTTGCAGAGGATTTACGGAGAGACGACTGGCTGTTTCAGCAAGACAACGCACCTATACACTCTGCGACGTTCACGAAACCTTTTTTTGAGTCCCGGAACATAGCGCTATTAAAGTGGCCTGCTATAAGCCCTGATTTGAACCCCATGGAAAATCTATGGTGTATCTTATCACAACCAGTATATTCACAAGGTCGTCAGTTTGACACCATATTAGAGCTAAAAACGGCCATTATAAAAGAATGGAATCAAATTGGAACATCTGTTCTTCAATCCCTAGTTAATTCCATGCCCCGTCGTTTATGCAAAGTGATACAAAATATGGGAAGCCCTATAGAATATTAAGATTTCCTTTGGTGTTAATTATTGTTTTTAATTTTTGAAATAAAATACTTTTAAACATTTTTATGTGATTTGTCCGTTTTAATTATTTCGTTCATGAATTTGAAATATTGTATTTTCCTGGCCTCAAAAAAATTAAATAGTTGAAGATATATTCCGCTGTTGCTTTATTATCATTGCATGAAACATAAAACTAAATTTTTATTTATTGAATTAGTATCTAACAAATAATTTTCCCGATATTCTCTTTGTCCGATATAATTATTTCGCGCGCTGTAGGTAGGTTAGATCCGCGGCTACCTCCTCCAGGCAGACTCGGGAGAAGAAATGTGCACTTGTGATACCACATTTCGTACAGTGCACAATCCCTATTAAGGTGAGAGTCACCCCGAGCTCTGGATGAATTTATTGAACCTCTTCAAGTCCACCGACGCTGCTTCGGTAAGACTTACGAAAAAGCCTGAGCCATGGGGCTTCTTCTAACAAGGGACGGGCATTCAAACAAGAGATGAAGAACTACTTCCTCTTCGCATCTACAGCTCCGGCAGAAGTCACTGCAAAAAGCATCCAAACAATGTCCAGTTAAAAGTACCACTGCCGCCGCCCTTACTAATTGCGACTAAAGTCTTCATAGCGTTCCTTAGGTGTCTTTTTTTGATGGACAGTTTAGATGCAGCCATCAGAATGCCAGTCAGAAAACTACAGGACACATCCGACAAAAGCATACCAGAGCAATGGTTCCTTTTTATTCGGGCTAGCACTAAGGCCACACTCCTCACACCATCGCGGGAGAATATGTAAGAAATGATTTAAATTCGCCGATATGTTCTAGATATATTTCCCTGATATGGCAATATCTACGTTATGTGCATACACTATTGCCTTGTACCGAACTTGACCAAGTTTCCTTAGAAGCTCATTTACTGTTAAATTCCAAAGCGAAAGAGACAAAACACCACCCTGGGCCGTGCCCATATTATCTACTCGCATGATGGCTGAGTAGCTGATTTGTAAGTGTGACTAACTGCGAATTTACATCCAGGCTTTGGGGAGCAATAAAAATCGCCCGAAGACTCACAAACATTATTGAACGCTCCCACGATGTCTAGAAATGCAGCCAGCGTGTACTCCTTGCAATCATGTTATTTTTCAGCTTGCGCTAATAAGGTGGTTATGTGTCGCTTTTTCAGCAGATTTAACGCTCGTATGAACATGCAGTGATTTTTAAATCAGACTAATGTTTCCAACCAGCAAAGAAAGAAATTCCTTGCATTTCGGTGATTTTTGTGCGGTATTTGTATCCAGCTACCATGTACTCTAGTATCGAGAGAAACATACAAAAGTGTTGAACTGTTATCTGTGAACACACTTCTGTTCTGGGACGCAACTTAACGACCCGTGCCTAAAGACAATCATTTGGATCAAGTTGAAATCCGAATATCTCCGCAGCTATAAAAGTATAATAATAAATCTGAAAATTTTGCATTCCAGCATATTTAGTCAATTTATTAAACATGCAGATGCTTCGGAAAAATGTCCTAGATTTTCCCGTTGGATGTAAAAATTCCCTAGATCTAGTGAAATATTTCCTAGGTTGGCATCTCTGGATCTGAGTGTTGTGCAAGGTATTTGTTCGAAGCCCTTACTACCTCCTAAAATCCAACCCCTCTCAAAAGTCTTTAATAGAAAGGAGCTAAGACAAATTTGTCTATAATCCTTTGGATTAGCGTGCGATGCATTAAAATATAAATACAACTCTCGCTTCTTGCCAACTAATAGAAATAAACGATAGTGGGGATTTTAAGCGAACAAAATATGTTTTCAAATGGTCCGCCGAAAAATTCCATAGGTAAAAAATGTCTCAAAGAAATAAAACACTTGTAGTTCTTCTATTGTAAGCACTATTAATTTTTAATTACTGAATTACTGTATTATTGCTTACATATCTTAATGGCGCCAATTAAGTATCTTCGAGCCGACACGTCACTCGAGATTTACTTTTTTGGTTTTCCTATCCTACTCCAGTCCTTCGATAGGATCAGTTGAGGTTGCCGTCTGTGGTACGTATGACTTGTGGACAGGGAGAAATCATGTTACCATAGCCAGCGGTTTAATTTTTAAATTAGCTAAATCAAACTACTTTCTCGGGTGAATAGTAAAAAAAGGAATTTACCGAAAACAATCTTTAATCGATGGATACGATATTCAGTATTCGGTACTTCCTACCTCAAGTGAACACATAAATATCCTATTTTTGGCTGTTCGTCGGGTTTAAAAACTCCTTTGTAACCGTTGATCGAATTGTCTGTGCAGATTTCTGTTTTGAACATGCAGCTTCTAACTAAAAAGATTTTGACACCAAATACTTATCAATAAATTTTGCAAATCTTCACTAAACATGTATTCTATTCATTGAACTTATTATAAAAATATTTTTTTACATCTATTTACAGGCAAAAAAAATATTTAAGAAACTAACTCGTTATAATGAGCTTGCAGATTCAACCAAACGAACAGACACTTATGTTTCTTAGAGATAAAACGTAATATTTACATATTTTTAATTTTGAAGAATATTTTCAAATCTAATCTTTCCCACAAGGGCTTGGGAAAATGCGATCGCCACATACAACGGTCCTGATCCACTTGAATTGTGGTACAACTATATTTGCTGGTATGACTATAATGTACGGATAGATCCTGAAAATAAATTTCGGGAAGCTCTCGAAAAATGTTTAACACTTTACGAGTATACAGAAGCATACAAACAAGACTTTCGAATGATTAAATTGTGGGCCAAATATGTAAGTAATAAAAACATTTGCGTACTTATATGGCCATTGGATTCTAAAATTATATCAATACACAGATTGACACACAATCGAATCCTCTGAATTTGTATCAAATATTGTACCAGAGAGGTGTAGGTACTAGATGCTCTGCATTTTATATAGGCTGGGCACATTACTATGACTCTGCGAATGCTTTTAAGCAAGCGGAGTCTGTCTATAACTTAGGATTTCAGGTAATTTTCAAAGTCTATTTTCATTGTCTAAGTTATTCGAAAAATATATTCTGAAAGGCTAAAGCGGAGCCTTACGATGAGCTGCAGGAAGCCCACACAAAGTTTCGTCTGTCATTGTCGCAGCGTATGCTTTACAATGACAATTCTTCAAAGAAACGCACTGCTAATCACCTAATCGAACAGCGGCAACATATAACAAACTTGAATCCCCCGAAAAAGATTAAAACCGATGTGACAGAAGTTGCAGCTGAAACACCTGGACCTTGTCCAAATACTTACGTAGAGCCTGAAGCACAGGCGAATGATCATACGCATATTCAAACTGAACAAGCACCAGCGCAGCCAAATCGTTCTCATCCTCAGCCAATGCCAGTCCAGTACATTCAAGCACCGCCACAATCCGTTCCTCAAAATTACGTTCAAACACCTCAAAGCGAGCCAAACTACAATCAAATGCAAGAGGCACCGCGAATCTACCACCAACCACAACAAAGTCATAGTGAAAGCTATGCACATTCACCGCCATCTCAAAGCACACATCAACCACAGCATCAAGACATCCAGCAACAAAACCATTTGCACACCCAGCACCAACTTCAGCAACCCGTGCAGCAGGTCCAGCAAACAAATCAGCAGTTTCAACATCCTCAGCCACAGCAACCAGTCCAACATTCATCAGCGCAGCCACAAACAGCACATACCGTACGATCTTACACTCATTTAGAGTCAGACCAGTGCAACTTGAAAAATAGCGCCTACGTAATTTCATCTTCATTGAACTACATATACAACGACACGCAGGACGATACTCATCCGCAAATGGTTGAATACGCGCTCGAAAATGTAAAACTGCCTCCGAATTTCGTAAGCTTTTGCAAGAACAATCATGAAAGCTGGAAGCCTCTACTGTTTCTCGAAGAACCCTTTGAACCGAACCGCAAATGTGTCTATCGTAAAGATATTGTTTATCCGGGAGGTGGTGTGGAATTCAGTCCAGAGGAAATTCGGTCGAGAAAGTGGATGAAAAAGTTACAAGACCAACGATGTAGTAGGTTGAACCAGCAACAGGTTGCATACCAGCAACAAGCAAACGTTGCTGCACAATCACATAATGCCTATAAGACTTATAGAGTGCAGCAACTAGAACACAATAACCAGCAGCACAACCATCAATTGGATAGCCAAAAATTCTACAAAAACGATGCTGAAGAGCAAATTGAAGCATCTACCATTCGATTCAGTAGCGACACAGGTAGTGGTACGAAAAATAAGACCATAACAATAAAGTTCAAACGGGATAAATCGGCGCCAAATTCGAATAGTTTTAGCAGTTCTATTAGTTATGGTGAGAAACACAACGCAAACTCACACTCCCAATCGTATAGTTCTGAACGTAATCAGCATCATGAATCTTTTGAGGAAACTAATGGTCAATTTTATCATAATGGCGAGGCTCACTACACTGGAGAACATGCCAAATCGAGTGGTAGCATAGACATTCCGCAGCAGCCATCGGTATCAACACCGAAAATAAAGAAAGTAAAAAAGGTGAAAATTGTCAGTAACTATGAAGTAGCAAGGAAGAATAGTAGTAACAACTTTCGCGACCAATATGACGATGCTAATTTACTGCTGTCGATCGCAAATATGCATTCAAACGAAGTCGCGCCCTCCGAAACAGCTAATGCAACGAACGATACGATAACATTAAATGATGACTCCTCTTCGAACACAGACTTTAATTCAGCATATTGCGAAAGCCCGTATCCGAATCGTTCAAACTGCTCGACACCGGTGCGCAAACTGTCCCAATCATATTCATCAAAGACATCGACTCCACTCTGTCGAAGTCTTAAGCGGCACACTTCAAACTTATCGGTACAAAACGAGGACTCGATGTGTTCATACGAGCAAAATAGTTTTTTCGCGACCGAGTATAGTGACGACTTAAAACAGAAACGGCTCGAGAAAGCTCTCGTCACAATTGAAACACACTTGGCGAAGTTGGCTATCGATCCGTTTAACTCAGAGCTGTGTAAAGCGTTCCTAACAAAAATTGAATTCCCAACTCGCGACTGCAACGAGCCTTATAAACTAGTGAACACGCCCATCCCAAAACTGGGGAGTGTCAAGACAACGAACTTGGCGGACGTAATGTATAATATTGAAAAGGAAGTAGGCCGTGGATCGTATGGCTCGGTGTACAAAGCAAATAATATGAGCACGGGACAAACGGTTGCTTTGAAATATCAAAAACCACCAAATATCTGGGAGATCTATATTTGTACAGAAGTTAACAAACGTATTACAAATTATGATATTGTAGGTTACAAATTATGTTTTGAGATATATGTATATTTCATAGTGATCATTAATTTCAGCTTCCTGGATTCATGGATTTGTCGACAGCGATTATTGCACCAAATGCTAGTATTCTCGTAACAGAGTTCTCTCCTTATGGTTCCTTGTTAGATATAAATAATAAAATAAGACAATCGACAAAAAAGGTAAGAATTATAGTTTAATAAAAATATGCGTTCCGATTTATTTACGACTTCATGTTGTAGGTTATGCATGAGAGCCTCGTCATGCATTTCAGCAGTCAAATATTGAACATAGTCAGCCACCTGCATTCCTGTAATATAATACATGCTGACATAAAACCAGACAACTTTTTGCTAATGAAAATGTAAGTTCATATATAATTTCAAATTCAAAAATAATTTCAAAAATGTCCCAATCTTCAGACCTAATTCAGATTCGCACGTTCCCTCACTAAGACTAATCGATTTTGGATGTGCAATAGATATGAACTTATTCCCGAACAAAACGGAATTCAAGAAGGTAACAAACGCACAATTTTTTTTATCCTTTTTGAATATAATATATTCAATGTAATAAATTTTTTTTGAATATATTATATAATTTTGAGTATACTAATTTTTTTTTTTTCGACACAGGTGATCCAAACAGATGGATTCACATGCATTGAAATGCAAGAGGGCCGTCACTGGTCTTACCAGACTGATTACTTTTGTGTTGCGGGGACAATACATGTGATGCTTTTCGGCGAGTATATGCAAGTGATTAAAAAATTCGGAGCGTGGGATATTAAACAGAAATTGCCAAGGTTTGTACAACTATTTTTACTTTGAAATTTTCAACAACCTGAATATAATAATGAAGTGCCCAGCATATCTACAAATGCACCAAAAATTAGCCATGAGCTCTTTAAAACTAAAATAGCCAATGTATTTCGGAATCAAGTTTTGTCCAGTAATAATGTTGACATCTGTGCAGAAAAAAATCACGACACGCTGAGTAGTCTGATTTGATGTAAATTAAGATGACAGTTGATTTACAGTTCAGAAACATACTTCTAAAAATCATATGAAATCAGCACATAAAATAAAAACTATTACACATAAAATCAGCTAAAAAATAATAATAAGTTAGGTATTGCCTTGAAAAATAATTTGATTAATGAACAACTAAACTATTATTTAAAAAAAATAGAAACAAATCATATTTTCTCATTTCTATTGCCAAAGCCACTTATTTAAAAAAATTAGTCAGGAACAAAGCGCGAATGGAATGCAAATATTCTAACTAGAGGAAAGACAAAAAAAACCTAGCTTCAATTAATGCTCTTCATTTAGTAAAAATACCGATGAAATACAAAACTTCTTTAATGGGTACTTTTGTGACATTAGGAAACGTATAGTTCAGCAAATAAATACTAATATTAGCAGAAATAATCAATTCATTTACCTTGATAGATGCTGACACTGACCCTACATTGATCCGGAAATAATATATATAATTGACAGGATGCATTGATTTTCAAGTCTGGCTTTGACGGCATCACAGTAGAATGCTTAGAAAGGAATAGAAGAAGAAAAATAACAGTAAACTATTGATTTTCTTTGCAAACTCAACTTTCCAAACATATACCCTCTCATAGATTTAGAAAAAGGCAATTGTCAGCACTATTCACAAGGAAAAAAATAAATCAGATATTAATAACTATCGATCAATATCTCTGATGTCTGCAAAAAAAGCTTTCCGTACTCCAAAATGGGCAGAGGTTGCTGAGGAGGTTGAACTTCAGATCGGCTGGTATACGTTTTGTGTTTCCGAATATTACTCTTGCTAGGGTTTCACCTGATTAATCTTGCTGGATGTTTCACCATCAAAAATAGCGGAAAATGTCGGCCCCAAATTCTTTGGTTTTCTTCAACTACCTTGGTCAAATGCTCATTTAATGCGTCGTCGGCCTCATTCCATCAGACTGAAGGTGAAGTGACTTTGTTCTCGTTTTTGGTATTCCTTCTAATTTGCACACTTCACCAAAACTTGGGACTCGAAATTTCGACTCTTATCTGGATGAAGCTCACGGAGTACATCTTACTAACCCAATGCGAGACGATCTGTTCTGCTACTGTTATTGCCTACAGGTTTGGAACGGTATACCGATATATCTTTCCATTCAGGATGCTCCGTAGACTCTTTCCACGCTAGCAGTGGTCGAATGTCATCGTCGGCTAGCTTATCGTCTCGAATCGCCTTCTGTAACCATCCTCCGGCGATTTCAGTTATCATCAACCGCACATCAGCGCATTGGCTTCTTTTCCTCGAGATGGTGGCAATATTTGCAGTTGGCTGGACAGGGACGACATTGGCGTTTCCGTGTATTCCTTTTTTTCGATTCATTCCATTGTATTAGTATGAGTGCATCCTGGAAATGGTTATGATTGCAGCATCATTAGCTCTGCGGTTCAACTTCTGATCTTCTATTGCCTTTGGCCATACCCGAACTCATATTTCCTTGATGCCGGTGTATATTCCTTCGACAATCCCAGCATCAAGGACTTCGCCAACTTACTCTGGAGTCTATCTTGCGCTTTGTCTTGTCTAATAACTCCGTCTTTCTCGCTTTCGGCAATCCCGTTGTAGATGTCCTCTTTCACCGCAATCCCAGCATCTAGGCGCACCTTTATGTGTTAACGCGATCAGGTCTACAGTTTTTCAAAGTTACTCCGTAAGCGTGGTTGTGTTACGGGTGTCATTTTTGGCTGCTTCAAATTTTAAGCTATAGACCAATGCATCTTTCACAGTCCGTTTTTCCTTTAGTCGAACTCCCTCTTGCAGTTCTTGGTTTTGCAATGCACTAATGAAGACTTCCGTGTCAGCCCGCTGTTCTAGGTCGTTTGCTGGGTTGGTCAATAGTACTAGCCTTTCAATTTCCTGCGCCAATTGCTGCAGAGTTCCGTCTGGTTTCTGCATGTGGCTACGAACATGCGACTTGTAGATAAGCTTCAGATGTTTGTCCTCGATTCGTATATCTGGTTTTTTTAATCAAACCTGCAAAGTTCGAATTCAGCTTAACTGGAACATTTTGAAGAACTTCGGCTGCTGGGCTTCGTAGCGCCAGAATCAGGATTGTTGCTCTTTCTCGCTCACTCCAGTTGAATTCGAATTGTGTTTTGTAGATTCTCCAAGCTGTTTGTCCATCAAATATTGGAACTTTTACGTTTCTCGATGTAGTGCTGTCGGCTGTTGAAATTGAGATTGATGTGCTAGTTACAAAATTGAGATTTATGTGTTTTTCAAGTTCAGAATAATTCACGAAAATTGTATATTATTTGACTGTTATTTAATTTCATCTCACTGTCTTTCACTTTTATTCAACAGTTTTTCAATTTTATCTCCATATTTTTCATTGTTTTCCTGTTATTTTCAATTTAGTCATTTCCGTAAATATTTCACTCCTGACACCAATTTTGCGCTTTTTATTAAAGGGAAAACACGCCGCTTTACACTCACCGTGTACATTAATTTCTACTTTTGGGTAAACTGGATACAAAAACTATCTGGCTGATCGAAAGCAAAAAGTGAGAATAGCTGGAAAACTAAGCTCCGAACTAACCCTCTTTTGGGTGTGGTAGCCCACAAGGAACAGATTATAAAGGGCCAGATAATATAATTTGCTGATGATTCTGTACTCTTTGTGGATGGAGACGATTGGAATATTGTGAAGTTGAAGGCTGAACTTAGCCTCACATTATTCAAAGACTGTGTAAATTTTAACCGTCTCACTCTTAATGTGAAAAAACTCATTATGTAAAGTTTGCTTTATCTTGCCGTGGTCTTCTCAAGGATATTGATATCAAAATGCTTTGCATATTTTGATTCAAATTATCATTGACCGCCATTAAATTGCGTGATTCAAACGAAATATTTAGGAATTATTATCTACTAACATTTGAATTGGGACATAAGTACAAAGTAACAGAGTATAATAAGAACGTTATACCTTTATGCTTTGAAGTTCGAGCCTCCCTAAACTTGCAAGCAAATGCGTCAATTCAGTCAATTGTGCAATATTCTATACTTGCTTGGAGTAGTGCTACACAAACTGTTCTTGAGCCTTTGATTGTTTCACATTGTTTCAAATATTACTAAAAAACGACGACGATTTGACTCTCAGCAACAGTTTGGACAGTTAAACGTTTTCCCAGTAGATCAAATTTGAAAATTAAACATTTCCATATAAACAATTAAAAACTTCTTAGCAAACAAAATACGAGCTAATAATTCTGCTAGAGGCTGTACAGAAGAAACTCTCTTGCTCCCAAATAAATTCATGCAGCTAGATTAATATTATTTCCCTTAAAATATACTTTATTAATTCATGATTTTTACTTTAATTTAACCTTCGCTTTTGGGATACATATTTCGTTAAATGGTAATGAAATTTGCAAATACCCAGAATTATTTTGTGTTTTTTAATGTACCTAGTTTGATTTTTTTAACGTTAAAATGTTAATTATTTTGTTAAAGTAATATTGCTTTTGATATTACCAACATTATAGGATTAATATTCTGGCTCCTCACCCTAAACACAAGATTTCTTGCCTTAAAAGCGGGAGCAGAGCTATAGGTTTCTAACTGTATTGCATAGTTATGCAATAAGTGCACTATTAAACAAACAAACATCAATTGCAACGATTTTGTACAAATTGTACCAGAACTTTGCGTTCAATGACAGTACATAAAATAGTTAAATTAATAACGTTAACTGTCTGCTGGGCAGTTGTCTACGAAATTTAAAACAAAAGATGTATTTTTAGCACAATAGCTTTATGAATGCTAAAAGTCCTATATTTTCGGTCAAACTTGAATTTAATTTTTTTAATCAACATTTTCCCTAGGTTTCATAAAAATAATTGATGCATTTCTCGGTTTCCAACAGGTATTTAAAGAAACACGTGTGGACTGATTTCTTCTCGAAAATGCTTAATATCAAAGATATTGATCATTTGCCTGATCTCATGGAACTGAAACTAATTCTTGACGACGAAGCCAGCAAAATGGATTCAGAACTACAAAGTCAAATTCGTGCTTTATCAAATCTCTTACACCGTCGTTAATTGAACGTTACAGAATTCTGATTGTTTCTTTTCAGTTAATTTTCAGTCTTTGTTAAAAAAAACCTATACGTAGTTGTTCTAACGAAAAGTATTTTTTTTTTTTTTCAATGAAACATGATTTTAACGATTAAGGTGACACTTTCTTTTTTAGAAATTAGTTTATGTATCTCACCGAATATACAGCTTTTATTTTCAAATCCTTATATTCTATTTGTTATTAGAATTTTTCCGCTTTAGTTCTAAGCTGCTCAACGTGATCATATCATCTCGCTAAAGAGATGTTTATTATTAGTGAAAGGAAACCAAAATTTATGCGCAATAAGTTTGTTTAGGAAACCGAAAACAAAATATTTAAAGGAATCAAATGAATTTTGTATAAGATAATCGAATATCTAATTTGCGTTTTGGCTGTTTACTGTGAAACAGCCTGAAACTTTTCTGTAAATTCAATAAGTAAAGTCGGATAGGTTTTGAATGACGAAGCAAAATTGAAAAACGTTCGGATATGTGGCTTCTTGTACATAATGAATTAAATATGAAATGTATTATTTTTTCATCTAATAAAATGATGAGAGCGAATTTTGTTGGTTTTTTATATTTTAGTTGATAGTTCAAAAGAACGTCTTTTCCCAAATAAGTATAGGCTTGAATAAGAACGAGTTAAGTCGATTCTAAAACCCTAGGCACAAAGCAACCTTAATTATTCATTTGTCATACAAAAATTGTTATTATTTATATTGTATGACAAATGAGCAATTTAAGTTGCCGTATTTTAAAGGTTTAAAAACGTGTGTTTGTTCGTGCACACAAAGAGTTTTTCCGCAACTCAAGGAATAGGAAAGTATACCTATTCTGGCATAAATTCTAAAAAAATTGTACAATTTTGATGAATTGTAACAGCATGCGTGGACGAACCCCCAACCGATTTCTCTAAATTATTCTTTTGCCCTAGATATGATATTGACTCATCGAAACTTGGCTGTGCAATGATATTAACTTTTTTTCCATGCATTAGGTTTTTGAGAAGATGGCGATTCATCCTTTATGATTTTTTTAAGATGCTGGATAATTTGCTGTTAAAATAAAGATAAAACATTGAAGTTTTAGAAATAAAAAGAATGGATACTTTAGAGCACAGTTCTTTTTTATTTTGTCAATTAGTAATAGAATGATATTCCCTTCCTTTCTATCACTTCAAGCATTCTAGTTGGCAGAGGTTTAAAAATATGTTAATATATTTTGCACTTAGATTGCACTCTTTAGTTCGTTCAGCGTTTTGTTTTACTCACCGTCACGGTAAACAGTACGTGACAGTTGACTCCAGACATTTTCAATTATATTAAGATCTGGCAATCTCGGTGGCTATTGTAACGCATTTAAGTTATGCTCAGTAAAATATTCCCTTACAATGTTCGGTTATGTACAATATAAGTGCTGCAAAAATCAATTTCATCATCATGATGAAATTCAAAATCTTCACCAGTAAAGTAAAGCAATCCCACGACAAGTAATTCTGACTCAATTCTCCAGGATCTTCTCACCTATAATTTTAATATAACTGCTTATCATTTTACCCGAAATAAACTCAATTGCTGTTTTTCCTTTCTGCAGCGATTTGCCTTACTATGCTATCTTAAAATTGCACGTACTTCCCGTAGACTTGGAGTACATGGTCGGTCTAGACATTTCTTTTCCCAAAATTTTCGGGATCTTTGATAAGGTTGATTACTACACATCGACTACTTTTAGTAATTTTAGCGATTTTTGCAGCACTTATATTGTCTTTTTTCAAATTTAATATTATTTTCACTTCATCCGTTGGCTCTTTTTCCTTGGCAGTAAAAAACACCCAAGCTCACCAAAAGAAATTTTAACCCTGCAAGATTTTAAAATCTGTATAATCTTTTTCTAATAGCCAATTACTAAATCTTTAAAAAAAAACTAGTTAAGGAGTAATGGAAGAATCCCTTTTTTCATTAAAATTACAATTAGGTACTTGGGGCTTTTCGTTTTTACAGTTTCTGAAACCAGAAAAATTGCGGGGTATCTGATCATTTTGCAGCAGAGTATTAGGTTCCACTAAACCTATATTAGACCTTTCAATTATTGCACAATTGTATAAAATTAATAAATCATATACTGGATTTAATGTATTCTGTCAAGTCTAATTAACTTTTTAAGGAACATGTAGATTTTTTATCTAGGAATATGTTGATTTTTTTAATCTAAATTGTAACTTGGATACATCTTTGTTTATCGAATAGCCAATTACCTCTAGAAAAAAAACATAAATTCTTTTGTTCAACCAAAAACGCAATTAAACGGTATTGGTTCAGCATATGAACGTTCTTATAAAAACTGTTTTTCTAGTAAATAACTAAAAAATTCACAAACAATAATACTATATAATTAATAAATACAGTCTGTTTAAAATAAATATTGAAATAATTGTCAGGTTAATTTTTTTATTCTTATGCGACAGATCGCAAACGAATGAAAAATTTCCATTTATATATTTGCACAGGAGTGGAGTTATTCTAATCGTACATGATTAATGTGTGTGCTTTTGTGCTTTGTTTGCTTTCTATTTTGTTTGTTTTCTTCTTTTTTGTATATTTTTGTTCAGCTGACGATCAAATTATTCTTACTGATCGTACCCGGTTGCTATTCAACAACCAAATATATGTTTAACTTACCATAAAACAATGAGAGGCTCGATGGTATCTAATGAAACTTTTTTCTATTCCTTCGTTTGTAAAAGATAATCGAATTTCAATGCTGAACACTATCACCATTTATTAAAAAAATATTCATTTATTGCAAAAGACCAATTTGATATAAGTTGCTTGAATAGAACATAAATCATTAACATAAATTCACTGGAAAATTAAAAAAACATTTGCCCAAATTACAAACCGAAATATTGACCACGATTTTGATATGGGAAACACCCAAAACATTTGAAAAATAAATTCAATCTAAAATAATAATTTAACAGAGATATAGAGCATGATAAATTTGATCCATCTATATTCGATGCGTATGTCATAATTTTGATATAAAATTTTTTAGGCAGTTGCAGAAACCATTCGGGGGCAGTTCGGAATACCACATGCAATTTTCGAAGTGTAGTCGGTGCGAACACGAGCCTCGTAGTAGTTGAACAATTCTGGTTTGCAACAGAATGCACACTGTTCAGAGCACGTTGGGCCGTTCAATGGTAGTTCTAGTTGCTTCCAAACCTTCTTCATATCACTTACAAGTGTATCGATCATCGGACGAGTGTGGAACGGAGTTGGAGCCAAACGAAGTTTTTCCTCGCCACGAGCAACAGTTGGATAGTTGATGGCTTGCACGTAATGACCATAATCTCGTATAAGTAGATCAGAAATGTGTGAACACTTGAGGGGATCTCCAAGCTAAAAAAAAAAAGCGAGAATATGATTTTATTATTTGATTCAAATTATTTTTAATTTCGTGAATTCGACTTACCTTTACTGGTATTATATGACTTGGCGTATGCTCAACAGGAAATCCCTCCCGTTGCAGTAGATTTCTTAAGTAGCGAACATTATCTTGATGGCGTGCTCTCAATTCTCTTCCCTCGTCAGAAGCCAAAATCTCAATAGACTTGTACGCGCCGCATAGAACAGTCGGAGGAAGTGAAGTCGTGAAAATAAATCCAGCAGCATACGAGCGAACGGTGTCAATCAAACGAGCACTTCCAGCTATGTAGCCACCGATGTTACCGAAGGCTTTTCCTAAAGTTCCCGATATGATGTCCATGTTATGAAGTTGATTATCACGTTCTCCTACGCCAGCACCATGTTCGCCGTACAAGCCAACGGCGTGCACTTCATCGACGAAAGCTAAGCCACCAAATTCATGAGTTATATCGCACAGCTCTTGCAAGGGACAAATGGCGCCAGTCATTGAATGAACCGTTTCGAAAGCCACAATTTTCGGGACATTTTTGTCGACTTTCGACAAGAGTTCCCGCAAATGAGCAGGGTCATTGTGACGGAAGATATGCTTAGGGACTTGACTATTGCGGATACCCTGAATCATTGACGCATGATTTCCAGAATCAGAGAAGATATGACAATTCGGCAGCAGCTTGGCCAAAGTGAACAAAGTCGAGTCGTTAGCAACGAAACAAGATGTAAACAGTAGAGCTGCTTCCTTCTTATGCAGTTCAGCTAATCGAGCTTCCAGACGTTCATGATACAACGAGTTTCCTGATATATTACGAGTACCACCAGCGCCAGCACCATGGTTTTCTAGTGCGACTGCTACCGCCTTCTTAACTTCTGGATGGCACGACATCCCAAGGTAATCGTTGGAGCACCAAACAGTTATCGGTTTCTCTCCATACGAATACTCCAAAGCATGCGGAAATTTTCCTTCACCAGCTAGGCGATTCACCTTCTTAAATACACGATAGGAATGGTCCTTTTTCTTCTTCATCAATTGCTCATGGAAAAATGTCTCGTATTGAAATGTATTTGCTTCCGAAGGAATTGGAATGTCCTGTATCTCCTCACGTACTTCTTTAATTAGCGACGTCTTTTTCAAATCAGCCAAGAAAGGACATTTCTTTTCCGATCCATTATCAGTCATATTTTCCTCGGCTGTTTTTAATGTGTTCATGTTACGAGCTTGCTGCACAGCAGCATCAATTAGGCCGCTAGTAACATTATCACTGCCATTCACGCCGCTAGCTCCACTATTATTGCCTGCCATTGAAGCAAGAGCCCGCGACATCACGGGACATTGAGTTCCATAGGCTTGAAGTAGTGCTGGAGCATAGTTGCGCACAAAAGTGGTACTAAGACGATTCAAGAACGGGCAAGGCATCTTCTTAATGCTGCTTACCGCACGAGCTGATGATGATAAGGCGTTAACTAGAAGCTGAAAAATAGAAAAAAATCAATTAAATAATTAAATGAGTCAAGTATCAACATGAAAAACACAATTTTTGGACAACTTTGTGTCTTAAAATACACTAATGCTTGCAGATATTGCAATGATTTAATTTTTAGGAAATTATAAGCACTAGAAAAATTTTGCAAAGTTTGGTATTAATTTCAAGCACTCAAAAGTTGAATTTTTCTACTGATATATTTAGAAGTCAAAAATCATTATTTGTTCTTCTAAAGCTCCGCGTAGGTGAATGACTTGAGCAATTATTCAAATGTAAATGTTTTTGAGCAATGAGTGACAAGAGAGGTAAATATATTCTAAAGAACAGAAAGAACTAAATTAAGTAAAGTTGCTTGAAACTTATGGTTTGAATAGAAAACACGTACATGGAAAAACACAGTTAGTATACAATGGTGGCTGATTGAGGAAAGTCAATCGGAAAAAAATATATAGGCACAGATTGTGCTTGCACAGTGTGGTACTTATAAATTTACAATAGATCGATTCCTTATTCACTCACACTGCGTCGACGATAAATAGACCAGGGTATCTCCCCCAAAATTATGTGTATAGGAGTAGGCACGAAGAAATGAAAATTTCTTCGTTTGTTTTGAATTGAATCTAACTTTTTTTTGCCAAACGAGACTAAAAATTTTTCGACACAAAATAATATCAAGCTACTGAAATTGGTATTAACAACATATTTGGCATTAATAACAAATTTTCGCTATTTACTGGCTTTGGGCTTTTCCTTCTAATAGCTTTTTAGGTACCCGATGCTCGTCTTTTCACTGTACGTAACCAGCCCATTGCTGCTTCTGCAGTCTGATGATTGTTTCGAGCCCAGGAGTGTCAAATGTTTTGTACATGTCGTGGGTGTACCTTATTCGCCATTGTTCGCTCTACCGGTTTGGTCCAATCATTTGCCCAAGACCCCACCTTTGGAAGGTGTTCAACATGTTTCACATCCATAGCACGCATAACACAGGTCGTGATAATGACTTCTAGACTTGGATTTGTGTTTTCCTTTGTTTTCCCAACACAATTCTCGATTCTCTTTTAAAGTTGGTCTTAGTGTTTAGATGGATCAAATCAATACTTAGATTGGTACGTTTTGTAAATTGTATTCATCATAAGTTTTATAAGCACTTCGGGAAATGAATTAAATTTTGACAGATTCTAGCAGGACATGTGATCAAAATCATTACAAAATTGTAACAAAAAATTTAAATAAAAATTATAAAAAAATTCACTCAGGTGGGATTTTAGACGCAAATGAGAATCAGCGAAATGAAAACGTCAAGCTCCTTCCGCTTCACCTCCGTTCTCTAAAAAACGCGAGTTAAGTTAATCAATCTTAGCCTGGTAGCATTGCAATGCATAACAACGATGAGTTTGATAGCCATATGTCATTTATTTTGTTTATAAGGGTCAGAAACAGAAGTTGGTTCAATAGTGTCTGGCGATTTCCAATATGGAAAAACAATTTCTTATTCTGAATTGTTCTGAAGCGTTATAAATGTTGAAGAAAGCTTTTGGCAAGTGTGTTATACCCAAAACAAGATCATTTTTATGGTACAAAAGCGTTAATTAAAAGAGGGTCGCGATGCTGTTGTCGACTTGCCTCGTTCTAGACAGACAATGTCAAATAATCAGAAAAATGTCGATATAAAGCCAAGAAATAAGTGCTCGATAATCATCGTTTCAGTCTCAGAGAGCTAGCTCGTGAATTAAACCAACATACCTCGTGAATTGGCTCGGACAATTGTGGTGTTTTGGGCAGAGACGCGTAGCAATCCGATTCGTTCTAAAATACCTCAATTTTTCTTCATATGGAGCATCGTAATCGAGTCTATGAATACATTCTAACGAGTGAATTTGGGCCCAACATTCATCGAATGCGTCATTATGGGTGATGAGACTTGGGTCTATGAATATGACATGCAAACTAGCCAGCAATCGTCGGAATGGCACTTATTAAACGAGCCGAAACTCGAAACACCGAGGCATAAACGGTCCAAAATTGAGATTCTTATCACTGTTTTTTTTTTTATATTCGAGGAATTGTTTGGATTCCCTTCCGGAGGATCAAACAATGAACAAAGAATATTACTTGGGTGTTATGATGCATTTGATAGCGAGCATTTGAAAAAATAGCAGATCTTTACGAGAACAATTCATGAATTTTGCACCATGACAAAGCCATCATAGTGACGGAATTTTTTAATGAAAACACCATGAATATAGATTTGGCTCATCTTTGCACAGCTTCAATGGCCGCTTCGAGGATGCCATTTTAGCTCCATTTTAGACATAAAGACGAAATTGCTGAAGGAACCCAAAGCAATTTCGGAAATAACTTCAAAAAATGAATGAATGATTCGATTGTTCGTTGGAAGAAGTGTATCGCTTCAAATGATAGTCTATTTTGAAGAAGACTCAATAAAATTGGATGTATAATTGATATTTTGTGTCTTATTGAATCATTCCCGAAACTTATTTGTCAGAATGCGTGTAAATTCGTCCATATTTTCTAAATTAGATTCGTCATGAGCTATATTTTACCTATTTGTTGGGATGCTGAAGTGCAGCATTATTTTATTCAGTACGGTTAGGTCAATACTTTAACATTTTTGCTTAAAGTTCACACAAATCTGGTAGTCATCGGCGCTAAACTTCCAGTATATCTCGTACACTTGTTTCACTGTGAAAAGTCGATCAGTCGTTCATCGTCCAGACCTATAGCCTCCTTGGTACTCTCTAATGGCATGGTCAGTGTAGACTTTAATTTTATTTTTCAATATTTTCGGAAATATTTTCTAGGATGTACAAAGTAGCGATATGCTTATTTAATTTTGGCACCGTAGTTTATCTTTTGCTATCTCAGCCAATTTCATTAATTTTTACATGTAGGTTAAATGAATGCGAGTGTGGACGACTCACTTTACCTGTTGCTAAATTCAAATACCTATTCAGAGCTAGGTAAACTAAAAGCTCGGTCAAAGATCGTCCGAATCTCGTTTCGAACCAGGGACTCCACACACTAGAAGCTAATGCTCTACCGACTGGGCTAGTAGGTTGCCGGTGCGTAAAACCTTGGTGGTCAGTTCCTGATACAGGAGAGAGTTCCTCAACCAATTATTAATTACCGGGCTGTAGAGCTGGTCAATGTAGAAGTGCAAAGTTATTCGTTTAAATATCTAAGGTTCTATCACAGCTGATTTCGAATAGGTATGTAGGTGGAGATGCATAGGTGAGTATTGGCCGAATGGATTCAGCTTGTGTCATTATGCCCATCTTTTTGACGAAAAGACGTTTAATGTACTGGAGAAGGGATTTAACTACTTTGATTCTACGTCGAACATACGATTAAATTTAGGGAATTCAAGACAACCTACTTCAAGGCAATGTAGCATTGAGTCAGGAGTAGTTTCGGAAATTCAAACTTTTTTTTTAAAATTTAGAATGGCTTGTGATCGCCAATACTTGGAGGAGTACCTAAGCACCAAAAGCTGTGTTTTGCTACTATTTGGCTGGATGCTCCATTCGTCAAAGTAACATTTAATGTTGACCAAGTAATATTCTAGACTCTTCGAATATTACCTCCTGTGTGTTAGAGTAATTTTCAATAAACAGTAAATATGGTGTAAAAAACACCCAGTGACTGAACCTTATAGCACTCCCGATATTACAGGCCCTTGGAGTGAAATCGCTCTATTGACGTTAGTATGGAACGCTTTAAGACGTTAGTAAGAAAGCTTACATCGCGTCGTCTTACTTTTTCCAGAAACCTGTATTTCATCACCTTTCATAAAAAACCTTCAAAACACACGGTATCGAAGACCTCCTCGATATCAAGGCACATACCTCCGTTGGTGTCGTTCACCTACTCAAGTGTGACACAATTTGATCTTGAGATAAACCAAATTGATAGTCGGGATGAAATTAGCGAGCTCATAATAGGTGGAAATCATTTTCAACCAAATTTTGTGAAGTTTTGATTGCATACCACTTACGTTGAGGATGAGTTGGCCCTATTCTTAGGCGCGGGGCTATGCGGAGCATGTAGTAACAATCAATAATCACGTTATATTATAATCAACATCGATGGAATATAAATAAACTACTATTGCTAGAGCCTTGAATATAAAATAATAGATACCGAACATACATAAGTGTTCAATTTATGATTTTTATATATTTTTCGTTTTAGGTACACATACAAATTATGGTGTATATAAGAAAAAGATTGATCCCGGATCAATGTTAATCTACACTTTTGATATTTTTACCTTATTTGGCAATATGTTCATATTTTTCATAAGAACAAATCAAACAGAATTCTAGGCTAATTCATTAAATTTTAAATAATTAATTGAATTTTAACATTAAATTTTAAATAATCAATTGAATTTGAATAAGACTTTTGGCGTTTTGATTCGCCATCACATGCCATTTTATAAAATTTAAACGAATGGAAATAGCATTATAGAAGTGTCGTTGGAATTGACGTTAAATGTACCCTCGCGCAGGTCAAAAGAGCAATGAATTCGCTTAAAACATAAATTGAGTCTCCAATAGTTTTAATACTTTCATTTTAAAGCAATGGCAAGTGATATTGCGTCAAACAAATAACTAAAAACGTGAGATAGCTACTTAAAAATTAATTTTATTGCTACTTAAAAGTTACTTCGTAATATGTAAGTGTGCACTTGATATTCCAGTCGATCAGACATAATTACACAGGTGCAATCTAATTTCAAATAAAAGTTAATAGGGTGGAAATAATTTCGAAGAGTACATTATATTAACACAACATTTTTTTAAAATAATTTTCTGCATTAAATAGCATGACTATTTCAATTATGGAAATAAACCTGCTCGTTTTGAGTGGTTGAATTGCAAGTACAGAGTCGAAATTACACAAAAACCAATTACTTAAACATACAATAATGTCATAAGATAAATGTTATTACGTTAAATGCCATCTAAAGACCTTAAAATACGAATTCAAGAAACATACAAAAACTACTAGAAACAAATAGAAAGTTCAAGGGGCATTTACACATTATAAGTGCTTTACTGAATAACCAACTGCTCTGAGCTCGCTCATGCAGCACTAAAACACTACTCACTTGGATCATGTTAGAAACATTCAATAGTTGCAAAATCACCGTCCACAAAAATTTCAAGTATGTCTCTACTTTGAATATTTATTTGGTTGCAATTAATTTATTTAAAAAAACAAGTTCAGTTTCACTGTAACAACTTCTCACTGGATACTGCACTTTTAGTACTCCCGTCTTGTTGATGTCACCGAATTGAAATAACTACCGGACACAAAATCAATCAATTTGTTGCAAAACTTTATCGGCAAATGGTAAGCTAAACGAATTCGAGAATGACTTGAAACGATTGGCGACTGAGCGTAGTATTTATTAGTAGACGAACTTATCGAAGTGCTCCATCGTACCTGGGAATGAAATTCAAATTTCAAGTTCGCTCACGGGTAGTAAGTTCATTAAGCTAGTACGCACGGTTTCGCGGTTGTTTTCGTACTGCTGATAGACGAGCCATACTTAAATTGCTAATGCTTGAATATTTTGGCCGTACGGGAAACTGGGACTCGATGTTGATCGAAGAAGATCCGTTTCTTAATTATTGTCAAATAGTCAGGAACGATTTCATTTTATAGTATTATCATTTTGCCGACTAAACATTGACGAAAATCTGCCTATCAAGTGCAAATAAATATTCCTAATTGCATCATTTTTTGTCATTTTCATGTATTCTAATCAATAAAATATTTACACAATCATTTTAAAGCGGCTGCATCGTTAATAATTTCGTTAAGGGGTTAGTCCACTGTTAAACTGCTCAAAATGAACTTTTTTTTCAAACAGCTACCAACAAAAAACTATTCAAGATATCGATTTGAAATTTTACGTACATCTTTAATAAAGCTGGGAGTTAACATTTCCATTAGATAAAATTGTTAGAAAACAAAATGGCGGCCGCTCCAATGGATCGCCGCAGCACCGCCGAAAAAAAAAGCAAATTGCGCCTCGTAAATTCCTGGACAAAATAAGCGTCTGTGAGCAAACTACTAAAAAGATTTCATTAGTTTTGAGTATAAAGGACTGCACGGGCCTAAATTTAGAACAAAAAAAAAATTTTTGACGATCTGGGAAACATTTTATTGATTAAAAAAATTTTTTTTATCAAGTTTTTTGATTCAAAAGTATACCACATTTTTTTTTATCGCTTTAGGGCTCTAAAGTTAGGCCCGTGCAGTGTTTTATACTCAAGACTAATGAAATATTTTTGATAATTTGTTCACTGATGCTTATTTTGTCCAGGAATTTACGAGGCGCAATTTGCTTTTTTTTTCGGCGGTGCTGCGGCGATCCATTGGGGCGGCCGCCATTTTGTTTTCTAATATTTTTTTCCAATGAAAATGTTAACTCTTAACTTCAATAAAGATGCATGTAAAATTTCAAATCGATATCTTGAGTGGTTTTTTTTTGGTAGCTGTTTAAAAAAAAAGTTCATTTGGAGCAGTTTAACAGTGGACTAACCCCTTAAGATGAGATTAGATAATACCTGTTTTTTTGTATATTTTTTCTTCAATGTCTAAGAATTTCAAAACTGCACAAAAGTTTAAGTAATTCATAAAACCTTATCGCAAAAAATATGTTTATGTACATTGCTTTGTGATCAAAATTCACACAATTTAGAAGATTCGGTATTTTTTTTTGATTATTTCGCTGAGAAAGATTAACTAAATATTCAAATAGTAACTTTTTAAGTTGAAGAATGTGTACATATAATTGATATACAGGTATTTTTGCATTGCAAAAATGTAATTTGTATGAAGTTGCATGAATCAAGTTTTATTTTCCTGGATTATGTGAGGATTATTCATTTAATTTTGGGGATTTATTGAAAGTTCAAAATAAGTGAATTATTTTTTGAACGGGAATAACGAGTGAATCATAAAAGCTATTCGTTGAATTGAAAATTTCCCCTGAGAATTTCCAGAATTTTATCCTCTTAAAATCAAGATATTTGCATATCAGATAAAAGGTAAAGAAAATAACGGTCAATGTACGAAGAAGAAATAAGGCCTCACGAAGACCAATTGTTCACCCTCTTGTGTGTTTGTGTGCTATATGTGGCAAGTTTCACACTAAAAAGTCTGGTAACAATAGCAAATAAGATCCTGCAATAATAAATGTAGGAACTGTGGAAGTAACCATGCTGCTAACTACAGACGTTGCCCAATTTTTCAATCTCTAAAAGAAAAAAATCATTCTGCCTTCAAATCGAGCTATACAGGCTCTGAATATTACAAACAATTGACCAGTCGTTATCCCAGAGATTTTTGCTCCCCCATCTCTAGTAACTCCTGGTATTAAATACCCCGTCACAATCAAACTAAATGCAAATGACTGCTCAAAACAATTCCAGCCACAAACTTTTTTCTATTTTGTCAACGCTATCATACAATTTGAATCGATTCATGACGACGATAAGAAGTATTATGCAAGAGCTACTTAAAAACCAATTTCTTATTAACAGTGAATGAACTCATTGAAGATCACCCATTGGAATGCGAATGGCATTGTCCAACATAAAGTGGAAATAGCCTACTTTAGATCAACTCATGAAATTGATTTGTCTCAAATCAATTTTACATCCCAGACTATATAGAGGTGGGTCTGCAGTACTCATATAAAAATATATGCTTCGACATGCTTTGGAAGAACTCAGCGAAGACTGGATCTAAGCAACGTCAATTTATCCAGTCGAATGAGATAGAAATTTCGCCCATCTATATTCCATCGAGACACAATATTTCAATAGCAATATTCGCAAGCTTCTTCTCATCGCTGGGAACCAAATCATCGTGGCTGGGCAATTCAACGCGAAACACACGTTTTGAGGGTCTCTACTCATATCACCTAGGGGCAAAACAATTTTCGAAATCTTGCAAACCTACGGCTTGAGACATATTTCAACCGGCCAGCTAAAGTATTGGCCGTCGTACATCAACATAATCTCGAAAATAATATTTCCCGACTCCCCCACAAGCATGACATACCACTTCGCTAGCTATAAGCAGCAAAACTAACTGAAATGCATTCACACGAATCTTTACAACTCAAATTTATAGGATCACCAAACAGATCGTCAGTAATGTAAGTAATGTTTTCAACGAACACGTCTTGGAGGCATTCGCCACCGTAACACTTAAAATTAAATTGCACCTCTAACCTCGGCAAATAGCCTTCTCTTCATCATTTAAAATTCTAGTATAAGACAAAAGACTGGCGCGAGGACATTGACAGCTGCACAGGTCACACCAAACTAAAAGACGGCTCAAAAAAATTCTAGAGAGCTCGGGCTGGTACTTGCGAAACACGACTAGAAAACGTTTAACTCGTCATTTTTACGATCTGCCAAAGATCTGCCAAAGGACGATAGACCAGAAGTGACGCAGCGAAAGCCACTGCCTTCGCAGCTCATCTTGAACAGGTTTTCACACCTATGACCACGGCCACATCCGACTTTCCATCTAATATCAATGCTTAGAGCTCACAACCAATCAAGATTTCGGCTGAGGTGCGAAATATTACTTCCCATGAAATCTGCTCTAAAAAATCTCTGGGAATTAATTGCCACCGATCATATTCTTTTAGCTTTCTAATCTCTTCATCGCTATCTTTCGAATCGCATATTTTCCTGAAGCATGAAAAACAGCCGTAATCATAATAATCCTTAAGACGAGTAAAGACTCTTCCCAAGTGTATTCATACAAACCTATAAGTCTTTTATTCAGAGTCTCCAAAATTTTCGAGAAAGCTCGGCTTAGAAATCTACTTCGAATACATGAAGATGTAAGAAAAATTCCAGAACAACAATTCAGGTTTCCAAGACATCACAGGACCATTCAATAGGTACATCGACTCACGTCAGATTTTAAAGTACCTTTCGAATTTAAGAAGGACTATTTAGCAGTTATTTAGACGTAACTCAAGTCTTCGACAAAGCTTGGCATGAAGGATTGATCTTCGAAATCAAATCAATGCTCGCAAAAGGCTTCCTTGAAATACTGTCCTTCTACCTAACCGACCACACATTCCAGGTTAGATACAAAAGTTATTCTAACGCCAAACATCCTACGCATGCTGGTGGACCTCAAGAAAATGTATTAGGAATTGTACTCCACACAAATTTTCATATGTGATTTCCCAATAAGTGACAAAACAACTACATCTGGCTTTTCAGAAGACGTCTTAATAGGTCAGCTGTTTTCGGCCCGTAAATATAAACCTCCCTCTTCCTTCGTAATTAACTGTCGTAATCAGCCATCGACCGGCTGTAGTTCAGAAATAATCATATTAGTGTTATTTGAATTTAACGAAGTTTGATTCCTCTGAGACTCAATCCGTTTTCAATATCGATTCGAAGGATATTTTGTTGATCTTCATAGGCTGGAAATTGATTTGATTGATCAAAGTATCAATTTTTATGATTTTCCACCTTCGTCTCTCTAGCTAATTTCAATAGCTTCTCAAAACATTGGGCACTTTCTCCGTACTTTGAAACGTGGCATCATCATTCTGTATCTTATTCAGTATACCTGGCATGACTCTACAAATCTTCATAGTCTTATTGAGGGGGAATCCTGAAATCTTATGGTCCTACACACGAAGCTGGGCCACATTAGAAGATTGTCATCTCTCTTTTTGGGAATCGATTACTCATTTTCGAAAATGGCATATGCAGATAAGGTCGACACATCTAAAGGAGGTTCGATATCCTGCAGTCGAAGCTTCGGGCCTTCGAAGCTTCGCAGTAGCATCTACGATTTTGTTCTCTTCCTACGTTTATATTTCTAAGCTGTAAAACTGTACATCCAAAGAAAGAAGGTAACGAGGTGAATCCGCAACAACGATGAGTTATATAATTTATACGATTACCTCAATCGTATTTATTCTGACAAAAATTTTGAGCTGATCAACTTGAGCATGTGAACGAGGCCCAAATGCCCCAAAAGAAAGTAAAATCGACCTTTAGGATAATCAAGGAAGCACTGGAAGATTAAATTGACGCAGCCAGTGGATTTAGTTACTTGAGGTTGTGGTCGTTTAATCGAGAGAATTGATGAGACCAAGGCTTGATATGGGCTATTAATGAAGATTTATTTCGATTTCATTGGGTTCTGTGAAATATTTCGTTTCAAATCATTAAATTATTTTAGCGGGAACTTTTATTTCCGGCAAAAATTATCAATTTCTGAACAGTAATATATTGCAGTGGGTTTCAAAAATGAGTATTCACTAATCAGTTAACCGTAAAAATTTTGGAATAAGGACCCCAGGGTCCTGTTCTACAGTTCATCTACGTCTAAGCACTTTTAGATTTCTGATGTTTGCCAATTTTCTCTTTTCGAATCGGTGGGTCATCCAAAGATTTTATCGAATTCATTTTCCCTTTAGAAGCTAGATAAATTTCTATGTTTTCACAGATCTCGATATTTCAAGGACAATCTGCCCTCTTATTCAATATCTATCGCTCTCCCCGAAATATTGATACCTGTCAAGAAATTGAAATACATCTAGTTTAAAAAAATGGTATTTTGGCCGAGCGAATCAGGTCATTTAAAGGGTTAGTCTTATTTTTATTGAATAAACAAATATTAAGTTAACTGATTAGTTTGAATTTTCACCTAATCAATCCCGTTCAACCAGCCCCGCTGCTACGAGGTCAGCACTATCAATCGCTGTCTTGCAGACTCAAAAACAGTTTCTTATGGTCGAATGTTGCATGCATGTCATTTATAAGAAGCTTAATTTTTTTTAAATAATTTGAATAGTTGATAAAAACAAAAATTAAAAAACATATAAAATTGTTTTATTTTATGTCCAGTCTTACGTAAGTGAATTGATGCGGTGTTTTTGTTACTGAGTTTAAGCATAATCATTTACTAAAACTCTTCAAAGCTTATGAATAATCAGCTCAAGAAAAGAAACAGAAATCTTAATTATGTTCATGAGATTATGATTTTAAAAAAAACTCTGTTTTGTAATTCAACTCTTCATTCATATAATGTTAATATATTTTTAATCGTGTTTTAAGAAATATTTTATTTAAGGCACATCCTATTTGTTTTTTGGTTTACAGTTTTTAGAGCATGTGATTAGATAACCAAATTTGCAATAACATTTATTTAATACACAGTATATTCACTTAGCATGATTTTTTTTAAATTTAGTAGCTATTATACTTTAACCTGCCGATTAGGGGTTTTTTTTAATTTTGTTATGTTTTTAAAGAAAAAAATTAATAAAAATTATATAATTTTTAATTTTTTAACTTTATTATAAATGAATCTAACATAGACAGACTGAACAAAATAAAAGTTACCTAGGCCTTAACTAAACAGCTTACCGATGAGCTTTTATTGACCCCGCTACTTTTTTCGGGTCCATAAATTGAATTTTTTTGCAGATTGATTATGAAAAAGCATAAAAAATTTGCGAAACTTTTCAAATAATTGCTTTAATACAGGACACTGCCAATTAAACATTTTCGTCTCATTTAAATCGTACATATGGACGAATAGAGAGATAAAGAAATTATTTTTTCTAACTTGTTTCGATAATGTTGCCCGACTCTATTTTTTATTTCAACCATGAAATGAAAATCACAAAAGAGATATCGTTTAACATGAAAGCATTGCATAATTTATTTTAATTATATTTTTTATACATTTCTCATATTATTTGAAAAAAATATATTTTTGATAAAAAAAAAATATTTTTCGTTTCCTACCGTTTTGCACTATCTCATTTTCAACCAAACTTTCGATTAACAGTGACCCGTTCAAATTTCTCATAATTATGACACCTGCCAGCTAGAACGACCGAAAGTAAGCGATAAGTTCATTGCAATTTTATGTGTACGTTAAAGCCACGAGCCAGTGCCAATAATAAATAAATTTCCGACTAATCGATTCGAAAAGGTAAAGTCATTTTAATTGCAATTAATTTTCGTACCTTTGAAATGTATTTTATTTACTACTTGCTATCGATATGGTCTTTGATACTTGCGTGTCACATGCAAATTTATTTCGTTTTCGTAAAGACCAAGGTGACGTCGTGATGGTGGCTATTTTTTCCGTTGGGATTTCTTTTAAGTAAGCAGACCTGATAGATGGATGATATCTTGTCTCAATACCAAAGCTTACGATCAAAAATTATTTTGAGTTGATTGATTAATGGCTGGCCGAAATTATTGGTCGGATTGAAGTGGATGTGAAGGTTTTAGATTTGGTTGTTGTATTGGTTTTATGACAGACAATTTAAACTATTCGCCAAATTAATAATATGGTTGTAAGTGGAAATTAATAAAATGATATTTCGTTTCTAGTTCATTTATTAATTCATTACTGGATGCTTTGTATATTATAACACTTAAGCATTGTTCAGTCATTGTACCAGACACAGAGTCACCATGATTGATATTCAGGTAAGTACTGACTTTCATTTTCAAATACAATGGTGTACGCAGACATACTGGTTACATGTATTCAGTGCAAATGAACTTATTTCATCATCCAGCAGTATGATGAAAAGTACTCAACTAAGCATGAAATTAAACTTATTTATCTAGCTAATAGCAATATGCTATTACTATATATATATATTTAACCTTATCGAATAATCATTGTAAATATGCTTTCACTCGTTTCAATCAATGCTTATCAAGGACAGTATATTACAAGTAGCTGAAGTATCGAATAAATTTAACATAATTGCAAACGAAGAAATTATTGATGCAAATGGCTTCAAATAATATACCTCAAGTTGAGAGAAAAAAGACTAGGTAAAAATTGGGTGCATTAAATTTAAAAGCAAACATCTGATAAGATTCGCAAAAGATTAAATTTTATATGCTCTCTCAAAAAAATATCACCGAAAAACGAGCTGCGCTCTAACAATTTATTCGTACAATTATGGGTATTTCGTTTTGATGTCGAACATGAAGACTTTAATTCTGAGTTGTATTTAAATGAAAAGTCATAAGATTAAATACTTTTTTAGCGATACAAGTTGAAAATGCAGAAACTAAAATATAACATTTAATGGCCCGAATGTTTGTTAGAACTAGAATCAAGTGAGAATTTTATAAAGTTAAGTAGTCCGGTCTAGTTGATAAAAAAATTACCTTAACATTGTTCACAAGACTGCATTTTAGCATTTGCAAGATTCTGGTTGTAGCTACCTATAGTCTTTTAGTTATTAGTATATTTCTTAAAAAAGCAAGTTGACTTGATTATTATTGACTGTTCACTCACAGAAGGTAACTATAGATACTCCCTGGTTGGAAACATTGGTTTATACATTTTTCTTGCAAATATAATGTTTTCAATTACAATTACACTTGGGACGTCCAAAAAAAGCTCTTTTCAGGGTTTTTTTAGACACACATTAAAGTTATTATTAACAAATGTTTTTTTACTTGAAAGAAATATATTTGTAGAAGCTATTGTAATTTTTTTAAGGCGAAAGGTTTAAAATTAGTCGAAATAGAGAAAATTTTCGAGGGGTCCAAAAAAAAAATTGTTTTTCCGTGATCACTGTAGCTTGTCTCTGGATCATCCGAAATAAAAAAAAAATCGGGGATTATTAGTTAATGACATAGCGCTCCGGATGGACGAAGGCAGATTTTGATTTTTCGAAAAATGGCGGTTGTTGAAATTCAAAATTGTATTTTCGATCAAAATTTCACTCACATTTTCGGCTATTGATAAAACTATATCGTCCAATCAAAAAATTCTTCGTTCATCCGGACGATAATTACATATCACATAAGTGAGGAAAATTTCATGCTGATCGATAAAGCCGTTTTTGAGTTACAGTGATCACCGACTTAGAAAACATAGTTTCGAGAAAAATGCTTTTAAAGCATGCGAAAAATGCTTTATGCAATAGAGACGACTTCATTCAAAGTTATTTATCTCCATAAAGAATTGTTCGATTCGTCTGAAATTTACAGAGAATGCTCTTGAAATACGCTACTTTTAAAAAATGCAAAGAAATTAAGATCGATTTTCTCAAAATTCTAAGTGTACCTGCCTCCTTAATCCAGTGTAAGTGTTAGCTCAATTTTTTTTGTTTTGCTGACAGAAGATCATGCATAGACATATTGGTCCGTAGCAATATCAGATAAGACGACCTGGAGCCTTCAAGTTTAGCCCAAGTGGCTAACGAAGGTTCCAGACGTTTTTGCGATTTTTAAGATATCCTTGAAACTCTGCTCTCAGATTCACCGAAGTAGCGCTGTTTGGTTTTCCCCAGTGCCGAACAGTGACACAGGATATGTTGAATTACTTCTGCGACCACCAACTCCTGATACTTTCTACAGGCGTCACTTGTTAGGAGTCGAAGAATCATGACATGAGCTGCTACAAGACAGTGGCCAGTAATGATGCCGATAAATCGCTGCAGTTAGTTCGGGTTAATTCAAGTAGGCATTTAGTAGCTGTGAGCTTGTACGACCCACACATAATTTTGGGTACTCTGGAAGTCTGAGTTGCTTTCCATCTGCGCACCGCAACCTGCATCATATTGGTCTTGATGAAGCTTTTAATCATTCGGATAGGAGTTAGAATGTTTACCGAGCCGTAACTGCTTTCTCATTATCTTGTGACCGAAAACCCAGGAGTTTTAGACTTTTTTGTATCTCCTGGCTTGTTCATGGCTTGCATATAGTCGGGCATGCTCTATGATTTATAATCAAAGTCGACAATTTGGATTACCCATCTTTTCATGGTTGATCATATTTTCAAACCGAGAGGCCGAAATCTGGACCTTCGTGGCCCATGTTTTCATTCCGAGTGACTAAAACACATGGATGTCCGTTTAAAAGATCGGTTAAAATACGCCCTAGTTTTGCAAGAAAACAATAACCTCTTGAAACAATTCACTACTAGCCGCACAAAATGCCAGTATAACAATTCTACTATGAATTCAATAACAATAAGTAGCTAAAAATGCTAAGCTGCTGACTATTGGATAAAAAATTGATTGAGAAAATGAGTTCTTTTCTGACATTGATGCTAAAACTTGCGAATTCTTCCACTTGATCAGCCAAGACTAAAGTGGTCAATGATAGAAGAAAGAAGAAATAGAAAAAATCGATGTAGTTGTTAGAAGGAAAAATCAGCAACTCAAAAGATCAACAAATGCGTTGTTAATGCATTAATTTTTGTATCACGAGCTTTACTTGTTCCCATAAAATGGCAAAAGTACATTCTTCAATCTCTAAGCACAATAAAATAGTTTCCCACAGAAAATTCGCTCTTAAAGTTAAATTAATGAATTGTTACAATTTATTTATTAAAAAAAATAATGAATATTTCAAGAGTGTTTTTTACAGTTACGAAAAAATCGCAAAAATTCCGGGTTGATTTGATATGGTTTAGTTGGTAGTCATATAAAATGGCTTAAACAATAATTTGAGATCATCATGCTGACAAAGCGGAGGATACCAACTATTGTCCCGATGATTCCGTAGAGGTCCAGACCAGCAAGTCAATAAAGTACCTGGAAGTGACGTCGGGCTGGCCTATTGGGATCATATCGGCAAGGCATTTGATAGGGCTCTGAAAGTCACCGATATGCAGAATAAGTTTATAGTCAACATCGGTAGCCCCAGCAAAACAAGACGAGGGTTGATGATGGCGGCGACCAACTCCATCGTACTGTATCAAACTAAAAAGTTTAGAACGCGAATTGTCAGTGTCTTGCACAAATATGACTTGCGTATCGCGCATCAATTACTTGACGGTTTGGATAGGAATTGGGATTTGTTTATATAGAAGCAGCTTTTCCTTAACGGAAATTATTTCTGCGGCTTTTCATATCGCTAAGATATCCGCCTGAAATTTCCTACAGTGATTAGGTAGCCTGAAAGCTGTTTTTATGTCGCTGTCTGCAGAGTATGCTGCTACTCCTGCAGCTGTTTTGGATCCATCATTGTAAATACTAAAGACTGCTGTGCCCATTTAGTAATTCCATTCCTACCCATTCCCTACGGTCGCTTGATATTTTCGTTTGAAGCAAAGATTAGCGACCAAGTAGTCAGTGCATCTTGCGAGCCCCTGCCTAATACTGATGTAGCTAAATGATATTGATTCGTAGTGCCCCGATTCCTTAAACGTAGCAGCAACTTTTGCCGTAGCGTCGCTAACGAAAAGGTCAAGCGGGGAAGATGAAGCAGGACGTTCAACACAGACGAAGAAATCATGGTTAAGGCAATTGTAGTACAATTTTTGAACTTTGTTCGACATGTCGGTTCCGATCCATTGACAAACGACGATCTATTGTAAGTTTTAAACTAAGAGCTCTGTAGATGATAAAAAACAACATCGACCCCTTATCTAAATCGGAAAATAAAGGATGCTACTGAAAGAGCGATATTACTATTTTTTAAATAATATCACCAGCAAATTCAGTTTGAATAAAAAAATTCTTCATTCGTTATCAAGAATGGTTCATGTTATGAGCCCAAGGATAAGTACACATATTCTTGACTCGGAGTTCCTATGGAACGACAATATAAAACGCAGCCTGGAATTGTGGCATGACTCTATACCATTTTGGTTGAGTCGATACTACTGTATAGGATGGGTTTTAGGTGGCATGCTACTCTAAGGCCGCCTACCACAGGGGCCCTCCGAATCGCCTCTATTAGGGTGTTATTCGAGTTGCTTCTTTGTTTGCCAACCAATCTAAGAATCTTGCAGCAAGCTAATCTGGCTGCACTGCATTTCACATGAACTAAGCTTGGCCATGCTAAAATCTTATCTAAGGTAGTTCCTGCGCCATCGAACGTTGACTACTGGCTCCAGACACTCCACTGGACCTTGAGTTTTCAATTCGCATTCTTGTTAGAGATGAATGGAATGATAGTGTCACATGTGTGTACAGCTGGATCAAAACTGAACAATGAAGTTGGTAGCGGTATATAGAGATGCGATGAATTTAAGCCTGGCTTTCGCCTCTTGGATCATTACAGTGTCTTTCAGGCGGAGGTGATGGCTGTTCTTCAATCCATCGACTGTCAATTGGCCGGCTCGCAGCTGCAATTTGACCCATTTGGACTTTTTTTTGTGGGGAACCGTGAACGATTCAAGCACTTAAGGCAATATCACCCAAGCAATCCATGAGCTACAGCCCGAAACCATCAACAAGGTCTTGGAAAATTGGAGTGACAGAATGCGCTACTGCAAAGCCAGCCGAGGCAGCCACTTGAACGAAATTGTGTTGCATCATTAATGGGAATGTTTACTCTTACTAATAAAGCCATAATACATGGAAAAAAATTAAATTTTGTTCATTTTATTGCATTTTTAAAAAGAAACTTGTAAATGGCCCACAATGTACAACCACCTGATCTAACGTAACTTGTAAAGTTATCCCACTAGAATCCATTTGGGGTCTTGGGGAGTGGAGACGATAGAGACTCCATTTTTAAAATCGAAATTTTTACGAATGTTTTTGATTTGAGACAGGTGCCTACTCAGAACTAGACTAAATCAAAGGTCGGTGCGAGGTTCACTGTCTATAGCTGAATGTGAACCATGGACCAGTGCTCTACTTAATACAGTACACTATCTTGACTTGTAAATGGATAACTGATAACTATTATATGACTAAAATATTGAACCGACTGTGCGACATGCTAGTAACATATTTAAAGTCAAGATGATAAACACTTAAGTATTTGAGTTGGAAATTTTAGGGTTTAAGTTAGAACTTTTTCCGCTATAAATAAGCTTGCATTATGTCTATATGCACAAGATTTTTTCAAAAAAAATACTTCATATCACATGAGGCACGCATTGAATAGATACATACTTTTTTCTTCGGATAGTAATGGAACATAAATAGTTCTTTAACAGTACCATGCATTTGCAATTAAAATATTCATGACAATAGCCATTGATAAATCAAATCTATCACGATGCATACTCGCCACGATTAAGACAATATTTTTCTCATTAAATCAATCAGATATTGACATAGTCATTTGCGTGCATAGTACACTTGCTTAAACAAGATCATTTTATTGGCAAATACAAAGTGAAAAAAGTATAACACCTTTCACAGTATTGGTAGAAATTCATTGGAACACAATATATTTGCATTTCAAGGTATCGAGTTCACTATTACTATGCAACCGTTAATAAAATGCTAATCAATTCACAATCATAACGCATATAAGATACATGTCACACAGATTTTCACTTGAGTCTACAAACTGAGACTAACGCGATTTACTCTTTGAGTATTAAACAGTACACATTGAAATTCCGTTGAAAATTTTTTATGAGAATAACATAATTTATATGGAAGCTTACCTTTCACTATATTTCTGAAAATTTCAAAACGTGAATATCTGCAAATTTTTCTAATTTTACTTCACTTTAATTATTTATATACTTTCAAAACACTAAATAGAACACGCACTTGAGTGTATCAATAATTGACAAGCAATAATTACTACGCGCGTCTAACTTGTATCGATATATGGAAAATTGTGAACAAATCTTTATTGGCTGCATTGAAAGTGTGACTGAAAATTGGAGGGGTCGATCAGAAGCGAAACTGGAAAAAGCTACAGAAAAACAATCTTTTAACTCGGGTAAATCGTTTTCACGTAAACGAGTATTGCATATATAAAAGTTTGTGTGTTTATGCTGGGTTTAGTCACGTAATATTACGATGACAAACATATTTCAAGAGATAATTTCGTCGAGTATCTGTAGTTGTGGCAATTCATAGTGATATGGAAATTTTTAATCTACTCTATGTTTCGGCTAGTTGTTAGTTATTTCGAGCAAATTTCAGATTACATAAATCTTTATTTTATAAATTGAAAATTGAAAAAAGCATGCTTTTATAATGGATTGCTAGAAAGCAGCCTTTTGATTATTCTAAGTTTGCAAGTTACAATGCGACTGCCAATAGCCAAGCTTTGTAATTTTTCTTTCTCATCTTTCTTTACTAACTTGACGTATTTGTTTGCTGATAAAAAATAATGATGGACTAGGGAACTGTGTCGAATCCTTTAACAGAGACTCAATTTTTTTTAAACCATCCACAGTATAAACATACCACAATAAGATGAATAAAAATTTATTTGTATTTTTTTTAAATCTTTTAATCTAGCATATACACGAGAACTGTGTAATAAATACATTCTACCTTTAGTATATTTTAACTATATATTGAATTATAATACACTTTTCAGTCATCATTGCAGCCAGGAATTATTTATGGTGCATGTAAGTGTAACTGATAAGGTAAATATGCTTGAATCGGTTATCAAAAAATATTATGAAAACCTTGCCATTGACCAAGTCAGCAACGAATCCAATTGATTTACGCTTATAATGCTTACTCTGCTAATTTCGCCCGATTGCTTGCGTTGATAATTCATTTATCTACCTCATATAGATGCCTATATTAATACATTGACTATCAGTTCTATCCAGATTCGTAGCTGAATTGAATATCAAATAGTAAAATGAATCATTATTTTTTTCTTCACTCCAAGCTAGTCGCTACTAGAATTGGATTCAAATTATTGCTGACGTAATTTGTCAAAATGGGAAATTCTCATAGTTCTTGAAAATTATGCCATCAACCTCGAAAATTTAATTTAATACAAATTTTAAAGCGCGATTTGTCAATGGCATACAAATTGCTTTTAATCTATACGATTATGCATACTACAGAGATTTTGGTTTTCAAACGGCAATACCCTAAGAAGAAACTACATATTTTTTGATTATGTGGCTTTAAGACTTGTGTTGTGTATTGAGATGAATACGTATGCATGTAATTTTAGTAATATATTTAAGCTTTCGTTACAGAAAATAACTATTCTTGCTTATATGCTTATATATTGCTGCATCACTGCATCTTGAGTGGCTTATGAGGCTGAAGTTTAGTCATCTAAATATTCCTCTGATCTGTTTTTTTACTAGAACATATCACTCTTGAATAATTCTTTTGATGTCAGGTCGCGTCACCATAAATGATACGGAAGATCTTATTTAGCGTAGACTCGCACCTATATTATTACATAAATTCCTTGAATATAGTAATTGGCTGTCTTTATTTTAACGCCCTAGAAGCATCCCGACGAATGCTTACTTTTCAAATTACTCAACTGTCCTATGCTCTCTGACCTCAGTTCTAAGTGGTTCTTTCGTTATGTTAATCATAGGTCTCCGCTAGTTTCTCCTTTGACTTTGACTCGAACTGAGATTTGCTTTATTTCGCGATCATTCCATATTTTCAGAAGACACAAAGAGCTTTAGGTTGGTCCTCTGCTACAAACATTCATTCACTTCAAATGTCGAATTGGTTTTTTTTTTGTATAATAATACTGAAGCTCAGCGGATTACCATCTTTAAGCGAGATAAGTACATGCAGGACAAGCCGATGTTGTATATTCTAAATTTTTCTTCAAGTTTCTCATCATTTTTCTATACTCTATTGTTTTTCTCTTTGCTTTTCGCTAACTGCGCGTTCAAAAATAAATAAACATTCAGTGGAATTGTCAAGGAAGCAGAGCATAGTTGAAAGACGTGTTTCATGTTTGACGTGTGCAACAAAGAGAGTTTATTCATAGTTAAATAACAAGTACAGCATTTGACATTTCTGTATAAGTTCATATAGAGCTAATAAATGGTTCGTTTACACTTTATATTTCAATAGGAATCGACTGCTATTGTATCTCTCATCTCACCTTCCCATTCTTCGACTACTATTCCAAATTCTGCGGCACGGACTCCGGTGACAGTACCAGAGACTAAATAATCAACCAGAAATTTACCCGGATAGTGTATCGTCGCAACAAGATCATGCAGTTCTACTCACTGAAGCCCATCAGAATCAGGGAACTTAAAAACAAAACCGTCAAAATATTTCAATTACAATACTCAGAGGCAACAGAACCCTCACATACTTAATAACCGCCCCAAACACAGCATCTGCGTGATAGTTAACAAGGTCCCCAACATCTTCAACGATTGCCACTTCATCAAGCATCTATTCTAAGCCATTCTCAACAGCAAATTCTTATTGCGGCTGCACTATGCCAGCCGGGGCCCTCTAATGCTATTCCAAATCTGTCATCGCTGCAACTCTTCCACAAAAAAATGTTACCTATTCGTGTCTTATGTCACGACTCGGACACTGTTCTTTCGTATTCCGTCAAAAAATAAGGATAAATATCTAAGCTGTTGCTCTGCGAAGCTCAATCATCTTTCAAATATCATCTTTCCGTCTTAGCGTTTGCGTAAAAAACCTACTTCAAAAAGACTTTTGGCCACCGGCCGTCTTAGTTAAAGTATTTCCAGCGCACCGGTGCGACATTTTCACACCAAAACTTCAAGGTAATGTTAGTATTTACTGCCAGAATGTACGCGGTTTAAGGACTAAGACTAATAAAATCACCTTATGCTCTATCTTAGCTCGCGTTGATATTATTTGTCTCAGGAAAACCTGGTTTTCGGAAGATATTCATGGCAATGAAATTTTACCGTTGCATGTGTTCTTCCGTAACTTTTACTTACGAGCAAATCGGATGGTGGATGAGTTTTGATTGGTGTGAAAAAGTCGATTATAGGAACTTATTTCAGTGATTCTTCTCCTGTTGAATGTATTTTAATTCAGATATTCTTGACTCCCACTAACTTTTTAATAGTTGCCTCTATTTATATTCCTCGCATCAGTCTTGTGTTAGTGTACGACCTTGTTCTTTCGAACCTCCCTTTTCGGTCGTATTCATTAGCTCTGCACCTTCGCCATTTGTCACTCCAGATCCTCATCAAGCTCCTTCTTCAATTGAAATTTAGCTCTTTTAATATTCATCGGAACAATTGTTGCCCCGTCCGTTTCAAGTTCCTTAAAGGAAATTGAAACCCAGTTCATGCCCAGGAAATATAGATGAAATTATATAATACGCACTCCGTACCATATGCTAAGAGAAGACTATTTTATCAATATGTGTAGAACATTTCGTAATTAATATGCTAAGCATGACAATAACTTGGTGTTAATTTATGGTTTTTTATACTATATTATTTGATTGCCATATTTGAATTCTAACAAGGCTCAATATTCAAGAAATTTTCCAGGGGAGTAAGATTATTGAGATAGGTAATTAAAAATATGTTCCAAAAACAACGAAAATATCTATAAGAAAAACTTAGAAAATCGTCACAATATTTAGTTTACCTATTGCAGCCCAAAGTTTTTTGTGAAAATAGAAATCACCAAAGATATGGAATATTTCATATAGAATAAATATCCCAAAAACGTTGAACTAATAACTGTACACTAGAAAATTGCACATGTCATTCAAAAATCACAAGAACTAAGTAATTGCTCAGAAGATAACCTGCCCCTGGCAACTAAACCAACTCTTCTTCTGACTTTTGGAAACAGTTGTGCCACTGATCATGTGGTCCGAAAGCATTTGTTAATTAAATTAACCAAATCAAGTGTGCTTTGTCAATTTCGTCACACTCATGTGGTATTAGATCAGATAACCAATTTATTTTTAAGCTTAGATTTTTGTTTAGTTTCACCTACTCGATTATGCAACATTCGAAAGTTGATTATTCAACAGGTCGAAGGTAACATTTATTTATAAACGTTTTGGCATACGAAAATATGGGTCACAGACACTACAGTCTATTTTCAGCTTAGAATTAGAATTGCTATATTGTTTCAAAATGACAAAAACCATTCTATTAAAACATATTGAACTACCAAAAACTGGTTGGATGTCAAGGTAAAAGTTGAAATATACTTACAACTCAGCAATTGAAAAGCTGAAATATTCCTGCCACAGAAAATGAATTTGATTTACTTGTAGAACACTTAACAATTGGTAACTTTAGAGCAAGAGAAAAATCGCGTACACCAGTCCCAATTGGAGTAACACTCACTTCGGACTTTCCACCCGACCGCAGTTAAAAAATTTCTACACTGATCTGACTTCACCCGCGATGACACTTTCAGCATGACGTCAAATATTTGACATTTCGGAAGCAGGCGTTGATCCCGAACAAAGATGGCACTGCTAACATGTGGAGACTTTTCGCGGGGATTCCCCGCACCGATGTTACGGTGAAAAAATGAAGAAAGACAGACAGTTTTCGCCCTCTGGTGGTTACGATGTTAATAAAAAAGAACAGGTCGGTAAAACTGGACTTGATGCCCCACACAGCTGTTGCATGAATCTCGCCGATAGATGTCGGGCTAATATGTTTGTGTTTTTGTGGTTGTGCGTTTGCTTTTGGGGCTTCTTTTCTTTCTTTTTTTTCTTTTTCTTAATTGTTTTATCTTCTTTTTTATTTTTTTGTATAATTTTGTCTGCTTTTCTTCATTTGTTCAACCTTTCTACCACCTTTTCGCTCTCTGGTGGCGGGATTTCCCGGGTGTGGGGCATCAAGGGGTAAACTGGACTTGATGCCCCACACCCGAGAAATCCCACCACCAGAGGGCGAAAAGGTGGTAGAAGGGGTGAAAAATTGAGGAAAAACAGACAAAATTATACAAAAAAAGAAAAAAGAAGATAAAACGGTAAAACTGGAGTTGATGCCCCACACAGCTGTTGCATGAATCTCGCCGATAGATGTCGGGCTAATATGTTTGTGTTTTTGTGGTTGTGCGTTTGCTTTTGGGGCTTCTTTTCTTTCTTGTTTTTCTTTTTCTCAATTGTTTTATCTTCTTTTTTATTTTTTTTGTATAATTTTGTCTGTTTTTCTTCATTTTTTCAGCCCTTCTACCACCTTTTCGCCCTCTGGTGGTGGGATTTCCCGGGTGTGGGGCATCAAGTCCAGTTTACCCGATAAAACAATTAAGAAAAAGAAAAAAAAGAAAGAAAAGAAGCCCCAAAAGCAAACGCACTGTTGTAGTGCCGATTGCATTTATTGCGTGCTCTTTTTCTCGGGGTCACCACTATAGTTACTTATTGTGGTCTTATGTCAACTCACTGAGTTTACTAATAAGAACGCACATGTGCAATACATTAATTATTTATTCAAACAACACACAACTTAATTTAAGACAAATCAAAGTAAAAACTATATTTGCGGTGGTCGTGCCGATGGCACGACCGCGTCGATCGACTGCTGTGCACGGCCGCGTCGGTTGACTGCTGTTGATCAAGTGAGATCCTTTGTCACGACGATGACGACGCAGTGCGAGTAATCCTATGACAAGGTGGCCAACCTTGTAGTCGCTACAATACTCCCCCCCAAGTGTCCTGCAAGGCACTGACCAATTGGAGGTTACGTAGGATCGTCTGATGACGGCTCATGCAGCGTAGCATTCTGGCATGGCTGTGGCGTAGCGTTGTGGAATGACTGCGTCCTGGCGTTTTGGCATGTCTACTGTGTAGCGTTCCGGAATGGCTGTGTTCGATGAAGCTGCCGAGGCGACAGTTGTCGGGCCTCGTGTATGCCGAGTAGTCAGCGATGGGCATTGAGACGAATAAATGTGTAGCAGATTTTGCTCAAAAAAGTAGCAGAATCAGAAAAAAAGTAGTGAAAATTAGACATATATATATAGTGTATGAAAAGAACCGAGAGCAACAACTTTTTCTGCACTCTAAGAACTTAGTCAGACGAGCAGCATTTAAGAGTAGTTGCCACATGCTCGGCGTTTTCTTATCGTAGATGGGCTTCAGTTGTTGCTTAAAGGTTCACCGAAGTTGCATCTTCACTAAAAAGTAGTTCCCCGGGAAAAGTAGTAAATATCATTTGCTACGTAGTAGAGTAGTAGATTCAGAAAAAAACAGAAAAAAGTAGCAGATCTACTACAATTGTAGTAAATGCCCATCGCTGCGAGTAGTATAGTATGCCGAGGCGACGGTTGTCGGGCTTCGTGGCTGCCGAGGCGACTGTGTCGGGCCTTGTGGCTGCCGAGGCGACTGTGTCGGGCCTTGTGGCTGCCGAGGCGACTGTGTCGGGCCTTGTGGCTGCCGAGGCGACGTGTCGGGCTTCGTGGCGATGCTGTGGCTGCCGAAGAGACTGTGTCGGGCTTCGTGGCTATGGCTGCATGGCTGTGGCTGCATGGCTGTGGCGGCATGGCTGAGGCGGCATGGCTGTGTCGGCATGGCTGTAGAGACGACGGTTGTCGGGTCTCGTGACGTTTCCGTTTTGCTGTGGCTATCGATGCGGCTGAGTTGAGCCTTTTAGTAGCGAGCCAATGCGGCGCAAAACGATAATGCGGAGCGATAACGAACTTGTTGCGCAGTTAGAATTTTCCAGCGATTGTCGTCTAATTTCGGCGTCGGGATCACCATTTGTTGTGGTAACCGTGTGCACTTATTTGCGTAGTTGCGCAGTTTGGGGTCACCAATTGTTGTAGTGCCGATTGCATTTATTGCGTGCTCTTTTTCTCGGGGTCACCACTATAGTTACTTATTGTGGTCTTATGTCAACTCACTGAGTTTACTAATAAGAACGCACATGTGCAATACATTAATTATTTATTCAAACAACACACAACTTAATTTAAGACAAATCAAAGTAAAAACTATATTTGCGGTGGTCGTGCCAATGGCACGACCGCGTCGATCGACTGCTGTGCACGGCCGCGTCGGTTGACTGCTGTTGATCAAGTGAGATCCTTTGTCACGACGATGACGACGCAGTGCGAGTAATCCTATGACAAGGTGGCCAACCTTGTAGTCGCTACAGCACAACCACAAAAACACAAACATATTAGCCCGACATCTGTCGGCGAAATTCATGTAACAGCTGTGTGGGGCATCAAGTCCAGTTTTACCTCACTATTGTTCTCCCAAAAACCGACAACTGACACTTTTGTTTGTCAATTTTCAGTAAATGCAATGAGAGCGTTTTCGTACTTTTCATAAATTTCCCCTACCACATGATTCAGGAAAATTCAGTAAACTTCAGTGACTGAAAGTACGCGAACAGACCTAATATCAAAATGACGCAATGAGAATATCTGTAGCCAGGAAAATACAAAGGGCTCAACTATGTGAATACTTTGAGCTTTTGTTATGAGTGACATTTGATACATTAATGTATATAGCCTAGTACTCTGTTGTGACGAAATTCCGGCCCAAACTTTTGCTATGTATTTCTTCAGACATATATTTGTGTCGTGAAATGTAGGCTGGTTTAAATTTACACTTAAATATTTTCAAAATTCAGTCTTTTAAACTTGAAACTATCTAAAACTAAAATTCGAAATTACTGCACGAGCTGGATAGCCAACTGCTTCAAGTGACTAGAAAAAATACCGTACCCGGAGTTCTTTTAACACATATTTTTTATATTTTCATTATATTTTTTGGACTAACTGATAACTAGTACAACACGTTGTCTCCACAATTTATTTACTGTGATTTAGTACTACAATAAATCTCTCTCCTTGTTGTAGATCTCTCCGTGCTACTCTCTGTTTATTCTTATTTCTTTCAAAATGGCTCTCTGAGTCGCTAAACTGTCAACTGACGTTTGTTTTGACGTTTCAATAGGGAAATTACGTTTCGTCGTCTCACTAATTTCTGCAGTAAAACTGATACACCCTTGTATTATATTGCTATGGACTAAAGTGCCACATTGCTTAGTGGTTAATGTTTTTGTGCAAACAATTTATAGAATTCGATAAAATGTTTAGCCGATTGTCGGACGTACTGCAGACTGCAGCTGACGTGGTAAGTCTAGAGATTATGGTGTGAAATGTACCTAGGTATTCTAAATAAATAAATAGTAATACCCTTACTATTATGATTATATTTTCGATGCTAATTCCTTGAAAGAACCTCTAATGAACAAGTATTATTATATGGTGCAGACAAATACTAGCCAAAGTGTTTATAAGCTTGTATGTATTGTGCATTACCTGCTTAAATGAATTTTAAAACATTAGCAAAGCCAAATCATATTAGGAATCAATGGCATCTTTATCGTAACCCGCCTATTCTTAGTGTTGTTCATTTTTGTTAACGTGACCATACCTGAGTAGTAATGCAATGATTGAAATAGCTTTAAACCCCATCTCGGCTACTGGAAATCTAAGTTATAAATTAGCGAGATAATAAATTAAATTAGCGAGAGTGTGAAGAGGTACATTGCCGCATCAAAATTAAGGTTGTCTATATAACAACAACTTTAAGTTACACATTACATCTGGCTAAATCACTTATGAAGAATTCAAATACGTACTCCATATTCCAATATATTTTTTAATATTTGAATTATAAGCTGTACGTTTTATCAGTTCGTATTTCTAATGTATTTACATTTTCTTAGCTATGCTAAGATTGCTTCTACATACAATCAGCATAAAGTAGATGCCGTAAAATTAAAGTTAAATTTAGACGCAGATAAAATGTGTTTGCGGCCAGTTGTGGTGAGAATATATTATTTGTTTTACGATATAAAAAAGCAATCCCACGACAACCCTTGTACGGGTCTAGGGGTTGAAGCTGGTAGAGAGCTTCATTACAATTTTTTTAATCATTGTGAATACAAGTGTGGAGTGATTAGTTCCACGACTAACTTTACCCCTGATTTAAATCAGGTACCTAATCAGAGCTAGGTGAACTCAAAGCTTGGTGCGCGGACCCTCGTCCGAACCTGGATTCGAACCAGGGACCCCACACGTAAGAAGCCAGTGCTCTACTCACTAGACTACTCAAGCTCGATATGCAATGAAATAATTGACTTGTTAGCAAAAATATAGCTCCTTATGGCCCAATACTTGGAACAAACTTATAATTCTTTATCAAATCGCAAAAATATCTTATCCCAAAATCGTACAAAGCGGTCTTGACACGGTTTCAAATCAACCACATCAACCCTCAAAATATTGAGTGCTTGGAAGTCAAGCAAATACCGACAAACTCTCCAAGATACGGAAACTTGGCGACATTCATATTTCCTTTCATACGCGGATTGGTTAAATTAAGCGATTTGCAGGAAAAAGTTAAATACCTACTTATTTCAATCACTAAAAAAAGAAGAGATGCGCTGTTTCAATCGACAAATTCTAAGCCATGCGATTAACGTCTGCAACCTAAAGTCAATTTTTATTTTGTGCGCTGGATATCGCAAAATGACTGATTGTCCATATCGGGATGACCGAGGTGCCAACTGTTCTGGAGCACATGGTTGCAGTTTTTCGGAGTGTTCTAGCAGAGTCTTATATATTAATTTGCAATCTCGCATTTGATCTAGAAATACGAAGAAAACCAGTCTCGGCAGCATGAATCTGAGCTTACCAAACTCAGCTATGTTTCCACTACTAAGAATTGCTCTAACATGGAATGTAGTTTCGAACGAATGGCACCTACAGCAACCGCAATGTTTTCGAGTATGCATCAAAAAATGTCTACACAGTCCCCCCAAGCATGAAACGAGCTATTCGCTATGCCTGAAGTTCTTGCTTTGACAAATAAGCTTCTCACTAATTTAAGATGTAAATGAAAATAAGAGCAATTCCTTGCTCTAGTGGAGCTAGTTAGTAAGCACACTTTTGAAAAAGCAATTAATTTAACTACGAAAATGTGTTTTGGAGTACTCAAAACATATGTTCTGTACACAAGAGACTTGAGTTTTTTTTTTTTTTTTTTGTTTTTTTTTTGAAAGCTCACCATGTTGACTACGTTAAGTTATTTAAGGAAAGCAATTCTCACTACGATCACCACTATTTAGTTTACAGAGCAGATAAACAAGAAAATAGAGCCGGTAAAAAGGCATTAATGGTAAAAAAAAAAAATATTTCTTACAGCCAAAAAGCACTAGTAGTACAGGTAAGAAATATTAATGTAGAGTATATTTTCCCACTGACAATTATGACTAGCATAAGAAAAGACTCTTTTTAAAAGACCTCGATATGTTCAATTGACTACCAAACAACTTCGTTATAGGCGGAGGATTTAACTACAGGCATCGCCATTGGAGCTGCTTGAGACACAATCACTGGGGTTCTGTATTACTCAACAAATTAGTCACAAGTCACCTTGACATACATACTTCAACTCCTACATACAACAATACGGTTTCAAGGAGCACCAACGTGATGTACAAAAATATTATAAAAAATCAAAAATAATCAAAAAATTATACAATCGAATTTCATGGCAAGAAAATCAACGGGGCATAGTTTAAAAACATTAAAACATTAACCAATTAAAAAAGTTTTTGCCTCCATCTAAATTCTTTGCAAAATAGCAATTTTCAATAAACCCTTAACGAATACACACGAGAAGTTTACCATTTATGCTGTGGTGCCGCAAGGATCTGGCATCAGCCCTACACTTGACAAACATTTTTCATAAGTGATATTTCGCAGAAAATATGGCCATACTGTGTAGCTCCAAAACCCTATAGAAATCGCAAGTTCTATCGCCCAAAATTTCAATTTACCTTTATTCACAAGAATCAGAACTACCACTCCTTTAATACTTAATAATTGCATAAAGTTATGGAATATTAGCACTATAAAATACCTCAGTTTCGTTCTAGCCAAGGAAATATATAAATTTTTTTTCAATTAAGGTAAAGACTTATTTGTTAGTAGCAAGGGTTTTGCCTGGGTGATCTAAAATTAGTTTTGTGAAATAATTATGAAAATTATGAGCAATATTAACATTACGGTGGATATACATACAAAAAGTAATTCCATGACAACCCTCACACAGGTCTAGGGGTTGAAGCTGGTAGAGAGCTTCATTTCAATTTTTCAATCAATGTGAATACATACATACAATTATTCTGATTTGTTCCATTTATTTTCTTCTTATTACACCCACAGATAGCACCGCCACCGACACTTCTTCAAGAATTCGAATACCATTGGAAGCAAATAAAAAACTTTTATGCAGCCGATAAAGAGCCACCAAAAGTGCATGTAAATGACACTAATCTACCACATCACCTAGAAGAGATGCTTCAAATCCTTATTCGGGAGCAAACAGACAAAAAAGAAGCAGATCGACCTGGGAACGATTGTATGGAATTTTTATTGGCAAACCGTCTTCTGGATGTTTTTGAACAGTTGTTTGTATCTGATATTCCACCGGGAATCCGAGTATGTATTTTAAATTGGACGCGACGTATGCTATCGTGCTTAGAGAATCCGCCATTAGAGCATGCCAGCCTCTTCCAACCAATTCAGGTATAGAAACCAACTTGAAAAACACAATCATAAATGTTTATACGACGTTTATTTTTTACAGACTTTTGTAAAAATATGTGACGGCCGAAGTCCCTCACCTTATGAGCAGGAAGAAATTCTCTTTCTAGAAACTGTGGCGGGACTAGTTCGGAAAGATGCCTTTCTTATGAATATTTTTCTTCCGTCTCATCAGCATTCAGCCAAAGTCAGTGCTTCAATAAAGGGGACTCGAGCACAAAAGCTGCCAACGAAAAACCCTCTATTCGATTGTACGAAAATAGAAACAAATATCCGTCGTGTCGAAATCGTACCCGAAAGTTCTAGTGCCACAGTCGAAAATGATATTCCTGATGAAGCAAGAGTTACGACAGGCGCAAACGATAAAGAATGTGACGAATTTCCAACGACTATGAAACGCAAATCGCTTGAAGAAAATTGTGATATTAGCAGTGTAAGTAGCGGAGGTAAAAGCGAAGCAAGTGGGGATGTAAATAGCGAGTCAAATGTTGGACTAAAGTGTGATTGCGAAGAAACAGATCGATTTAATTTACTAGATGCAATTTTAACATATTTCGAAAGTCCAGTAAGTATAAAGATTTTGTTGATCAAGTTTCTTTCTTGTCTTTGATTCTAATGAGTGACATTCTCATTTTCCTTGTTGACAGGATAGTAAAATAGTTGTGCGGGCATGTGAAGGAGCTCTACTCACGTGCTCTTCTCCGTCATTAGAAATCAACTGTACTTCCGTTTGCGCCAGTCTAGAAGACTATATAACATTTTTAATACTAAAGCTGGTCTACTTGAGCGAACGAATCCCAGAAGATATTGAGCCGGGAGATGTAGAGGAATTGAATGTGTCGTGGGGTCTCATACCTCGAGAAACAGATCATCATAACTTTATTGGGCGTGCGCAGCTATATGAGTTTTTGTGTTGGATGGATTATACGGACTGTGTGGCTCGTGAGTGTCCCCAGTTGCTAGCACTTGGGCGGAAATTCCGAGTAGATTTTTTAGTCGGTGCCATCGAACCTGCTTTGATTGCTATAGATACACCTTTTATGCTGGTGCTAATGTCAAAAGTAATAAAGCAATTAAGATCGACAAGTTTGATGGACGGTAAGAACTGACGGCTTAGTTAAAATATGTAAATGAACTTTATTATTTGTTTACAGAAATAGCAAATTGGCTAGTAGGTGAAGATCCAATGGAGTCATATTCGAGAGGAGATTGCTTACTGAATATAATCGTAGAAAATGCTCAGGATAATTCAGAAGTTTTGTTGTCAGCTATGCAATTTATAGAGGTATGCTAATACAAATAGTATGCAAACAAAGGCTCTTATTTACAAAGAGTCTAAAATGACTAAACACGAGGAAAAATCTTAATTTTATTATAATTTAATGCTTATAATTCTTAATGATTTGAATTGTTTAAGACTTGAGAATTGTTTTTCCTTGTATCTGTAATAACCAATGACTTTTTAAATGTGCGTAGAAATCACATAAAAAGGCTCGCACCAGTAATATTTTAACATAATTTATCGGCTCTTTTTGCACTCTCCACAAAAATATTAAAATGTAACACGTTTGCTTTAGTCATTTTAATTGCTTGTTTGAATTTCCTGTCTATTTCTTTTATCCTCTTCGTGATTTCAATGTCATTGCGAAATCTTTTGCATCCGATTTTATAAATCCGGCAAAGAGTTGGTAAGACGAAATTAGATAATCCGCACTTCGCTCATGTCAATCATTTTGTGCTAACTCTCTCTTTCTCTCTCTCTCTCTCTCTCTCTCTCTCTCTCTCTCTCTCTCTCTCTCTCTCTCTCAAACTGCAGTGTAATTTAGATTCCGCTTACAAGTAATCCTATTGTATGTAGTTACAAAATGATACTATTTCTCTAAAACGTTTTGCTCATTATAAGCATTAACACTTTAATTTAAATACAAGCAGTAGAGTAGGCAGCTGCAGTTATAGGTAACAAAAAAATGTTAAATTGTCCCTTAAATGTTTGTTTGAAATGTCGCTAATTGAATATCCTTATCAATAAGGGCAACATCATATTCTGCAGGCACTTTTAGATAATCCTCACGAACGGATATTACACGAAATGATTTTCCGATACATAAACAATCGAGGATATTATGATCACATGTCGCATGCGATCCAGAGTTGGTCCGACGAAGAAGATGAACGGGATCGACGACGTGGTAGTGCAGATGGACCGGTAAAATCTCGCACATTAGCACCGCACAACATTTTGAAAGTGATTAACAAGTAAAGTCAAAGAAATGCTTGATTAGCAGTTATGCTCAGTTGTATCTATATTTGTAGTTTTCTTCTTTTGCTGCCGCGACAAATAATGTCAGAAGCTGCAGGTACTTGCTACGAGGAATATGTTCAAGATGCTAGCAGGCATTATAAAAACTGGATCAAGAAAACAGCGGTTTTTGCGTGGCCTGTGGAGGCAGTTTCACCCGCTGAGAAAGATGAGTGTAGGGCTACATCTATATTGTCGACGACATCATTGGATCTACGACGAAGTAACTCAAGTCAACCATCCTGTTCGAAGGATACGCAATGTAATGATAGTGGAATATCAGAAGAAAGCTTCTACGAAGGACCTCTACTTAAACTATTATTCGCTCATGTGCGTCACATGGCGATACAACCTTGTGAAATCAACCTGGCGGTAAGTTTTTACAAAAAAATTTTTTTTATGAAAAACACTTAATTTTTAAATATAATACTTATTGTTTCTATTTTGTGCTCTCTCGGTCGAAAAAAATATTGGTTTCTATTAGAGTAATAATTATATCTAGTTATAACAAGAATTTATTTATTTATTTATTTATTTGGTACGTATTCAATACAACAGGCAAGATTGCCCAATTACAGATTGGATACCACGAACAAAATAAAATAACAAGAACTAAATGATAATATATAAATATAAGTATATAAAATAATTAAAGTTAAAATAAAATAAAGTAATAAAAAATAAAAGTAAAAAATTCAGTAAAGTAAAAAAGAAAGAGAAAAAAAAAATCCATTACAAACACGAATGTCCAATTCAACAATAATCGACCTAATAAAAAATAGTAAATAAATGAGTAAATATAAATATAAGTATGTAAAAAAAAAAACAAATAATTAAAGTGGTAAATTAACTAAAGTAAAATTAAGTAGAAAAAAAGAAGAAAATTAAGAAAATAGAAAATAAAACTAATTAGAAAAATATATAACTATGTATAAAAATAAAAATATACATTTAGTAATATAATTCAAGTAATAAATAAGATATATATAGACTATAATTCAAGTAATAAAATTCAAGTAATAAATAAGAAAGTAAAGTTAAGTAGAGCAAAAAAGAAAAGAAAGATCCATTATAAACAAGAAAATTAAACTAATTAAATAGGATCAAAAATTTTACTACGAACCATATTTTTGAAAAAGGCAATAGATTGTGGAAGAGGACCAAGTTGAAGACTATTATGAGTGCGTAAGAGTCGCAAAACGGGAGAGTAGAAGAAAGTGTCAGTACGAGCATACGGCACTTCAAATAAAATAGAGGACCTGATTGGCCTGACGGAGTCCCGCTCAATGAACATAAATGCTAATGAGGATGAAAGGTAGCCGCGACAGATTTTGAACAGGAAACACTCATCCAAGTAAACTCTGCGCTGCTCAAGGAGAGGAATGTTGAGAAGAGATAGACGCTCACTATAAGGTAAATACGGCAGACTATATTTAAAAAGTAAAGTACGTGTAAACCTTCGCTGAACTGATTCAACAGCGTCAGCGAGGTATTTGAAACGAGGACACCACACTTGACAGCAATATTCAAGTACAGAACGGACTAGGGTAATAAACAGGTGGACACAAGTAGAAATACTAAATGAATTGTGGCAGGAACGAACCACGAAACCAGCAATTCGAGAAGCTTTTCTAGTGATAGTAAGGACATGAACGTCGAATTTCAGTTTACGATCAAATGTGACCCCAAGATCTGAGAAATGATCGACACAAGAAAGGAAAGTACCATCAATAGCATAAGGAAAGACATGAGTGTGAAGCTTATGGGAGAAAGACATAGAAAAACACTTGGAAACATTAAGGGACAAACAGTTAATGTTACACCAACCAGAGAGAGCATGCAAATCATCCTGAAGAAGGAGAGAGTCATCAGTATTTTTAATTACCCGGAAGATTTTTAAATCATCTGCATATAGAAGACATGAAGACTTAAAAACCGTGGGAAGGTCATTGATGAATAGATTAAACAAAAGTGGTCCTAAGATGGAACCTTGAGGAACACCAGAAGAAGGGGAGAAAGGTGAGGACGAGAAGCCAAAAAGGGAGACAATACACGTGCGATCAGTTAAAAATGAAGAGATCCAGGACAGCAAAGGTTCACGAATGCCATAATGCTTCAGTTTGATAAGAAGCAGCTTATGATTGACAGTGTCAAAAGCTTTGGCAAAGTCAGTATAAATGACATCAACTTGATTATTGCTGTCAATTGCAGAAGCGACTACATGAGTAAACTCAAGAAGGTTCGTAGAGGTGCTCCGGCCTTTTACAAAACCATGTTGTTCCGCTGCAAAGACACAAAAGAGGGAATCATAGATACGATTGTAAACAAGGCGTTCCAAAATTTTGGAAAGGCAAGGAAGAATGGAGATAGGGCGATAGTTACAGGCAAGGTTCCGATCACCCGATTTCAAATGGGAAGAATGTTAGAGAGCTTCCAAGAGGATGGAAATTGACCAGCACAGAGACTGACATTAAATAAGATTGCTAAAGGGACGCAAAGTGAAGAAGCAAGATTTTTTACAAAGAAATTGGGAATTCCATCCGGGCCCGGGGAACAGTTTGAGTCAAGAGAGGACAAAAGCGATTCAACCTCTACTGGGTTAGTTACGATTGAGGAGAGGCAAGCAGGGAAATCAAAGGAAAAGCAGTCAGTAGCAGGAATCAATGGAATAGTGTAAACAGAAGAAAAAAATAAAGCAAAGAGATTGCAAATGTCAGGAGGGTTGGAAGCAGTAAAGGCATTAAACACTAAGGAGGCAGGAAGAGAGGAGGAAGCTTTTAAGGAGCGTACAAAAGACCAGAAAGATTTAGGGTTGTTCGAGTTTAAAGTAGATTCAACAGACGAGGAATAGTTGAGTAGTGCTACTCTAATTTCTTTCTTGGCAGAGGAACGTAAACGGGAGAAGATAGCATAATCTTCACCCGACCGAGAAATCAAAAATTTCAAACGCGCTGAATTTTTATCTCTAAGAGCACACTTTACCCTAGCAGTAAACCAAGGGGGGTCACGGGAGCGACGAGAACTGAAGACAGGAGTATGCGACGAGATCAAATCAGTAAGAATACCGTAAAATTTGGATACAGCAGAGTCAACATCGAGACCGCGGAAACAATCAAACCAATTAATTGAATTCAGGTCATTAGACAAGCAGTCAAAATTAGTTTTCTTAAAGTTAAACCGGCGCGCAGTGGATGATTTAATACGATTCGATAAGCTAACAGACAAATTAATTGAAACGGGAGGATGATGGGGATCTGGGTGCGTGTAGGGTATTGGAACAGAAGATAGAGAAATCGAAGAGGACTCAACATTAGAAACATTTGGTAATACAGAGATAATTGTTTACGCTTAAGAACTAGGTTCGAGCTCTCCGGTTGTTTGATGATCGAAAATTTCGCCGGTTTTCAAAAATTTTGACTAACGTCCCGGGAGGCCAAAATTTGGAGTCAGCGACAATATCGAGGTTGGCAGGCAATGTTATTTTGAAAGAAGCCACATATCTTCTAGGCTGGCTATCTTTCGTAAATTTGACGCAATCTAAAATATGAGGAGTGAAGCCGACCTTCTTGCAGATGTAGCGTTCGACTGCAGCCACAGAAGTTTCAGAAGCAAATCGCGATACAAAAATTTGTAGAGGAGGCGCGACTACATGCAAACCGAGATCATCAACGGAGTCGTTAACAGCAACATGTAATTGAGATGTAGGTAGACTCGATTGCAAAGAAGCAATAGATGAGGCAGCACAAGAATATTATTGCAGAGAGTGAAATGGTAAAGGTTTTCTATTCATCTGCGCCTCGTACGAATTATTACGAAATGAACTGAATGGGTTGTAGTGGCACAACTTTTCTTTGCTTGGCCAACAAAGTTAAGCATCCATTTAGTACTATCATCTACGTCTCATAGATCAATAAAGTAAGAATTAATAAAAGTCGTTTCAAAGCCGATCATCATACATGATTCAACGAATCATTCAATTCAGAAACCTCAAGTTCGCTTGTATTTCTCTGTAAACAAGATTACGAACGCGTAGCTATAATGCTCTTTAGTATTTTTTTTGCTTTATTCAATCCGAGTTTTCTATAATTCCAATTGGTAATTATAAATTTGTGTTAATATGATATATAAATTTCTTCAGTGAACGATAATTGCTCCTCTACCAATGATCTACAAGCAAATATCAATTCCACTTAAATATCGTCGTCGTTACATAAATTTCAAACTTTTTTGATAAACCCCAAAGAGGATACTAAATAATTTCGAATGGTGGGTTGGTGGTTTAAACTGAAAGCAAATAAACCTGGGGTCTTGCAATCAGTCTCCGCCTCTCCCGGTAAGGGTATGATACTGCAGGAATATACAGGGTGTGTATAAAAATTATTGAGTCCTATTTTGTGTGACGCGACTATATGTGGCTTCAAATTCAGTTTCAAAACGCTTCAATCGTCAATCATCTGCGAGCCTCCGTTCGGCGAATATGAGATTTTTAGTGGACCCAACTTTTAACGTCGGCCGAAGGAAAAAGACAACCGACAATAGAGCAGCGCTATGCCATCAAGTTTTGTGTGCAATTTGGAAACCGACAATGGAGACATTGGCCATAATTCGGCAAGTGTTTGGGAATAAAGGTCTGTCAAAAGTTAATGCTGTGATCCACAAGTAGAAATGAACAAAATTTGAAACGTATGCGTGATCTTTTGAACTCAGAACGGCGGTTAAGAGTTTGGAAGATCGCGGATAAGATAGGAATCGATAAAATGACAGCTCACACCATAATTACTGAGCATTTGCAAATGAGAATAATCTGTAGCAAACAATGTGCTTGTTTGCGAAGATATTTCAAAGATTGTTCAAAATGACCCGCAGTTTCTGCACAATTTAATAATCGCAACAAAACTTGAATTCTTGAGTACGATCCCGATTCGAAACGCCAAAGTTCCGAATGGCACACAGCAACGTCGACGCGCGAAAAAAAGATCAAACAAGTCAGTCGAGGACGAAACCATGCACTAAAAACTACTAATTTGTTCTTGAGGGACAGATCGTCAATGGCACTTTTTATTTTGAAGTCTTAAATAGACTGAAACAAAGAATCAATCATGTGGTGTCAGTCATCGCCGCAAGTTGGAGTCACAGCGAGTCACACATGCTTCGCCGTCAACAACTATCTGCCCCGGAACCTTTCCGCAGCCCCCAAACAGTAATCTTGGCTCCGGCAGACTTCTTCCTGCTCCCTAAATTCGAGGCAGCCCTTAAAGGTCGCCGCCATGGGTCCCTAGCGGAGATTAAATCGACTTCGATGTGCTGCTTGAAGGACATTCTGGAATGGCCTACAAAGCATAGAAAACCCGCTGCCAAACGTTTATAGCCGCAGAAGGGCCTTAATTTGAAGAATTTCAGTAGTTGACAGAAGAATTTAGACTCATTACTTATGTATCCGTCTGCCCGACAATTATAGCGTCTTCCAGACGAAAGTTGTGACTATTTTTCAGGTTTCTGTGTAATTTAACATTCAGAGTCAATATTGGTATTTACACTGATAGTCAAGCGACTATTAAGCCCCTTGTTGCTCCTTATACGGTGCCTTTGAGTCGCTGAATGCCACGCATCTCGGAGGGAGGTGTCAAGACATTCGGCAATAAAATTGATTTAAATATTTGGGCATAAGGGTTTTCGGAACAACTGTGAGACCGATGAACTGGCGAGATTTGGTATCTTATTACCGGGTGAATACCGACTACATGGCTCAAATCAGGCATCATGCAAAAATATCTCGAGGACGCTATGAAGTCCTGGGCCAATGAATCATCCTGTGCGATAAAAAGACAGTCCTGGGTCTCCATGGACGCGCATCGCATCAGGCAGCTTTTAGGCTTAACTCGTAGCGCACTGCGTTGTGCAGTGGGTGTTGGTGCATCAGTTGGGTGCAGGGTTCAACGATTTTTGTCGTAGCTGTGGCTCGGAGGACGAAGAGGAATCCGTCCTCCATCTCATGTGCCAATGCCCGGCTTGGCGAGGAGAGTGGCGGCACTTCGTGTACCCTTCCTCTCAAATTTGACCGACCTATCCCTAGTTGATCTAGAGGGGATAGTGCAATTCATCAAAGGAAGCAGATGATTTCCTGACTTACGTGACTCGGGGAGAGTAAACTACCGTGGCATCATAACGGGCCTCCATTGTGCCTAAGCGCGTCTGCCGACAGACCTCTCTCGATCGATTGCCACTTCAACCTATCCACTTACCTTCCTTAGAGAACTATTTATAGTCTTTAAAGATATCTCTGAGAATACTTCTGATACTTTATAAAAATAAAAAAAAATTTTTTGAACATTCTTTTCAACTATCGTTGCATTTCTATTAAATTTCGATCCATAGAAAAAAATTATGTTGAATCCTTACTGAATTTTGGAAGAAAGCTTAAAGTATTCATTCGTGTGTTTTGATTTTTGTGATTTAGATGGCATATTTATTTGCTGCATCAGCAAATTTTCAATTTATACACAATTTGAAACATTATTAAAAGTATACATTCTTTGAATTTTTTAAGCTAATCAAACTGAACATCAAAAGATTAAAGCGCTCTATCATAATATGCAACATAATTATTTTTATTTATAAATTTCAGGTTATAGCCATTCTCTCAAAGTTGGCATTTTTACCACATCCTTATCTGCATGAACTTCTCTTGAACCCTGAGCTACCAACAGCTTACGGAGTCAACACATTATGGAGCAGCATGCAAGGAGTTGCACGACAGTTACTTTTGGAAATACCGAAACATGATAATTTTCAAAAGAGAATTGGAGATGCCAGTAAACGTCTCCTTACCAATCCCCCCGTTATATGGTGAGCTTTGAACTTTAGGTTTAAATAAACATGTTGCGATATGATTGATATTTTCAGTGAAAATAATGATGAAAACGAATCATTGTTTGAAGCTATTGTTGTATTAGAGGAATTTTGCAAGGAGCTTGCAGCGATTACCTTTGTGAAATATCATCATGCTACGGAATAGTTAAAAAAAATAAATAAACTGAAGCGTTTAGTGTGTATCATACTATTATTATTGTTTATAGGAATATTTTTATTCGTTTCATTCCCTTTCTGTATTGTTGATATTAAATTAATTAGCTTTAGATTTTATGTATTAAAAAAGTGCACCCAGAAATATTTCTAGTCAATAAATATATATTAAAATGATTGACTTGTTTTCATTTTAAATCGTAAATCAGTATTTACGCACACTTTGCAGAGCAGTGAGAATCTAAAATTTGAAATTTAAATACCGCCCGAAAATCTTCGCAAAATATGATAGTGATAAACCACTGAAAACCCTATCGCCTTTGAAGGTTTCAAAAAGATAATACCCATTATTCTTGACTACTATTAAAATAATTCATTATTCTGAAAACAAGATTGAAAACATGACCAGTTTTTCGCTGAGAATATTTCAATTGACATCCGGATATTATGAAGACAACTCCCTGCTTAGTGGCAACGTTTTGAACGATTAGTTCTTGTAGTCGATGGCCAGAATAAAACTTGTGAGATTTGCTGTTCACGCGCACATCCCTCTTATCATGATCATGTCATTGCACTGAAACAATCAAGAAGAAAAACTTGTTTTCTTAAATGATGTTCTATAATAACAATCTGACGGAATTGACGGATGTCATCTTGAAGATGAAAAAACAATGAACTGATCAGGTAAAATCACAAGCATTGACATGAGCACATTATCATCATAACGAGATTATAACGTGAAATTGATTTAGAGGCTACGTCAGAAACTACCCGTTTCTGGACGGGTACATAAGACGACATTTTTTAATCCTTATATGGCATGTAAGATTCTAAATGAAGTAACAAGTTCCTCGCCATTCGATCAGCACTTCTACACTGTAGTAGTGTTTAAAATGCTCACTGTATTATAAAATTGCTGTGTGGTTTGTTGTATAGTGCGGCAAGCTGCTGTACATTCATTTAAAATTTAAAAATGTGTCCGGTTTTATGTCTAATTAGAGTGTGTCCATTAATTTGTAACCAAGGGGTGTATTTAATGTAAAAATTATTTACAAGAAATGTTAGCTAGGATGACACAGTAATGTGTTTTAATGAATATTTGTTATGTATGCCTACTCGGTTGCATGAGGAGATAATTCTCTTGTACACTAGTGTGCTATTACTCTTAGACATCATTTAGTTATTATAACTTAATCAAGGTGTTTATTTTATAAAAAGAAATTTTAATATAAATTAAGTTTTGGGCATACCGCATCATTTTTCAAAAATATAAGTGGTATTTAGATTTATATTAATCCACTTATTATAACTCAGTTAACAATTAGATTCAAATGATACATAAAAATAAAGAAGAAAAGTTTTACTGAAACTCCGGAATGCGCATAAATCAAATCCCTTCCTATTATTTTCATACTTTCTACGACGCAACTCAATACATTCCATGGTGTTATGCTACAATCCAGGGTATTATGTCAAACCGCTAGCCATCCTTTTAAGCTATTTGTCGGCGTGAAACTACGCGAGTCCTGTAACGAATTTAAATCATATAGATGGCTATCAAATGTGGATCACGACCAAGATGGGAACTACTATGAACCCATAAAATGTGCAAAACATGAGAATAGAGGTGATTTTTCAAATATAATGGAGGACCTGATACGTGATGAAACATATGTAAACATTTAAAGATAAGCAAGCAGTAAGAGCATTTACAGTACCCAAATGAAAGGCTTGGAGTACCTTCTTGCAGGAATCTCAACGGCATCACCGAGACTCTAAGGATGCAGAAAGTTCTGTCCAAAAGCCACCAAGGGCATAGAGAATTACTTCGAACCCCAGGTGGAGAGACGACGACTACCTTTAGGGATATGCAGAAAATGTTGCTCAAATCACGCTTCCCAGGATGGACAATAAGTAATCATAGTAGGAGAGAGGAAGAAGACGAACGACCTGAGTGGATACCTCACTAACCACTGATTAAACAAATTATTTCGTATGAAAAGGTTGAATGGCAGTAAACTCCTCCAAACCCTTTAAATTTCCAAGACCAAATGAGATCATATCGGCACTGCGATAAAGAGCCACAGGAAACTGAAATCCATCCTGATATACATTTTTAAAGCGAACGACTTTCTTGGGATCACCATCAGTAAGGAATTAACAGCTCTCGGATACGCGTATGACATCATAGCAATAATAACAGGCTCACATTCACATACTCTGAGGTCCAGAACGCAAAAGGGCTTTAAATAAAACAGCACAATGGTGCGAGGAAGAGGGTTTATGCATAAATCCTCAAAAACCAACATAGTTTGATTTACCTGGAAAAGAAAAATCAAGATAGGAGCACTAAAAATTGGGAGCACAGATGTACGCCTGCAGGATGATGTAAAATATCTAGGAATCCACCTGGATAGGAAACTCACCACTGACAGTCGTTTAAACAAAACGACACTGAATGCCACTAAGGCACTATGGGCAACAAAACAAATGCTTGGACACAATTGGAGACTATCTTCAAAGCAGACACACTGAGCATGCAAACAAATAGTTAAACCTATCATCCTATGCGGATCAGCAGTGTGGTGGAAAAAAAACCACGGAAAAAACTGATGTCAACAGACTAAACAAGATTCAAAGAATGGCCTACGTGCTGATTACAGGAGCAATGAAGTCCATCGCAACGGCGGTTATGGAGGCCCTTTTAAACGGAGAAAGGCTCTAAATGAAATAGGGGCACAGAACAGCCTCGAGCCTATATGGGTCCCTGACTGTGACGGGCGCCAAGTGAAGAGCAAAAGAAGCAATGGATCTCCGTAAAACTGTCAAAAGGATCCTATGTGGCGCTTTAACAGGCTATCTTCCGCCCAAAAAGTAACTTCATAGGATATGCAAGAATTGAGACGACTAATATAGATACTACGGGGAAGTGTCAGAGTTTATAAAGCATCTTTTCGCACACTGCCCAGCATTAGGGAGACGAAGATTAGAGCTGCTCGGCTCTGCTCATCTTTCTTTTTGGGACATTAGGAAAGTTCCGTCTGGGTATCCGTCGCCTACGTCATATGGAGCACAATAGATCCAAGAGGTCGCAGTGTTAAAGGCCGTCTGCATCCACTCCACGCACTCATTCAAAGTGTTTTGGTGTTTTTGGCGCGGAAATGAAGAAAGTGTTAAAAGGGGTTTTATAGGCGTACAGCCATCGCTCAATTATCTGATTCTTTGACACCTTTACAATATTAAAACAGAGTTTGATAAAAAGCTGAGTAGCGTTTCAGTGCATATGTACATATAAATACTATCAAAAAAATGGTAGAATGTGTCAGGAAAACATAGTTTTTTTATGGGTATTTAGTTCATTTGACTTGATCAGTGGTGTGCATTATGATGATGTATATGAAAGCAGAAGCTTTTTATAATTTTCTAGTGTGTATTAGTAATGTAAGTATTAGCATGTATTAGTAGCGTGTATTAGTGATGCAAGACAACTTGAAATTATGAGCTCTAAACCGAACATTTCTTGACCATCAATACACAACTACTTCGATTCGTATTATCGATATATATTGTCCAATGCTGAAAATCTTCCTAGATATAAAACCACAAAGTAAATAGGAAACTACTGTTATGTATTGAAACTAATCGTATCGCCGTTTAAGTTTTTTATTACAATCGACGTCTTAAAATTAATGTTCTTTTTATGTTAATCCAATAAATATTTAACTCGTGTTTCTTCCCAATATCATAGAACATCTATATAGTACCAGATGACTTCAGGCTAAACGCTGCGTGATGTCAACGATAAGATCAAACTTAGCCTGATAATGCCCTTTACGGAAACACGCATAGATCTCCATTTTATATTCCTATTTAGGAGAACATAACATAGCCAATCATTTATTTATACTGCATTAATCTCGCCACACTTATTTTTTAAAACACCAAACACTTTCAAATTAGCAACGGCCAAAACAAATCTTCTGATCAAAGTGAGATGATATCTGTTAAATTTCAAGTCTGGGACCTTCTTCGCGACCGTTTTCAAAAAGCAGAATGTCCATCGCCATCCCCAATAAATAATTATTGTGAATCCATAAATTTACGTAGAATCAATTAATAGTACTTGAAGAAGTATGTGCCTACTAGCAGCAAATAAAAACCAGCCCAGGTATGGATGGAGAGTAAAACAAGAAGAACGAATGTGCTGGGCAAGGTAAATGAGAAAATGCAAAGACAAGGCAGCACAAGACAAGCATTCGACCATGCTTCGAATTACAGTCGTGCTTAGAAAACAGGATTTCCTTTTCTGGGTGGACGATGCCTGGCAGGAATCTGTGGTCCATTCTCTACTACACGGCAAGAAAGCGATTGCTATAGCATAGCCGAGTACAAGATGCATTTCTTGTTATGGAGGCAACAACCTGAAGCTTGGTCGAGATATACAAGAGACAACTATCACTAAGTGTTTGATAAATTGCATTAAAGACCATTGCGGTCGTCGTCCACACTTCTCATCTTTTTGCTTCCTTTCCTATGTGTACAAGTATATGGACAGCATGATACAGACCTTGATTCTACGACTTTAATATTCGAGATGGGGGAGTTTTATGAGTAGTTCAATTTTCAACCACGAATCCTATCCTTTGATAAGACCCAGGGCTTATTATTTTCAACCTTCATAGGACCACCAATACATAAGTAACTTTTTTAATACAAAATAATGCTACAATTCGATTTGAAGAAACTGACTAGAAAGGTTACCGACAATCGGTGAACTCAATTGCAATACACTTCAAATAAAAATTCAACACATTCATACCATGAATCGATTGAGCGTAGAGTATTAAGTTTAACCCTGGCCAGGATTAGCATTAACGAATATAACGGCTAGAATTCGTTTGAGATGAAAACGCAACGGCCTAGCGATTGGTTTGATGCTGCCAAGAATTATCCTCGACGTGGACGCTGGCACGGTTAGCCGATTAAGGTATGAAAATAGGGAATGCGCGACGGGGTTTGTCTTTTTTTCGGAATTTTAAACAGCACAAGAGATGTTGTATTACTTCATTCCACTAATAAATAAATAAAAATGGCCGTTGAGAACTTGGGTACTTAAGATGGAAATAATAATGCCAGGATGAAACCTCAACGTATCGAACCGGACAGAGAGAAGAAGTGATTCGGAGCCGTGAGACAAGGCAACTGCCTTCGACTGCCAACGAGTCACACGTTGATTTCTTATTGTTTTGATTTCCATATTAAAAGCTACTTTTTGATATTTGCAACAATGCATGTCCCATGATGATGCAGCAGGGGTTTGCTTGGATCGAAAAGAATCGTTGTTAGATGAGATGAGGTATCGAGTGGTTTTGAGCAGAAAGAAGATCTACATTTTTAGTTAAAAGTGCTTTTTACCGAGCATGGTTAGTTGCTAATATGCATTCCCAACTGCGAAAAATAATAATTCTTATTAAATGCATTTTCTTTTCTACCTAAAATGATAGAAGTTATTATATTCTTTGCATATATCATAAGTTTGGATGCTTAAAAATACATGAAAAAGATATTTATGTCAAAAGGCAACAGTCTAATTATAATATGAAGCGAAATATTTCGTCATAGATTGGATTTTCATACTAACACATTTATATTAAAGCACATAAATCAAAAAAGTATCGATAATATGTCACCCAAACTGCACACTTTTGCTAAGATGACTGCAAAAACTTCTTCTTCAATTTAGTCTGTTAGAATACCTTTCGATATGGAATAAAGTAGATACAATGTGATGCCGATACATACCTGTTGCCCACATCTCATCCCGCCAAAGAAGGCAATTTCAATTCATTTCAGTTTTAGTACCTTGATGGTGTCTTTGAACTTTACTTCAGATTAAATATTTATACAAGTTCTTATTATAGAGGAATTTAGTGAGGTAGCAAAAACATTCCAATGCAGTTTGATTGGCGATCGGCGACGATGCCGAGACAGGTTTCCCCTCTATGGACCACAATGAATTGAGATGACTGATGGTATTGTTCTCAGATTGACACCGCATAACAGGTGCTTAGAGAAACTAATACTTAAAGCACACTAGACATATATGAATATGCATCTAGAAGATGTCAAGTTTTTCGAATGTAGTCCTATGAGGTTTGAAATAAATTTCCTCATCGAAAAGTGGCGCTTGAATCTGTGAGAACTATACAAAAACCACGGAGCATAGAACCAAATGTTTGGAAAGCTGATCTACCTTATTGTTGCCGCGTTGTAAATAAATAATAAATAAGATAGTTTAAACTAAATTAAGTTAAAGCAGTTTCACTGAAGCCCGTTTCGGATCTGGGTGTGTAGTAGTGGATATGTCATTCTTCATCAATGCAGACCAGTATGGGATGGTTAGTTCCATAGCTTAATAATTTGATTCAGGAATCTACTCATCAGAAAGATTAACTCCAAGCCCGATGTTTGATCGACCATTTTTGGAATCAAACCCGGGACCACAAAGCCATCACTCTACCGTCTTGAGTTTGGAGTAAAATAACTTGCTTAAAATAATTCTAATAACAATTGTATATCAGCAAATGTAATAATATTTAGATTTAGACATAAATTAAGTCATATATAATGTAATATGCTTGAATTCTATTACTAAACACTTTATTTATCACTTTAGGAATCATGTAGTAGATGTAGTTTGTCAGCCCAAGGATCACTTTAAATCCAAGAAAGTAGCGAACATCGGTAAAAACTGTACGGAACTCTTATTTATTTATTTATTTTCCAAACAAGGCATCATACAATATACATAATGCAAGAAAAAAAATAAAATTTAAAAGTATTTTAAGTTGATATTTATTTGTATTCAGGCGAATTAGGACGAGATATAAATAGGTTAAGAAGTTAATAGGGCCTTTGTCAAGTTACTTTTGAAGATAGATTTGGTGATACGTGAAGAATAGTGGTGACTTACACTGTTGAATGTTCTACAACACCTATTGATGGGTTCATTATACCCATAGGCAGTAAGGTGCTGGTATTCATTAAGGAGGGTTGTATGCCTAGTCCGTCTTATTTGATTGTTAAATGTAATTTTGTTAGAGATAGCTGCTATACTAGCTTTTCCATTAATGATGTCAAAGGCTAGGCATGCGCTAATTAAGGTTCTTCTTGATGAACGAGTCATTAGGTTTAAAAGACCAAGCAAGTCTGTATTCGTAAGAGGGAAGATTACTAAAGTCGCATGGATTATAGACGTGCCACAAGCCGAAAAGTAAAAATTATTTCTGAACCGATTCGAGCCTGTCGCTGTGTAGTTGAAAAGCTGGACTCCAACTATGCAGGCGTATTCCGGTAGAGGCCGCACTAGTGATATATAAAGATACTTAGTAACCCAAATGTTTTTGAACTCTTTAGCGAGCCTCTTAATGAAACCTAATTGTTTGCTCGCCTTCGACAAGACTTTGTCGAACTGCAAGTTAAACCACATTTTGGTATCTACGGTTACACCTACGTCTATAATATGTCGCATTTCATGTTGATGTTCAGACCAGTAGAGCTCCTTCTCAAGCCGTGCGTTTTAACTAACTACCATAAAGCAGACTTCGCTAGTATGACAACTAAAATGAACTTGGTTAGCTGGTTCTGCTTTTACCCCGTCCTCACTGTTAATGAACTTGGTATAAAATTCTGCAACTTCCTCTCCAATCTTATCTCCCGCTCATTCCTTCTCTCTTAATCGACATCGTAAGTTTAATAAAGCTCATTGGTTGCGGCATGATGTGGCGTCTACCTTCAAAATTAAGGATGCGACTCGAGCTAAATTTAGTATTACAGACTCTCATGAGGACTTCCTCGAATTTTCGAGGCTACGTTCTACTGCCCAAATTGCCGTCAATCATGCTATCTGCAATTACTTTGCAAGCATTGAGTCTTCTGTCTGTTCTAATCAGCAAAAACTTATCAGTTCTTATGTCCATTCCCTCAAAAATGTTTTCCCTATTCCATGTTCCTTGATAATACTACTGCTTCTAATCCACGTGAAATTTGTGACCTCTTTGCAACATATTTTTCTTCCTTCTTTTCCCAACGCAATCCAATCTTACTTTGTGAAGTTCTCCATGTTGCTTCCTCTTCTCTCTTTTTCATCTGCTCTAATCCTCTAGAAATTGAATCCTTACTCGAGTGCCTCGATTTCAATGTCAAACCTTTTGACCAAGTCACTTTCAACGTCTTAGTTATTCATCCGGCTCCTTCCCAATCAGTTGCAAATCTGCATATATTTCATCCAAGTTTGATGACCCAAGCTGCATTTCCAACTATCCTCCCATTTCCTTCCTTATTTGTTTTGTCCTTGAAAAAATTGTTTACAACAGGATGTTTCTTCTGCATTCTTTCCTTGCTCTTGAGTAACATGGTTACATCTTACATCAAAGGTAGATCTCCCACCTCTAATCCTATATCCTTTACTAACTTGGTTGCTTTTGCTTTAGACCAACGGAAACAAGTGGATCTGACATACACCGATTTTTCAAAAGCTTTTGGTTCTATTGATCACAAAATTATTCTTGCAAAGCTTGGAGGCTATGAGGGGTCTGGTCTTCTTTTGTCTTAGCTTTCATTCTATATTTCTGGTCGTATTTGTTCTGTAACTGTGCATTCCACAACCTCTTCCCCATTCTCTCTGCTCGCTCGAGTTCCTCAGGGCTCCATTCTTAGCCCATTATTATTCCTCGTTTTTAGCAAGAGTCTCCCTTCCTTTATTTGTCTTTGTTGCCTCTTGTTTGCTGATGACTTCAAGGTGTTCAGAGTAATTGAATCTACAACTCCAAAATGTTTTTTGTACTCTGTGCGACTGGTTTTCGAAAAATTCACTTACGTTGAACATATCGAAATGTAGTATTCCCAAGCTCTGTACGGATCTTCTATTATGGCTGTTGACAATTTGAAGGACCTTCGTGTGTTCTTTGATCCAAAGCTCAAATTTGACCAAGACATTGCTTATACAAGGCCTCTCGTTTGTCAGGTTTCATCCTTAGATGCTCTACTCCTTTTATTAACGTCTCCACCTCTCTGTTTTTTGTAGCATCTTAGAGTATTGTTGTCAAGTGTGGTCTCCACCCCGTAAATATCTTAATGAGGCAGTAGATTCAGAGCATAGGTTCAGCATAGGTTTACTCACTGATTGTTGTGTAATGTCAACATTCCTTGCTGTAGGTATAGTGATCGTCTTTCCCCTTTTCCAAATTCCTTCATTGGATTCCCGACTAGTGTTCCCTGATGAGTGCTTGCTCTTCAAGCTACGCCACTGCCCTGAGCTCTCTGATCTCAGCTATAAGCTTTGTTTACCTAACGTTAATCGATCAGTTAGATTTTATCGCACCGTTAGTGCGTATTCCCAGGAAACACAACGATCTTTAGCTTGGTTCTTTTCCACTAACGTTTTCTCAATTTAAATATCAAATCAAAGTTTAAATTCTTAAAGCTTTTTATCATGCTTGATTATTTTAATCATGATTATGCTTTTTTTATATTACCTCAAAAAAGCTTAAGTAGCCTAGTGGGTAGAGCACTGGCTTCTTGTGTGTGGGGTCCCTGGTTCGAATCCAGGCTCGGACAAGGGTCCGCGCACCAATCTTTGATTTCACCTAGCTCCGAATAGGTACCTTAATTAATCTTAATTAATCAGGGGTAAAAATCTCACCCCACACTCGTAATTCACATTGATTGTAAATTGGTGATGAAGCTCTCTATCAAATTCAACCCCTAGACACGTAAGAGGGTTGTCATGGGATTACTTTATATTATCTTATGTATTCCTTTTATTTGTTGAGGTTTGAAATATGTATATTTTCAATTCTTTGCATTATTAATTTCCATAGTCTCTTTCTGGTTGTTTTTAAGTATTTCTATAATTATAATTTGGCATTAGCCTGTTATAATGGATTATTAATAAAATAAATAAATAAATTAACCATAGTAAAACCATACTCGCTACAGATGTACCATTATAGAGAAATCTGATATACTGTAATTTTCTGTTCAGACCAGAAACCAAAAAAAGCCTAGCCGAGGAACTTTTCTATGCCATGAGACGTATTTGAAGCCACTTGGTGACGTGAATGTGGAACGGACGTCAAACTTTTGCGGACTGACGGACTGACGGACCGACTTGAAAATGGACTCTAGAAGACTCAAGAAATTAAATGAATAAAATACAAACACATAAAAGTCAACACGTCCAACAAATAAAGCCGCTAGGTTTGAGATTTTACTAAGCAAATTACCCGGTTAGATAGATTAATACTGCAGTAAACGTTAAAAAAATTATTCAATACCAAATCCACTTGATGCGCTTTTGATTTCCCCTTATTCCTTCCTATAAAACCCAGATGCTTTCTAAGGCGCAATCAAGCTCACATTCATGATAATTGCATTATTTGATTGCATTCAATAGACTGAATACGTTACTCTACCCTCAAGCGCGAAATACAAAGTAAAATATTCGTTATATTCTTTCAAATATTTACAATGATATAATTGCGATAGCCACCGAGCCTATAATTAAAATATAATCAACTGTGAGTGATTGCGATGCCACACCATCATTACCATCATTGGTTAGTATCAGCTCAGATCTAGGATTGAGAATTGACTTGCGCAGGCTGCATCTATTAACTATGCGAATCTTGTTTGCTATCTCCTCCGATCCAACCAATGTCAAGATTCCATCATCTTTTTAACTACCTATCCAACAATTTATCGCAGCTTCGCTATAGGTAAAAAAGACCTACGAGAATTCTGAGAAGACTCGGTGCGAATGCGAATCAGTGCAAGGGCATCATTTAAGAAATTGGTCGAGGAAGGAGTTGTTCTTCGTTACGTCTTCGATCTCGTCTTGGCCATGGCTTTTTTTTCTTATTGCTTGCCTCCCAATCAGGGCGTCTACATACATACATAGCATGTTTAGGGCCCAGCGACAGTAAGTAAAAATTGTAGTTAGACACAAGAATGGAGACATCGTGTATTACTCCTGAATAATAAGAGAGCTGAATTATTCTTTTAATTGAAAGACAAGGGACCAAGTTCTCACTAGATTCTATACCTGTGTTACTTCTGGTATATTTGCTGCTGTTCCACGTTCTATGCTCGATGCGTGCACTTTTTGCTGGCTTGCACTGTAAGCGTAGCCAGTCATATGTGGAGAATATTTTAAAACTAAAAATACATAATGCGAAGGGCACAGGAACATGCAACAAGCATACACGTATGTATATCTTGTCAGGCAAGCAAAAACTCAAGACTTGAGACTGCAAAAGAAACTTGAATTTATGCAATAAGTTCGAAAAAAAATGCTTAAATACGTTGTGAGACCACAACAGTAACAGCAACAACAACTCTTTCATCTACGGCAACATCATCAAAGTTTACCAATACCATAAAAAGACAAGGCGAACGCTGCGATTAAACGGAGTGAAGAATGCAGAAATGGTTTATACAATCCTCCGGCCCAGCAATCTCACAGTTGGCAGATTTGTAAGAGCACAACACCATCGAATCTGCCTTATAGCGATCAGTTGATGCAAGGATGCTCTAGGATGCAGATCAATAAATCAATATATTGTGATCAGTTAAGAAGAGAGATCGGTGATGAGGTCTAGTAGGCTTCAGCAGTCTAGGATCTCTGCAATCCATTGACTACATTCTAGCATGTCCTATGAAGTGAGTTGTTCGAGCTGTGTGATCAGTGCCTTAGTATAGTCCGAACCTAGCGTGCCTCTGGAGCCCCGATTTGTTCAAAAACTAACTCTTGCATTTCAGATTGAATATCAAAGTGAAACATTGTTGTAAATATTGTAAACTCTGTGTTGTGCCATTCTTTGTGAGGACATCAGTTTCATTTGATTTCGAGGTGCTCATAAATTCGAGTGAGTTTTCGTAGGAAACTAACTTATCAAAGTGAGTAAAAATTAATGAACTTTAAAGGAGATTTTCATTTAGACACATTTTGATTTAAGTAGGAGATAAATTATTAAATAGTATTTCTCAATTTCTTTACAAATGTATGGTTATGATGGTTTCTAACGTTGAAAAGACGAAGAAGTTCTTCGTCATTGTTCAATTACCTTCAAATCGTTAACTATTTATCAACTAATATTAAATGTTTAAGCTTTATTCAATAAAAATAGTTCAACTGGCTTATTAACAAGTAAATCTTTACTTAAGAGTTCAGTTTTTTACGTAAATTAATTTAAAATGGATGCATTCCTTATTACAATGGTACCAAAGCTAGTTGATTCCAGTATATAATTTGCTTGTGCATATTAAGTCAAATTTCGCGAAATATTCGCATTTCCGATCGGATGCTTAGCAGCATTTTTTGAGAATACATTATTAAAAACTCATTAAGAAAAAATTTCGCATAAGTTATGACCATTTTACCTTAGCAAGACGCACCCGTAAATTATATTTAAATTTCAATAATTTCAATTCGCGAAAGTGATTATGGTTCACCCTGTACAATAATGACATTAATAATTTTTATTTCGTTTGTGAGGAACATTCAATCATATTAAGTATGTATATGGTTTTCAACTTTATCGTCGTTCTATGTTCTAGGTTTAAAATTCGAATTCGCGTTTACAATGACCATATTGAACGCTGTATTATTTATTTATTTTTGCAATAATACTTAAAAGTTAACATAACAGTTTATTTTAAAGTAATCACACAAGAAAGTTCAATTTCTGGCAGCATAATTTTTTACTTTGTCAATTCCGATACAACAATTTTGAACTATCTGATTTTATTCAGCGTATGCAACGTCACAAGTCTAGCTATTACCAGAATTTTACCAGTGTAGCACCGAAATATTTTTTAATCACATTTACAGTTTGGTATCTCACAAGAATTATCTATGCTGCTGCGCATTCATTGCTATTGTACACTAACGTTTTGTGTTCAAGGAAAAACATATTAACTTTTACTATGATATAGCGAGATATTAATATTTATAGAATATAATTTATTTGTTATAAAAAACCGATTTTTTCCTTTTGAAGCTAGATATATTTAATTGTTTTTTTTTTTTGACAAATATCGATATTTCGAGGGTAATCTGCCCTCTTCTTCAGTGTCTAAGACCGATAGACATAAAAAAAAGGGCAGATTACCCTCGAAATATCGATAATTGTCAAAAAATTAAATATATCTAGCTTCAAAAAGAAAAAATCGGCTTTTTATTAAATTATTCATAGGATATTAAGAACCAACTAAATTTTAAAATGCCAAAATTTAAACTTTATTGAGTTTATTTTATTGTTAGTGGAATTTAGCTTTGATTTTAGAAATGACTTCTTTTATACAAACATATGAAGGAAGATGTGGTTCAATGCCTTGTTCTTCCTATATAAGTCGCAGGCCAGCACATATTTCTTGATTTGTAAGACCATATTTGGCCAAAAGAAATATATCTGCGAACGCCGCTAAGTTTTGCTTATACCACCATGCACAATCGTGGAATGAATATGTGCCCGAATGATCAGCTGAGAAGTGAGTTCCGTGGGAAACCATAGCTTCCATATTCCTGTATTCCATATTGGGAACATCTATAAATATCGGGAAGTATTGCAATATTGGCTGATATTTTTTCCACTGGATCCAAGTAGTTATCAGGCCTTAAATGAGGCAATTCTAAATTTATCTCAATTATATCATATATCTGAAAACTCACACTCTTCAGGTGCATTCTCGCTCCCTTTTTGATGGTTGATGGTAAAATTAAAGCCTTAAAACTTTAATGTCTATCTAGCGAGTCTTCCATGTAGATCCTTGAGGTACATCAGCTACTACAGAAATGCATGATCAGTTACAACTTTAAACTTTTGCCCTTCGATATAAGCCCGAATCTTTTTGATAGCTAATACAGCAACTAAACATTCCTGTTTGGTCACCAGTTGATTTGATTGGGCCGATTCAGCTTCTGCAACATGTATGCTATAAGGGCTTCAGTTCCGTCCTCCAGCTTGTGTATCAAGACAGCGGCAACAGCAACAGTGTTGGCTCGCGTTACAGTGGTTGATATAAATGGTTTGGTAAAATCGAAACTGTGTAATTTAGGGGCACAGCTGAGATACTGCTTCAAGGCATTAAAATACATTTGCTGGGCACCATATTAATTAAAAATGTGGAGACAGATGAAATACCGGCCAATACCGGCCGCAAACTTGCAGAAACCAACGCAACTACCTACCTGTTCGAGGAATAGGAAACTCTTTTTTAGCTTGAAGTTTTTCAGGATCTATTTGGACTGTCTCTTAGCCGATTATACGCCCGAGATATTCTACTTCTTTATCGTCAAGCCTGCGGAACGTAGGAGTTGTGCTACTTCCTTAAGCAGATCAAGATACTCATTAAAGGCTTCTGTGATTAAAGCAAACCATCCAGATACAGTATGTTCCACAAAAACGTGGCTTAAAATAAGCATTAAAACTCAATAATTAATTGTTTTCTAATTTATTTTTTAAAATATAGATTATTATAAATTTCGCAATCACCGTTATTATTCATAATTGCTTCACATCTTCTGTGACAGGTTTGGCTCAACTTTTGAACATAATCCACACTAAAATGACGCCAAATATGTTTCAAGGTGCGTATAATTGCCGTGTACTAGATATTCTTTTCTCTTTTAGGCTAAGCTTCCTCAGCGACTGCACATTTTCAATGAGATTCGCATCTGGACTCTGTGATGTCAGTATCCCATTTTCCTCGTTCCAAGATGGGCAGAGGTGAATTCGATGGTTGAGATCATTATCATCTTTCAGAATGCAGTCATCGTTTTCAATTCCATATAATTTCTCTGCAGACTTCAGTAGTCCTTTTTTATACAAAGTGAGCATGAACTGAGCATCCAAGTTTCTAGTGAAAGCAGTTAGCTCTCCGAATCTCTTTTCTGAGAAGCAGCCATAAACATGAACCTTTGCTGGATGTTTAGCTGTACGCTGCAAAAATTTTTCTCAATTTTTTTCCAAGCCTTCCGCCAGTAGTTGTAGGCAACACAGGATGATTCGTCAGAAATATTACTTTGCTCCAATCACGTTCCAAACTATCCTTTGCCCAGCTCAGCCTTTTTCTACTTATGTTACTGTCAAGGTTCATTCCTCGGTATTTTATACCAGATTCTTGGAGTCTCCGTCTAATTGTATTAATTGAGACTCAAACACTTATTCTAAGAAGTTTTCTCTGGCCTGCCTCAGACAAAGGGTTGGGTTTTTCCGAAACATCTCACAAATCACTTTATCAAACCTTATTGAAGTACTTCTAGTACGGCCTCTACCTGGCTAATCATCCACATTTCCACATTCTTTGAAATTCTTTATCTACTTCACCACAAACCACCACTCTTTTATACTTATTTTTTTAAATCAATAAAAAAAATATCTTTTACTATGGCATTATTCCTATTACTACAGAAAAACTAACAGTTTTTCAAGTCGAACTCCATTTATATTCAGCTACAATAAAATTTTCTTAAAATACTGATTACACCAAGTGATTAAGCCTCTCGATTAGTATTTCAAAATATATGGCAAGACTTTGAAAAAACACACTGGGCGCGGTTTTCAGTTTAAATTTGTATACTCTCTGTTGATTTTTAATGATGTCCCATCACTTTGTGTAAAGGCCTAAACCACTATTGTCATCATTTTTACTTAAAAGCGAACACTTTTCTATGCACACTGTACCGAAATGTACATCATGTCTCTAAAATAGAAAATTTATTCCTAATCATAATAATTGTTAATACTTGACCAACTCTACCCTGAATTTTCATAAAATAATACTCTCGCTAGGATTTTTTCAAACGGCTTGTTGATTCAAACATTGTATTACCGAAATATTACCAGAAATAACCATCAAATGCATGTACTTACAATATTTTTATGACTTTTACGTTCAGTGCCAGTTTCATTTTATTTCGCTTTGACTGCAAGGCCATTTCGTGGCATGGAATTTATCGATAAGCTATAATCTGATGTAATCATTGTTTATTTAATATTATTATTAGCGCATGAAGTGTCTCAGAGTCCGCGGCTACTTTTGAAGAAGTATCAGTCTCGGTTTTCAGTCCAGTCGTGTAAGCCCCGGTCGAGTCTGAGAAAGCCCAAGGAAGCCAATTTGGCGCGTAACTTACAGATTACAGTGCAAGTCTGAATAACAATCATACTCTTTAAGTAATTTTAGCTTTGAGCAGTGATGCTGTCGTTGCATCGTTAATACCATGACCGTACCACACTATGCAAGCACATGATACATTCCCGATGTATCGACATATTTTTGCATGCAGGGATATAGATGCACATTCATGCAGCCCCCAAACTATATGTACTTATATGCAAAATGCAGTCGCATTCATCTGATCCGTGTATATACATATTTCTTCCCAGACAGAGGCCTATTTACTTGGTTGCTTGCTGTCTTGTTTCTAGTCACAGACAGACTTGTTGCACTTGCATTCAAAACTAAGGAGTAAGATGCACTTCAGACTAAGCCATTGCATTACGAAAGCCCAACTCAGTCATGCATTGACCGTGAATCGCGAAGTGGCAGTTACTTTTTCTGCTTTTTGCTGTCCGTCGTTATTTTTGCCGCATTTAACGCCACAACGGCCAAGTCATCCTAGCCATCGAAGCCAAGCAACCGTCTTCAGAAGATTTCACGACCTTCCTCCATTGAGTATGTTGTCGAAGTAATATGTGAATATGTACATGCACATATGTATGCTTGGTTTAACCCTAGATGGTTTAACCGATGCGTGAGAGATGCGTTTGTGTTTATTCCCAAGGCAGAATAAGTTTCGCACTTCAAACGTAAGGACTATCGTCCAATATGTCTTAGCACTGTCTTGCTAAAAATTTGGGAAAGGATAATCGAATACTACATCAAAAGTCAATCGATCCTACGTTAATCTCGTAGTCATAGCATGATTACAAAGGAAAGTCTATCGAAACTGCTCTTCATACCTTCACCGGGCAGATTGAAAAGTCTCTCGGTCTAAAGGAGCATACGCGTGTTACTTTCCTGGACATTGAAGGTACCTGTAACAACATTAAGCCTGAAGCAAACGTCTTGACCTCTTAACTATATCAGGCCTGCACCGGACTACCATTTGTTGCTCCGTTAATCGCGAATTTATAGAAATCTTCAACAATACGGGCATGATAACAAAAGATAAATCAATTTGCTATCATTTTAGATTTAACTGGAAACAAAAGTGATTACAGCACTTAACCAAACACTAGGTGGTCACAGAGCAGTTAATTTTCAAGCGGATTTTTCCTGTCAACGGTGTTAATTTAAGTTTCATTTTCTTCATTGAATTGAATAAATTATTTCTACTAGACATAATATATTTGAGTGACTGGCTATGAAATATCGAAAATACCATAAGATATGAAGGAGTCACATACATACTTTGTATGCAAGACAGCCTTGCATAACTTCGCTAATAAACACCCGAACTGAACTGAATATATGCACTGTGTTGCGTACATGTTTATATTCATTCATATATTTTGTGGATGTGGATTGACACGTTAATTAATTATGGCGAACGATATTTAAATTGAAAATAAAATAATCAGTTTGTCTACCGTTCAAATGCATAAGGAATACTGAAGAATATCAGCATTTGATATGTGACAGCAATTGAATTATATCAAAATAGCAAACCAGAAAATGGCACATTCGTCAATGGTTAGGATACTCTAAACCTTTGCAGATCTATATGTCTTATTTCACGTCTGTTATAATATTTTTTTGCATTGTTTTAACAGTTGAGTTTCTACGACAAAGCGTAAGCCAACTTTCAAGCCAAGTGATGAACATAAAAAATATAACAATAAGATACAAAAGCAGCAAAGAAATTTCAACATCTATAAGACTTAGCTTAATAGAGACCCTTTGCAACTGATCTGATGTAACCTAATAACTACTGCACAATCGTCTATCCAACTCATATGAACTTAAGCTGAAAAAATGTGAGTGTGTTTTGTTAGCGTTTGTTAAATGGAAAAGAACGGACTAGATGTAATTCCAGTTCCTGAAAACAAATCTTTTCTAGATATTTCTCCATGGAGTATCGTTTCATATCAGGATCTAGATCAAGCAGTTAACACCCTTACCAATGCTCTCAACTCAAAGCAAGGACAGCGTGCAGCCCATCCAAAGCCAAAAGGAACCCAAAAGCCCTCTGGTGGAATGTGGAATGTGGAAATTACCGCCTTGCAGAGGTAGTACAACTAAGAGTTTAAAAGCGCAATAATGTCTAAGGATTGTTCATTGTGTAAAACAAAACTGAAGGCTTCTAAATATGCTGTACCCAAGATGAAAAGAACTTCGTGGAGAGCCGTCTGTAGCAACATAGAGGGTGTCAATGAGTCAAATTGTGTACGTAAGATTTTAAGCTCAGCACCGAAGGCTATGGGGTGCATCCAGAACCCTGACGGCATCCGGACTAACTCGAGCACCAATACTTTAAATGTTCTTATGAACTCAAATTTCCCGGGGGACTATGCCCAATATACGCAGCTCGTTAACCGTCCGTAAGGCCCTCCTCACACGGGTCGTCAGCCATGCGATGCGTGAGAGATGCGTTTGTGTTTATTCCCAAGGCAGAATAAGTTTCGCACTTCAAACGTAAGGACTATCGTCCAATATGTCTTAGCACTGTCTTGCTAAAAATTTGGGAAAGGATAATCGAATACTACATCAAAAGTCAATCGATCCTACGTTAATCTCGTAGTCATAGCATGATTACAAAGGAAAGTCTATCGAAACTGCTCTTCATACCTTCACCGGGCAGATTGAAAAGTCTCTCGGTCTAAAGGAGCATACGCGTGTTACTTTCCTGGACATTGAAGGTACCTGTAACAACATTAAGCCTGAAGCAAACGTCTTGACCTCTTAACTATATCAGGCCTGCACCGGACTACCATTTGTTGCTCCGTTAATCGCGAATTTATAGAAATCTTCAACAATACGGGCATGATAACAAAAGATAAATCAATTTGCTATCAGACTCTGAACCGACATCCCCATCCGAACAAAACATCCCACAGAGGATCCTGAGCTTCTACACTGGCTAGCTGTACAACTTGGTGACTAAATTATGGCGTACGAGCTTACTCATGTTTCTCTCATTGCTTCATGAATTGATGCCAAACTTTTACGCACAGGCAGGCAAATGAACCCTTTTTGGAGTCCTACGTAGATAACAGAACCACCTAATTTCATGAATAAGTTGTTTACTTAAGTTAAACCTCGACAATTTGGAGAGAGTGCAATTAAGAACAAGGCTTAGTTTAGATCTAATTAGGCTCAAATGCTTTTAAATAAATCCAGATTAGATTTGACTCATTAAACCAAAACAATTTCATATAATTTTAAGTCAAACTCAATCCAGGTTAAAAAGCAAGCATACTTTTCAAAAAATTTCAAAAGCTTAAATACATTCACAAAATTGAAGATACAAGCGATTACTCTCAAAATTGTTGATTTATTGTTGACTTATTTTATTTTGGTGTTTAATCAATAGAAACAAATAAAAAAAAGTAACGAAAAAATTTAACATAAATATTTATATTTTATAATAAGGTCTAAAATCAAATTAACTAGCAACAGCAAATTTATGACAAACATTGAAATCATTGCAAGTAATTTTAAGAATAAAGATTCAATGTTTGGTTGAATATCCTTTGGAGCTTGGCCTATTCGGTTGGGATTACTGATTTGAGAGTATCCTTGCTTGTGATGGAAAATTCCCGAATGTTTTTTTCTAATATAGGCCACAAATGCTCTATTGAGTCTAAATCTGGTAATTGAGGTGTAGTCTTTAATTGTTTTGGATCATTATACAGAAGCCACAAATTGGCAGCAGATACGTTTGGTTTTGAGTCAATGTCTTGTTGAAACCAAAAACTTCCGGGATTATCAATTTCTTAGCACTTGATCGCATATTCCTTTTAGGAAAATGAAAGTACTTCATTTTATCCATTGTGGCCTCCATAAACTCCAAATTACATTGAAAATACATTGAAAGGTATAATTTTTGAGATAAATCCAACTTCTTTTTGGAATTTGGAGTATGCATGATATGTAGTTAGTTGAATAAAATTGATAGGAATTCATACACAAATAACCCACTTTTTAAATAGTGTGCAATTTTGAGCTATACTTGCAGATATATTGTTCCTTCAATTTTGTGACTAGGTGTATATCTAGCTTCTAAAGAAAAAACTGGCCTTTAAATTAAAATCTTTAATATCTAAAGCTGGAAAAAGTCTAATAAGCTAAATTCAGTTAGATTTAAGATTTCCGGATGTCAAAGAAAATTAATTATGTAACCAATAAAAAAGAATGGCCATGCTGTCAAATTATGAATTTACTATTCTGATCAAAAAACAGGAGGAAACAAGCAAAAGTGTATGTTTCTCTAAATGCAAACGTAGAAAATTAAGGCACATTTAAGCAACTATACAAGAAAACTTCTGCATCCACATATGTAGCTACTTAAGTACCTACTCATGCTTGCTAATGCATTCGTGTATACCATTTATATAGCCAGCAATTGTTAATGACAAACAATTGTCACCCTTTTTGATTTATATGTATGTATATGAAGTGTTTTGTAAATTTAATTTTCCCCGCACATTGCCTTTAATCTGCATTTGTTCTCCTTATATATGTAATATACGTATGTATTTCAGAATATGATTGCCAACATATTTTCCATTACTTACAAAAATATGATCCAGCCTCTGGATTATTGCTGAATGGGAGGGCGAACTGAATCACACAGCAGTGAATGATCGACCTAAAACAAAAGGCAATTCTGACCTCGCTACGCACCGATTTACACTTAAACCAACCCTTTGTGTTCAATGCCTGCTCAGTTAGACCCGACCACTGTTTCTATTTTTATTTATCCTTTTGTCTGCTAAGCTCACCGCACTAACCGCAGATCTTCCAACCTCATTTCGACAACCCAAGCGCTATTGTTATGTCCCGTCTCGGGACATCCAGACCGAGGTGAGCCAAGCCAAACCAAGCCAACAGTAATAGACGACAGTCTTGTGTTCGTTTGCATACCAATTATAGTTAAAATGCTCTTTGTACTTTGCTATGGTCTGACTCTCCTATTATTGCATGGTTTATAGTAGGTATACATATTATAGTTGCAGAACGCAGCATCCAGTCCCGACTGATTCATCACGTGGGAAGCCTTAACTGCGAAACTGTTGGTTTTTCGGATTGCGAGCCCATCGCATGCGTGACGATGTGAATGCAAAAACCCAGTCGGGGTGTCCTTGAAAACAAAAAACGATATGCCAAAGGTTATCGAACGCTCGTCTGAGTGCCTGTACACCCGTATGAGATCGGCGTTCCCTTTACTTTTCACTTTTCTGGGCATCGGTGTGCAACTTGCTCAAGGATGCTCGCTGAAAGTGTGTCTGCTGTTGTCCGCAAACCTTGCTTAGAGTCGCTCGCAAACTCGGCTTTGTTCTTGCTCTTCGACAGTTTCGTCGTGTTTAAGTAAAAAATATTCAATTAATTTTTAATACTGTCTGTGATATGAAAGATTCGATGATCTGATTGCTCACCTGAATTTCGATTTTATTGCATTGCAGTGCATTCCATTGCGAAGCGAGGCCCGTTCCATTGGCCGACCAGACGCCATAAGAGTCTTAAGGTAGCAATAATGAAAATGTATTTTATGTAATGGATATTATTTTGCCCTTAGACAGGTTTCTTGGCCTTCTTAGCGGTCTCCTGTTGTTCCCGACCTTGTCTTGCTAAGAGCTGCGTGCTTGCTATCTTGGAACGTTGTTTTGTACTTTAGATTCGCTTCGGAATTGTCGTTTTTCTTCATATTTTCTGATGCCAGTATGCTTTAGACGTGTACGTATTATTAGCTTATGGCTATCGACTATAAGTGGATGGATGTGTAGTGATCTTGACCGCTTGAATTCGAGTTGTAACTGTGATCGAGAGACCAGAACCGAACCAAACGAGCCTTTATAAGTTGTGCAGATTGCAGAAATAAATGCATGACAACCACACGCATTTATGCATGGATGTTTATATTTATAGAGTTTACAAACATATGGTATATACGGAGAACGGCTTGGATAAGATAATATGCAATTAATTTTATCTTGAATGCAAAATAGTTCTAACAATAAAATGCCATGTTTAATGCCGTGTCCTCTTCAAAATTGGACATAACACTTAACAGGTTCAGTTGCACAGAGGTGGATATGAATACAGTGAGACTTCAAAAGGATAATATAAGTAGATACATGGCCATATGAGCACTTGAATGAAATATGACTAGAGTTTCGAAATAATAGCCCATAAAAGATACGTTTTCAAATAAATATATGTAAGCATCAATGAAGGAAACCTACGTGCCGAAGATAATTTAGGACAGACTGTTGTTTTAGCATAATATGTCACTCTTCCTCGGGAGAAACAAACTGCTATGCTTTTATTTCCTATTAGAATTGTCATACCGCCTACTCATAACATTATTTTCACTGATAACATATAGGCAGATTAGCATTTTGCGCGATTGACCGCACCATACTTTAGATGCTATTTGTTTTCTCTCTCCTACTAACTGAGTAAAATTGGATTTAGCTACTTACTCTTCAATAATATTTATCTCCTAAAAACTGCATTTTTAAATGTTCATTTCCAATTTTACTTGACATATCATAGAGTAATCTTTCCGATTTTTGCTTGAGATAATTTGTCACTGTTAATGTGAAAGAGGAAACTTTGAATAGCCTATTGAATTCATCCTCCTCAGCATAATGGTAGTAATAAATTAGTGATTGTGGAATGTAATTTCCATTCCCTCTAGCACACACTTTTCTAGTCCGTTTACGTGCACAACTTAGAAACCTACGACCGTCTATTTCAAGTACTCATACAATTAATGGCTCGTTATCTTGCCTTTGGTTCGTTCGTGTAGCGCCAAGTTGCCAAGCATCGATGAGCCGTGCACGTTCAACATACTCGTACTTGCATGTTGAAAACTTACATGGTAACTATGTAAAATCCAAATCTAAAAACTAGATAGAACACTCTACACGAAAAAATATCAGTAAAGTATTTACGATTTTAAGCACTGACTAGAACGTAGACCAATCCGTCTACAGGTGGTAAATGCCAAAGTCCCTTAAACGACCCTATATGGGAGGCATGTCTTAGATGGAAATTAAATATTCACTAGTAGGAGATAGAAGATATGTTCATCGGTCCCTACATGCAAATACGTATGTGAGACTGTGGATCATGCATGGTGGTAAGAAACGATAGCATCCTACGCCGGTAATTTATGCAAGCCGTGCTTCTCTTAAGCTGTTCTTACAAGAACGCAAGGTGAGATGAGAATCTTGGAACTTAACTAGACACTACAAACAAAAGGCAAAAAACTTACTTAGGAATGAGCAAACGTACTTACTGCGTGTGTTTTGCCTTAAGAAGGGACTAGGTTGCATGTTAAGCTGCGTATGTCAAACCGAGGCAGGACGCAAGCCTCGTATGACTCTTTTTAGGACCTTTTTAGTTCTGAAACATCGACCGCGACAGTGTTCAAATTGCTTTCATACATTTAGAAAGCACGGCAGGCACAACTCAGCAAACAAAACGTTCAAACGGCGTCCACACCTATAAACCAATTCTCTTGGAAGTACCGATAAGTCACGGACAGCAAGCGAACAGACTCGACTCCAGCTCGAACTAGGTCTGTTTCCGTACTTCAGCAAACTGCAGCAGTAACAGAATTTGGCAGCTGGCTTCTTTTTGCTGCAAAATTTGGCTTGCATTTGGCTTGCAGCAAAAGTACGGAAACGACTTGCTGCGAATCTATTTTAATATATTATAATAGATTCAAGTACGGAAACAGACCTACTGTTTGCCGTGTACAGATGTATACGCGGCTTTAAGAAAGCTCTAGTATGCTCTTGTTAGCAATACATTTTCGAGTTGTCGAGTAATTTTGGCGCAATTAATGTTAAAATCGTCTAGGTTCGGAACGAAAATAGTGCGATGATATGATGAAAGTAGAATTATCGAATAACTTACCGTTAACCTATTCGGCTCGACGCCCATCTCACTAGCTTTTTATTAAAAATCAAACTGAAGAAATATGAGCCACATTCTAAAACCCAATTTTTAAGTAATGACTTTTTTTTTACAGAAGCAACTTATGATCAGAGACGTCAGTCTAGGAAATTTTTCCCTAGATCTGGGGAATTTTTACATCCGCCGGGAAAATCTAGGGATTTTTTTCAAAGCATCTGTTTACAACTGTTGAATAAATATGATCGTGGCCTCAATTTTCGGATTTTTGATTGTACTTTTTAGAGTTTGGTGATATTCGGGTTTCGTCTTTAACGGTTTTCCTTCGATTGCCAGATGATTCGGACCCGTTTCAATTGACTAACTTTCCAATATCAAATTTGATGAAACCGGTTGAGCTATTGATAACGTCATATCAAATATATTTCATTATTTTGAAGCGTGCTCTGAAGAGTTTACAAAGTGATTCCAAAATATTTGTGCCTGCGTTTCTTTGGTCTAGTTTATTCTCTTTTTTTGACAAACTATTTTAATGTATTTTAATATTGTAATGTATAATATACAAACTTTTCAGTGTGGTGAAAATTGAGCATATTATCCCAAATTTCTGTGTTATTTCACACTCAGCAAAGATATGTGTCGCAGAAAACATCCGTCCATATAAACACTCCTTAGCAAAACATATTTATATAACTACCTTATGTTCATTTTCGGAGACATTAATCGGATTACCAGTGAACGAAGGAAAATCTAACCGGTGCATTTCGGAAACAATACTTCTTTAGATAGTGAACATGAAAGCTGTACAACGTATATCCACCACATGTGTGTTTGGCTTTACTCACACAAGATTTATTATCCCAAAATGTATTTTTTTCATAATTCACAGTCGTTACGAAACGTGGTAACTCCACCACCGTTGGCGATTACTAACTGCCAATGGAGTTGGAGTTCCCATGTAACGAACGAAAGACAACAAAATCAGCAGAATACAAATGGGCTACCAGTTTTGCGAATTGGACAAGATCTATAAAATGCAAACGTAAACTATCAAGGTAAATATAACAAAATTTAAAGGAAATATCATTCTTTTCAATATATATGTATATATTTCAACATAACTTAAGTAAAATGTTCCACGATACAAATGACTTGTGCTATTTTTGCACATAACTAGGCGGATTACTGCAAGCGGATTTTTATAGCGAAAATTTTATATTCAAAGTAAATTTGAAATAATAATCACACTATTAACAACTACTAAATGTGAATAACCAGACAAATTTTATATTCAGTTAAAATCAAATGTAACACATCTTTCATATTTAGCATACATGTGTATATATTATTAGCAAAAAATATTTGTAAATATACAAGTTTTTTATTTCTTTTTAGTAAAACGTTTATGAACGGGTGAGATTCGCGAACCAAATTCATTTTAACGAAACTTAAAAACTACATCAAGACTTCTCGCTATTACCTCCCAATACAACCTCGTATCTATCATTAACTAGCTGCTTCTACAGTAAGTGCTTGGAGCATTAATATCAAATGGATCACTCTTCATCTTCTTCTGATTCAGATCGATTGTTCCTTCGATATACTGGACACGATTATTCCGCTCTTCATCGATCTATTCAGGAAAACAATGTAATAGCGATGATTTATACGAGTTAAAATGTGCAATAAATTTTGATCTAAGTTTTTCTTAAAAGTAATAGGCTTATCTAATATTTTTATTTACAGAAAATCAAGTGCTCAAATCATACCCGTGCAAGTGGACTCCAGATTTTAATATCATGATCGATGCCGCTTGTCGCTAGAAGGCATGTTGTTGGATGAGGCTGTACACAATTGACTATAGCCATATCCCCTTTGTATATGCTTCTGATTTTGTTTAAAGGACGTTCCCATATGAAGAAATTACAGTCATCAGAGCTAACAGCGAGAGGAAAATGAAAAGTCAAATGCTTAAAGTCATTTCATTTTTACACCTACCCAGCTATGATGTATTTGTTATCGCTACCGAAGAAGTTTGCTTCTTTTATATCCGTGGTAGTGTTACAATGACCGATAAAACGTTCTTTATAATCTTTGGAATTCATTCTGAAATCCTATGCGAAATAAAACGGAATAAGTTAATGCAATTCAGCCGAATGAAAGAGTGATGGTTTACCATTTCTTGCTTCGAAAGATCCAGTAAAGCATAGTTATCCTCTGGCTCGTTTTTACGATTCTAAAATTTAATGTATAAAATAAATATTCGGAAATATGTATTTCAAAAAGCAAGCTCACATCAGCAGATATTTGGATTTCTTTCTTTAAAACTAGTACTCCATGGTTATTAGTATAGTTCGGGAAACGAGCAACTAATTCTCTTAAACATTCCTGGGCATCCTCGATTCGTCCTAAGTCATGCAAAGCACGGGCTAATCGGAAATGTGCTTTTATATATGATGGATCAAGCTTCAACGCTATATGACAATCACGTAAGGCAGCATATACATCACCATACCTATATAATTCAGATGGAGTTGAATAATAGAATTGAATATTAGTGTTGAAGAAATTAATAAAACTGCAGGCTTTTAAGAGTCTGTTTGGTACTGTGACGCTGTGAATGGAAGTAAAGAACCACAAATTATAGATCTACTATCTAATCTGTTTTCCTTGTCGCTCGAAAAACTAATCCCCATTTTTTTTAGATGCATTTCAATTTCTTGATAGATACCGATATTTCAAAGGATAATTTGCCTTCTTCAGGGTTTATCAGTGTAAATCCTAATCTACGTCTAATTTTACTGTTATCAATCTATAAACAGCTCAAATCAACCTGAGCAATGATGATGCCCAAGTCGCTATTTAGTTGTCTGTTCACCAGGTTTTTCCAAATGTTTAGGCTCTTTCGTGCATGTACTTTCATGATCACCTAAACGTTGTCCCATGTTATGTTTGCTTCTACTCTAGAGTCATGAATCATAATTCCGACGAAACCAAAACCAAAGAAGTATCACCGGAAAAAAGTATTTTAATCAAACAATTCCAATCAGACCATAGATCCAAGCAATTAATAAGTCCCGGAGGTTCGTGATCGGTCCCCCATACATATAAATAAGTGCAAAAGCATTGTGATCAATTAAGCGTGTAAATTAATTTAAATGTGAACTACAAGCAGTGCCAGCCAGGTTCATAGCGAAAAGTAGACTTTTTTGTAAGCAAAAATCAACGAGGAAAACACTCAAGAATAGGAAGTCTCTGAGCTCCACTGAAGTCTCAGATGCTGGCGAGCCGATTACTCTTCTGTCCAGTGAAACTCCAGACAAAACCACTGCTCTCAAAAAGGAAAATCGTACGCTCCGAAAAGGATTATTTGACCTGAAACGGCAAATGGCATCACTCATGGAGGCCAAACTGTGGAGTACAAGGAAAGACAATCAGCGTTAATTTCAATGCAAAGTCCTGCCCCGAAAAAACACCATGATGAAACATGTCAAGGAGCCGTCGCTGATTTCTGAAGTGGGCAATATAGTCCCAGATCAACCGCGAGTCGACCATTATGACCATGCATTTAACCTGGTAATAAATCGCAAGAATAAACGTACGAAAAACGAGCAGGTAACTCTTTCTAAACCAAAATTGGACTGTACCCAAATCAATCTCACAACAAAACAGCAAAAGTCTCCCCTATCACAGCATATCAGATGAATGTTTTTAAATTCATGTGTGTAAGGTAAGACATTTTATAACTTATTAAGAATATTTCTAGGGACAAATCGCTCATTCAATTTGCGATTACTGCATTACTGCAGCCTCGGAAAAAATTAAATCTCTTGTCATCCGTGGCCTACAAAGAGGCGCTGAACGAGCAGGCATCCACAATAAGCTAGTGGTGCAACACACTGATCTGAAATTGAAGTCAGTGACGCATTTTCTCACGTGCAAAAACCAGAAACTGAAGAAACCTTGTGGGACTGCAAATTTTACACCCTAGTCCGGGCTTTTTCTGGAGCATTTGGAGCCTTCCCAGGAGCCAACTACTGTACTTAAAATACAGTCCAATCTCTGGCACAAAGTGGTGTGAGAGAAAGTTCGAAATAAGGAGGGGTTGCAATGCTACAACTGCCAAAACTTCGGACATGTGGCAAGCAATTGCACCATCGTCCATCTTTGCGTCAAGTTTCTGGAGAGTCACACACGTGGTGAATGTCTTAAAGTAGCCGACATACATACCCTAAAAGTCATCCAGCCAACATACCCTTCCTATAAAGATATGGTGGCCCGGATCCAAGCGAAAAATATTCGTCGCGATTAGACCAGGAAGGACGTCAGTAGTTTGTCACGCAGTAGGTTGGGAACTACAAAATAAGTCGTGTTTTCTACGAACAGGCAATAGGATGCAATACTTGTTGTGGATATGCGGCTCCATATTATTCTATTTCTTCGGCAACAGTTCTGACCAAAGTCAATCTTGGATTGCTAAATTTTAAGTATTGGTGGCTCGAACTGATATGGAGAGACTATTAGTTACATTCTTTTCTCATTTTTTCACTCTTTCCGAATAAAATGGTTGAAGTGGCCAAATTCAAAAGCGCTTCCTTCATGTCGATGGCTCAAAGATCGTCTGCTCAACATCTAATTGCTATGTTGGGAAAGGATTTGGTACTAATAACTGAAACAAAAAAGAAGTGCGACGAATACCATACCTCAAAATGAGTAAAATAAACCTGAGAAAATTTGATTTTGATTTAACAAACGGGAAGCATAATATTTGCATATGCCTGCAAATATTTTTACCATTTTCCATGTCAAAATAGAGGCCAATACAAAATTATCGATTAACAACAATTATACTTACCACATTCTCCTCATAAGCGCTGTCGCTCTGTTCAGATATAATATTGGACATTCTGGTGCCAATTGAATAGCTTGAGTGTATTGGTCAATAGCCATCAAATATTTTTCATTCTCCAAGAAATCATTACCCTGTAATGTTCAAAAAAAACCTTAAATACTACCATATCTCGGAAAATATCAGTGGGATAATCTCAATTTAATAATATTTAACACTGACCCGTTTTTTAAATACTTCCACATTATCCGGCAATTTCTTTTTAATGCGCGGTGTTTCAATAGTAGGCTCTTCACTGGGTATTGGGTACTCAGGCAGATCCAGGAACTATATTAAACAAGCAAGCATAATCAAATTTCAACACAATGTGATTTTGATGGGTTCACCTTTGGTGGTTGAGCATTATCAATATCATACAAGTAAATGTGTTCGGCACCCATGTTGACTAGTAGTTCATTCCCGATCGAATTAAATGCTAAATATGTGACGGCTTTGCTATCATAACCAGTAAATGAAGCTGTGGTAGCGGTGTTTCGACTAAAATGCCCCGGACTAAAGAATGTGACACAATCTGTAGGTAAGTCACGTGAGGTCTTAGAAGTATCAAACTTCTCAAGCTTAATTTTCCGCCGATCGTATAAGCGAGCATAAGGATCACTTGCACCAACCGCCAAAAGTTCCGGTCTAAAGACAAAATATTGTTTAAGATCGCTTAATACTCCACACAGATAAAAAGCAAACCTTCTTGGATTTACAGCAATACATTTTCCCTCCAAATAATTTCCTAGGCTGACAAGCAGCACTTTGTCTTCTGAACGACATTTGTGATGTTCTCGGATATCGAATTGTCTACAACGCAAAATGACAACGGGAATCAAACTCAATTCTAATAGGTATTAACTATTATTCAATTATTTTTTGGCGCTAGCGCAAAATTCCACTTTTCTACTTACAACACATTACCATCTTCACCGACGGACCAAAAAACAAACGGAGTTTCCACAGCAGTTGCCAGCCTTTTCACTCTATTCCTGTGGCATACACAATTCCAAATCGGTTCGTTATTACGTTTCAAGTCGAAAACGAAAACACACTTGTCACCAGCACCTGTAGCTATTATAGAATTGCCACTTTTCGGTAAAAACTAGAAGACAAATAAAAGTGGCAGCATACAATTTATCTTGACAAGTCTGCTTACCTTAACTGAAAATATATGCTTACCTTAACTGAAAATATATTCCCAGTGTGTGGAGTTTTCAAGTCTTTTACACAATATCCAGTCTGTACATTTGATGCATCATTTCCACATTTTCTTAAAAACGGATCCCATATCATGACATGAAAATCATCGGAGCCAGATGCCAGGAATCTAGAAAATAAAGGATTAGGAAATATGTAACTCTTCGGTTTTGTGAGACTTGTTTTAGAACTAGTGATACACGAAAACTGTTTTATATAATTTGATCTGTACGCTGAAATAATATTTGTGCTCATTTCTTTGCGAATCTAATTAATGAAGTCAATTTTCATTCATTCTCTTCTCATCAATTGACTTCGTTTTGAACATATTTTTTTGGTATTCGAAGAAGTAGCGTCGTGCGAAAAAGTGAATTCAATTTAGCTTTTAAAAAGTGATTATTCATGTTTTTGTAACCGCAATATTCTCTCTGGCATAGATTTACAAGCTGGACTGGAAAATGTCAAAGCGATAGAAAGATAGTACAAAATTTCAAACTGAGAGCTCAATTGCCCCGGCACATATAAATAATAGTGCTTTAAATAATGCATGAGTTAACAAATGAAAAAAAGCTAATTTAGGAAACCCTATTGATAAAATTCTTTAACTAATCAAATGTTAATCTGTAAGATGAAACTTAAGTTTGGTAAGTGTTAAGCTTGATAAGATGAAACACATCCTGGAGGAGGAGTACAACATAACATGGAAAAACTCTTTCTGTATGGCGAGGATACACCGTATTATGTATTAGATATCCTCTGCTCTTGAACTAGATAGCAAAATTAATTCCCTTTGTTGTGTTCGTGTCCGCAGCGAATGCCCTTTTTATTGCTGTTGTGTGTTTTGTATTTAATTTACGTTACATCCGTCCATTTTTATAAAAAGTGTAAACATTTTTATTTCTCTTTTTTATACAAATTATAAAAATGGCCGGGATAAAACCTTCGAAATTTTTTTAAAGTTAAATCGGAAATTGATATGGCCGTGGTATTTCAGGAGTGGTTAGAGGTATTCGAGTGCTATTATATCGCGAATAAACTTGCTGCCGAGCCCACGAAAATCCAAGCGGCAAATTTTCTGGCAGCGATCGGACGCGAATCTCTTAAAATAATTAACAATTTAGGACTAATGGTCGTTTATATAGGTGACAATTGTTGTAGGTTTGATAATTTCCGTAAAATATTCAAAGCAACGAATGCTCGTTTCCTTATGAATAATAGCCGCAACTCGAGTAACTAAGCAAAAAGTAAATTATCATGGAGCCGAGATAAAAAGATATATCAGATAAAGCAAGAATCGAATTCTTCAGATTCAGGCTGGAACAATATAATATCAGTCTAATCAGGAAATGCAATACAATTGGAAATAGTCCCAGAAACGAAAGGTAGGTGGAAAAATTGTGAATAGACAAATTGCAGGAGAGCATTCTGGTATATTCCAACCACAGCTAGAACTAATGATTACCGAACGTGTTCAACACCTTGCTTTCGGGATTTCATCCACACCAAAACTTTTTGCCGAAATAATGCATAGCCCACTGCAACACAATAGAACGGTTGAAGTTGCAGTGGAAAAAGAGAAATAAGAAAGTACTTCAAGAGCTATCATCAAACCAAATGAGGAAGCTGGTTTCGAACTAAAAGGTTTAAAATACGAATTCAGTAAACAATTTCTGGGACATATTTTTATGATACAATGCCGATCACAGTAAGCTGACTCTATTCGCAATATACACACGCTGCGAAACGCAAAGGAACTGCCACGAGTACTGAGCTTAGTTACATATTCAAATTCATTCCAAATCTATCGGAATTAACGGAGACTATTGTGCAAATACCTTGAATGATATTGGAAGGCAGACTCATTATTATTAAAAGAATTATTAATACTAACCTGAACTAATACTCCTGTTTTTCGCTACTACGATGTCAATAAACCTGTAGAGGCATTTGGAGCTTGTCTTCTACAAGAGGGCCAGCTGCTAGGCTACGCAACCAAAAAAAAATATCTATCAAACCTTAATAGTCAAAATCACCAAAAAGTACCAGAAACTACAGGAACTGAAAGATGTTGTATTCAAGGTATGGCCTGACGACGAAAACAAGTTACCAAAACAAAATAAATACGCGAATTTCAACACAGAGGAAATAACGAAGAACTATTATTCAAATCGCAGAAAATCATCTTACCCAAATCTGAGGTCAATCGTATAATGGAGGATTTCCATCATACGATTAACCTCAGATTGGACATGCAGAACTGAACATCTCTTTAACCCGAGCCCGTCAATTATTCTATTCGTACGGGTAGACAAAGCAGATTGGAGAGTTCATTGAAAAATGTTTCATTTACTAACAGTCACAACGAAGCAATATGAAGGCTCCTCAGCTCCAGAAGGTTATCCCTCATACGAATATCTTCTAACAGCAGGGGACTTTAAGAAATTGAAGTCAACTAGAGTCGAAATAGTCTTGTACCTTGGTTCTTGGCATACTAGAGGTACTTGAGTCAGATGCAGGTTTTACATTAAAACAATCTTATGATTTTGCTGGAACTTTACGCTTCGAGTTTTGAAAAAAATGTTCAGATGGCGAAATGGTTGCTAAAGCCGTCCTAGTAAGGATATATTAAAGCAACCTGCTAAAGGTTATTTAGGAGACCCAAGGACAATAACTCATATACGTAAAACTGACCTGAATCCAAAGTTTATCCAAAAATCGTCAATGAATTTAAACACAAAAAATATTCGAAGAAGAGGTTCAAGATTTAGAATGTTAAATTGCCGAGGTAAACTCAAATCTGACAAAAAGAAGTATTTTTCAGTTTGCACATTAAAAATAATAAAACAGAAGGTTCTAATTGGACTTTGGACATTTTCAGTGCTGATAAATAATATTGTGGAATTTAAATGTTTGAGCATCGAAGTGAACGAACTCAAAAATGGAGGAAGAAGCTCTGGCAGTACAGATAGTTGTCGATGAATTATTTAAGACAACCTTGAGAGGTGCCGGTAAGTACAATGTAAAAACAATTGCAACGTTTCGTAACAGCAGTTTAAAATGTAAATTCCAGGATCAATGAACAAGCGTTAGTGGGAAAGAGCCTCTGTCTTTTTCTAGCTAAGGGAATATCAACAAATTTTTGTAGAGTATCATGGTAATAGAAGGGATGTCAGCTTAAATGACTATTTTCCAATTTTCTCTCCGTTTTGAAATTTTCCCAACAGCCCCCGATATAGCTATGTTCAATGAGGACAAAGGGGGTGAGAAATTAAAGCGAATTGCGAATTCGCAAGGTTATCTACACCTATCTACGCAACAATCATTCACCTGCCATCATCACTCCATTCCAAGCAATTTACACATCCATTGTGTCCTTCCAGCACTGCTTCAAGTTCAATGCGCTCCACTAGATGCGAAGCAGTCTGCAGTTGATTCTGTACTTCAAATTCCGCATTGTAGTATTGTCGATCCCAGAGCAGGTCCATTACATTTGTACTGTCATTTTTATACTTCCACCTTCGATACATCTTTGTGTTCAATTACACCACTTCTGCGTTAAAACAACTTTCACCCTAGTTTTTTCCTAAAAATGTTGCATGAAATTACGATGCAACCGCAAAAATTTAGGAATAATCGCCAACATGGACAACGAAACGACGAATCCGAGACGACGGCCTTTTCGTTTTGTACACCGCTACCGAAAACTTGGGATAGCACGAAACTGACCTTGTTTTCGACTGTACACGAAACTCAACCCAATTTTGTTTTTTCGAGAATGATAAACAGTTCAAGTTTTAGCCACGATCTTCGATAAGATAACACAGGCGAAAGGAATTACGCTCGCAACATAAAAATCTTCGAGGCGAATGACAGCTCAAATTTTACAATAAATAATAAATAAAACCAAATCGGTCCTGCCAAGTGCATGATAAACAATGCTAGCCTGCACCAAGTGGTATTTCATTTTGATAGTCAACTGCCGGCTGCCTAGATGAACAGTGATAAATCGTGAAAGTTATTCCACTTTTGTCATAAGAGCGGTTTACAGCAGTCGGACCAAAAGTGACCTGACCTAAACCGCGGACTAAATGAACTTAGTCCTCAGGTGTTTACAACGAACCCGACCTAAAATTTGCTTAGGTGGAATTTAGTCCTCGTCCGTATATGACAGCTGTCATTTAGTTTAATTTTCCTTCATGCACTGTATTTATCGTTTCATTTGTCTCTCAAACATATTTATTTCAATGATTTTGTGTCAAAGGGGAATGTTATGAGCTTATATTCAACATACATACATTATTAATCGTCGCACAAAAATCAATGTTTAGGTCGCGTGTGTTTACAACGATTATAGTCCACGACCTATATTTAGGTCAGGTCGCTTGAAATCGTGGACCGACCTAAATTTAGGTCGGTCCACGAGTGTATACAGCACGTGGACTAAAAAATTTAGGTGGAATTTGGTGTTTAGTCCGCGGACTAAACGTCCGCTGTATATGATACTATAGTACTTAAAATGTGACATTTGAAGTGGCGTATAGACTTTTTGTACATTATGTTCTCCAGAAATTGAAGAACTCGAAGCAGGAGGACATCAGTTATCTGAAGAACGCTGAATTTAACTGTTCATCTTCGACTGTGTATAACAATTTTTGTTATGTAGAACAGTTTACCTGTTGTCAATTAAATAACTGACAGTTGACAATTCGTGTTTGGTGATGTGTCAGAATCTGCCAAAATGACGTTTTTAAGTTGGGATTTCTTGGTCTGAAGGAGATGACTTGTGTTTAATTTTGTGGAAAATGTCTAAAAGTAGTGATATATTTTCATTACCGGCAGCTCCTCCGGAGCTGTGTTTTGATAAAAACGATTTCATGAAGGTTGGTAGTAACAAACTTAGAGATACCAGAATATGGTTTGGTGTGGGCCTCATGATAACATGGGCGAGAATAATTTTTTTAATCAATTATTATGAACCACGAAAAATGCATCTTACTTGTAATCAATTAATCTTATCTGCATTTCGTACAATCCGCTGTATATTCTGTAGAATTTACTACGATTATTTATAATAAAATAAAATCTGCTAAAACTTCAGTGGAAACAAGTCTTTCGCTACACAGAATTTCCATGTATTTCTCATTTCTCACAAATCTAAACTAAAGCCTTCTTAACTGATCTTGTGTCAACTTCCATTCAATCTTCGCCACTTTCAACTTCGGCAAATAGCCGGGCAAGCAAATTTATTTTGGCTTTAAATTCGACTGCTTCGAATTTTCTTCTTTATTCGACAACACATCCCTTGATTACTACATTTATATATTCCCCTTTCTAGAAAACATTCTCTGTCGACAATTTTCTCCATGAACATCGAAATGTCGGCTCACTGGAAACCATGCGAGATGATCTCGGAATTTACCTTAAAGTTTTACGCTCAGCTATGATTGAGCTTATCAACGAAGACTATGCCGATTTCGTTAATCTGTCAACAAATCTGCTAGGATTAGATCAGCAAATCAACACAACACAATCTCCGCTGCAACAACTAAACGATGAAGTTATGGCTGTAAGGAAAGTGATTGAAGATACAATGAAGGAAATCGAGCAAGGCCTAGAGCAAAAGCGGAAGCTGAGAGAATACAAAAAGAGTTTACAAAGCTTGGCCAAAGTCTATAAATCCATTATTAAGTTAACAGACTTATTAGAACATCAGCTCAGTGAAAATGAAATAAAGCCTGTGATCTTAGAAAGAGCGGCTTTGGAACTAGTTCAATTGCAATTTCATGTGAAATCCTGTTCCGACTACTTAGACGAAGCTCGCAAGGAGAAGACAGAAAAATTGCATAAAGAGCTTTTAGCGAAGCTGCGACAACACTTTTTGAATGTTCTGAAATCAGATATAGACTCAATAGAACGATGTTTACGAATTTATGCTACAATTGACGAATACCAAGCAGCTGAAAGGGTATTTCGTGAAGACATTGTAGAACCGTATATGAACACTAGAATCACCGAAAACATACTGCAAAACTCAAATCAAGGCCTTGTGAGTATATACAATCAAGTTCTAGATTTCATTTCGCTGCACATGAAGGATTTACTTTTACTAACGCATCACACCGATCGAGTCAAAGGCTTCAATTTTCTTGTAAATAGTTTCTGGGTGGATGTAGAACATCGTTTGGAGTGTAATATTTCTTCCATATTCGCCCCAGGCAATCCTGAATCGTTTTATGTTAAATATAAAACTTCATTGGACTTTATAGCTAACATAGAAAAAATTCTGGGCAACGAAAACGCCATATGTGATTTTCGATCGCACGAACAGTATTCTAGCTTCCAGTCGAGATGGAGTCTGCCAGTATATTTTCAAATCAGATTCCAGGAAATCGCCGGTCGATTTGAGACAACCTGTAAACTTGATTTACCTGAAACTTTAATAAATAAGGATTCATCGGAGTTCAAATGTATTGTTTTCAAAACTGCTCTTAAATCCATCAACAAATTATGGTCAGATGGTATTTATATCGAAGAAATATTTCCGAAATTCTGGAGATTAACTCTCCAAATCTTAGCTAGAACTGCAATGTGGCTGAACAGTGCAATAACAAACGCCGAAACGGACAGCAAGAGTGATCAAAAGTTAGATAAACATGTTTTTTTCGTTAGTCTTCATAGAGACGCGCACACACTAATGGAACAGTTTCCGAATATTTTGAAAGTCGCTTTGGAAAAGGCTCCAGTGGCTGTACATGAAAACGTTCATTTATTGGAAAGATGTCTGAGTGAGTCGAGACAGCAACTGCTTGAGCCACTTAATACTATAGAGGAGTTTTTGGTGAAGGAAATCGTGACAACTAGTTCTTCAAATATAAGGCAGACAAATGATATACCTAGACTATATCGGAAAACTAATCGCGACGTGCCAACTAAACCATGTGCGTATGTAGGCCTTATGGCAGAGCCTTTTCAAACTTTCAAAGTGGACTACAAAGGCGACCTGGGCGAAGAGAAAATCCGGGACTTATTTACCAACGCATTTTCAAAAGTATCAGTGCAGTAAGTGTAACATAACATCCTTGTGATTCAGTTGTTTAATTCTTATATTTATTTAGATATTGTAAAGCTATCGAAGAGGTCCTAACATCGGTGCAAAAAACTGAAGAGTCATTGCGACGTTTGAAAAATTTACGTGAGAAGAGCAGTGCGTCCACATCGAGCTCCCAACAAACTGTTGATCGCCTAGGAATGTCTGACGACGATAAAATCCGCTTGCAGTTACAAATTGACGTGCGGCATTGGACCAATGAAATCGAGTCGAATAGTATTAAGCGCGAAGATGTCGAAAGCTTACCTGATATGATCAGTTTAGTGGAAGGTACAACTAAGTCTAATAAAAATAGTGATAAATAGATAATGTGCTTAGAAGTTATTAAGATTTTATCAAATTCAAGGATATAATCGTGCGACGGTTAAATCAATGTATTACGGTTATGCATCGCTTTTATTTTCAAACAAGACCATAGTTTTCCATAAAATAAAACTTTATTTAATAAACAGACTAAGATTATTACTAACTCTATATTGACAAATCTTTTGTTCATAATTTACGAAACTGAGTTGAACTAAAACACAAATTTTAGCCTAAGATTATAATGGTTAACTTTCCGTCTCGTCCTTCATCATTTGCTCAATTAGACGTTTTCGTTCCTCAGCTTGTCTCATTTGTCTTAACACTAGACTTTCGAAATCACGGTCGGTAACAGTCGGGGCACTATTCTTGCTCGTACTTCCAGGTGGCTCGCCTACCCATTCCAATGTCAGTGGATTCGATAGATTACCTTTCTCATAGCTCACTGCCATTTCGCTGGCACCTTTTGTTTTGAATTCTACAAGGGCACTGCCCGTTTTCTTTGCCGATACCACTATCGCAACAATATCTCCATATTTTTTCAAGTAGTTACGCAGTATTTCCTCGTTATATCCACCATTTTCTGGATCTTTTTTGTCTGCGTTCCATTTGATTTTGATGCGATGTTTCGATGAATCATAGTCTGAAAAATTACAATTTTAAATTAAACTTCTATAAACGAGATCTAACTGATATACTAACGAGTTTCCCGTTTCAGTCTTTCTTCTCGCAGTTGTTGTCGCATTAGTTCTTGTTCTTCTTCTAACAAACGCGAGCCTTCCTTCCGCAACCTTTCGATCTCCTCACGAAATTGTTCCTCAGCACTTTTTTGAGCATTATAGGCTTTACTGGGCCCCTTGACAAGTTTCGAATTGGCGTCACGCTCCCTTTGCTCTAAGTCTGCTTTCAGCTTCTGACGTTTACTGTCGAGTTGCTTGTTTCGCAGTTCCGCAGCTTTTTTAGCATTTATAACTTTGTCATAAGCAGATCGGGCGGACACATCAGAAAGGATTTCTAATGCTTTCGAGAGCTCGTGAAAAAGTTCTGCTGCTTTCGGATTGTCCGGGTTTTTATCAGGATGGCATTCAAGAGCTTTCTTACGATAAGCCTTTCGAATCTGTATTCATAAATAAATAAACTGTTAACATCAGTCTAATACGTTTGTGAGCTAGATGTGTGATAGATTTTGGTCTAAGACGTAAGGAAAAAATTGAATTGTTTAATATTGGGGGTCGGGATGAAGAAAAAGAAATTAAGTTCAGTGGATTTGCTGTTGGATTATTAGACAATTCTTCGAATTATTTATTTATAGTTGCTAACATCGATAGTTTTTTTTACGAATTTTTTCTCACATTAAGAATCAGCGCAGTTTTATGGTAGGTCTGCTTCATCAATCTACATCCCTTGTTTGCTCCGTACAGGTCTATGAACGTGTCTTTGCGGAGCTTTCATCCTACCTTAATGGCCGCGTTCTTTCTGCTTCGATGCTTTAATGTGGCGACTTAAGTATTGTTGCGAAACAATCTCACCACTAGATAGAATCTGACACACCCACAAATAGAGCTAATGCAATGCGACATGCAACGATCGAATGCATTACATTGCCATCCAAAATAGGATTTGTAGTGTTTAATTGTTGCATGTTTAATTGCATTGCGACGGGTTCGCTAGCCTTAACGCAGCTGACTTGCAACGATACTTGCATTACCTACGTTGGCAGGTCAGCGAAACAGGGAATGTGTTGGGCGCTGGTTATGTATGCTGTACAGCATTGGGGCACAGCTGAGCGATTGATGTCGGTAACGGCTTGTTGTCGGTACCGGTACCTGGCCTCAATTTATGCAAGTCGTACATGTGCTAACTGCTCGGCAGCGAAAGTTGAAATTTAGCAGCAGTAGCCGCCGCCGTGAGTTTTTGAAAAAAAAAACGGATTTCGAGTCGTCGTCTCGAATTGTCGTTGTGTTGGAATTGGGCTCTCTTGTGCTGAAGGATTATCAAGTGTTGATTGGATTAACACTGGATTAACAGTTTCTACGAACAAACAAATTATTTATTTATTTACCAAACAAGGTGTTACGCGCACGGTTAATATAAGACTAATGTAAGAATAATATGTACACGAAGTGCGAAGTGCAAGTTTAATGTAGAGCATGGGTATTGAATACTTCATGGTCAAACCTGCACTGTCATGTAAATTTTTGTAAATGGGTCAATAAGTCGGAATTATTACGAACATGTTTTGATGACATTTGTTTTGGTATCAACCTAAATTTATTAACCCAGTTGTTCCGCTTATTTGTTTATTTACGACAAAATTAATGTTGAGTCAAGATTTGTAGAAACATATAAATGTTCAAGTTTGAAAGCAATAAATCATTCATTGTTCAACACATCGAACGGAATCTTATTCTTAATTGTTAACAAAGTAACAAAACATTGGTCCTTCGAACCGGATTATCATGGCGTACCAGCAGCAGGAGCTCAACATTAAGCAAGTCCAGAGGGTGATCAGCAATTATAAGAAGGATGGTGAGGCTCGTCACAACCTTATTTATTTTCAGAGCCGATTGGAGCGTCTGGAATCATCATGGGCAAAATGCGAGCAGAACCATTTTGCAACCGTTCAGGAGTTGGCAGAAATGGAGAAGGAAGCGAAATGCTACGGGGAACAATACGAAAAACTGGAAGAAATCGTCTTCAGTTACCTCGTGGTGTTTAAACAAAAAATAGACGAACTTAAGGAAAGTTCTACGTCAACTGGAGCACCAGCGACTTCTGAGGTTCCAGAATCCCTCAAGTTGGAAAGAATTCGGATTCCAACATTCAGTGGCTCATACACCAAGTGGTTGGCGTTTCGTGATCTGTTCCGAAGCATGGTGCATGAGAATGCACATTTAACTGCAGTTCAAAAACTGCAATATCTTCGGAATTCGGTGCGTGACGAAGCAGAGCAGCTGATCAATCACCTCAGTATCACTGAGGCGAATTACGAGCCAGCATGGGAGCTTTTATGTGAGCGGTACGATAACCACCGTCTCATCTCACAGGAGATGATGCAACGGTTCTGGAACATCAAGTGTTCTCAAGAGAACGAGTCTTCCGGACTTCGGTTGATGCTGGATACTGTGAACCAGCTCCTTGCCAGTATGAAGACTTTGGAAGCAAACTCGTTCGATCTTTTGGTAGTATTCATTCTTAACCAAAAGCTAGATGAGGAGTCTCAGAAGGAGTGGCAAAAACACATCAGCGATACGAAAGCCATTCCAACACTGGGACAGTTCTTGGATTTTTTGAAACAACGGTTTGCAATGCTTGAAGCTTTGTCGCCAACGAAACTCAAGCTGAAATCATCAAGGCAACAAGTCAGAGTGAATACAGTTCAGGTCGAAACAAAGTCGATGAATTGCCTGTTCTGTAAGATGTCGCACAAATTGTTTGAATGCCAAATATTCAAACAAGCGAGCGTAATAGAGCGCAGAGATTTCGTAAATACAAATAAGTTGTGTTTCAATTGTCTCAGCCCAAAACACAGAGCAGTACAATGTCCCACAAAACGAGGGTGCAAGATGTGTGCAAAAAAACATAATACACTTCTGCACATGGATAAGACAGAAATCCATAAGTCCCCAACACACGTAATGCATAGCCATTACACGGTTGCTAACAAGCAAAAGCACGTATTGTTAGCTACAGCGCTTGTTCAAATTCAACTAGCGAACAATGATCACGTTATTTTACGGGCACTGTTAGATACAGGTTCCCAAAGATCATTTGTAACCGAATCAGCAATGCAGCTGTTAAACACTGATCGACACAAAGAGACGATGCGAATCAGTGGAATTGGAGCCCTATCCAATATAAAAACAAGAGGCATCACAACAATTGAAATAGATGTGCGAGATGACGACGGAAAAGTCTCCAAGTTAGCCGTCGAAGCTTTGGTTTTGAGAACGATAACGTCTCCACTGCCTTCTACATGTGTCAGCGTGAACCTTCCAGCTGGTCTGAAGACTAAAGATCTGGCGGACCCAAATTATCATACACCATCAAACATTGATTTGCTTTTGGGTGCGGATGTATATGCGAAGATATTGCTGCCAGGATTATTATCAGGAAACCCATGTGCTCAACGAACCAAACTTGGTTGGATTCTTTTCGGCATAACGTCACAAGCAGTCGTCAATCCAAACTACCGTGCACTTGTTTCATACCAGCAATTAGAAGAATCTCTCCAGAAATTTTGGGAAACAGAAGAGCTAACATCCTGCACAAATTGGTCAGATAGTGAAGTTCGAGCAGAAAATGAGTATAACCTGAATACATATCGTAGGATGGATGGCAGATATGTTGTTTCCTTGCCGTTTCAAAAGGACTCTATTCCAGAGTCCGATTTAGGAGACTCATTACGTACAGCGTACAAAAGGTTTCATCAGCTTGAGCGGCGGCTGACACAGAATGGAAAACTCTATGATGAATACAGAAAATTTATGAAAGAATACATTGAATTGGGACACATGACGCGAGTCTCTATTCACAGATCAAAACCAGAGGCAGTATATTATTTACCACATCATGAGGTTGTTAAAGAAGATAGTTCAACAACCAAATTACGAGTGGTATTTAATGCCTCACAAAAAACATCCAACGGCAAAACCTTGAATGATCTTCTTCTAACTGGCCCATCAATTCAAGAAAATATTTTGCACATTTTAATGCGATGGAGACAACATCGATACGTAATGACAGCTGATATTGCCAAAATGTATCGACAGATATGGGTGAACTCAGCGGATCGAAATTTCCAACGGATTTTATGGCGGTCAAATCAGTCAGAGCCAATTCAGCATTATCAATTAAATACAGTTACGTATGGAACGGCATGCGCACCTTTTTTGGCTATTAGAACGCTTCACCAATTAGCGGAGGATGAGAAGAAGGATTTCCCAGAAGGATCTAAGGCAATGATGACAGATTTTTATGTAGACGATCTACTAACTGGATCAGATAGCCTAGAAAAACTAGTAAATCGACAGACCGAGCTACGTTTACTGTTAAAAAAAGGAGGTTTCCATCTAAGGAAATGGTCGTCAAATAATCCAAAATTATTAGAACACATCCCTCCTGAAGATCGAGAAACACAAATTCCTTTCAACATTGCTGTTCAAGAAAACATAAAAACTCTTGGATTGCAATGGCATCCTGCATCAGATGACTTTTCTATTATCGTTAACCAGCCTGAGGAGCAAACAACATACACAAAGCGAATCATTCTGGCTGAAATATCTAAATTGTTCGATCCTATAGGATTTTTGCAGCCTTGCATCATCATTGGCAAAATAACCCTGCAGAAACTCTGGCTAATTAAGTGTGACTGGGATGATCCTCTTGACAAAAATATTATATCCGATTGGCTCACACTGCGCAAACAGCTGCCCATATTATCTAATCTTCGCATTCCACGCTGGATACATTATGCACCGAGCACCCAAATAGAGCTACATGGGTTTTGTGACGCATCACAGAAAGCTTATGCCGCTGCTATATATTTACGAATTATAACCCCCAGCTCGGTAACCGTTACTTTATTAACGGCCAAATCAAAGGTAGCTCCGATAAAAACCCAGTCAATTCCAAGGTTAGAGTTATGTGGAGCCGTTCTATTAGTTAAATTGATGAAGGAAGTAGTAACAGCGCACAAATGGAGCTATGTGTCTCGGTTTTTTTGGACTGATTCGACAATTGTGCTAGCATGGCTTCAAAGCCCCGCTAGTAGATGGAAAATATACGTCGCAAATCGCGTTAGCATGATTCAACAGGAAACATCAAGTGAAAATTGGAATCATGTGTCAAGCGAGTGTAATCCTGCGGACATAGCAACAAGGGGAATGCTTCCCAAAGACATACAAACGTCCGATCTTTGGTGGCATGGACCAAGTTGGCTAAGTGGACGTATTTTGCAATTGTCAAAACCAAAAGTTTCACATGAAGGATTAGAAGAAACGATAAACGGGCTCATGGCAACAGATGTGCATGAACCAGAAATTTTCAGTCGTTACTCCAGTTTCAGTAAGCTTCAGAGAGTTGTAGCTTACTGTTTGCGGTTCATTAATAATTGCAGAAACAAACATCAGAAACGATTAGGGTCGCTTTCACTAGCAGAACTCGAACTGGCGCACAACAGCTGTATACAGATGTCTCAGCGATATTCGTTTGGGGAAGACATTGAACAACTTCGAAGCAAAGGAGCAGTTTCAAAGAACAGCAACATACGCTCATTAACTCCATGGATTGATTCTGAGGGAATCCTCAGGGTAGGCGGAAGGATACATAATGCGTTAATTGGACGGGAACGTAAACATCCTGCATTACTCAAGAGAGACACGCTAGCAAGACTACTCATTCATCAAGCACATTTGCAAACATTGCATGGAGGAGTGCAGCTGACTATGGCTACGTTACGGTTACGATATTGGATCTTATCGAGTCAGTCGTTAGTACGAAGCATTCTACGCAAATGTTTAACATGTTTCAAGATGTCCGCTAAACCGCAGAACCAAATGATGGGAATATTACCTTCAGTTAGGGTTCGGTTTGAAAAACCATTTTTGCAAACTGGGATTGATTACGCTGGTCCTATCACAATTAAATGGAATGGAGGACGAGGAGCAAAAACTACGAAAGCCTATGTAGTAGTTTTCGTATGCATGGCAACGAAAGCATTTCATTTGGAAGTGGCATCTGATTTATCAACGCAAACATGTGTAGCTGCGATCCGAAGGTTTATATCTCGACGTGGGAAGTGTACGACAATTCACAGCGACTGCGGCAGTAACTTCATAGGAGCTAGCAAGCAGTTAAAGCCTGTGGAGGTATTCAGGGCTAGCAGTTCACAACTGGCTCATGAAGGCATTGAATGGAAGTTCATTCCCCCTGGTAGTCCACATTTTGGAGGGCTTTGGGAAGCTGGAGTCAAGTCAATGAAAAGACATCTCTATAAAACTGTTGGTCAGCAGCTTCTGAACATCGAAGAGTTTGTAACACTTTTGACACAAATTGAAGCGTGCTTAAATTCAAGGCCGTTGACCCAAATTAGCGATGACACATCGGATTGTGCTGTGCTAACTCCTGGACATTTTCTCACGGGCGAGAATTTATTTGAGATCAAAAGTGATCCAAGTGAGGTGTCTCAAACACTTCTTAAAAGATGGAAGTTAGTGCAACAGATGAAACATTCTTTCTGGCAACGATGGAGTCAGGAATACTTACATCGGTTGCAGCAAAGACCAAAATGGCTTAAAGAAAATGAAAATCCAAAAGATGGTGAATTAGTTCTAGTGAAAATCGATCATTTTCCATCCATGAATTGGCCGTTGGCTAGGATATTAGCTACTCACCCAGGTGAAGATGGACTCGTGCGTGTAGTCAGCCTTAAAATGAATGGAAAGATCACCAAACGGCCAATCACGAAAATATGTAGATTGCCATTCAACGAACAGTCGAATGAAGAAACTCCACCAATGAAGACAACACCAACAACAGTACTTGGGACGCAGAGTTCATCAGCAAAACGTCATGCAGCTGAACCAATTCAATCAAGCCAGACGAAGAAACCATACAAGACTAAACCTTTGAACCTTAGTTCTGTGGCAACAGTTTTTCTGACTGGTTTAATGTGTTTCAGCTACTGTACGGCATCAACCAGACCGGAAATTCAACCTCTGAACGGAGGATTATTTATCGAACATATCGGACACGCTAATTTAATTAGAGGGAATTTACAGTTGAATGTAATTTTGCCACTTAAGGACTTAAATGTCGATAAGGAAAATGTTCACCATGTCATTGATGGCACAAAATTTATGTGTACTAAAGGAGAAGAAATTACAAAAGAAATCCACTGCCGAGATTTAATCGATCATTTAAAGGAATTACAAGAAGAAGTATCTCAACGAATTAACGTTATTCAAATCACTCATTCTCGGACCAAACGAGGCTTGCTTGGTAGAGTATTGACGTCTGTGTTTGGAGTCAATGATGAAGTGATTGCTGATGTTTCCAGTTTAGCAGAGAATCAGAGCAAGCTGCGTGAAGTCGTTCAAAATCAAGGAAGGATTGTGCTTCAGGCGACAAAGACATTGAGCGCGACTTCTGGCCGGGTCAGCAGACAACTTAATCGATTTAAGGAACAGGTAGAGAAAGGATTGGCACTGTTGAATGGACTAAAAAGTTGGTATGTTGCTACTGATCACAACAAGGTCAACATTCAATTTTTAGCAACATATCAACGTGCACTCAATTTCATATTGGAAGTAAAAAATAAATACGACACCATTTTATTTGCCATAAACACAAGATCAGGATTATGGGAATGTATCAAGCAAGCGGAACTTGAAACAAAGATTGAAGCCGTTCGGGGTATGTTGAGTCCACATTTGGAGGTTATGCAGACTTTAGACTCTTCAGTATCTTTGAATTATACCAGTGAATCGATCCAAATTCAAGGCCATATCCCGATTGTTGACAATCGGAAATTTGAACTTATATCAGCGACTGCAGTCCCCAGGAAGATCGGTCAAAATCTATTCACCGCTTTCGTAATCGGAACTAACATTCTCGGGATTAATTACAATGATCAAGTTTACTTTCACACGAAAGAGAGTGAAGTTCTAACAGCGTCCAAAGTCAGCACAAATGAATATTTGTTAACAGTTTCAACACTATTTGATTTGAGAAACCGACCAAATTGCATCATCCAGGAGTTATATAATTCTCAATCGTTGAAAAGTTGCTCGTTTCATGAATTCCAGCTTCATGAGTTAGTTTGGAAAAAGGTTATGGCACGGAACACCTGGATGTTTGTGACTCCGAATCCAGTTCCAGCTCAAACTGTTTGCAGTGGCTTACGGCATGATATCATTCTGAATGGAACTGGCATAATACATCTTCCACAACAATGTACTCTGGAAAGTAAAGACTACATACTGACGGCTCAGCAAACCAGCAAGATGGAAGATATAAAGTTTTACATCGCTCCTAAACTACCAGGGACAAGTGCAATCACGACAGCAAAGATTAAGCCCTTGAATCATTCATCAATAATTCAACCTTCGGAAACTTTTGAATCACTAGTAAAGGCTGAAGAAGATGTTTTACATACTTTCCACACCACAAAATGGAAACAATTAAAAACACATGTAACAGCAGTTGGAATATCCACGTTCAGCCTCTGTGCGATCAGTATGTCGATATTGGTGGCGGTTTACATGTACAAACGTCGTGGAACACCTCAGCTATCTAACAATACTGACCCGTCATCGTCAACATGGTATGATGAACACAGTGTCTAGACCCTATTGGTTCTAGGTAGGCGGTGATGTTACGCGCACGGTTAATATAAGACTAATGTAAGAATAATATGTACACGAAGTGCGAAGTGCAAGTTTAATGTAGAGCATGGGTATTGAATACTTCATGGTCAAACCTGCACTGTCATGTAAATTTTTGTAAATGGGTCAATAAGTCGGAATTATTACGAACATGTTTTGATGACATTTGTTTTGGTATCAACCTAAATTTATTAACCCAGTTGTTCCGCTTATTTGTTTATTTACGACAAAATTAATGTTGAGTCAAGATTTGTAGAAACATATAAATGTTCAAGTTTGAAAGCAATAAATCATTCATTGTTCAACACATCGAACGGAATCTTATTCTTAATTGTTAACAAAGTAACAAAACACAAGGCAACATGCATTAACAATACAATATAACAACACAACAACAAAATACATATTTTTCCAACACATTAGAAAACAAAATACATCACAACTTTTATTTCAGTTACTTTACTTTACTTTAATATATTTTATTTTGATTTAAGCTAAATTGATGGGCAAATTAAGTGGGATTAGGATGTTGATAGGGTCTTTAATAAGTTTGTTCTAAAAGTGTGTTTAGAGATCCCCGAAGCGTAGTTGCTGCTTATAGAGTTGAAAATTCTACAGCACCTATTTATGGGCTCGTTATATGCATAGGTAGTGTGGTGATTGACCTCCTTGAGCAGAGTTGCATACCTAGTGCGTCTTGGTTGGTCATTGAAAATAATTTTGTTGGAGAGAGCTTCAACATTGACTGCACCACTTATAATATCAAAGGTTAGGCATGCACTTAACAGTGTTCTTCTAGAAGAGAGAGGCATTAAATTAAGAAGGTTCAGTCTGGTTTTGTAAGAAGGAAGATGTTGGAAGTCTTTTGGATCATAAAGGTCCCTCAAAGCGAAAAGTAAAAACTGTTTCTGAACAGATTCTACTCTACCACTATGTAGCTCAAAAACTGGGTTCCATATTACGCAGGCATACTCCAATAGAGGACGCACCAGAGTGATATATAATGACTTGGTAACCCATATATTCTTGAATTCTTTAGCACGTCTCTTAATGAATCCGAGCTGTTTATTGGCCCTGGCAAGGATTTTGTCATAGTGGAGATTGAACCGCATCTTGTTGTCCAACACTACCCCGAGATCTATAATATGATCAACCCTATCCAATATGGTGTTGTTAAGGCAGTAAGAATACTTTTTGATCGTATTCTTACGAGAAAAGATTATTACATGGCACTTGTTAATATTAAGATTCAAATTATTCACATTGCACCAATGTTCGAGAGATTGAAGCTTGGATTGTAGAAGAATTGCGTCAGATTGCGTGTTTACGCTGTGGTAGATTTTTAAGTCGTCTGCATAAAAGAGATGGGGTATACCAAGCAATGTCTCAGAAAGGTCAGAAATGAAGATGTTAAAAAGCAGGGGACCTAGATGACTGCCTTGCGGTACTCCAGAAGATGCGAAAACTCTTTTAGATAAGTGGCCCTGGAATTTAACAAGCTGAGTTCGATCGCGAAGATAAGACTGGAGCCAATCAAGAAGAGACCCTGATATACCAAAGTTACGAAGCTTGTATATTAGAGTTTGATGGTCAACCCGGTCGAAAGCCTTACTAAAGTCCGTATAGACTGCGTCAATTTGACTTCCTTTTTCCATTTCACAGAGTACATCAGATACCAGGATCATGAGGTTGGTAGAAGTCGATCTACCCTTACGAAAACCATGTTGTTGCTCATTTAGAAAAGGGTCGATTATGCGAGTAAGTTTTTCACAAACTAACTTCTCAAAAAGTTTGGGGATAACAGATAGAATAGCAATCCCCCGATAGTTATCGACTGATCGTTTATCACCACTTTTGAAAATAGGCGTAAGGTATGAAGATTTCCAGAAAGATGGAAAAACACCTAGGGAGAGAGATTTATTGAAAATCATGTGCAAAGGTGTGATCAATTGGTCCGCAAACTGCACGACGAAGAAAGGAGAAACCAAATCAGGGCCTGGTCCTTTGCCGATCTTTAGTTCGTGAATAGCTTCAATAATAGCCTCTTGTGTAAGAACAAACCCGGCGATAAGAGGTCTCGCGGTGATTCTTGCAGACATAGTAGAAGTGGAGGTTTTTGGCGAGCAAAAAGAATTCTGAAAGTGATCAGCAAAAAAGTTACAAATGGCTTGTGGGCAGGAAGAAACCATGTTACCACGGGACATCGAACAGGGATAGCCGGTTGATTTACGTTTCAAGTTAACGAAATCATAAAACTTCCTGGGATCACTAATGATTTTTTCCCCCATTGAGTTAACATAGAACTCATACGCTTCGCGAGATTTGATGAGAAATTCTTTGGATAGCTGATCGTATAATCTGATTAGACCCTCATTGAGCAAGCTTTCATTTTTAATTGCTTTATATAATTTATTTCTACGGTTTCTGAGACGCCTTAAATTATTGTCGAGCCAAGGCTCTGAGAGTTTGTTTTTTTTCTTCAGCTTCGGTACGAATAAGTGAATGGCATTGAAAATTATTTTATAAAAGGAAGACACTGATTCATCTAAATCTAAAAACGAAAGAGAAATTGTCCAGTCTACTGTGTCCAAATAGTTTCTAATGCTTAAGTAGTCAGCATTTTGAAAATCATATACAATTTCATTATTGTACGATTGGGTGAAAGAAAAATTTGTAGCGGAAAGCTTAACTGTAAAAGCGGAGTGATGGAGAGTGTTTGAGAAAAGATTCTCGGCGTCAATAGTTGGGCTAACCACCACTTCGTCATAAAAGTTAGTAAAAATAAGATCTAACCAATTGCCATTTTGGTTAGGGATAGGAATTATTTGCTGTAAATCGTTGCCATAGAACGTACTTATAAGGTTGAAGTCAATGGAGTCAGAAAGGTTGATTGGAAGGAGGCGGTCATCATTATCGTCGAGAACGAAACTGATTTTTGGACGGTTGAAGTCCCCCAGAATAATTATTTTGTCATCGTCGTGTAAGGAAGCTGCTACTGAAGATATCAAGTCACAAACGTCCATGTAAGTAGTTTCATCAGATTGAGGTGGGATATAAACGATACCAATATAGAGGTAATGCTTGTCGAATAAGACTCTGACGAATTTGTGTTCAAACAATTTGTAAGAACTGGTCACAACAAGTTCACTTGAAAGGATATTGCGAATCGCAATAAGTACACCGCCTCCTCTTGAAACTCCAGTATAAAGGTAGTCGCGATCGGTTCTATAGATGGTCCAATCAGTGTCAAGAATTTCTTCGTTTATATGTGAGTCGTTCAACCACGTTTCAGTGATCGTTAGTATATTAAAATGTGTGACCTTTGCCGTGAAAATACACTGAAAAAGTTTTTTGGGCGAGTTTCTAAAAAAATTCAATGAGAATGAAAGCCATAACTTCAGTTTGTGCGACTGGTGCATCAGGGACGACAGTTATGAATATTCGTGTCACGCCATCGTGACGGCTAAAATGCCGAAATCTAAATGTATTTATTGAATCTGAGAAACCTAGTACCGTTTATGCCGAAAAATCGAAACTAATAATAACTATCCAAGCTGGAGATAATTCAGGATGTGATTGATTATATTTGTGATCTTCAGAAGGACCTGGAAACTCATCTGGCCGTGAATAGTTTTGACGCTGCAGCAGCATTGAATGGAGAGTCTCAAACGCAGCAAATTGAAAATGTTTTAATCGGTGGACCGGGACATGTAATGAGTCTGAGTTCACTTAATAAAGCGATCAATTTGCATCCCGTGAAAGTGGGACCTACTTGTGATAAACATACAGATACTGCTTATTGGATGGCCGCTGAAAATGGTCTCATCAATTTTGCACCGTCAATGGTTAAATTTCTAATCACTCGAGTCCGGTCACCTATCTGATGTTTTTTAAATGGATCTGGTTCGAAATCAAAAGTCACGAAATTCTTAAATTATATTGATATTTTAAATACTATTCACTAATTTTTGAAAAATTGAGCTATTGAAGCTATAATAGAATTATTGAAGAGTTAGTGAATGAAGTATTAGCTCAGCTATCTAAGCCACACGGTGGATTTTGGTGAGTTTGTTTTTATTTTTTGAATTAATTATTTTTATTTTTAAATGATAGCATGGAATACGTTACCTTTATTTTTGTATCATTTTGTTTCGAATTATTATATTAGACACATTTTTTAGCAGGGTTATGCGTTTTTCATGCTTTTGTTTTTAAATGCATGTGTGAAAGTTGACTGAAAACAAACCCAGTTGCGTTCCATAAGAGCAATGCTTCCATCCCTTAGTTTTGCTGACCCTTTAAATGTTTGTGCTGTCAGTGTTTTGTTATGAATTCATCTACGTGCCGTAGCACGGACGTCGGGTTCGTCTCAAAACTCACGCCGGACTGAGCTAGCTGGCATGTTTGGCACGTGGGACAGAACCGAATTTGACTTCAATAAAATTATTGCACTGACGGTGGATCGGCTGCTTCCAGGTTTCGCAACAGTATCCTTTCGTTGGATTGGGATGGCAGGTTTTCGAATATTTTGTCTTCAAGCAACATTTCACACGTTACTTTTTCCTTTTTTCCCTTTACTCAACGTACCCAATGCAAACAATAGGATCCTCGATCTTGCCCTGACTTATCTTCCTTTTTCTTCCTTTTGCTTCGCTTCCTTTACATCTCTATCACCATATGAGTAAAATATTTTGAGTAAGTTTGAGATGTGAACCTGTTTACTTATCTCCACATTTAGGTTTCTAAAATTGCTTTCTTAATTTAATTCTCTTCCAAAAAGTCTGCCGGAGACCCGAAGAAAATTCATCACCAAAAAAGTCTGTTTAGGAAGAGATTAAGTACAAGTGCCGTTCCTGATTGAAATTAGCGAGGGGAGGAAAAATTGTAATTTTTTAAAGTACCCAAAACAAATAGTCACTTTTCGATTAACACAACATAAAAACAGATCCCACACAATTTCTAATTGAGGAAAATTAGCCAGTATAAATAATCAAATCAGAAAAGGACATCCGCCAACGAGCAAACACGATTTCTCACTTACCTCACTCTCCGTCGCTGATATATCAATCCCAAGTAGACCATAGAAGTCCACATCACTATACTTTTTGGCATCAACCATTTTTCTTGTTTAAACTTCCTGGTTCGAGAATTTTTAGTCTAAAACAATCAAGATTCCCAAAACCCAACTCACAGCGCGCAAACGTTTGACATTGACATTTTTTTGACACTAATTTGTTTGAATTCAATAGAATTCACAATAGTGAACTACCATTTTCTTCTGACATCCATTCACCTGCAGATGTCTCTTGCTCCCAATTGCAGGTTATATCCTCCCGAATGTCAAACAAACAAGCAAATTTTTTAAATATCATTCATCAATTTCGAAGTCAAGTGTACTGCTATAGTTCGGGAAAATGATTTCATTATTACGCCAAATCGACCTCGAGGGATACAAGCTGCTCTTGCCAAGTATCGGCGTTGGAAATGTCGCACAGTTAGCAATCGATTTAATTATTGCTACGCTGAAACTGGACCGGATCGGAACTGGATGGCATTCTGCACTAATGCCGGTATTCGGACCGCCTGCTTATGATCATGATAGTCAAAACAAAACTACCTCTCTCGAATTATACATCAGCGAAGAACTAAAACTAGTTGTGCTTCAAATACGTTCTCCACTAGTTGCTTCACTTGTTGAACGATTCCATAGCGACTTGATTGATTTTTTGTTGGCACACAAGTTTGCGGAAGTCGTCATACTTACCAGTAGTCATGCATATGAGAAGCATTCCGTTGAAACTACTCCGTTCGAGTATATTGCCAATGAACACTTTACTGGGATTCATAAAGATGCTATTGCAAAACAGAACTGGTCCGAGTTCACCAAAAGTGTAGTGCATGGAGGTGGAAATGGAAAGAAATTTCTGACATGTTGTACCGAGCGAAATATCCCAGCACTGTTACTCTTCAAGTATGTTTCTGAAGGAGACAATTCACCAGATGCATCGCAACTAGTAGCAGAATTGAATAGGATCTATAAAGTATTCGAAGGCGACGAGAACGGACAAGTGAAACTAACGACACCGCTCTCTTGGAATTTACTGTTTGGTAATGACCCACCGGAACTTATATTTTAAAAGTAGATACCTAAGAATTCATTAGTTTGTAACTGAGTGGCTCATGGTAATTGCATTTAAAGCTTGCGTTGAATATAAAGTAATGTCGGACTCCGAATAAGTGTTTTTTGATTGTTTCATTCATTAAGTTGTCTAAATTCAGCTTACTATGTGGTTCACATATAAACTATACTTAATGTAGCAACTTTACTATTTTAGTCTGCCTTTTTTCATGCTACGTCTCTCTGTTGGGCTCAAATTTTCATCGTTTATGTCACTTTATCAAGTAATTGAGCTACTTCATAAATAGAAGTTCATGACTTTTGGATTTGCAATATCTAGCAGAACGAATTATCATCTCAAATCCAGATGTCATGCTTCAGGGGGCCTATGCCTATTATGATTCGAAGAATATTCGCTGGATATTATGATTCGCTACTAACACGAGAGTCCCCCAACTTTGGCATGAAGATTCCATAGGCCTATTTTGAATTTCAAATTTGACTTTTTATTTTCGGTTTGGTTGATTCGCGTCTGTAAAACCTGTTCATCGAGTAGCTGGTAGAAACTCTTGTGCTGTAAATAGTAATGTTGCCGCTAATTTTAAAATTGGTGGCATTGTAGTCATAAGAATCTCCTTAACTGCTAGAATTATCGGTTAAACTCGACTTGATGCACCCCAGCGGCGAAGTTTTTCCACTAGACGGCGAACAGGTGGTAACAGGGGTGAAAATTCATTCAAAAAACACCCCCCAAAAACAAACGTACTAACCAGACATATATCGGCAAAATCGTCAAACGGCTATGGAGTGCACGTACTCGAGTTTAGCCAATTTATCTCAAATTTTTAAATTTGCATGTTTTGTTTTTTGTTGGTGTATACAGTGCACTATTCGGATTTGATAAGTGTGACTTGACCTAGCAGAACACTTAACTACATTTTCCGAAAACGCCAACAGCTTACCTTTTTAGCTTTTATGTAAAATATTATGCCTTGAATTCCTGATTGAAAATTTCGAGGTTTTTCTGTATTCGAAACGTAATCGAGGGGGTCGGTAGCTTTACTCGCTAAGGCGTCAGTCCGAAAAGCGGGGTGTTACGTTCTGTGGGTTCGAGTCCCACCACTTTCCAGGCTTGTAATTGTCTAACTTAAATTGGTCAATCCCACCCAAAACGGGTGTTATCGAAAACCGATGGCTGGTGCGTATCGCTATAAGCCAAAAAATTCCTCGTAAAACAGGAAACTGTACTCAAAAACCAGAAAAACACAATCTTTTTCCTTTCGCATGTCATTTTATTCGTAATGATTTATGTAATGTTGTCAAAATACTTCATTATTCTCCTTAATTTTAAGTGATATGTTTTCTTCCTCCAAATTCGAAACCGTGTTGTTGCAAAAAAAAAACAAAATTTGCAAAACAATTTCTAAAGCCAGACTAAACGTAGAACTCTTGAAATCTTCGGAGACAACGTGAATCAGTTATCCCCTCAACTTAGTTTCCTTAGTTTCGAATCTCTTACCCCAACACAGCACTTATATTTCAGAAACTTCGAATACTTCTCCTCCTTCCAATGAAAAACACTAGTTCTAAATGCACCTTGCTGTATTCAAGCATGTTCGCAAAAGTTTTCTACTTAAAGCGTGAACTTAGAATCGATTAATATAAGTTACCGTTCATGAAAGTAGTAAAACAGAAACAAGCAACTGATGCTTGTCTGCTTTTAACCATAAGTAAGAAAACATTTTCTTCTTCTTCGATGATTATACATTTATTGATTTCAAGAAAAGTATCTACACAATGAAATTTGAAAATTTGTTTGTATACACGTATATTAAGTTGCCAATTAGCATATTAGTAATTAACATTCACAGATTTTATTTAGTATTTTCTCGACATAACAGAGAGTTGTACTTCATTGTTTTGCTTTGTCTTTATCATAACTATTCAAACACTATTTACAGGTTATACGTGTCAGTTACATTTTCAAAAATTTTTAGTTTCATATCGCAGTTTTTCTGCATCGATTGTTTTTTTCCCAAAAAAATACAAAATCCAAAATATACGATTCACAGATTAGCTTTTCAGTTGTTATTTTAATTTGTTTTCTAAAAAAATCGATTCGTTCCAAAAGCAGTCCATAGCAGTCCATAGTTTTACACTGATTTCACAGCTTCGCTTATCGTTACAAGTAACATTTAGCAAGACCAATTCTATCGCAACTAATCGTAAATGGACATTAGTCTATGCCTATACTATCCAAGTTGAATTAAAGCAATTATCAAGTCTTATTATGTTCTTTGAGTCCAATTTACACCGTGCAATTTATACTATAAAAAAAATTGAAAATTACATTTTTGAAACTGGTTTTGAATTTACAGCCCAACAGATGAATTAAGTAATGATAACACGAATTTACGGTACAATCTACCAATTTGTTTGTGTTTGTTAACGCAAAAACTTTCGAGCTACAGTTTTAAAAATAATGGTAAGATATTTAGTATTATTATTGTTCATTTACTGAATGCGTTCCAAATCCTAAGCATGATATGCGGTTCGGACAAAGTTCATCTTTATTCTACATTGTCGTAAACTAGCTATATTTATCAAAGAACGAAATGTTTAATATATAAAGCGAAAATCAGCTAATATTAAACATAATTCTCTGAGATGAGCTGCTCAAACAATATTGCAACATTTTTTTCATAGTGTGGCCGTTATTATGTGCACTTACCGGCCAAAAAAATGCAAGCCTTGCAGTAAATTAATTATTAAATTTTTAATTACATAGCTAGAACTGGGGGACTATTTATGATTCAAATTCTAAAACCGGAATTATTATTTTTTATGATTCGCTATTTGCACGAGAATCCGTCAATTTCGGAATGCAAATTCCGAAACCGAGCCGCCTAACCCGACAGCTCATTTGTGGTGTAGTTTCTCTGCGAGCTGGTAATGGACATATTAAGTTTCAAAACTATTTGTTTGCCTCTTCGATTAATTTACGTAAGTAAAATCTGAGCCATCGGGTAGCTGGCAGGAGCCCCGTCTTATAAATCATAATGACGCTAATTTTAAAATATTTGGTGTTGTATTCTTATAAGAATTTTCCTTAATAATGGGACTTACTTCGACTCATTAAATTTAAACAATTTTTTGCTTCTTCTTTGCTTTTCTTTCTTCTTTTGTTTCTTAAATTTAGGTTAAGGAAAATAAATAGTCATAGAGTCAATTTCAACAAGAAACATTGAAACTTCGTCCTCCTTTTTTATAATTTAACTCGTTATTTGATTAAATTCGATTTCAAAATAGCTCATAATACGATATTTTATAAATTCCGATATCGGGATTCGAATCATAATTGGCCCCTAGAGCTAGGTTAACTCTAAGTTCGGCGCGCGGTCCCCCGTTCGTACTTGGATTCCACACAAATATAAGACTTGAGATTGGCGGTGCCCCTGTGAACACCTATATGTGTGCCTCGAGAATTTACTTTTACTTTTACTTTTGTAAACTTCTTTCCCCTTTGCCATCACACCTCGAACTTTGTGTGAAATGATCAATTTGGAAGGACGCGAGTCAATTTCATGTGAAAGTAAGAAGAACGATTGGGTTTTTGAAGAAAAAACTTAACGCAGGAAGTGGTGATAAGTGTACGAAGTGGCAAAAAGTGCAGCATAATCTTAAAAGTGGAGGTGACACTCAAAAATCAAGTGAATAAATATTCCACCAAGTGAAGTATAGTTTTGTGCAAATAGTAAGTACTTAACAATTAGCTTATTGTTAAATGTTTAAAAGGAATTGGGAGTTTTCATGGTGGAAGCCGGCGATGTTGATGTTATTTGGTGACGCTAATTTATGCACTTTTTTCGCTGCGCGGATTTGACAATTTCCAAATAATTTTACTATGTTGGGGAGACAAAAGAAGTAGGTCAAGTAGTCAAATTATGACATCCCTCGTGGAAAATCCAATTATAGGATGAGCAGCTCACGAAACAGTTAAAGCAAAGTAGAATCACAAGATAGCTTTGGATAAGTAGCAGGCTTTGTAAATAGACAACGGCTTGAATCAAAAAAACTAAAATAGGAACGGCAAATTGAACAAAATTAGAAACATTCACTTTCGCTCGTGTTTTTTTTATGATCTAAAGAATGTGCTTCTTTTCAAGTAAATCCTTCATAAAATTTTCGAATTTTTATTATTACAAATAGTTTCACGTAGCACTAAAAATGTTTCATACCGTCAATTCACATTACATTAAAAAATCCAAAAAGCACATATCAAATGTTCGGACTATTGGGTGAAGTTAATTAACTTTATTTAGCCTTTATACCATACATTACTTTCGAACAATACTCAACGCGCAATTTTATTTAATTGCTTATAAAGACGCATGATAAGTTAGCGAAAAGATTATTTCACACATCTACGTGAACTTATTGCACATTCGTACGGAAAAAATCAATTGTTTTGTTTCAATAAAAGCAAAGTTTGGGGAAACATCAAACCGATCAGAGATCGGTTAGCAATAAAAATATCCAGTCATTTCAATTCCTTCGCTAGTTAATACAATTCACTCACTAGCGATTCACATACAATTTTATTTGTTGATTTCACTTGCATTCAATTATCTTGTCAAAAGTCATTTTTTCGTATTGATTTTCTTAGGTTTATTATCATCATCAATAGTAATAGTGTTCGATAATCAGAGATATAGATATAACTATATATTAGGCTTACTCTACATGTACATCAATTTCCATGACATTTTGTAACTTCAATATACTCCTTTACTTTGTATACGCTAATATAATTCTGTATTATTGACTTTTCCGTGAAAAAATATATGTCTCCTTTATTATTTCTTCAGTTTGCGTATTCTGGACTTGATATAGTATTTAATAACGATACATTGCATTTCAGCATCATTAACATTTTGCTGTCTCTTACAAAATATGTTTGATTTACACTTCAAATTATTATATTAACTCCACAGTATAGAGAATAGTGATTAATAGCTTCTTAACATTAGCACTGTATGAGCACTGTACGAGCACTATATGCACGTTAAGGATTAAACTGGTTGATATACTGGAAAACTAACAACTATGTAGTAAGTATTGATAGCTTAGATTGACTTTATCGATCCTATACATTTATACATCGTACGGGAGTTGAGCTGACATTTTCTCAGTTATATCTGAAATATGGTATACTAAAACTTAAATAATAGCCATTTTCACCTCTATCCTTTAGTCCTAAGCTTTTCATATGAAGAAGTAATGGAGTTTCATATTTTAGCAATTCTCATTAAGTTTATATTAACTTACTTATTCTAAATCTAAGAAGCAAGTGGATATATTTCACGGTAATAAAATAGTGATTGACTCTTGCAAATGGGTCTTTGATACATCCACAAATCAATATATATAGTATTTACAGCAATTTACATTGACTTAAATCTAAATAATATAGTACTTACAACAAAGTAGAGCGCTAATATGAATATTTCGTAGAGTGGAAAGATCGAAAAAAGCACGACCAGCGTCTTAAGTGCAATATTGCAAAGCGTCGCATACTGTTCTACTTTTACGAAAAATATTCAACACTGTTTTTTATACAGTGGCGTAAAAGATCAAACCGTTTCTACCAATATTTGTTAGAAAATACGATATAAAAAATTTACACAAGTAATAATGTTAGCAAACAAAAAACAACTCCACAGGAAAACAAACAATCAATATAATATTGTCAACAATCACTTTTCAAATTACTTTTTTTTCTCTCCTTCGGCTGGTTTCATTTATCGTGCGAAACAATTTTTCAACATATTTTTTATTGATTTTTTAGGGTACGATGTTTGCTTTACACGCAAAACATAAATTATTGATTTATTTTTATCACACTGCTGAATTCAATGATCACTTTTCTGATTTAAGCATACTTGTTTCGCATCGTTTTTTCTTTTTGCTTTTTGAAACATTTAAGCATTTCGTAAGCAACGAAAAGAAGGAATTAAATCTAAAACTAAACATCAAAATAGTTCTCAACAGCAAGAACATCACAAGTTCGAATATCGTCTTCTAGGCTATCATAATTTACATTCTTTGTGTTTTGATGCAATTATGATAGTACGTACTTATGCCCATTTGCCGTCATCCGCCAAAGTTGGGATTTGCGGTTGAAGTTTCAGATTTTGTGCTGTAGGATCGTAGTATCCTGCCAAGTAATAGGTATCGTTGTCATCGTAGATTGACTGGTAGCGCTTCGGGTCCTCACCGAACTTACTGGTGTAGATGTCTAATGGAAGCACTTCGCATTTATGTGAAATAGTTTGTACATCATTTTCATCTTCATGTGGTGATTCGAATAGAGCGCCCTGGAATAGAAAACAGTTACGGTATTAAAAAAGTGCTGAATATGTTTTGACACTGGATAACTAAAATAACGTTTTCTCCTTATAATCCGTGTCGGGTCTAGAGGTTGAAGTTAGTAGAGAATTATTTATTTATTTATTGTGTGCATCAACAGAATAACATTCAATTAAAGATGAGACAAGGAATAGGTTCAGCAAATAAAAAAATAGGAAAAAGTATAAAAAATATCGATTGACCCATCATAATAGAAGCAGTATATATAGGAAGTAGAGATGGGAATGCTCCTGCGATCACTGCTACTAATCGCACTGCTCTTTGAAAAGAGCAGTGAGCAATTTGATTGTTTTCTGCTCATGCTGTTCAACTGCTCATTGCTCTTTTGCAATACAGAAAATTTTAAATGCTCATCTATTCAGATTCTTTTCTTTCTACCCTTGCGAGTATTTTCGGACTTGCAAGTATTTTATTCAATTATTCAAAAAGTTTTTAGGGCAAAAGTAGCTGAAATCGGACAAAATCGGCCAATTTCGGGTTAGAGTGGTTTGGGACGCAACGGGCCAAGACCTATTGCTGTGATACAAAAATTTCGGTTTTGTAGGGGAGTAAGGGGTTTTTTGGCCATAGTTTGGCAAAAACTGCTTTTATGGCGCTTTCGATGATTGAAAGTGGTCGGGGAGTATATTAGTGATACATTAAGGGCGACAAAATTTTTGATAGGGGAAATTGGGCAAAAACGTCCATATTTTCCAAAAAATTTTTTTGGTCTAGCATGAATTTGGGGACCTTTCTGAGTTGTTTTGGGCGAAATTTCCATACAAATCTGGGAAAAAGCGGCCTAGTTTTGAAAGTGGTCGGGGAGTATATTAGTGATATATTAAGGGCGACAAAATTTTTGATAGGGGAAATTGGGCAGAAACGTCCATATTTTGCAAAAAAAAACTTTTTGTCTAGCATGAATTTGGGGACCTTTCTGAGTTGTTTCGGGCGAAATTTCCATACAAATCTGGGGAAAAGTAGCCTAGTTTCTAAAATACGCCAAAATCAAATCTGCCCGAAAAACTGAAAGTAGCACTAAAAATGTTGAGATCCTTTTTGGTTCGCCAGTTGGCTTCTGCGGCGGTGCTCGTGACTGCACTCCGACCCTACCGGGGTTGTGACTCATGTCCAGCCTTACCGAAGAGATTGGCCCCCTAGTGGGTGCATGTTTAATACACGGAAAAATTTTGTTATCATTTCTCAATAAAATTTTCGACAAACTTCATGCTTCGGTGAGGCGAAGTGGAAAACCGATTGTTTTAGATTAGCCAGGAAAAATAAATCTTCGAAATTAAATTACATACTGCATAATACTGTACATGCATGATGACATTTCACTACGTTGCTTGCATCCAATGTATGACAAACCACAAAACTACTATACGATTTACCAAGCACTTGGCAATACATTCTTCTGCTAGCAAGTGCCAAATTAATGCAGGCAACGTATTCCCAAACATACTACATTTGTTCTAAACATGAGCATCCATCGCCACGGAAAAATAGTCACATTGTAAGCATACAATGCGATTGCAATCTGAGGCTAGAAATTGCTTTATCAAGGCGATGAGATAGTAAACAAATCGAAGGCGATGAGAAAGTAAACACTGGCAATGAGTAATCAAGGGTAGCGAGCAGTTTTTCGTACGCACGAAACTGCAATCGCAATTGCGATTGAATAGCTGCTACTCTAAACTGCTCTTTGCTCAAACTGCTCTCTGCGATCACCGCTCAGTAAAAAGAGCAGTTAAGCACATCTCTAATAGGAAGCAAGAAAATTGATACTGAAGTCAAATTTGATAAATTAAGTTTTTCAAAATATACAACGAGGGAAGCAAGGACCAATATTTAGAGTGTCTTGAAAGAGCTTATTGAAAGAAGCTAATAGAGATATCAGGCGATAATTGGAAATTCTGGACGCATCTTCTGCTTTAAGGATGAAAAAATGTTAGCGACTTTCCGGAAAGAAAGAAACATATTAGACAAAATACTAAGGTTAAAAAGTACTGACAAAGGAACATACAAGTTTGAGGAGAGTGACTTCGCAAAGATATTCAGTATACCATCTGCTTTACGTAGGAAACATTTTGCTTTTATGGGGTTCGTCCGAGACATTAGGAAATGAGGAACTATGATGGGAAGTTGGAGAAGACAAGAATTCAAGCAAACAGCTCACATATTTCTTGTGGTAACGAAACAGACAAATCATTAAGGTACAGTAGATACAGGATACAGTGTGAGTTTTTTAGGGAACAGACAGGACCAGAAAGATTTTCGAAGACAGGATGAGGTACAACCTTCAATATAGCAGTGGTGTGCACTCATTGCGTCCTTTGTCACCATAAAATCGTAGATGTTGATACATGAGTAGATCAGTCTCTAAGCGGGAGCTTCGAAATATACTATACAACGCGAAAGAGGGTATTTAAGACGGCATTCTTTTACATTGAGAAAATAAACCAAAAAAACAAACCAATTTATGAGATTATTTCATGGGTAATGGAAATGAAGTCCGCTATAGCGAAACTAATGCACAGCGTAGATACATTTGCAGGCCTTGGGTAAATATCCTCTTGATGATCAGGACTTACGTGGAAGTGAGAGAGTAGTATACAGACGACAAAAGACCTACAATCAATATATACGAGTCTAGAGTAATAGATTATCCCTCATTTTATCTGTAATTTGACTAAAGTTCCTAATCTCAGTCAGGTTTGAGCTACCGACCACACTCGCTAGCGGCTGGTGCACTACCCACACGGCTACTTAGGCTTAAAATAAGCACAAACATAAAATCAAAAATGCATTAATAATGCTATTAGCTTTGCATTATTCTGCTGCTAGGAGCTGAGTTCCTGTAGAATGATTCTTTAAACGTAACGAACTCTGTAGGGTAGGGTATATCCGCACTGTACTCCCAAATCAAATTTGTGAACGACTTTTCTAACCCTTTTTCCCAACTGAGGTCGAGGGCGGCAGTCTCGAAAGCCTTGTTCACGAGAGAGAGATATAGAGATGTGTTTAAAAAAAACGTGAAAATGTAGCCATTTTCTTTAATTCGAACTTTATTATGCCAATATAAATATCGTCATTGTTCGCAGCTTTAGAAATACTTTCATTCTACGCTCTTTGCTCCTTAATATTTAGAAGGATGTAGGATCAACCTCTTTTAAGACCGAAAACTATAAATTTAGATGCCGTCATTGCCAAGATTTGGGTTGGATTCAGTGTAGCACCTCCCAGGTGTGATGGAATGATAATTGCGCTAATTAAGCGGGGGTTGGAAGATTCAAGGTTGATAGATTATCATAGTACGTCAAGAGGGCTTACTCTAAACTAATAGGACAGATAAAAGTACGCATTTACTGTTTTCGATTTTTTTTTCATTTGCCTCCGAAGAATTTGGTAAATTTTGCGTTTTTCGTTTTATTTCTCGAAAACCTTTAGGAGGAATTCTAAAACTGTTATGTGCGTAATCTTTTATTTTTATCCTATACACTAATTAATATTCTATAGTCAATGGGAGAGTGTCTCCTTACCGGGAATTTCAGATTAGGACATCCGACAGTCTCCTCAGGGTGATAGAACCACTTAACTCGAACTACTTTATTGCTTGCAGACGTTTCCCACATCGACTCTATTCGTCCAATATAAGGCCGATCTGCACGACCCGTCGACAAAAATACAGCACTATCACCAATCTAAAACAAATTCAACCATTATTAATGGCCTAACTTCTTCTCTCTTCTTAATTCACAATACATACCGTTATTGTTTCTTTTCCACGCTGAATTTCCTTGTAAAAATGTTTCTTGGCACGTCCTTTAGCGCCCGCTCGACGATATCCTTTCCCAGACCAAGCCCATAGCTGTCGAGCTGGTAAGAATGCTGCTATTTTACTATGGTTTTCTGCTGAATTATGACGTTCTTTCTTCTTTCCAGGTTCCTAAACATTAAATACAGGTCAATTTTAGGTTGGTCTCTGAACAGTATATTGTGCTTCAACTTACGTAAATCGAGCCCGAACTTTCCGTTATCGATGAGGCAACTTCTTCCTCGGTCATAGTTTCTTCCTTGTCATTAGGATCAAATGTATCGGCTTCCTCGTCCTTCTTAAGTTCACTAGCTTCTAATTCATTTGCTTCGCCATTCTGCGATACGCTATCGTCTTGTTCAATAACATACTGGTCGTCGATTGGCGAAGCATTCGGCGAAAAATCACCGTCCTGCGATGAGTCAGCCGCGACGATATTGTCACGGTGATGGCGTTTCTTGTGCTTCCTTCGCTTCTTATGCTTCCTATGCTTGCAGAACTCGTCGGTGCACTTGTGTTTCTTTTTGTGTTTGCGCTCTGACACCTCAACTCCTCCTTCTTGATCCAGCCGTTTTTGACGATCCTTCCGTAGTTTCTTCAAACGTCGTCGTTCCAGATAGTCATCATTGTATGGATCTGGTTTAATCTGACTTATTGAAGCTACAGCTTCCATTTTCGAGCAGCCAGCTATTTCTGGCTGACTATGGCTGATTCTGCGCTTTCTTTTGCCCAAGGATAAAAGAGGATTCGGGTCATATTCTAAAAACACATTAAAAACCATTAATTCCACACAGTAACTTTTTTCTTTGGATTATACTCACCAACAATAGGATAATTGCTCAGCAAGAAACGAATATCTTCCAATGCAATTCGTCCACTATCGCCATCATCAAATTCCACACTTACAAATTTATTATCATACACAGAGTCTGGTGTACCGGGCTCCGAAGCAGTTCCCGGATACAAACACCGATACTGCTGGCTCCAGTAGGCGCACAGTCGTGTTCCAGGCGGAATTTCGTCAAGAGATGCTGGGCTGATTTCCAAAATCTACGGAAGTATTCAACATGTTAATATTGTTGAGATTCATCAAAGTAATTAGTTTGAACTTACCGCATCCCTTAGGACCTCTTCGCGAGACATGATATGAGGCCGATTGCCTCGTTCGCCGTCCAGAGTTACGGCATATACATCAGGAGGTTGCAGAGGACTCAGACTGCCCGCATAAAATAGCCCTCCCATCGCAGTAAGTACTCTTGTCTTATCGTTGTCCAGGTACTCGGGCTTCAGAAGACATCGATCGTCCTGTTTCCGTTTTCTCTCCTTCACGTCAGATGATTTGTGCTTTCGCTCCTTACTACTCTTCGATTTTTTATGTTTCGAATGCTTGGTAGACTTCTTATGAGATTTCTTCTCCGGCGTAAAATTGCTACTATCACTGAACATTGGGAATGAATCGGGTGTTGTTTGTTTCGAGTGCTCGTCGTCGAAGACCTCCTGCTTGATCGTCGCCTTCAATTCCGTTTTAAACACACTAGCTCGCAGTTTGCAGGAAGACTCGGAAAATACACTGGCATCATCAGTTAAGAAACCAGCACTATCAAAGACATTCTTCTCCTTCACGTTTTCATTGTGACGATTTTTCGATGCCAAAATGTAGCCAACGAGGCTCTTCGATTTTTTGGCAACTATTGTTTCGGTACTGCCTTCATCATTCTTCCGCGGAGTTCCCTTTCGCTTCGACGACGATGTCGAGGAGCTTGTTTCGAGATCCTCGAATTTACTGGACTCCGTGTCACTCGAAGCTTTCGGCAACTCTATACCGCCGAGGGTCTCGGACAGAAGACTGGGCGAGAGGCAGGTGAATTTCGCTCCTGGCTTTTCGCAATGGAAGGACCTCGAAGCAGAGCTCTTACTTGACACAGGGGTCGATTCTCGATCTGAGAAGAGTTGGCTCTTTCGCGCCTGCAGAAGTGGGTTGATTTCTTCCAGTTCGCGCTTCTTTTCTTGGCACTGACGTGTTATATCAGCAAGTCGCAATCGCATGTCGGTTTCCATGGCATGAATCAGTTCTTCGGGGGTCGGCCAGTTGCACTTTTCCTTACAGCAATGCGGTGGACTTGCTTCAGTCTTGCATGTGGCACATTTCGCATACTGAGCTTTGACTCGAATGAAAGTTTCCTTAATTTCTTTCCCAACACTGTCGTCGTCCTCCGTCAGATTGACTCCAGCGTTAATGCCACTTACTGTTCCCGTGGTTACACTGCTGGGCTCCCCGTCTTGCGAGTGCCTATGTCGCTTCCGATCTTTCTTTTCTTTATCGTGGCGTGATTTCTTACTAGACTTGGAATGTTTGTGTTTCTTCTTCTTCGACCCGTGGCTGTCTAGTGACGAGGAAGACGAGCGTTTACGGTGCCGCTTGCCGTCTTCCTCTTGTATCCGCTGCTCAGCCAGCGCACACAGCAAATTTAGACCGCCCAATTGTTCTGGAAACTGTTCGGACGACGCTTTCTCGTCCAGAGGCTCTTCACCTGTGGATTCGGACGCTGCTATTTGAGCGGGAGGAATGAACGTGAGATGCGCTTCTACCTCTTGCATGGATTGGATTTTCTGAAGGCCTTGTGGTATTACGTCCAGTGGCTCTTGTTTAATGAAAGGAACCTTCTTTTCTATTGCTTCAATGCTGATATTTGACAATAATTCCAAGCCACTCAGATCAACGGGAGTGGATGTGATCTTACTTGACATTTCTTTAAAGGTTTGTTCTTTTTGTGATATGCTATGGTTGGAGATTTCGGAGGTTATGTTACAAGTCGATTGATCAGCTTCTTCAACTCCGTTCAGGCTGCAATTCCAAGCGTCATTTGCGTGAGTTACTGAGTCTTCCAAAGAGTTTGTTGAAGTTACAACATTGCTTTCGAAACCAGAGTCGTTTTTGCTTGAATCTGTGTGTATACCGCTTTGAGGTTCTTTAGGTACTGAAGACGTGGACATGGATGACGACTCTTGCATATTGCCCTCGTCGAGCGGGCAAGAATTACTTGAGACGTTATGGCACAATTCCGCCGACGACACTGCTGACGGAATATTTGTGGAGTCACGAGGCTCCGGAAGATCAGCATTGCTTGAATACGCACACTCTTCATTTGTGTTGTCATCTTCACTCATGACTGGTGAATCTGTTTGGATAGTCGCATCCTGGACCTCAGGAACGCAACTTGTAGCTGCCTCCAGATTCATATTCTCGGCAACTACTGCAGTTCCCATTGCTTGTTCATTCGAAGGTGAAAGACAGGTTGCACCTGCTACCGGCGGGGTCATTGTCATAGTTGCAGGCCCAAGTAGAGGTGGAATCACAAGAGGCGGAGGCGAGTCGTGACTGACAAGTGATCGGCATTCTTGCATTGTGGTGGTTGCACTTTGGCTATGATGAGGAGCGATTTGAATAAGGCCCGCAGAAGGCTGATGATAGTATAGTTGAGTCGGGATATTAGTTCCCATATCACCCGTTTGAACAGCTGTTGTGATTGTCGCTGCAGATGTGGCAGCCGCCGCAGCATGCATTGAGCTATTTGTTTTCTCATCAGAAAATATGGCTGCAGCGGCTTGATGGTGATGATGATGATGAGCGGTCGTTGTTCCAGCGCCTGTAGTCGTTGTGCTTCCGCTGCTACAATCTTCGATTTTGATGAGGGCATGATGCGGTATCGGCAAGGGAATCGTTGGACCAGATGTTGATTTTCGTTTCGGGTCGGACGTGAGAGCCACGAATCGTGTACTATGTGTTTGAGTATGCTGTAAATGAAAATTTGAAAATTAGAAAAGTTCAGGTTTACTATTAATTATGTGTCAATATTATATAATAGGATATCGCTATTATATAATGCAATGTATAAATCATATTACGAATCTAATATCTATCTAAAGCTAAAGAAAGTCGCGGCAATTGCTAGATTTTGAAAATCTAAAACAGCTCTAGGTAATAATTGTATTCTGGCAATTTTACTGGACAAACTACTGATGAAAGCTATGATTTTATCAAAGTTTTATTCTATGATACATTTAACATTTCCAGAATACTTTTTCAGTACCGATTCTTTTTCAATTCGAATTTCCTCCCTAATTGCTTTAATCGCGCAGAGTGGTAATCTCTTCCCTGGAGAATGCCAGCGTAAGACGAGGGTTAGTACGGGCACAACTCAGGGTGGAGTCATCTATCCCCTACGGTGGAACATCACGGCGAATACTCTCCTATTGCTGACCGTGCCGGCTGCAAAGTGATCGCTTATGCGGACGACTTAGTTGTAGCAGTGTCGGAAGAGAATTTATTTACGATTTCGGAGAGGCTAAATCAATCTCTTGACATACTTTCACGTTGGAGTCGTGAGTGCGGCTTGTATGTGAATCCTAGCAAAACGGAGCTAGTTAGAATAGAACAGAGTTTGGCCATGCGAGGATTTTGGCCGAGGGAGTTCCCGCTCCAGCGGGTGTTTACTACATCGCTCCGCAATGCGTACTGGATTTGGAGTTCACAACTCGCATTCCTGGTAAGGATGAATGGTGTGATAGTGTCACCCTCGAAAGAGGGTTTATCCATTTGTACACTGGCAGCTCAAAGCTAAACAATAGAGTCGGGAGTGGTGTATACTCAGATAAGCTGAACCTCAAGCTGTCCCTCCGTCTACCAGACCAATGTAGCGTCTTTCAGGCGGAGGTTGCGGCTATTTTTCAGGTAATCGACTGGCTTCTGTGTAATCGAGTATTCGGAGTCAATATTGGTATTTTTACGGATAGCCAAGCAGCTATTAAGTCCATTGCTGGTCCTTGTTGATTGTTGCTGAATGCTGTGTTTCTCTTAGGGAGACATCGAGACATTCGGTTGTTCAATTGATTTGGATATTTGGACATAGGGGTTTTCAGGACAACTGTGAGGTCGATAAACTAACAAGGCTTGGAACCTTGTTACCGGAGGTCTCTGGCTGCCTCTCAATAGGTACACCGATGACATCGGTTAAACTGACCATCAGGCAAAAATATTTCGAGGACTCTAGGAAGTCCTGGGCAGATGAATCATCCTGTGCGATAACAAGGCAGTCCTGGGCATCCATGGATGCGCATCGTATCAGGCAGCTTTTAGGCCACTGATTCATAGGGCAGCCTGCGCGACGATTGGATGCAAATTTAGCGATTTCTGTCGGAGTTGTGGCTCTGAGGACAAGAAGGAATGCGTCCTCTATCTAATGTGCCAGTGCCCGTCTTTGGCAAGGAGAAGGGTGGCGGTACATGCTGCACTCTTTCTCTCAAATCTGACCGAACTGTCCCTGGTCAACTTAAAGGGGATAGTGGGGTTTGTAAAAGGAAGCAGATGGTTTCCTGAGTTCAGTAAGTAGGAGAGAGCCACAAATTATTGTGGCATCACAACGGGCCTCTTTGTGTCTACGTGTGTCGGTCGTCAGGCCTCTGTAGATCGGCGTTCCCTCTACGTATATAGGTATTATTCAAAAATTTTCATAGCAAGTTTGATTTAAAATATGGTGTTCAAGAACTGTATTAGAACCATTTAAATTGATATTGACATAATATTACGTTAGAATACGGACTGTATGTACTTCATTTTCAAAAACTGTTAGCTTGACAGCACTATCCTCTAATTTCATTCAATTACTCGACCAGGAAAATAATAATTTCTTGAGACTATCCCAAGAGTAATCCCAATAATTCTTTGTCAACCTAAACAGTGAAAATCAAAAAAATGCTAAAACAAAGAAATGCTAACTTCAACTCGGCAAAACGGGCGTACTTTGGCATCAAAATTATGTCAAAATCTATAAACGATCGCAGGCTGATCACAAAGATATTCTCTGAGCTTAAGGTTCAGAATTACACGTACTACCTGCCAGAGGAAAAACAATTTAACGTTGTTGTTGAACCTCGAGAAGCAAGGTTTCAACCAGATCGAGGTTTTTTCTAAGAGGCCTGTCCAATCTTATCAAAGTGCTCCTTCCGAGAGATGAGAATATATTTACAACATCCAGGCCATCTGCCACCCAGTTTACCAGGTTGACGGGCAAAAACCGGGCAATGCCACAATTGCCTCGATTCGGTTTCTAATAAGTGTCATGCACAGTATAATAATGTCAAATGCGACGGCCCCCACCATCAGAAATCTTCCACCAAACTTTCAGAGCAAAAGCCAAAGTGCATTAACTTTGGAGGTGAATATCTCACAAACTACAGAGGATGTCCGAAAAATTCCAAAAGTTTTAGCAAGTCCTTTACACAGGTAGCCGGACCCAACTTAAATCCTCCACCCTTAAACATAAATAATACGCCTGACACTGGAACGCAATTGCTAGGTAGAGTCACTGCTTTCGAAACAGGGATATACTAAAAAAAATCGTATGTTAGTTGTAAAATAAATTGTTACATGCATGTGTAAAGGGGAATAAATATCACTCTTGAATTGAGCCTCTAAAAGGAAAGAGGTGTTTATTTTCATTTTACCGGGACAACAACTAAACCCACTAACTCTTCCAGGATGTCGCTCGAACTAGATTTAGAATTACAGGCTCTCATAATGACTTCCTCGAATTTTCGAGGCTTCGATCTTCGGCCATAAAATTAATAAATTAATCCGAGATTACTTTTCCAGCATGAAGACCTCTATCTGCTCTAATCATCAAAAACACTTTTGGTTTTATGTCCGTTCCCTCAAAAGTTCCCATCGTTTCTCCGATTCCATGTTCCCCGATAACGCTACTGCATCTAGTCCACGTGAAATTTTCGACCTTTTCGCAAAATACTTTTCTTCCTTCTTTTCTCAACATAATGAAATTCCCCGTGTTCCTTCATCTTCCCTATCTTCCATTTACACCAATCCCCTTGAAATTGGATCCTTACTCGAGTGTCTTGATGTCTATGTCGGTTGTGGTTCTGATGGTATCCCTAACCTGTTGGCCAAATCACTATCATCGTCCTTATGTGTTCCTTTGTCTATTATATTTAACCTCAGCCTCTCTCCTCCTGGTCTTTCCTCGCCAATTGGAAATCTGCTTATATTTCCCCCTGCCACAAGTCTGGAGACCCAAGCTGTGTTTCCAACTACCGTTCAATTTCCCTCCTTCCTTGTTTTGGAAAAGTTCTTGAAAGAGTGGTTTACAACAGGCTACTTCCTCTTCTCTCCATCTCTTCCTTGCTCCGGAACATCATGGTTTTGTTAAAGGTAGATCCCCCACCTCTAATCTTATATCTTTTACTAACTTGGTTGCTTCTGCCTTAGACCAACGGAAACAAGTGGATGTGGTATATACCGACTTCTCAAAAGCTTTTGATTCTGTTGATTACACAATTCTTTTTGCAAAGCTTCGAAGTTATAGGGTGTCGGGTCTTCTTTTGCCTTGGTTTTCATCCTATGTTTGTGATCGTTCTCGTGCTGTATCTGTCCAATCCTCCACCTCTTTCCCCTTTTGTTCGCTTTCCGGTGTTCCTCAGGGCTCCATTCTCGGTCCATTATTATTCCTAGTCTTTATAAATGATCTTCCTTGCTTTATTCGTTCTCCCTGCTTCTTGTTACAGCTAGTAACACTGGTTACAGCTAGTAAGCTGGAGGAATCTATAGAGCTCCTCATTAACAAAATCTCTGAGATCTAAGATAGCTGCACGTTTAAACCTCCCTTGAAGACTAATCAAGACCCCTACGGGGCTACGCATTCAGTCAAAATCATGATAAGGAGAAGAAAGCAAATCCGGAGACGAGCCAGCTCAATCGGAGATCCCAGATTAAAGCAGGAAATTAATCGATTAACTAGTGTAATTCGTGTTCAAATCTATCAATTAAAAAATTAGCAGTAGAAGCATTTCATGCGCAGTCAGGCTTAACCCTGAAAGTGGTTGATTATGGAGGCTGTCCAAATATTTCAGAATGAAAAACAAGCCGATCATGCCACCCATTCGGACTAAAGTATAGTAAACCAGGCAAAGAAAAGGCCTTTGCCAATAATTTAGAGCTCCAATTTTAAGAGAACAACGGCTCTGATTGCGATCTTGAAGAAGCAGATCGTATTGAGCAGATTGCATCAAATATTTTGCTCGATAGAACACATAGTGGGGGTATAATATATCCAACATCACTGGAGAAAATAAAACTCCTGATAAAAATCCCAACAAAATGTAATCCCCAAGGCCAGATAAAATCACCAATCTCTGCCTTTTCCATCGACCAGACAATCTCCTCCAGAATATCGTAGACTCGCAAAACGCCATTTTCATCTCAAAAATATTCTAATTTGGGCTGAACTTGCCACCATTATCGTTATCCTGAAGCCCAGCAAACATTTAACTTTACCACAAAATTTACCACAAAATTAACTTTACCACAAAAGACTCTCATCGATAATCGAACTTTCAACACATTTTTCTCTCCCGCGTCAAAGAGATAGTCACTCAAAACAACTGTTTGCTCCTGAAACAATTTGGTTTTAAATCACAAAACTCTACTGAGCCCAAATTACCTCGCGTAGTCCAACACATAAGATCTGGCCTAAACAAAAGAAAATCGACAGGGCTAACCATGTTTTGTGTTGCGAAGTTATGCGAGAAAGTTTGGCAAACTAAATTATCTTAATATACCATCCTCATTCACACAATTCGTCGAATCTTTTCTACAAAACAGGACTTTTCAAGTCAATGTATACAATCATCTCTCTTTTAAGCGTCCCACAGCAGCCGGAATACATCCATTTTGTACAACTTCTACACCTCTAACAGAGTTGAAATTTCTCTATTAATATTTCTCACGTCCTGGCAAGTAACATACATAGCCTCTAATCGAAGGCGCTCCATCGATACCCGTATGAAATATTTCAGAAGATGGAAAATGAAGCTGAACGCTGAGAGAACAAGAACGATCTTTATAACCCGCAAAATACGGCAGACACCCACACCACGACAAATAACTGTCGACGAGCAGAACTTAGAATGGCAACGGACTGCAAAATACTTAAGGCTAGGCTAATGTTTGACAACAAACTACAATGGACTGCACATATAGACAAAAAACGAGCAATTTTGAATAATGCCATCAGCGCCCTCTATTCTTTTTACTAATGTTCGAAGAACAACATAGTTTTCAAAAAGCTAAGTTTGCGAAATGAATTTCGAAAGTGTTCTTAAAAAAGATTTGATAAGGTTTTGGAAATGCTTAATCCTTTGTGTGCGCTAGGTGCTTAAAATGAGATCGGGAAAATTTCAAATTTTTTTGAATTGCGATAACTTTTGACAGAGCTATTGAATCATTACAAAATTTACAGAACATATTAATGTTACTAAGTTGTATAATTGTCTAAACGTGCTGGCAACCCTGTAGCTACAGCAGACGCTGAAAGTGAACACCTTCAAACCATCGATTCTCCTGAAATATTTTCGTTGTTTTTAAAAAAAAAAAAGCAATTCATATACGAATCGTATGCTAATCTACAACGGTCGAAGCAAAACTTTGGAAATTCCATGTCGGACAAGAAAGGCAACCCTTCCCCAATTTACCTATATTTTTAGCATCAAACACTTCTGTTCACGAGAACTCACGACCCAATAATCAGATACAGTTGAAATTTACAGAATGTATTGGTCTTAAGTAGGACCAGGTCTGATAGAAGCGATTTTGAAATTTGGTCAATTCTGTGCCAGTGGTACCATCTTGAGAAATCTTAAGAAAAATAACTACTTTTGGCCCTATAAATTCTGATTCAGTCACCAGATTTTGACTAAAATCACACAATAGCTAAATCTTACTCTAAACCACGTTTGGTAGAAATGTGTTTGAAAAATTAGGTTGAAGCTGCCTGCCAGCTATGGTAATTTTGATGTCTTAAATTTTGGAAATTTGCTCAGGAAAATAAAGCTCTTTGCCCTATAGATTCCAGTGCAGTCGTGGAATCAGAACGAAATTCATATGGCAAATTAAACTTATTGTAGGCAATACTCAATAGAAATCTAATTGGAAAAACAATGATACGGTTGCCAGCTATGGTTGGTTTTGTATTTTTTACATATCTTTAGTAAGCGATTTTATCATAAAATTTTCAAATCATAGTGATCTCGTAGTGAAAATAAACAACGCATATTACGATCTTGGAAATTTGAAAACTTTTGCGGGTGGTAGCCCTAAATTTCCTTGTATCCTTATAACTTCCAATGCAATCATCGGATCAATACGAAATTCGCAGAGTAGGTTGACTTCAACGTGAGTCAGATATGACATAGTTTTAGTTATGGGGCTAGCAAAGGGCTGCCAGCAATTTACAGTAAGATGAAATATAAAAATTAGAAAATTTAAACAATGTTTAAATTTTCTAAGGTCTGGACAATTTTCGGATGACAACCCCAAACACCCTTCTATCGCTGTAACTTTCGGTGAAGTCATCGAAATTAAATTGCCTTAGGGTCTGTTATTACATAGGGTGTATTGGTCGTGGTAGTGGCTAGTGGTAGTGGCCTTAAGTACCTAGTGGTAGAATCACGCTCAAAATCAGCCCAAATTCTCTACTGTTCTTCGAACATTAGTGTTTCTAGCGGTTCTGATGCACTAGGAGCTTTTTTTAAAAATCATTTCGTCTGAGTTCCACAAATAGAGCGCTACTTTATATGCAAGTTCTGAAAGCTCAGTTGCTCTACGGCTGTGTAGCTTTCGGACAAACTTCTAAAGCTAATAGAAAAAAAAACTACAAGCATGTCAAAACATCGTACTTCGTAAGGTTTTCAGGATCTCTTGGTACGAAAGGAACTCCAACATAGACAATGAACTTAGAAGTAGAAAATAGTAGCAAAATACATGCGTGACAGAGCACTTAAATTATTTGACACAACCGACAGACACCCTAACAGACACCCTCAAAACTCAAAATTATCATCCAAACTTCACCTTCGCATGAGTAGAAACCTGGCCGTCATATAGAAGGCCGGCCGCAAAAGCAATCAACGTACAAGATGGCGGACTTAATGTGCTGTTTTTCGACCAGTCGAGGTACTTTTCTCGACCAATAAGTACTTTAAAACGTGTCAGATGCATATTGAGTAACGCCACTACTAATCACCATCTAACGGTGAAAAAAAACATAAGTGCAAATGTTAACTACTGCAGAGCAGTAATTGGTAGTAGCCAAAAATACTGGAGAGCACTAAATAGTACAAATGGAAACCAGGGATTTTTGTGTTATTTTCAGATTTACGTTGGACACTGATAACGGCATATAAAAACCAGAGAGCTGAATTTATTGAATTTTGAAAATGTCTAAACTTTTTTGGCATCATATTTTCAGCTATTGTTATATTAGGAGCATTTTAATGGGGAATATAATGTATAACTAAGGTGCCTTGGGGTATACCACGTGATTTCCTGAGTTGAGCTGATAAAAAAGTTGCCCCTATTACGAGTTAGAGTCCGTGAAAGATTTGTCGACTGTGAATATTATCCTGGTGAAAATGATTGTTTTTAGCTTTTGAGCAACCCTATCGATTCTAAATAGTTTTATCTCCTTTGGAAGCCTTTCAAATGAAACCTCATTTGTTATTTATTATTTGCAAATAATTCTTGGAAAATTTAACAACGTATATTCCAAAATTTATCTTTTTGCATTAAAATTTCTAACAATTAATCCATGTATCTTTGAAATCTCTTTCTGCAGAATGTAATTTATTTAAATTAATTAATTCATTTCGATCTTAATAAAAAACTGAATTTAATTCAGCTTATAAGTTAAAACAGTATTTATTGATTCTGAGGTGTTACGAAGTGTTTTCATATCGTTTAGAAGGCAAAGTCAATTAAGTAAGAACCCCTACAAATTTGCTAAAATAATAAAAATTTGCTTTTTTATTTTCGTTTTTAGCTGGTTTGATTTTTTTTTTTTTTTAATTTCAACATGTTGATAGGCGAATTCAATAGATTTTTTGATTCGCTTAAAGATCAAATAAGACAAATTCATTAATTTATTTTGGGGCCAAATTGAAATTTGGTTGAATTCACAAATAAATAACATCAATCATATATTTAAAGAGCGGAATTTTTTGTTGTATCACAGCATTTTAATAGCTTTGTTTACCGTGACTGTGTACATACATATCCATTGAATGTTCAACTGAAGAGCTAAATGTATATAAAAAATAATCCAGAACTCATCATTTTATTCACTCACCTGATGCAGCGTTGTACTGGCCGTGGTCAAATAATCGGATCCCAACAGTTGCAGTGGGGCCAGTGGCGGCGGTTGAGCGAGTGGCGGTAAGAGTAAGTGTGGCGGTTGAATTGCGGCCGTCGTTTGCGAATACGTAGGCCACACGAGGGCCTGTTGGAACGGCTCTAAACAGAGAAAATCTAATAAATTACAACAATAGCAAGTGTGGTGAACGCAAAATGTAAGATGTGCCGGCCTCGTGCCGTACGAATGATTTTACTTACCAATTGTTGCCGCTGTCGGCAGGAAGAGGAATTGACCGGTAGTGGGATCGCGAACCAATTGGAAGCCAACCGGTGGCATGGGCACCATCGATTCAACAGGTACGGGCGCTGCTGGAAGAAAATAAGCGAAATAAACGTGAATGAGAAATATATGGTAAAAGCAAAAGAAATATGATGAAGCAATACAGCAACACCCACTGTCAGAAAAAAAACGTTATTCGCTGGCAGTCGCAGTGAGCTTGCGCGAATATTCGCATAAGAAAGTGGTGGAAGCATAACAAGAGGGATATACACAGCCGGCCGACCATCTTGGGTGGATTACATTTGCTTGGCTGAAGGAGGTTTTCAGGGAATGGTAGAATGATTGCAAGGTGCTGCTGGCTTTGAGCCAATCAGCGGTTTGCTTTTCTGGTGAGCAACGTGCTAATTGGATGAAGGGTGATTGGATTGTTTGGTGAGTTTTTATTTTCATACAACGTTTCACAATAGCCATAAGCGAATAAGAGAATGGGTGATTGTAAGCTTCTGTTGCTGAGGAAATTGGGGATTTAACAATTATACAAAAAATATCGTGTAGTTCAGTGACTTTTAAACCGTTCTCATTCATTTTTCGAGAAAGTGGATACATTTCAAATTGTTTGGTGTGTGCTACATTTAGTGTTTATTCTATTGGTATAATCAACTTTTTTCTTTGATTTTCATTGTTTACACTAAAAAATATCAAGTTTTGTATTGGGTGTTTCAGGCATTCTTGAAATTCTTAAAAGCTGCCATCATCTTCCGGATTAAACGTTATCCAAAAATAAAACTAAGTAAGCCAAAAAACGTAAAGTATATTTTGACACAACATTGATCTTTGCGAGCTCAAGGGGCTCAAGGTTTGGAACCAAAAAAGAGATTCGATGGCGGTCATACATCAAACATTTTTTCTTCAGTATTAGTTTTTTTCATCAAACATTTTTTCTTCAGTATTAGTTTTTTTAAAATCAATTAAAATTAATCGAAGTAAATTGGCGTAGAATATTATCAATTTTGCTATTGTACTATTATCAAACTGTGTGACGATTGTACACTACAATAGTACAATCGTCGCACAGTTTGATTGCAAACATACATAAGCTAGCAAATTTAAAGCTTTTGAGGACAGCATGAGGCTTAAAATTTTGTGCTTTTGTAACTAATTATTCCGGTGGCACTATGTAATATGGCATAATATATAAATATAAAAAATAAAAAATATCTCGACAGCGTTACCTAGTAAATTGCCTACAGAAATAGTGTGCGAAATTTCAGAAAGATCGGTCGAGTAGTTTTCGAGTTACATGTCTCACCGACTTGAAATATAAAATTCCTCAAAAAACGCGTTTTAAAATTTTAACTGTGTAACAAAAGTGCGTGAAAAATTACGAAACACGTGTACCGTAACAGCTCGATGAAATGAATGTATACTACTACAAGTCACATATATAAGTGTTTTTACACAAATATAGCACATACAGGTGTGGATAGAGTGGGAAGACTCTACTATTACATATTTGAGAGCTGCGCGCGGCTAATAAAGCAGGAAAGGAACGCGATTTGCGCGAAAATATGAATTTGAGTTATTTGTATTGTTAAGCCGATAACTTCGTTAATTTTGCTCGGATCGACCTGAAATTTTGTATGGACACTCCTGAGTCACTATACACTAGTAACTAAACAAAATAAAAATATCGATTTTCTGACCATACCCCCCCCCCCCCCCCCCCCCTTAAGTATGACAACTTTATCTTTTATCGATAAAAACTTATGAAACTTTCTAGGCGTTATTACGTTTATAAACACGGACGAAACGCACTTAAAGTCAAACTGAACCAACTGTGTGCATATAAAAAGGAAAACTAAATGTATTTCTTGCGAAATTGATATTATCGAAAAGTCAGTATGGCCAGTGAATTATTTGGTTGATATTACAGAGTATATAATGTATAATTTATTTAGTTGAAATTATCAAAGGTTGATATTATCACAGGTTGAAATTATCGCGACTGTACTGTATATATATATATATATATATATATATATATATATATATATATATATATATATATATATATATATATATATATATATATATATATGTATATAAAGACAGCTATGATATTCGGGATACTATCGGGAGCAGAGCCAAAGCCGATATTATGGCAGCACATTAAGGATTCTACTACAATAGTTAGGGTTGGTACGAAAAGACGATAATGTGGGAGAGTATTGGGGAGAAAAATTATCGGAAGAAGGACGATTTGTATTTAGTGTGATGGAGGACTTTAGACAAAACAAGATCAAAGATTTTGTTATTAGAAATTGGGGCAGTATTGAATTGAGAAATGGAGGACAGTGTGAGAAAAGAAGAGGCAAGCAGTCATATGCTCTTGGTAGATATGATAGTCGCCAATGCAGCATATAATTCTATAATTGGGAAGTCGAAATCACTACATAGCAGTCAGAAAGCAATTGGAAACTGAATGTTAAGGTGGGAAGAGAATTCCGCCAAAAAAATTCGTAAACTAAAACAGGACTATTACAAGAGGTATAGATGGACGTAACAACTAGAGTTTTGTATGGAGCTAAGGAAACGCGAAGAAGAACACACACAACGGGAGAGAGAAGGGAGCAATAGTCCCTACAGAATTATCCATCAAGAGCTTTATTTATGGCTATTAACACGCAAATGCCATCTGATTTGTCACAGGTAGCGCAAACGCGGTCTCCAGGGAAATTATTCATCTTCCGTTAACCAAGTTTCTGTTAAGCAAACAAAACCATCAGAGGCTGGGATAAAGTTGAAACTGATCTCATCTGTTTTGGTTTTCAAACAGCGAACGTTTTGATAATAGACTTTCAATCCAATTTTTATGTCAGAGAATTCTTCAGTTTTTTTTGGGGGCGAAAATTTGTACGAGGTTTCGTAGTAAGATCCTTAAACAGAACGCAGAAGGCCAAAAGTCTCTGAGATGTAGTACACTCTAAAAAGTGGGTCTATAATTAATACTTTGATAATAGGAAATATATTCATTTTTTCGTTTAAAATAACGAATCACAAATTTTTTTACACATTCGATGTGCATTTTTTTGCTTTTACGTCATATCAGCTCAATAATACACAGCTTTTTGTAAATTGAAGCAAAAAGAGTGTAAATTTACTAGTTTGCTATTCGCCTTTGCGCCAAAGCCATAATATTGCATCATTATTTAGGGTAAAATTACACCATTTGGTCGCAAAAAAAAAATATTCTTATTAGGCACTTTTGTAAATTTACATCTTTAATAGTAGGAAACCAGTTTCCTACTATTATAAGGGTAAAATTCAACCAAAATTTTTTTGAGTGTATATCAGTACCAGCAGTTACAGTTATTTTGAACGATGCGATTCCATCATTCCGCAGGTTATTTGGTGTTCGCTTTTTATAAAGAAATAGCCAAGTTCGGCCACTCCTTGATTGTTTCAACTGATATATTGTATGCAAAACGCGAAAAAAACACCTGAAATGGTGGCGACGCACCAGCTGCTGGCGAATGAACACGAACAATGATTAAGCCTTTTTGAACATTCAGGTTGAGCTGTTGTTTGCAACATGATTCGCCTGCTAAGAAACAGTAGACAGGGCAGATCCAGTGGTCGAAGCATCTTAAGCAGCTAGGTCAGTACACTTATTGGCTATGCGCAGTAGAAAAGGTGAATTAGCTATACTCTTCGAAGGGCTCGAGTTAGTACCTTGTCCATGCGCCTTGTGTCGTTGTAACTTCGACTGAAAGATCTTCGGCGTCCGCTGAAACGCGTATCGGAGTAGGAGCATCGGGCATTACGGAATCAGGTAGTGATTGAATAGCTTTCATTGAAGTCTTTGACTTGTCCTCGGATGAAGATAAATATTTATAAATCCTAAATGAATATCCTGATGAGATGAGACATATATGTGCCTAATCTCTGCGCACTCCCTTCTTCCACAAAAACATAAGTCAGTATATTAACGTGATTCAGCTTCCAATGAAATATTGGGTGAACAAGTATGTAGGTTTTAAAGATTTTGTGATAGCGGGCGGTATAAGATTATATTGAGATTGAGATTGCACCGGAGAATTTCGTAGCTATCTTCTTGTTAAAGCGTCATAATTAGGCTATTGTTTTCATTATGTATCATGTCATAAAAAAAAGTAAATTTGCGGGAATCTTCAGTTTTTGCTTCTATTTGAAGAAAAGTTCAGCAACAGGCCATCGAATGTTGTGTGAAGCTTATAGGAATATATTGTTATAACGTTAGCTTGTGACACGGTTTTAAAGTGGTGATTTTGATATAAGTGACAAAGAGCGTGCAGTTTTAGTCCTTTTTTTATTTACATGAAATATTTTTGGCGACCGCAGGCGTATTAGTGAATTTCTTAGCACCCCTATATTTTTGGAAAAATAAAATTACACAGAAAATTAGTCATATTTTTACCTTAATTATGATGTTGTGGAAATTTTTAACACCAAGCATGCACTAGGTGCTTAAAAATAAGCAAAGAAAATTTGTAAATTTTAAATTGCGATGACTTCTTACAAAGTTATCAAATCATTAGCAAAATTTACACAGTTAGTTTTGGTTAATCTACGAGCAACCAAGTATGTACGGCAAACAGAAACCTTCAAATCAGAGACCGTCCAGAAAATTATCCGCTTTTTAAGAAAAAATGCGAACGTTTGATAAATTTTATTGTTTGTGTGCACAGTTAAATTAACATTTTCGAAATACCTCATCGTACAAATACAGTCAGCCTTCACCAAATTACCTATTTTTAGCCCCCGAAAAATTGTATTTACGAGTATTCACGCTGGACAATCAACTTCAGTTGAAATTCGCAGTTAGGGACCAGGTCTGATCGAAATTTCAAAATTTGCTGGTATAATTCACTCTGCAAAATAAAAGCTTTTTGCTCTATAGTTTCCGATGCAGCCATCAAATTTGGACTAAATTCGCACAGTAGATGGAACTTATTGTAACCCAAGTTTGGTAGGAGTTTGGTTGAAAAATTAGAACAGAGCTGCCAGGCATGCTGATTTTTTTCATTTTCTACTAAGAGATGGCACCATTAAATTTTCAAATGATCATATTCTTGCAATGAAAGTAAGCAAGAAATGTAACAATTTTGAAATTTTTTCGGGTAGTATCCTTAAAATTTTTTATGCCTCTAAAACTTCCAACGCAGTTAGCGAATCCATACGGAATTTACAGGGTTCGTTTGCCCTGAACGTGAAGCAACTATGATATTTAAAATTTTCGTGAATTGCAGCCCCAAAAAACTTTCTATTCCTGTAAGTAAGTACTGATGCAGTCGTCAGATAAAAACGAAGTTCACAGAGTATTTTGATATTCACGTGAAGCAGTTGTGATAGACTTTTAGTTTCAATGCTAATTAAGTGTTGCCAGCACCGAAAATTTTAATCGTTTTGTTCTTTTCATATGTTGAGCATTCTATAATGCAAAAAAGTAGCAAGCATTTTACATTCCTAAATTTTGAAACTAATGAGATTGGTAGCACTGGAAAGTCCTTCTAATTTATGGCTTCTGACGTAATCATTGAATCAATTTAATACATAGCCTTCGATAAAGCAGGAAAAAGAAGCACGTTTGGTAGAAACCACTAGAAAGGGTTTCCATGTGCTAGAGGTTTTTTTCTATGATGATGCCAAGGCTCTGGGGGATGTTCTATTATGCTATAGCAAAGTCTTGGCAGAAGGGAAGTTGAGATAAGGATCGGAGGAAGGTATAAACAATTTTTCCACATTTTGATTGTTCTACATATGAAGGTGTCAGCAAATTGAACGGTGCGGCTAACATTGGTTGGAAAGTCATGGAGGTGGGCTAATAAGCTCTGCCCTTATGAGGAATTCTAGAAAGTATTATACTTAATAATTTGAAAAATAAAAACAAAAGTAATATCGATATAATATAAGAAGGTGACCAAAAACACGTTTGAATTTATTAAGGAGGGAAGTCCATGTAAAAATTTAAAAGAATCGTTTCAAACCCCCCATAATTTGAAAATATAGTATGTTGAGCGTATACTGACGAGAGGGAATTTTTTTTTAAATATTTGCGAAGTTATATGTAATATAATCGAGCGCGCCGTAGTGCGTATTCTACAGTAGGTAGTCATACTTTAAACCCGATTATCTCGAAACTGTATTTTTAAAAAAAGCTCGCGTTGTAACTCAGAGAGTTTTTGATCGGTTTCTCTGAAATATTGACATGCTTTTCTCTAAATTATTATCGGAAAGATAAACTTAAAATATAAGATATTACGCGTTAGTAAAATACTTTTTGGGGGTCAAAAATGTCGAAAAAAATAGCCCAAAATTCGGACATAATTTACAAAGGCTTATTTTATACTGAATTTTATGCTTTTTTGTTAATGTTATCGGTTTATCCTTCCTGTTAATATGTTACAAAAAGAATACAATTTTTTTTTTGTTTCGAATCAATGGTTAATATGTAATGGAGTGGAGCACTTTTGGACCCCGACAGACAAAAATTACCCTGTGCCAAAATTTTGGAATGGACATTTTTTTTTTATACTTTAGAAAGGTTGAATAAAGATAAGTTAATGTTAAAACAATCAAATTATTTTATCACCTTGTAAAACATTTTTAAAATATGAATCATTTTGAGGCGTTTATATGGACTTCCCCCTTAAGGGAATCAATTTGAGAGGCAGTTGATTCATCTGCAAGAGGGTTAAACTGTCTAAGCCTCTTGAAATATCCAGAGCAACAATTTTGGCATCAGTAAAATTGTAGGGATAAAGATTTCATCGCTCAGTGAGGTTTTCGATGAGCGGCCAAAAAAGAAAGCATAGGTACTGGTGGTCATCCATTAGATGATTCTACTCTAATAGTTCATTGATTTTGGATCAAAAAGATTGGTCTACAAGCCTCTCCTTTTTAAGTACAGAAATTTCGCTAAACAAGAGGCACATCAATCTGTCTTAAGTCGGATAATTAGGTTATATAGGATGATTTTTGTCCATTATATCAAGAGAAAGTTGTTTCCACGGATGATTTGTATAATAAGTACCTAGCAAACGCACGAATCCTACATCATTGCTTTAATAATGTGAATATTTAGCTAAAGTAGAAGATAGTCTCTTGTCCCTATTAATTATTATTATATAATTATTATATGTTTTTGTTATTTTTATCGAGCTCGTGTTGCCCAGTGAATATAACACTGGCTTCTAGCGTATGAGATCCCTGGTTCGAATCCAGGTACGAATTACGCATCGAGCTTTCAGTTAGCCTAGCTTTGAATAGGTACGTGAGTTAAAATAGGAACAAAGTGAGGCTGGAAACTAACCATCTGATATTCATTATGAAATTTCGAAAAGGGAGCTCTACTAGCTTCAAATAATCTGGAGACCCGAAATGGGCTAGGATGGTATATTTTGTTTGTTTGTCCTTCATGGAGTCATAATTTTACTAATATATTCAATTTTATTAATACAAGAACTTTACACGCATACATTTTCCTCCTACTTTTTTCAATAAATTATGATCCCATAGTAATATATGAAAATAATAATATAGTAATTTAATTTAAGTACAGGCAGATTATGCATATAAAATAGTTTTTTTGCTGAGCTTTCCCCCAACTATTTCATCAAAGCCGCTATTTTTCTTCTCTATAACATAATAATAGAATATTTAAATAACTTTTTAAGTACCTAGCACCACATTACTTCATAAATTAACTTTTATCTAATTATACGATTTCAACTTGCAAACCGCATGCGAAATCAATGTTTGGCGCCCAGTGTGGGTACATCATCATGCAACTTTGCATGAAAATCAGCAATGGGCGCTTGCCAACCATGTAGTAATTCTGCTCTGGTTTTCTGGTTAATATACCTATATTATGTTAATAATATGGTTGTAAATTTATAATGGTGATTAAATGCTTCACGCACGAATTCTTCGTGCATACATTTGGCGGCATAAACTGTGAGCAATCAATTACTAGCCGTCGACTTTGCCAGTTCAATTAAATGTATGCCCTCTGCTGATGCACATAATTCAATTTCAGTAGCCATGCTCCGTTCCCAGAGTGCACAAAAACAACTTTTCCGCCACAAAATAATATTATTTTCCGAAATACTTTCATCTGCACAGGCACACTTTAAACAAACTGCAGCAATCAAAAAGACTTTATGGCCAGGAAACAGCAGGAGGCGTAGTTATGGCCGACCAAGCCGAGCCATACTTACGGTACCGTTCTCCCATCAATGGCCCGCATATGGTTTCCCGACTTTATTGTAAACACAACAAGGTAAGTGGCTCGATGGGCGTGACCCTGAATTGAAAAAAATCGGTGGGTGGAGCTGGGCGGCGAACGACGCCCCGACAACTGATTTTCAAGTGAGAGGGACCCGAAGAGAGTATACTTACTTGGATATTGCCATAGTGTAGGCGGCGTTCGAACGGCACTTTGAACATTCGACACACCCATGGCAAGGGCGTCCGAATTAAGCGGTATCATGGTCGAATTGGTTCCGGCGAAGAACATGTTTTGGCTGAGAGATGATGCGGCACCACCTATAGATTGCGTCGCATACGCAACACGCAACGATGAATGGAAAGAAAAATAAAGTAGTAAAATCGGTTTGATAAATGTATTTATGTATGTTTGGATGAATGTTTAGTAAATTTTGTGCGTGTTTTCTTTGTGAAAACATATACATATGATAGCCGTTTATGTGTTAGTAGTATGTGGAAATTTGTTGCATTGCCGAAAAGATATTTCCTTCCGCCGCCGCATGCTTAATTATTATTTTTTCTTGTTGCATTGGTTGTGCGCGTTTGTGTGTTGACTGAAGTTGATCCGCTCGAAAATTCACAGGTGTTTCCGTGTTATGATTCGAGTGAAAGTCTCGTGCCCAGTTGATGGAATTACAACAATGTACACTCGTGCGTAGTTGAATGAAGTCACCCGGTATTATTTAGAGGGTAGATATTTTATTTTTTTTTTTTGTTTTGTTTACAATGGTTTTTAATGATTTGATAAGATTCTGAATAATTAGTCTGGAGAAGTGGCCAGGGCTGTAAAAAGCGGACGAATCGAACCGTGGCAACAGTTATTGCTGATCGTGATTCAGAACGTTTCGGAGAATTGTATTTACAAGTCAAATTGCTTACTGGATTGATAAAGCTAATTATAACGATTAAATTCACAAATTCATTTGCGATCTTACGGTATCGGAAAACGGTACAAAAATTGTTAAATGAAAATGATACTGAATTGAAGCCAATATGGTGTCGACATGTGAAACATACTGAACGGTATGATTACGTTGAAGATTTTTCAATTCGGGATCTTCAACAGATTTTGGAATTCATATACGGTATTTTATTCGATGCATTTTTCGGGCTGATCGATAATAATCTCAACGAAAACTTGGAAATTAATTTGTCAGATGAAGGATAAGCTTATATGAGACTATTTTAGGTCCACGAGCAAAATATTATAAAAAATAAAACTAAACAGCCGAAAAAAATAAAACAGAAATCCAAGAATATTAAAAACATCAAAGATGTGCATATATAATGATACAAAGTTTTATAAAAAAAATTAATAATACACAAAAGAAAAAAAAATGTTTGAATGAAATATATAAAAACAATCAATAAAAACAAAGCGTCAAAAGCACGAAAATATTATTAAATACAAACATTAAAAATAACAAGAAAGGAAGTAGGAATAATAAAATAAAAAAAAGTAAAACATGAAACAAATGAAATAAAAATTATCAACAAATAAATACGGGAAAAATAACAAAATTCTAAAACATATAAAGAATGAAAAAAAATTGTCCGATGCTTTTGAAAGAGATACTAATGCTGTCGAATCGATCATTACTGGGAAAAATATAGTTCAAAGTCATAAGATGAAGACTGATGTATTCGATCCACATCGCCAAATCTGCGGTTTTGCTGGTGACGCTGTATGTTCAAAATGACGAGCATAGCTTTTCTCGAGTACACTGAGAAAACACATGGCGCCAGACGCCATAATTTATAGAGTTCTGGCGCCATGTACATAGTCGATTTAGGGATTGTGATAAAATATGGCGCCACACGCCATAATACATGGCGAAAAGTACATAGGCCTCCACGCCATGTACATGGCGTGGCAGACTATATTACATGGCGTGGAGGACTATACTGTATGGCGTGCAGGACTATACTGTATGGCGTGGAGGACTATACTGTATGGCGTGGAGGACTATACTGTATGGCGTGTAGGACTATAGTACATGGCGTTGAGGACTATAGTACATGGCGTGGAGGACTATAGTACATGGCGTGGAGGACTATAGTACATGGCGTGGAGGGCTATAAGCATAGCGTCTGCTCCTATGCACTATGGCGTGTGGAATTATGTGAAATCGATTATGTACATGGCGCCAGAAGTCTATAAATTAAGACTTCTGGCGCTATGAGTTTTTTCAGTGCATCTGAAGATGCTCCAGTTCACATCCAACAAAACGCCACGAGTCTTCTCAGTTCGATGCTCCGAACTGAAAATTCCCGAGGGATAAATAACTTCAAGAAGCTTGCTGACATTTATACATCTCCTCACACAGCATGGCTGCGAGTTATAATTGTAGTGCCATGAGCCATATTACATGGTTCATGGCACCATGTAATATGGCGTGTGGGGCCATAATTTCTGCGCCATGTAATTATGGCGCTGGGAGCTATACTGCATGGCTCAGGGTACTATGTACATGGCGTGTGGCACCATAAATGCTGCGCCATGTAACATGGCACCACGCGCTATGTAGATTCTGACATTATGGCGCTGGGAGCCATATTGCATGGCTCGGAGTACTATGTACATGGCGTATGGGGCCATAAATAATGCGCTATGTTACATGGCTCTGGGCGCTATGTGGATTTTTTTCAGTGTATAGTTTTCAAATTCCTGACTACCTATTGATGATGATGCGGGACTATCTTAGGCACCGATGGCTGCTGTTTGACATCGACGAAAGTGCCCAGAGGATGCTTAACACCTCTGGGGCAGCACAAGGGTCTATCTTCGGACCTGACCTATGGGACATAGTTTTCGATGGACTGCTACTGCTGGAAATGCCAACGGATGTGTTCTGGTAGGTTAAGCTGATGACGAGCGGTGGTAATCACTTCCAGAATTGTCGATTTCGCACAATCCAGACTTAACCAAGTCATGAGGAGGGTGGAACGATGGATGATCGATCATGGTATACAGCTGGTGCTTTCGAAGATAGAAATCGTCATATGGATAAGGTACTTGACATACCAGCTCTATGAGTCGGTAACGTACCTGGGAGTAACGCTGGACATAAGGAAGATATCTGACAGGACTCTGAAAGCAGGTTAATGGTCAACTTTGGTGGTCCCCGCGAAACGAGTCGGTGGTTGCTGATGGTGACAACTAACTCCAATCTTGCTGAATGGGGCGAGGATTTGGGCGGATGCACTTCAAATGAAGAAGTTTAGAGCGCGGGTTGCTGGCGCCTAGAGTAAAGGCACTCTTCATATCATCAGTCGCTACTGCCCGTTGTCGAAAGATGTTGCTTTGGTGGTATCGGGAGTAAACCAGAGAAATCTACTTGCTGGAGATTGCAGGAAAGGGTACCTAGCTCTGAGTGAGTGAATCAGGAGATCTAGTGCACACACATATTGGAATCTTCCAGTTATGGCACCAACGCTGGAGAGCCAGCAACAAAGGTCTATGGACAGTGAGACTTATAGGTTTCCTGGACCCATGGGTCACCCGTAGCCACTGAAAAGTAAACTTTTACCTGTGCCAACTCCGGACGGTGGACGGTTATTTCAGAAGGTACCTTAGCGGAATAAGTAAGGTGAGCACATCGTACTGCCGGTACTGTACGGATGAGTACGATGATGATCAGCATACATTCTTCCCGAGCAGTCGGTTCTCAATTTTGAGGAATAGCTTCGAGAGTAGAATTGGCTTGGTCACGCCAGAGTCGATCATGGAAACAATGCTCCGTATCGAGGACAACTGACGCTCAGTCTCAAAATACGTCGAAGAAATACTGCGCATAAAACGAGAGGAGAGTTGCCTTATCGACTCACAAGCTTTACTTTCTAAAGTCATCGATAGATAAGCAAGCACGACCGAGCTGAAGTAATGTGAGAGCGGATTGTAGCCCGGACCTTCGTGGCCTATAGATGGACCTTTTTTGTAAATAAAATTTTAGGTGTACAAATAATAATAAACATTAGGTGTACAAATAAGTCTCCGCCGTTTGACAAAAGATGTCCTCACCAGAAGGTTATGTTGAAATTGTCAGATGTAAAGCTAAAACGTAATATCGTTAGGTTTGACATTTGGTAACAGCTATTAGTGACTCCATATCAGCATCTCACAATTTTTTTCGTGCAAAAATGTCAAGTTTTGCGGGAACTTTTGATTTACTTCTTTAATTTCAAGAAATCTGCGGCTGAGGGGCATCGATTGGTTGTAGAAGCATATGGTGAGGCTGCTTTAAGTGCGAAAAGTTGACGTTAGTGGTTCGAAAAGTTTAAAAACGATGAGTTTAACGTGGAAGTCAAAGATCGCAGTGGAAGACCGAACGTGTATGAAGACAAGGAATTGAAACCATTATTGAACTTGAACGTACATTACCAGTAACTTAGCAAGCAATTTCACTTCGTTTAAAATCGTTGGGAATAATTCTGAAACAAGGAAATTGGGTTCCATATCAACTGAAGCCGAGAAACGTTGAACGCCGATTTTGCATGTGTGAAATGTTTTATGCCAGGCATAAAAAAGGATTTTTATGCATCGTATCGACACTGGTGATGAAGGCCTGTTTGGAAACAGTTAATTGGGCTGAGCAGCACTTTACATCATATGAAGATACCAAAAATTAGGCCGAGTCGTGGATAGCGTTAAAAGATGAAGAGTTCGTCCGACATGGTATCTGGATGCTGCCGGAAAGAGAGGAAAATGTAGCGGCTAGTGATGGATAATAGTTTGAACAAAAGGTAATGTACTGTTCTTTCACAATAAATGATTAATTTTTGATAGAAAACGGCGGAAATTTGTTTGTACTCCCAATACATAATCCTTTTCCGAACAGGTTTCAATTCTGCCGCACAGCTCCTTCCAGGAGCTCCATTTGTATTTCCGTATTTCTAATTTATAGAGTTTTAGAACGTGCTCCATTCATCCCAGCATTCTTGACTCTCAGCTACTTTAGCTAATTCGAAACAGTTCCCGTACTTGTCTTTCGCGACAACTTAGATCCCTGCCTCACCAGAGTGGCTTAGGGTTGCGGTCAGGACAACCTCTGGGACAGGAGCTGTCGAAAGTTTTCAAAAGTTTTTCCGTGAACGTATTTACCGTTACCTGCTACAGAGTTAATCCTGGTAGAAGGACATAAACCACTAAAAGCGGTCTTTGATTGTCCCAGTTTTTGTTCCTGGAATCAAGAAACGGGCGAAAATTGCAGTTTCAGCTGAATCTCAGAGTGAAATTGTGTCTACGATGAGAGAATGATGATCCTAAATATATTTCATTTCTTGACTGATATCAACATTTCGGGGATAATCTGCACTCTTCTTCAGTGTCTATTGATCTGAAAAATTATCATCTTTTGTTGCAGCCTTTTCTAGCCACCTTATCATATTAGTTTAGGGTACTTTTCTGTTCCCCCCCCCCATTTTTTTCATTTTTGTTGCTGCAATGCTTCTAAAATTGATTAGAAAGTAGTAATTAACCAAAATTATGATGGAGAAACACGTTTAATTTTTATTGTTTTTTTTATTTTTATTTTTAATTTTTAAAATAAATAATAATTTTTTTCAAAATAATTTTTATTGGGTTATTGGGTACTTTTCTGTTTTTCCCCCTCCATTTTTTTTCAATTTTTTTAATGAAAACTGCTCGAAATGGGTTAAAAAGTGTTACTCCACAAGAATTGAGATGGAAAAATGCATTCAAAAAAAAAGTTTTTTCCGGTTTTAACATTTTTTTTCATTTTTCTGCGGCAGAATGAGTTTTTTAAAAGTTAATGTGTTGTTGGCCTACGAGTGGGACCGTACCCCCCGCTAAACCAATAACCCAATAAAAATTATTTTGAAAAAAATTATTATTTATTTTAAAAGTAAAAAATAAAAATAAAAAAAAAACAATAAAAATTAAACGTGTTTCTCCATCATAATTTTGGTTAATTACTACTCTCTTAACAATTTTAGAAGCATTGCAACAACAAAAAGTGAAAAAAATTGGGGGGGGGGGGGGCTTGAAACAGAAAAGTAACTAGTTTAGTTGAAATTTAATTCTATTTCGAGCTTTCTTGAATACACGGTTTCCTTCTATTACCTTCGCTCCTTATTTGCATCTTTAGGTACGGACACTGTTGTGAATACTAATATGTAAACACACATAAATGTCAAAACATATTAAATATGTCCACTTTGCGATTCTAGCGATATTCCACGTGAACACTAGACTTATTACGGTAAAAATATTTTGCATCTGGATCGAGAACATATATACTGTGAGCGTCAAAAGTGAGTGCACACCTTTCAAATCTGATTTTGAGCTTCAATAAAAAAAAAATTACCGTTTGAAAATTATTTCTGATTGAGTTATATCAAACCTTTATTTGTTAAAAACTTTATACAAAAATATCAATTCCATATATTATATAACACAAAATTTACAGAGGAACAAAAACAAAAAGTCAATAAAATATGAATCAAAAGTAAGTGCACACTTGTTCAAACGTTGCTAGATTCTAGCTGTAAACAAAGTCACGGATCTTTAACTATAACGGAATACAACTTCAATTTAATTCTAGGAAACAGCAATCGCAAAAATTCTTGGTAAAGTCATTTTTGAAGGAGTTAGGTTGATTTAAAACGTACTAGAAGAAAGGTGTGAAAATGAGGAAAGAAACTGAGCCATAAACACGAAAAATTATAGTGAATTCGCATTGTGAAGGTTAAAGTTTACGGGAAATTTGAAACATGGTAAAAAGACCACACAGTGCAGTTAAAAAAATTATTGACAAAGACAATAAATTCAAAATATCGGACAATTTTAAAAGATTTGGATGGCCAGGGAAATTAAATAGAAAAGAAATAAGGTATATAGTGAAAGAAGTAAACGGTGATCCACGTTCAAGTGCAGCAAAAATAGCTGAAAACTATTCCGCGACACATAATCAATCCGTTTCAGCGTCCACCGTTCGAAGAATATTGAATGAACATGGGGTATATGGCAAAGCACGACGATCGAATTTGTTTATTTCTAAAGCGAATAAGAAAAAACCCAAAAATTATGCTAAAACATATAAAAACTGTACTTATAATTTTTAGAAAAACGTTTTGTTCTCTGATGAGAGTAAATTTTAAACATTTGGCGGGCATACAAATAAAAAACTTTGGCGAACTAATAATAATGAGTTCCATGAAAAAAATGTTTCCGGCACAGTGAAGCATGGCGGAGGATCTGTTATTGTTTGGGGGTGTATGGCAGCATCAGGAGTTGGAAACCTTGAATTTATTGATAGTACAATAGATAAGCAAGGCTATCTCAATATTTTGCAGCGAAATATGGCTGACAGTGTTGCGAAATTGGAATTGCCTAGGACGTGGATCTTCCAACAAGATAACGATCCTAAGCACACATCCTATTTAGTAAGGTTGTGGTTGCTTTATAGAACTCCCAAGGTATTGGATCATCCCCCCAATCCCCAGACCTCAGCCCCATTGAGCATTTGTGGAATTATTTCGACAGGAAAATTCGGCAACGTCTAATCACAAGCAAGGAAAGTTTGAAAAATGCTTTTAAGGAAGAATGGGATAATATACCATCAAAATTTACCAGAAACTTAATAGAATCCATGCCTAGAAGACTGAAAGCTGTTTCAAAGGCAAAAGACAGTCAAACCAAATACTATTTTTTCTTAAAATCGTTATATGAATTTTTATTATATGAAGTGTGCACTTACTTTTGACTCGCATTTCATAGACTTTTTGTTTTTGTTGCTCTGTAAATTTTTTGTTAGTGAATATATGAAACTGATTTTTTAGTATATTGTTTTAAACGAATAAAGGTTTAATATTCCTCAATAAGAAATATTTTTCAATCGGTATTTTATTTTTTATTCAAGCTCAAAAACAAATTTGGAAGGTGTGCACTCACTTTTGATGCTCATAGTAGGTATAACATAATCAAATATTACTAAAATCGGAAACCTCAAAATTTTTTACCTGTCCACTTCACGTGGAATGCCCCATATGTATATCCACTACAAATCAAAACACAAATCATTGCATATCTCGAAAGTACTAAAATGTAGATAAAACGTTTATGCTAAGCAGGGCAGTACAGAGCACGGGAATAATTATCTGAATTTCCTACGTGTCCGCACACTATCAGAGATTTCCTACTAGAGATTTCGTACTTTCTGCTGCCATAGTATCTTGTCATGCCAGTTCACCACGCTGCGGTTAATCCGTCAGTCGAGTGCTTAGTGGGACAGTGTTGTGAATGATGCCTAACGAACAATCAAATCCAGAAATTTTCTGAGGGAGTTTTCGCTTGATGATAGTCCACCGATTCAATAGTAAGGCCATGTCTTGGTAATTACACATTGCACATTGGGGATTGCGATTCTGCACGGCACAATAGCGGGCACGGAACGACACGATTGTGTCATAAAATGATCTCCGGTACAAATTATAGGGTAGAACGGAGTCTACTTGCAGCTAGACATGCACCCGATGTGATCTCATTCGTTCGCGAACAGAGATATCAGAATAAATTAAGATTGCATGTGAAATCTGTAGTACGTCGTCAACCGTTTATCATGCGATAGTGAGCAGCCGACTCGATACTTTTAAATTGAAAATATGCTAATTTGTAAATTAGCAAATTTATATGCGGATACCAATTATTAATCTGCATCATCGGTGCATTGAAACCGGTTCTATAACCTCCTGAATGTCAGAGTTGAAATTACTATAGAATCAGCTGAGAGCAATATATATTCCCCTACTTAACTCTACTAACAAAAAAAAAATTGCAAAAAAATCTTAAGTGTCACGACGCCGCGCAATGTGATGCGAAACGATAAAGATATGAATTGACCCTTTGGGAATTCTATTAATATGTACATGTGCACTTATATGGCGAAAAACGAGCACACGAAACAAGAAAAGAATGAAAAAAACCCAAATAAGATACTTTCCAGACACGAATGTATCTTGTCGTTGCTGAGAATCGACAAGACGAATGTTCAAGAGGAATTACATTTTAAACGATTGTGAACATTAAAAATTAATGGAAGAACACGATACGAAATCCGCTAGACAACATCGTAAAATATAAATGTGTTCAATTGGTGAGTGGGTTGTAGTTAATTATCCTTGTAATGTTCGAGCGGTGGTTCGAGTTTGACTTTCTAATTAATGAAAAATAATGGGCGATTCATAGTCTCAGATGTTACGACGAGTGAATTTTTCAATGTGACATTTATGATTCTATTTTGAGATATGTACTGCTACCGCTATCCCGGTAGAATGTACGAGTAACGTAATGATGAAGTTGTAAATTTTTGGGTAAATGCAGAAGACACGATTATACTACTGAACTATAAAATATATGGGGGGAAATATGTCTGGAAATTTAAGGAAATCTTTGATCTGCAAGTTATGATGTCTATAATATTACATGGGTATTGTTAACAACTGCGCAACTGGCGCAATGTGTTAGGTTTACTGTGCGTGTTAAATTCATGGACATTTTATGGTGCAAAATGGAAGAAGAGTTTTAACTACAGACAGGCTAAGTATTAAGTAAGAAATATATTTCCGGCTGAGCTAAGTTTCGATCGATTTTATTTATGTTTCCAGTATTTTTCATAGCATATGATTTTTAATAAGTTGTACAGGGTCAATAAGGACATAAGAATTTTGTGTATAAAACAAACACAGAATATTTGAGATATGGGGCTGACATTTATTCCAAGTGCAGTACACATGTTACATTTAAGTATGACCGCCACAAGCACGTTTGCAGCGATGGATTCATTGTAGCCAATTTTCTACCACTTCTAGCGGGCACCTAGAGCACACATAGGGTTAAACATTTCCAAAACATTGTCATATGCATGTTTGAAACACGTTCGAAAATCATTTTGCATACTTGGTTTCTTGAAAACGAATTTGTTGATAGAATTATAAGGTCACTTAAAATACCACTTAAGTTGCCGCCGGCGCCAAAGGGTTAGCTATAAATAACATTAGGAGAAATTTGGATCTAATGAACCACATTTACAGTACTGTATCTTGAAATTACCAACTCAATCGGATGACGCTTTCACGAGGAACGGTGATTTGAATACAAAATTGCTTTGTCCTTATCGAAAAACCCTACACATGATAATGCATGACCGTGCATTTCTACAAGCGGGCGATAATTTGTGTTCTAAACTTAATCATTTTCATCCAATGTTCATTAAGAAAAACCATAGCGCCAGACGGAGGCGGATTTACCACTAGGCTGAGTAGGCTGGAGCCTAGGGCGGCAAATTTTTAGGGACGGTCAATTATTGCGGGCGGAAAGTTTGACAAGTGGTTATGTAAACGGTAAACATTCAACAAACACTTACTATTCATTATTTTACATGTACGGTAAAGGCGGCAATTTTTGTCCAACCTTAAGGCGGCTTTTATAAGATTTTTGAGTACTGTTCAGTATCTTTCAGGTCCCTTTAGATACTTCTTAGATTCTTTATAGATCCTTTCGGTATTTTATAGATTCTTTTTAGGTACTTTGTCTTCTAGATCTTTACAGAATCTTTTTATTGTAACTGTAATTTTACATGCAGAGCAAGGTCGGCAATTTATTTCAAGCCTAGGGCGGCTAATACAATAAATCCGCCCCTGGCCCCAAGGACCATAATTTATATACTTCTGGCGCCATATGTATACAATTGCAAATGCTGGTAATTTCTATACTCATTACTGAAATGTTAGACCTTAATTTATAAATTATAGCAAATGAATCCTACTCGAATCCGTGGCCCTATTCGTAAAAAATAGAATCTTTGCCCACTAGGCTACACTAGCTCGTTGGAATGCTATTGTTATTTAGCCTGCTTTAATGAAATGTGTCGAAATCATGTTCATGGTAATTGGGACTATGTTGCATAGGAGTTGAGACTATGCAACATAGTCCCAATTACCATGACCATTGCAGGAAAACCCATAATGTACGAGAATTTTAAAGCTCAGAGTACTATGTACATAGCGCACAGTAAGTTACGCGGACATAAATGAGCAAAATTGGAAAGCTTCTTTTCCGTAAGTCCATTCACAGTGAAATAGCAGACTCAGGGCTGAAAAGACGGGCACTGCGGCAAATAATTGGAGCAATACATGAGAGCGGTCAGTGGCGAATAAGACACAACCGTGAGCTGTTCGAAATATTTGACGGTCCAGAGGTCGCCACAATCATCAGACTACCGAGGCTCAAAAGACCTTCTCCTAGTCACGTGCAACGAATGGACCAGCACCGAGTACCTTCAAAGACATTCGGTGGAAAAATTGAGGGCCGAAGACCAGTGTAAAAACCCAACAAATGCTGATCCGATTCAGTCGACAAATACAGCGCATTGGAGAATACAATTATTGAACCGAGACAATTGGAGACGCCATCTGCAAAAATTAAACCCTAAGAAGGGTCGTCTTTCTATCAGCATTAAAAGTTCTTCGGAGCAAGAAGATTAAAAACGCGTTGAAAAAGTAAAACTACCATCAAAAATGTAAATACACACCTCGTTTTCTAGAGTTTATATGGTTTCACTTAAGTCTCTGAGTATTCCTTCTGTTGGAAGTAAATTTTTACTGCCTCCAATCAAACATATATAGAATTTAACCATCGCTTCTTCCACAATTTTATCTTTCAAAGTTTTAAATGATGCTCATTCAAAAAGCTTACAGTAAAGCAGGATTTGGTGTCAGAAGTGAAAATATGCCGATAAGTTTAGAATGTGTTTAAAGTGATGGGTGTCTAGTGGATTTAGTCTTGTGTTAACTGGAATACTGGGTCCTATTCTGAGAGTCACCTCACGTGACGTGTTAAGTGACTCTCTTGATCTGGTATTCTGATAGTCACGTGAGGTGACTTCATCTCACCTCAAGTGACATTTTCGTTCCATCGGCTATTTCGAGAGTCACATGAAATGACAAGAATCACTTGAGGTGAGATTTCGCGTCAATTGATAAATCCAAGTGAGTACGAACAGAAGTACAAGAGAGTGAAAGCTTTTACAGGGTTTAGGCTGTAAATTATGGAAAATAAGTAAATAAATTGTATTTTTAGTTCGGTAATGATAGATTTACGACTCTCAACCCAACCAGATTGTGATATGATTTATTCATTTTTGCTTATTATGAGAGTGTATTTTACATTTGTATATTTTAAATAGTAAGTCGATTTACACAAGTGGAGTCAACCTACTCAGTCGAGCCCCATAATATCCAGAAGCCCCATAATATCCAGAAGCCCCATAATATTCAGAATTCAGAATTTTAATTATAAGGTTCAAACTGAATGACAAACGACAACTCGAATGCCTAATTCAGCTAGCGTAGTTTCCTCTATCTTCAGCAAAGAGACAGATATTATCAGAAACTTGTAAAACAGAAATGAATAATTTGGATGGACAATGCCAGAAATTTGCAGACGAATTCAATATATAAGGACCACAAATAAAAGCCAGATTATAGAGGCAAAATATAATTAAGTTTCTTAAATAAACTTAAAATGATTTTACGAGAGAGTACTCAAAAAAATATATTTTAGCTGTAGAGTGATTCTAAGCTAAAAATTAGAAAGAAAATTGCCAAGAGCCAAACACAACAAAAAAGAAAAATGCCCAGACCAAAAAAGAAGCTTTCGTGACAAGAGGAGGACCAAATCTTGCGCTGCTGTTTTCTGCAATGGAAGAGGTAGGTATAAATTTACTATCCCAGGACAAAGTAATGCCGAAAGGTCCGCCAGCGCAACAAATAGGTAGAGAGTACCAAAAAAGGTGAGAAAACAGTAAAGACCGTTTTTGATCTATAAATGAAAGCTGCCGAACATGTTCATACGATATGGAAAACTAAACTAAGAAAGCTTAGAGAACGAGATTTCATCGAGGCGATAAATCAAATCAAAGCAATAGATAATGCTAGCGAAAAATTATTTTTTTTTGTCTTCTTAGACTCAATTAGCAATTAAGGGAAAGGGTTTGAGCGTGAACAAAACATTTTTATTTACGAATTTTATTTTTTAGAAATATGGATAGGGAAAATAATTTAAACCTTTTGTACATGATTAATTATCACTTCAATAACATTGTGTGATTTTTTTATGCGAAAATATCAACAAACAAACTGCTGACAAAGGTTTTCCAAGAACGTATTTGGGAAAAGACGATTTGCAGTGTTCATTGTATCTCAGCGGAAAATTATTGGAAATCAAAGAACATTAAAATTTAGTCAAAGTATCATCAAATCGTCCCCCCAACGTTCTCTGATTTCTATTTTTAAAATTTTTAAATTTTTGTTGGTCAGTTGAAGTGAAAATTGCTATTTTTCACGAAAAAATTTGGCCTTTTTGTAGGTAGAAAACCCCCTTAATGAAAAAAAATTTCTAAAACTTATCGTTGGGAGGGTGCGAAGTATTTTACATGTACAAAGTTTGTGTCAAGTTTGAAATGAATCGGCAATGTGGTTTTTAAATGGCACTGAACACGGACTTTGAAAAAATTGTTTTCACAAGTGCTAGGTTTAGAAAACCCCAATATCACCCAAAATCTATGGCTATATTTTGTCTCCCCATTTTGACCTTTCAAACCAAAAATACTCCATTTTGGGGGAATAATGCCCCAACCTGAAAACCTTGGGCAGTCTACATTGAGCACAGCTGTCAAACTGCCAGTCGCTGGGAAAAGTGCTGCCAAATTGAAAATAAAAACATCCAGGAATATATGTAGTGGTTTGTGGTAGAAAAGAAATGAGTTTAACGGTCAATCTCGCAAAACTTCAATACCTAACTAACGTTAGGTATTGAAGCTTTGCGAGATTATATCGGAAAATTAAATATATTCCAAACCAGGAAAAATTATCTTTCTTTGCTCATTTAAAAACTTTTCAAAATGTATTCATAGCTAATCATCTTCTGCAAGGTAATTTTGCCTTATTTTCCACACTATGTTTCAGTTTTGAAAGGTCAATTTAAGCTCTGGGGGCTTCAAGTGTCAAGAACAAATCCTATCCCTTTCTTATATTTTTTGGGGGGCAATACCTTCTAGTCACCTATGGCTTTCATCTACGCTCTTGGCAACATACACATCGAATTTTCAATTTCAAATTTAATTTTTTTTTTTCAAACATGGGGGTTCGCTCCCAATTTCATGACATCGTGAAATAACACGATATATTCGAGCCCTTGAACAGAGTTTCAAAGGCGAGCAAACGTTTGTTTTCATATGCCACACACTTGCATTAGCATCATACACTGAATGATTTCAAAAACATTAGCATTTCTCAAACATAATCTTTCCCGCAAAGAATATTAATGCAGGCTTGTTGTTTTCACTCAAAAAGCACTACTGTGCTTTGTCATGCATTCACCTAAACAATATGCAAATTAGAGTGCATGCCACGAGAAAAACCGATTTTACGCCGCTGAGTAACACAGGCTGCCTTACTTGTCCAGCGAAAAAAAAAGAGTCAAACCGCAGTGGCGTTTGAGCTGTAGCGCAGTGAATTTCCGCGAATTCCCATAACCGTGATACTCGCGGGACCATAATGTATCTGCCCGCTTACGCGCATATGGGAAAGATTCATCAGATGCATTGGAAACGGTGATGAGCGTGGTGGCAGTGGACATATATGATATATGCATGTACACATGACCCCCCCAAAGTACCCACCAAGTGATGTAACCAAGTGTTGTGGGCACTGCAATGCCGCTGGCCACCGGGAATCTTAAACACAGTACGTGGAACGTGCCTTGAACAATGCAATAGGTATCCATTCGAAGTCAGCCTGACTCTTCGAGACTCCCACAAACGGACGGTGTGATGTGTTCAGCACACGAAATAAGACATTCATTCTTTTTCCATCATCGTCATACTGAATTCTACTCGTGGACGAACCATTCTATGACTGAAATGGCTAATGAATGCTGACGCGTGGGCTCTCGTAAGGAGTACTGCGCAGAAAATCGACCTGCTCTATTCCTGTGGCTCCACAGGTAGGTGATATATTCCATGGAGAAAAAAATAAGCACCATAGAAAACAAGTAGTTAGTGCTTGCTTTGAATAGTTGACCTCTGCAGTGTTTCGCAATCTTAGAGAGGTGAATGATAGATTGTCGTAATGGCTAGGCAATGAAAGGAATATTGGATTATTTGCTCATCGCTTACGACTGACAAACTCTTTGACACATTAGTGGATTAACAGTTATTTCCTGAAATGTATTTTCCTATTTTTCCCCGCGGCAAACATATTTGCATTCTCGTTGCGAATTAACATTTTATAGCAATTATGGGCCACAGTATATTTGACTAGATAGCATCATTTTCGAGAAAAAGTAAATAAAATGAACTCGTCAAATCAGATTGTTGACTCCATTCCTGAATAATTTACGTCACCTCGAGCACATACGACGTGTTTGCCAGATCATAAATTGTCAAATTGCTAATCATATTGAATCCTCGTTGACAGATAGACAGACAGACACGTAAGTGGAATTTTCTTGGTCATCATAAGCGTTGTTTTGATGTGTGATCGACAACAACATTGTTATTAGTTGAAATATTCTGGTGAAGCTACGTGGATGTGTCAGAGAATATTAATAAGTAAATATGAAGAAAGTTGATCGAAGCATGACTGGTTAGTTCTTGTGCGTTCAACGGTTAGAGTAAGAATGATGGCGAATACATTGTTTTCCCCAAGGAATAACGACCTTCTGAGAATACAGGGTCGGATATGATTAGCATAGTGACGAGATATGTTCATATTTCGCTGTGGGTAACATGCCAAATTCTCAGTTTATTTTCAATAAAACAAATTAAATGACAAATAATTTGAACAAAACCGGAAAAGAAAAGTAGATGAAACTTTTGAGAATAGACAAACATTAATCTAATTTATTCATCTGCCAGCGAATGGCAAAAAATGAAAGGGAGCAATCAATAAAGTTGAATTTCACTCTAATTTCCCAGGATTTCGTCTTCTTAATGCGAAATTTGTTCCGATAATTTGAAGCACATGCTAGTTGTTAAATAACAATTTTCAGATCGAAAGTGCTCTGTAAAAGCTCAACACTTTTTTGAGGCAAGATAAATCGCATGCTAACTAAAGGGCATCGCATTTAGCGCATTTTTAATAAGGTATTTGTAAAAAAACACTCCAAATTCTGTTATGACTTTTGGTTTGAAGTTTTAGATTGAAAATAAAATCCATTTAGTCTTAGGATTTAGTACCTCAAGCTCGAGTTTGTCAGCTTTCATTAAGGGGGTAGTACCGGTTATAATTTTGAAAAATCAGTTTTTTGTTTTTTGCATTTTTCAATTTATTATACCTTCAGAAATCACGTCTCAAAATTTTATTAAGACATTCCCAAAAATAAAGAAGTTACGGCAGTTTACGGCAGACCGCTGCTTATAATTACTGCGAAAAAAAAGATGAAGAGCGCATAAGTCAGGCAGAAAAAGCGGCAAAGGAAGCGCGTTTGGCAAAAAAAAAAACTGCCCAACTGCAAGAGCAACTGGCTTATGTGGACTCAAGAATACTTATGTATGGTCCAGTGATTACAGACTGAGCAATTGTAGATGATAAAAACATTTTTTAAAAATAATATTCAATAAATAAATGGAAAAAAAACTTTAAACACGTGTTTCTCGAAATGACGTTTTTTCAAACTGCGGACACTTATTCTCCGGATTGGCCGAACCGATTTCAGTCAAATTTGGTGCACTACTTTATTCAAGTATCTTATGTAGTAATCTACCACAATATAGGCCAAAAGTTAACCCAAAAAATTTTGGCAAGCGAAACAAAGTGAAAAAATAACGATTTTTTGAAAAATATTTTCAAACAACCGCCATTTTTTTTTATGATTTTTTTTAAAATATGGTGGTAGATTACCACGTAAGAAACATTCCTCTTTAAAATGCGGTTTGGTTTTTCGTTTCAGATTCTTCATTCCTGAGTTTATCTGTCCGCAGTATGACGAGGCATTTTTCGAGAGGTTAACTTTGGCGCTCTCTATAAATAATGAAAAAAATAAAAATTATTGTTTTTAAAAACGTGTATTTTACCCATGCAAATTTTGAAATTTATACAGAATATATGAAATGAAAAAAAATATTGAAAATTAGGCTTTTTTATGCTGATTATGTTTTGATAATATTCAGTTTCTTTATCGGGTACTTTTCTGTTTTCACCCCCCCCCCATTTTTTTTTCACTTTTTGTTGTTGCAATGCTTCTAAAATTGATTAGAAAGTAGTAATTAACCAAAATTATGATGGAAAAACACGTTTAAAACAAGAAAATTTTTTAATTTTTTTTTAATTATTTTTTTAATTTAAAAATTAATTAAATTAATTTAAATTTGGAATTAATGTCACATAACAGTTAGAATAAATTTTGGTACTTTTATGTTTTTTTCCCTCCATTTTTTTAAATTTTTTTAATGAAAACTGCTCGAAATGGGTTAAAAAGTGTTACTCCACAAAAATTGAGATGGGAAAATGCATTTAAAAAAAAAAAAATTTTCCGATTTTAATTTTTTTTGCCATTTTTATGTGGCAGAATGAGTTTTTCAAAAGTTAATGTGTTGTTGGGGAGGCCTGCTGTAAAATAATTGTAAAATAAATTGTAAAATAATTGCTTAATTGTAAATTGCGTTGAAGCTTCGGAAAGGCAAGACGTCACAAATAGAGCAAAATTTATTCTCACTGTTATGTGACATTAATGTAAAATTTAAATTAATTTAATTAATTTTTAAATTAAAAAATTAATTTAAAAAAAAATTAAAAATTTTTTTTTTTTTTTTAAACGTGTTTGGCCCTGGTTATGCCGTAGCTAAAATAGCGCTGCCGAACTGGCGCTGCTATAGTAGTAGCGTTTATACCGTACAGCTTATTAACCAAAGCAATAATGGCGTAATATCTGAAAGGAGCTCAATATAAGAACAAAAACACCCTTGCACCAAGGCTTCCAGATTGCGAATGTCACTCGAAACTAGAAATCCTATTTATGACTGTTCTAGTGTTTATACCACTGCTACCTTCACACTTATAACCGCGCTAAATTTTAGCAGCGCTAAAGAAGCGTAGCCAAAATAGCAAGCTCTGCTAATTTAAAAGTGGTTTATACCGCTGCTAAATAAGCAGAGCTCACTAATTTAGCTACGGCATAAACGCACTCTTTTTCCATCATAATTTTGGTTAATTACTACTTTCTAATCAATTTTAGAAGCATTGCAACAACCAACTGTGAAAAAAATGGTGGGGGGGGGGGGGAAACAGAAAAGTACCCTTTATCGTAATGATGAATGGATTTAATCTTTCTAATACATTTTCAAAAGGAGCTAGTTAACATTTGAAATTATGATTGCAGGATGGACGAGGTTTATTCAAATTAGCATATTTGGTATCTGTTAATTCTAAATATGTCATTAAAAATGCGTCATCAAATCATTAAAAAGTCCTTGATATTTAGTCCTAGTTTTAGCGGAAAACTGATTTCTATTTTTTTGTATGTCAGGAGCAATAAAGATCAGCTCTCAAAATCTGCAACAATTGGCAGTATTGATGTGACTGAACATTTTTTAAAAATTGCATTGTCTGCGGGTATGTATTTGTAGAGAAAACAACTGCATCGAAGTGCGTACTAAGGCATGCACACCAATGGCATCAGTAGGTTATTTTTCGCTTTTTTATTTTTTATAGATCTTATGGAAAATTAGCATGTTTTTCTTATAACTGGAATAAGGAGCTCTGAGTATCAAGAAGAGGCAGGAAAAAAGGAGGGTGAAACAGGAAATATATTTTAACCCAAAGAAAGAATGAAAGTGAAGAAATGAAGAACAGCACAGAAAAGTGAAAGACGAAAAAGAAGATAAGGTCAAAGAAAATACGGACAAAGATTTAGCAGTGAAAAAAGCAGAAATGAAAGAATAAGAGATTAACGAGGAAGAAGTAGTGAAGGGAGCATAAGAAGTGAAGGGTGAAATAGAACTGAACGGAGTAGAAAAACTGAATAGAGAAGAAAAACTGGAGAGAAGGAAAACTGAAGATTGAAGGAAAACTTAAGGATGATTAGTGTGTTATCATCCTTAAGTTTTCCTTATAGGAATAGAGAAGAAAAAATGAAGGAATTGGAGGAAGAAGATGAACAGAAGAGACAGGAAAATATGAAAGGAGAAATTGAAAGGAAAACTAGAAGTAAAGAGAAAATGAGGCGCAACAGCAACAATAAATGTAGGATAAAGGACAAGAGAAAGAAGAAAAACTAGAGAAGGAAAGAAAAACTAAAGAAGGGGAAAAAACAGAAAAGAAACAAAAACAGGACGAGGAGGAAAATGAAGTGGAGGAAGGACAAATGAACGAAGATCGAGGAAAATTACATTGAAAAAAAGAGACATGCAAAAAAGGAAGGAAAAGTGAACACGGAAAAGTGCAAACAGAAAAATATAACAAAGTGGAGTAAGTGAAAGAGAAACATGTGTTGAAAGAAAAACAAATGGTAGAAAAAGAGCAAGTCAAAGAGGGAAAAGTGAGAGAAGAAGAATAAATAGAGAAAAATGAGGAAAAGAAGGAAAAAGTAGAAATGTTCAAAGAGTAAGTGAAGCAAGTGCAATTGAGGCAAGAGCAAGTGAAGCAAGAGCTAGTGTAGTAAAAGCAAGTGAAGCAAGAGCAAGGGACAAAAAAGCAAATGACAAAAAAGCAAATGAACAAGAGCAAGTGACAAAAGAGTAATTGACAAAAGAATGACAAAAGAGCAACTGACAAAAGACCAAGTAACAAAAGAACTAGAATAAAAGAGAGGACTGTGAAAAAGAGAGAGCGGTGTCAAGAAAAAAGAAAGCGGTGTTGAGAAAAGAGCGAGTATGTGAAGAAGAAAAGGATTGGAAGAAAAACAAGAGAATTGAGAAGAAAAATAAGAGGACTGGGAAGAAAAACAAGAGGATTGAGGAGAAAAAAAGAGAACTGAGAAGATCAGAAAGATTTTAAAGAAAACTAGAAAATGAAAAGTGTATTGAAAATTAAAGAGAGTAAAAGACAGTGTTAGGAAGAAGAGGGAGAAAAAAATTAAGAGGGCGGTGGTAGAGGAGGAGAAAGTAGTTGATGGAGAAATGACCATAAGAGTGAGAGAACCTAGAACAGGAGAATTTATAAAAAGAAATAGAGGGAATCGGTAAGAAAGGAGATAATCGGCAAAACATTGGTGAGAAAGGATAGAATCGAGCAGAAGTTAGAAGTTCGACAAGAGAAAAGAGAATCGAGCGGAAAAGCGAATCTAGTAAAAAAGAGAGAATCGGGAAGAAAATAGCAAATCGGGAAGAAGAGAAAAAAATTGAGGGAAGAGAAGAGTTGGAAGAAACAGGATTTGGACCTCCCATGTGTCAAAAGGAGGCGAAAAAACACCAAGAATTTAAATTTTCTGACCAAGGTTGAGAGTGAATATACTATACATGCGTAGCTGAAACATAGTTTCATTCATGAAAGAGAATTATGGTTGCAATAGCTATTTTTTATGGAAAAGAGAGTGAAAACGACGAAGAATCAGTATCAAAACAATGTTGAATAATTAAAAAAAATGATGAAAAGTGAGTAAAAAAGTTACGAATAAGTTTGCAAAGAGTTTTTTCTGTAATTTATTTTCGGTCAAAGAAAGACGACAACGAAATGATGGAGGCCCTAGAAAGATTTAATTTAAGATTTAAGTTAGTATATTATCATTTTGGCACATGAAAACTCACTCATGAAAATAAGGAAAACAATATTTTTTTCAAAGTGTCGTTCATCGCAAAGCTTTTTGAATTTAGCAGCACATTTGAGTCAAAAATAAATTGAAATTAATGCTATGTCATTCTTTGTTGAGTGTTTGGATACGAAGTTTTCCCTCGCTGAAATATCTCCATATCTTCATTTAAATAACACTGAACATTCAGCAGCAAATGACTCGCAAGCATTACAATGTGGACAAATATAAAGCCACTTTATAGCCTTTAATGTATCTAAGAACTGCGAAAATTTTCTGTAAAGCAGCAAAGATATCAAGAATCTTTTATCATTTGCGAGGTGACGTATAATTGACAATTAGTTTTGAGTGCTATTTTTGACTACCAAAATACGCATTATACGAATTGCATAATGGAGATTATATATGTACATATTTTTCTAATTTCGTTTTAAAGAAACCAGCCTAAACTATACCGAAACTGTACGATGGAAACATTCCGAAACAACATGATCTGTAGAAAAGTTCTTAATTTTAAAATATCGACATGTTTTTAACATTAAGTTTTGTACCAACATCAACTATTATATGGATTCTCTTAGATCCAAACCAAATACACCTACATAATAAGCGCAACAACACAACGCAACAATGACAACAAGAAAAAAATCCAAACGTATTTGTAAACTTAGATTAAATCTTAATTAGAACATTTTAATTCAATCTATGCCAAAATTATCAAAATTCATCTAGTTCTATGATGAAAATTAGTAAAATTTGGAAAGAACAGAATCAAATCAGCTAATATCAATGGACAAACAAGTGTTAAAAAAAAAAATCAAATTTAATTAATTCGAATTTGGAATTTTAAGGTAATGGTTGCTTTCAATTACTTACCCATATCTGCAATCCCAATTCCAAAACGATTAATCTCTTTGGGCTGGTGTGAGACTGTCGCATGCTCTTGGAGCCGTTGTCGAGCAACTGCGATTCCAACGGGTATAGCCCCTGCGGAAGAAAGGTTACTATGTTAAAAACGGTTTCAAAAAGGGCTTTTGAGTTTAAATAAATATTTATGATATTTTTTCTTATATTTAGGCGAAGGTTTTTATAATTTTTACCAGAACTTTGTGGCACAGATATAGAATGGTTATCCATTACAGTACTTTTTGGCGATGAGGACGATTCAATTTTGACAACGGCTGCCAAAGCCGTTCTTTGGTGATTGGAACTTTGCGTATGCTGCAGCTGTCCCAGATTGTTCGACGTAGTGACCTCGGACACTTGACACGGCTCTCTCTTGATTTGCAACAATGTCACGTTCGATGAGGACACCGACGATGAGGGCGTTGCCGGACCCGTTGACCCAGCGTGTGGGGTTGGTACCACAGACGATGTGATCCCGTGTCCATCCAGAGAGTACGGCGACGAGGTAGATGAGCCCAGCAGGCTTGACGTAGATGAGGGCTGGATGCTAGACGACGAGATGATTCCTGATCCTGCGGTCGATACTAGTGATTGTGACGATACGGATGACGACGAAAGGGCAGATGAACCGGATGATCCTGTGGACGATGCTGCCGTCCATGAAAGGGGAATAGTTCGACTGCAACCGTTTGTAATATCATTCGATGAGTGCATTAAAGATGTCGTCGACGGACTGCTTCTAGACATTGTCGTCACCAAGCCGTCCGCAGAGTGATGTCCATCTAATCGAGGGAGAGCGAATTGTGAATGTTGTTGATGCTGGAAACTGGGATTGGTTTGCGACTGATGTGGAGTTAATAATTCTGAATCGAGTTTTGTCGTACTGCTACGTGAACTGCCGCAGCTAATACTTTCCGCTTTGATTGAGAGATTTGACACGGGTTGCAGTGGCGGAACCTGTAATTTCAAAATATAGTTGGTTTTTATTAATCTTGCAGAGGGGGTACACGCATATTTCATTTTGGATAAAATTATGATACTTACTTGGATATGTAATGGCTCGAGAGTGGTATGTTCCCAGCGGCCGAAACATGTTTCCGTTTTCTTTGATATCGCAGAAGTACTGTTGCCTAAGTAATCTGTTTGTGATTGGACGAATATGCTATTAGCCTGAAATTAAATTAAAGAGTGTTAGGGTGGTGAAGAGACAATGAAAAACTGGATGAAAAATATTGAGAAAATAATATAATATGCTATAAGAGGAATAATCTGGGAATAAAGACCGTATAGTCCACGTTGGGCGCAGAATCTTGTTACGTAAATTCGTTCAGAAATTCGAAAGTAATTCAATGGAAGTAAGACTAAAGACAGACGACACAAGTTAATGATCATTAACACAATGATCATTGAACGCTAATGATAATTTGTTTGGAGAGTGACACACGGTTATTTGAATGAGATTGTTTAACAGCTGTAGGTTGTTTGAATTTAAATGGTATTATTTTGACAGTTATTGTTTATCGAAACACATAAAAAAATCAGCAATTAGTACAAGTTTTACTGCGAATGAGCCTTTGTGTAAAATTATGGAAATTTTACACAAATAAAGTTTAATCACGATAAGGAAGAAAATATAAAATGTTCAGATATTGAAGAAGAGAATACGAAGAAATGTGCAAAAAATGAAATATTTGCATGCCATATTGTAATATATTCGAAATAATATGTTTATGTTTTTGACAGTTAGAAACTACATTATTTCAAATGGAATTTCCCGAATTTCCCCAGTAAATTTCATAATCTTATCCGTAGATGGTGCGACAATCGATAAGAGCAAATGAGCATTAGCTTCCAATTGATAATTCGTAGAACCTCATTGATGATGTTATAAATGATGATTAACCATGACACACGTAATGGATAATGATCATTGGGCTCGAAATGATAATTAACTTGTGTCGTCTGTCTAGGCTATAAGCAGCCGATTTTGATTTTAGTAATTCGATATATGTATATACCATTATAGTCCGATATTTGATCTAATATCTATTACCTGATTAACATGAAAAAAAGCTAAGTCATATTTTGAATCGAATCCACCGATTTAAATCTATAGTAAGTACATGGTGTGATAGTGAAGTTCGGCAGAGAGTTCCAACTTAACGATTGGTTAAGTCTTATTAAAATACCCTATGTGGACGCTGATTGTCTAAAAGTTGACAATTTTTTTCGAATTTCATCAGATCACTATGAAATTTACAGGACGTATTGACGTTTACCTGGAATATGTTTACGTAATTTTTAATGAATGCCGGCAACTCTGTAGCAGTAAATTCGTCATCGCACAAAAACGGTAACCTTTCACTAAAGAATCTATTTTTCACCCGAAATTTCCGTTCACGGAAGCTCACGACCGGATCATTTATAAAATTTACAGTATGCATTGATTTTAATAGGAAGATAGAAACTATGCGGAAACGGGCGAATCTGTCGCAATCGTGCCATCTTGAAATATCGTCAGTTTAAAAAAACTATTCGAAAGAGCTCTTTCTGCTCAAAAAAGCTGTGCTAACCATGATTTTGAATAGTTTAATGTTTTTTTTAGGCTTAGAAATGGAGCATCCAAGAGCAACAGCATTTTCTATACTTGCTTTTCTTCGCTTTTCATCGAGGTCAAAAAGCTGCCGAAGCAACCCAAGACATTGGCGAAGTGTACGGAAACGTTGTCAGAGGCGAGTTGTCACACAACACCTAAATGGCGACGACTCGTCCCGCAACGGAAGACATGGAATTCGAATTCAAAGCACTTTTCAAGGAGGACCACATACCTGAATTTTTAGCGCGTTCTGCCGCTAAACATGCACTTATAAGGATGAACCGATCCAGGGGCATTAGCCCCAGAATCATTTCAATTGGACTCGTTATATGTACTTATGCAAAATAATTTTTGTAGTCCTGTTAGCTTGATGATAGGTATTAGCTCGATACTCTCTGCTGCTTTCGATCTTACGACCGCTTCATATACCGAAATCGGCCTCACTACAAATGTGAATATATAGTAGGCTGCCGGAGGTTTAAGGCCGCAAGTATTGGATTAAGCAGACAAGTACGCAATAAGTGCTGCACGAGATTTGACAATTCTGTACTCTAAATTAGCCCCCCAGTTCAGTTTCTTGTTTAGTATAAGGCCCAAATATTTAACATTGTCAACAAGTTCCAATGTTATTTCGTTGACGGTAAGCGTGGTAATAGCCCGCACCCTGTATTTCCTTGTGAAAAGTACAACTTCGATTTTTGTCGGGGTTGACCTAAGAGCGGCTTTTCTGGATGAAATTTAGACCTGGCCCAGCATAGGTTGCATTTGGTCCAATAAAGTTTGAAGGAAACCATCTCTCTCAAGTGCAACGTTCGCCGCCAACTCAAATTCACTGGCCCTTAAATTCTGTAGTATTTCGCTGCCTGCACACAGAAAAGCAGCGATATAGACCCCTCTTATGGTTTTCCCGTTCCAAATATTCTCTCCACATTGGCTTTAAAAAATGTGGCCTCAATTCGCCTGTTTTTGAGCAAGTCCAACGGCTAGGTCGCCAGTGTTTCGTCCACCCCATATTAAACCAAGACGTCAATGATACTCGAAACAGTGCGATTGTTGGAAGCAACCCCCCAAACCCCCCGATGTCCAAAACGGTTTCTTTGGGTGTAAGGATTTTTCTGTTGTAGTTTGTATAATGATCATTGCCACTACAAATTTGGCCTCTTGTACACTAAGAAATACCATCATTAAATTTTCCTTTGCTATATATCTGGTGTGAAGATTCGGTCTTAAGCACAGAATTTTATTAAGTAAACATTTCAACCACATTTAATATGAAGGAAAATCACATATTTCCGCTTTTCTTCGAAAATTCATCTTTTTAGTGATTCTTTTGCGCTAGAGATCTTTTCATAAAAGCTACAACTATTTAGTAGAGCTGATCCAACTGTTTTTATATTTCAATATTAAAATCTTACAGTTAAAACTTTTCTTACCTGACTGTAAGTAACTGCTCCTGACTGATGAAAATTTTTCGCTACCAGCTCGTATGGTGAAACGGGCAGAAACGACGAATTAGCAGGAGGCGTGCTATAACCTCCTGAAGCAAATAACGATTCAGTCACTGTGAATAAGAGAAAAATGCGATATTGTAGAATTAAATTCGAAACAACTTTGTAAAATATTCATTCATTAAAAATTTAAATAAAAAAAATTGTAGATACATACTACTATGGAACATTATTTTTCATGCACATTCACACTTATGACGTAATTTTACTCCTGTCTTTCATTCAACTATGAAACGTGAAAAGAATTGAGAGCTGACAAAGTAAACCGCTTTCACGATGAATGGGTAGCAAAAACAAAACAAACCCCAAGTGCACCCATAAATATATGAAGAACCCAGGACAAGAAGCCCGAAGATCAGCACACAATAAATAAACTTTATCGACATGAAACATATTTCTTCCATCGGTTCGCATTCATTCAGCAGACGACTGGGTGACTCTAAACTGAAGAGAGTCCTGTAGCTTCGCGCAATTTGAATATTTGTTGCCAAATGCAAACATCATCGTCAACGAACGAGTAAAGAACACAATAACCTCCACTCCACCATCCCGGTCAGTCAGGCTTTACCTCGACATGAACGTGAGCTCGGATGTATGGGAGCGCGCTCAAGCTTAGGCTCAGCTCACGTAATTCCGAACAATTCGTTCCGATGTCGGGTAATAGCACACAATAGATGACGGCTAGGCTCCACAAGATATTTATAGACAATTCGGGCTCATAACTCATTTGGATTTAGACTGCATGCGCCCTTCGGATCGTTCCCGGTTCCATGCGGGAACGATAGCTTTGTTGGCACTGGCAGTCGCCGGTTTTGGTAGACAGTTCCCTGAACAGTTCCTTTGCAGCGCGCTCTTGTTCGCCTGATTGTTTGGCCCCGTCGAACATTAAACTTCCAAAAAAAACATAAAACGGAAGCCTGATTCAGGCTTGCGGTAGTTCGGGTAGTTATCCGCAAAACCTTTTATGGATCGTAATTTATTTGGTCGTAAATATTAAAACAAATAACAATGCTCACGAGTGCACTGGGTACACTTCGTAAATGTTGTTTCGTCGGTGAATGCACGATATTGATAGCGAAATATTACTCTTCCCCTCACCATCTCTCCAAAACCCGAACATATTCACCTCGGGGTAATGGTCGATAATTAAAACTTTCGTCCATTTAATTGAATGAGTTCATAGTAATTTAATTCCCCAGTCCAGAGCTCAGAGCTTCTCTCTTGCTCACGATTCGCAACGCATCGATCCGTTCTAATTGAAAATCGATATTGCAACAAATACACGAATGCACATGAACTGGCTGCTTGTTTGGGTTGAGTGGCTGCTCTGAGATGACCCAATTTCACTTTTCGGCTGTTCCGTACGAGGAGTGCGCATTGCATTTGGTTGCACTTTGAATCATGCAATTTTTTTTTTCGTTTTTCTCTGTGTTTGTTTTGATGTGTGTATGCATGCTTGTGTTATTTGTATACAGGTGAAGTGAATCTGGTAGGTGGCAATGTTCGTGACAAAAAGTGCCCCGAAAATTTATTCACAAGAGAACAGTTAATTCTTGTCAACAACATACTATGTGGTTGACTGCAATTTGTGTCCGTGCGTACTGAGAAAATAAATATGTATTTAAAAAGGCTTGTGTGAATATGTGAAAATTTGGTCACAATAATTTTGTTTCAGGTGGCTATTGTACCGTATTTCTCCAAAACGTGCTAATATTTCCTAAAATTTAGATAGGCTTTGGAAAGCAGCATTATTCGAGATTACTCAGTTACTTTTGGGATTGCTTCGTCAGAGTACAATGAAGTATCTCAGTGATAGCTGCAGTAATGGATATTCAATCGGTAGTTTAGCTAGCATCACACAGAAAGGGTAAGGTCTCTGCAGATTATCATTGTTATTATTGTAGACGACTTAGAATCTATTCTTTTTAAATTTCTAGGCCCTGAAAAAGGTATTACTACTTCAACGCGTAAATTAGCATCAGGAACTCACCATAAATGGGCCTCAAAAAAGATATTTTAGCTTTTATCACACGTTTTGGGTTTGAATATCCTATTCAAAGGGTCAGTCGCAACCGGAGCAGTGAACGTCCAGAAATATATAAAAAGTTTTATTTAGAGCCTCAATTGGACTGGATAATAATATGTGTATATGTAATAATTAGGGCTCGAATAATTATGTACGTGCATGTTGCATGCATATTTTGCATACTTCACACATTTCGGCCTTTAGAGCATATTTTGGCTTAAAATGCATGTTCGTGCATATTTTCATCATTTTTATTGAATCGAAATTTAATTTCGTAACTGGTTAACATTTATATTTTATACCACTGCATATAAAAGCATTGTGTACATCAGAGCCACCTTTATGTGCGGCATCAACGGAATGAAAATATTAAAATCAAAGCATACCTCGATGTGAAAATATTCGTTCAACTTTGGACTCAATCCACTAAAAAGAAATTCATCAGAGTTTCGAAAGAGTCTCTAGTCGAAATGTGGGCCTCGATTCATTGATGCGAATTCAATAAATTTTGTAGTAAAATAATATTTGAAACGAATACGTAGCACTTTTGTCACCATCGGAAATTGTGATGCTTATTTTTGCCGTCGTTTTATCTGTAGATGTAGACCGATATTTTTCATTTATAAATCAGTTTTAACTGAAAAACGGCAATCTTTCATGTTTGAGCATTTTTCTAAATGTTTTGTGTGAAATTGAAAAAATAAAAAAAAAAATCTGCCAGTCAAGTATTTAAAACTTTCTGTTGTTCCGTGTTTTGGCAGTTTTTGCAAGATTTTTGCATATTTCGCTCATTTTAATTGCATGTTTATGAGCATATTTCAGTGATTTTTCGTGCATAACTATTCGAGCTCTAGTAATAATAAATAAAAAGTATTATTTAGAGCCTCAAATTGTACTGTATTTTGTACCGAAAATTGTACAATTGTTTTGACTTTTTGCATTGACATTTGCAAGTGCTCGAATCACAGAACATTGACTAATTTTTATATTTTCCGAAGACTTTGTTTCGTCGTCTTTATTGGGCAAACGGTATTTCGGATAAGTGTTGTCAAGACTCTGTGACTCGACTCTATAGCTGTTGTGTAGGTACTCGAGAATGACTCATTTTGTAATATCGCCCAACTCGATTCGGAATTTGAATTATAAACAATTGCCGATTGCGGTTGTTAGGATTTATTCCGCTTTGAATATAATCAACTTTGATTATCAGATTGTGTTGTGCGTATCGCGTTCAGAGCGCCTTAATTTGAAGTCGAATCGGAGCGCTTATCCATTCAATAAGCTAAATTGTGGATGTAGATCGATTAGCTGTTGTGGTCCATAGATTACATTCCAATTCGAAAACATCAACGCACAAAGTGATTTGTTTTGGCCGATTTCGAAAGGTAATGTGTACAATATAGTGTTTAGGAGTTAATTAGGATATCGGCTACCTCAATACGCCAAAAACAAACAAAAGCATTTGTTATGTGTATATAGTAAATAAGTTGGTTTATCAAATTAGTTTACCAGCCGTTTATTGTTCTATTCGCCATTTAATTAAATAATGATAAAAGGTGTCTTCGAAAGTAAGCAATTCGTATAGGTTAGTGTGTAAATCAAGTTAAATGTATATTATTCACACCAAAGTACTTAGAAAGCTGTATTATATTTAGAAAACAATCTCCAGTCTGACATTTCGCGAGCTTTCGCGTTTTATATTTAAAAAATAAGAAGTGAAATAAGATATTTTTCAAACTAGTCAAGAATTGTGCCTTACGCTGGAGTTACAATCAATGCAACACTACGTTTGTTACCATGACTTGTCGGTGGAACGAGTTACAATCAATGCAACACAACATTTACCGTCATCTGTCACTGGCTATATTAAGGAAATTGTTGTTTGTTAATATGGATCCTTTATAGTCTCGGAAAGTGATATCAGAATATATTTTATCCTTTAAAAGCTGCAGAGTATATTGCAAAGCAAAAATGAAACAAAAAAAAAACAAATTCTGATTTCCATTTGCATATGACATTTCCCACTTCCCGGACGTTCATAGGAACTGGTGGAATTGAATATTTTCAAAAATATTGTTGTCATGCCAAGTTTGAAGTATGAGCAAACTTTGCTGCTCAGCAAAGTTGTGTTGCATCATTGTAACTGCTCTCATACGTTCTCATGTCTTCTAACTCGTTTTGTTGTGCAGCAGTGTTGTGTTGCATTGGTTGTAACTCCAGCTTTAATTCCGCTATTTTGTCCGTTCATTGCTTCTGCGATCAGCCTTCTTTTAGACGGCTATGGAATGAAAGCAACACAACATTTAACGTCATCTGTGACTGGTCATATATTGACGATAGTTTTTGTCTGATATTTGAGCATTTAAGGTCTGCACACTGAAAGAAAAACTCTTGGTTGGTTCAACTATTTTTAATAGTATTGCAACGATTTATTCAAAATCGTTAAACGAACTAAGGAAAATAGTTATTTTTACTATGTTAATATAGTTAATTTAACGATATAAAAGTAGTTGGCTCTGGTTATACAAAAAATATAGCAACGTTCATGAAATCAACTGTTTTAATTGTTTCATAACCACGAAAATTAGTTGATAAATAGAAAAATATTCATAAATTCACTCAAAACTTCAACGTTTCGGATTATCAACAGTTTTTATGGTACTTAAACTACTTTGCAATAGTTGATTTCAGCAAACGTAATTCAGTGAGCAACGTCTTTGAAATTATTCTACGCAAAGTAGAATGGTTTCAACATTTGGACGTTTTTCATGCTCCGAATGAAATTGTTTATCAACCACGCGTCATGGTGCATAAAAGTAATCAACGATTTTCTTATGGTTGTTTTAACTATAGCCCTAGTTGATGCAAAAACAACTAAGGCAAACTGTTGATTTTTCATACTCCTCATACTCATACTCCTATTCTATCATAGAAGTTTCATATACTACATGGTAAAATTATGTTCGGTTTGCTGTTCGATATAATTCATATGCATGTTATGCAGTGAAGCCTTTATATTACGTTGTATGACGCTTTATAAGTTAACACTGTATGACATTACAGTGTCTTCCACTGTGGCAAACGCAGTGGGCTGCGACAAAGTGGTGTCAAAAATTGCTGTTAACATAAAACAGCGGCATTGCGGCAACGGCGCCACAGGGGGAGGCGTGAATGCCGCAGTTGAATTTGGTGAATCACAATGCGCCAACCAAATTCATTTTGTTTGTCTATTGTATTGCTAAATCCTGTTGTACGAGGATTAGGTTGGCTTGTCGCAATACACATCAGCCATCGCTTGTCGCAATACACATCAGCCATCGCTTGTCTATTAGACCATTCAACCTAATTCAAACAGAGTTAATTCAACCTAGTAGTGATGCCAACCTATGGTAGGTATCACCGCTAGCGGTGCGGCAAAATTAAAAATTTGGCAAATTCTGCCGCAGCGGCAAATTCGTACTATGTATATTGTTGGAATACCATTGTTTGTGGTTGCTTACTTTTTTTGCACCACGGACGTTGTTTACCAACCACGCGTCATGGTGCATAAAAGTAATCAACTATTTTTTTATGGTTGTTTTAACTATAGCCCGTAGTTGACGCAAAAACAACTAAGGAAAATTGTTGATTTTACTAAGATTTTTCTTTCAGTGCACTGCATGTCGAATTAACATTTAACAGTAGCCATATCTCAGCCGCTCATAGGAACAAGTGGAAACGGAAATTTCGAAATAGTTTTTATCTAACAAAGTTTGAGGCTTCAAGAAAATTTTTATCGAAGACTGTTGACGAGATTACTAATGAACTATTTGATGTAATGTTACATAGGCTTTACACCAATCAATCAATTTAAAATGGGAATCATTGTTAAACTTTTCTTTGTACACAGGCCTATAGGCTAATATGGGAAATTGAATGCCGAAAATAGAAATATTTGAATGGTGAATGGTTTTCAACTCTTCAACAAAACCAACTACCCACGCTGAATCTTCTCCGTAATTTTCAAACAATCGAATTTTCGATCTTTTCTTCTAAATTTTCATGCAGGATTCGCAGCCAAATGAAGTCTTCACAGTCTAGACAATAGCCCAGTATGCATCGTGACTTGAAAAAGGATTCAAAGCGGATTGAGATTGAAACGGTAGAATCGAAACCTTTGAACAACCCGATCACTTTCCATTGTTTCAATCTCAATCCCTAAATCCGTCCACGTTGTATACTGGGCTAATGAGCTTAGCGAATGTCACCCCCTGAAACTTGACGATTATCTAGTAGCTGCGGGAACTATCCGGTGATGGTGACAACGATTACATCCTGCGATTCATAGGAAGATTTAGACGATTCAGACGAAGAGATGAACAGAAGAAATCAGAAAAAATAGAAATCGTCGGAAATTACATTTATCGGTCCGCACAGCTCCCACACCTCATTGGCCCAGAGTCAATAAAAGGTTGTGACTGAATCGACAAATACATGAAAATCTGACCTACACCACAACATCCCTTTCGAAAATCGCAGCGACTTTTCAGAGAAGATTCCGTGTGAAGAAGTCCAATTATTCCGCCATCTCAGGAACAGGAGTTTTATTAGAGTATCTGAAACCGTTTCGAGGGAGGCCATCATTTTTTCAATATAGTTCGATAATGCGAATCGAATCGATTACAGAGCTTTGATGCGATGAAGGAGAATGAATAAGGTATAACTCCAGAAAAATTTGGAGTAAATATGCACATTTGTGTGTTTGTGCAGGTTATCTTTTGAGCATACAAAGCAGAGTATTGACAATGAACTTGGATCGCCAACTCCAAGTCGTTCTCGCGAGCTTCTTCTTTACTTACCGTCACACAACTAATCTTTGATTTCTGATAATCAAAATTTGACGCAAATAAAGCGAGCATATTGTTCTTCCAAAATCTAGCAATGGTCGTATCAATATTTTTCGCTACTTATCCTCTCCCCTGGACTGAGGTTAAGACTGCTGGAGCTCGTGGAGACATGACAAAAGAGTCAGCTTCACTGGCTACCGGCAAAGCGACTAAGCTTGCAGAAGGTTGTGCAGATATGACAAATGAGTCAGCTCCACCGACTCTCAGCTCTACCTCAACCTCTGTTTCACGTGGTTCCGGGGCTTTGGTCACCAAGCCTGGCCCTGGAAAAGCCAAGAAGGCCGTTTGTGGCCAGTGTGCTGGGAAGGTTACGGCAAATGAGCCAGCCCGTGCGTTAACAAGTACCACTTTCGATGCCATCTTCTTTTCAGACACGCAATTGTCCTCCGCCAACTCATCTCGGGCTTAAGGAACTAGAATGGCAGCCTTCAAAGTTCTGAGAAAGTTAGAAAACGTCCCCCCTGGCACAATGTCCGACAAGGAAAAAAAATCTTTCAATGGGCGAAAACGCACATTGGTGAGCACCCGCTCCCTCTTAACCATGCAGATTCAGCTCAGAAACGACAAAGGTCGATTGAGCAGAATAATCAGGGCAAGCAGGATTGCAAAAAACAGAAACTAATGGCAACTTCTTCATGGATAACTCGGCTATTTAATGAAATGACCAAAAAGTGCATTGTTTGGGGCGTGATTGATGTCAGCAATGGAGATGGAATCATCTTCTCCAAAAGTTGGCATGAGATAAGGCAGATTTTAGTCAGGTCGTGCTGCAAGTTGCAGGAGGCCAGCTTGAGTCCTCCACTTACGGTGAACGACGCGGGCTGGTACAAAGGAATCAGGCTGGTTGCGTGTGGGGACCAACGATCGGCCGATTTGTACAAGCTGGGAATCTTCGATCTGGGGGAACTCTGGCCAAGCGCCAAGAGGAAGGTGGTGTTTAAGGATGAGATCAACAGTCGGGCAAGATGCAGGACATGGATTCCTTCTTTCCATTCGGATCCATTGGAAGTCCTGGATATAGTTCGGCTCTTCAACTTGGATCTTCCTACGGAGAAACGGAGGGTTGCGAAGATTGGCGAGTCGGTAAACAATCAGTGGGAGGCTCTCTTCATCATAAATGAAGAGGCACTGCCGGTTTTGGATGGCGAGAAATTGGCTCTACGGATCTACTGAAGCGACAGATCAAAGAGCTCTGTTTCGGGAGATCCAATAACTGTGGAGCCTGACCTAAAACAGGTGGCTCAAACGGCAACCGTGCCCCCCATAGCCGTTAGACAAGTTTTGCCCCTCCTACCACTAGAGGACGAGCAGGAATCAAAAATTGAAGAATAACTAACAAAAACGTAGAAAAAATAACGGCTATGGGGGGCACGTAGTCGAGCTTTACCGAAGTTTTGTTTCCTTTAATATCTCTGTTTCACTCTGACACAAACAATGTCAAATTAATCAGCTGTTGGACTACTTGGCAGCCGGAACCATTTTGCCGGAAATAGCCTGGAGAAAAAGTTCGAGTGAATACTTGAAAGAGGTGAAGCGCTGGCGTCAGCAAAAAAGAAACCAATTTTACCACGGGTGTCCAAACTTACCTAAAACTGAATTAGGGAGCAGACCTTTTATTTTTTTTGCGAAAAAAAACTCAATTCACTACACATCGAAAACATACGAACGTTTTGATTTTGAAAGAAAGACACGCCAGAAAAATTATGTTTGCTGCTTAAATGAAGCGTTTTACACCTAATTTACAGCTAAATTTACATAGTATGACCTGTTTATATTGCATAAAATATATGCATTTGCCGAATACGCCTTTCGGTTAGAACTAGCGGATATACATAATATCAATAATTATTGCTCGCATTTAGTTTGTTTGAAGGAAAGAGTCAATGACGTTCAGCTCGATTTCAGCGAAATTTCCAAATTGCCAAATCACGTCAGGGTTCGGACAATGTCCGGAATACATCCTAATGGACTTAGCCTCAACAATACCGACAAACAACGATTTGAATTCATCTTTCTACTCAGCCTGCACAGCTTGGCATAATTGTGGTAAGGCAATTGCAACGTTTCGAATTTGCTTACACTCACTTGACCCATGCAAAATTCACTCTGCATCACTGCCGCCCTTGTGCTCCTCTCACACATCCCGTTCTTCCTATGACGACTGAATACCTGCTGTTTGTGCACTATTGTTAAAATGTTAACTTTTAGGGTCTACTGCTCAATTGATTAGCATTTCTATTGTTTTTCAGTCGGAATCCTATTTCAAAACTGTAATTACATTGTGGCTTTCATAAATTCCACTGTTATTAAGTATTCCTGGTGCCCGAATCATGTCTATAGCTGTTCTAGAGTTCAATTTGCTGTGCTATGCCGTTTTATTAGTAAACTGACACATTAATTGTGCAGTCAGCGAGAAATGAGAGGTTGAATTTGTGCAATTCCATTTGACCTTTGGTTAGCATTCTACCAGCCCACAGCAATCGCTATATTCTTTGACCGGATCCCCAGAACTAAATAGGACAACGGGAATAGTTTGTTGATATTATGGAAAAGAGCAGTGGAGCAGTGGATTTACTAATTGGAATTAGATGTAATTTTGAATTGCAACAATATGTTTGCTGAAATTGATTTATTTATTAGGAAGGTTGCATGGCAATTATAGATTAGGGTGATACACACAAATTAGTGCTATAAGCCTGTTTAATAACGGTATCCAAATGTGTCGTTTACAATCTGCAATTTCGATTGAACCATAAATACGCAACATAAGCTGAATTTCACGTGAAACTTGTTGCTTTGCTGTCACAGTTAATGTTTGTATGTTTCAATTATGCTAAAACAGCAAAATATCCAAAGTGCAAATATTACAACGTTATTCCGAAAATTCTCTTTCGTTTTTTCTTTTAATTGCATTCTTAGCTTACGGGAAAAATATCCCAAATAGTAAGCATTTTCGCTACACACATTTTTGCAGCAGATACTTGGTCTTGTTTTCACAAACTTAATCATGCTACAGACATTGATTTACGAGGACAGCTATGTACGTAGCAAGAAAGTAGAATCACGTAGGCGAAAGTAAGAAGTTCATTAGTAATAGCCTTCAGGCTTTTTGCTAGTTCATAAATTATCCATCAGATACGAGAAAACAATAAAATCGTAAAACATGAAGTCAAACAAAGCCCTAAACTATTTACCAGGTAAAGCGACGTGATTGAGCAGGAAGAGAGTTGAAAAAAAAACAATAGAAAATATGCGAAACAAAATGGAACTAAATGAGAAGAAGAAGCAATTTAAGAGCATAGCATGCTGCGATATGAAATCAGATAAAGCAGGGTGTTTTGTAGTTGATAGCATATACGGAAATCACAGGGTGTTTTTGAAGGGCTCTGAAGGTAAAATTATATGAAAAGGGGATGATTAAGATTGAAATATTATGCCCGTGCGTGTTTTGAAGTAAAACGAAGGGTATTCAATACATTTACTGTGCAATTGTGGCAGCGAATGACTAAACGTTTTTGAAATGGCCGTCTGTCAAACACATTTTACCTCAAAAGCCCTGAAGCAGAAATTTGTTTGTGGTTTATACTAAAGTGGTTATGGATTTGGGCAAGTTTTTCCATCCTATATCTCGGATGCCTTTGAGAGTTTACTCTTCCTCTCTCAGAGGAATTTTGCCTCGAGACACTTATAGCGTAACACGTGCCTAAAATGATGTGGAAACTATGTATGTCGAAAAATAATCTATTTTATCCACTATTTGGTGGCTGTATTGGTTGTATGAAATAAAATGTACACGTTTCACTACAGATATTTTATAGCCTTACTTTTTGATCAACCATCCTATAATGAAATAATCAACGCATGCTCTATCCAAAGTTACATTCTTCGCCCATCTTTCAGGCTCTTCCCTCTTTGCAGAGTTTGATTTTGAAATGTGACCCAATTATTCAGCGAAATTTGGATACAGAACAGACTGACTGCATCGATCCAGAACAAATGGTAATCACAAGGCCTAAAGAATACACCGGGTTTGGCAGCACTTTTTTCTACTTCTCTTCTAAATAATTTTTAGCTGATTGAGCATCATGTGGTCTGACATTACCATGGTGGAAAAATGTATTTATTCTCATATTCTGGTCGATCATACTGCATAGTTCGCTTCAAATGAATTAATTGCCGTCGGTATACATTCATCGTTATCAAAAGCTTCAGACATTTTAAGCAACGCATTACAGCAAACTTTTCCGATCCCACCAAATACAGACAATAATCTCTGCGCTGTAATTTAAAAGTATCTCGGTTTGGCAGTAATGGATCTGCTTCAGCCATAGATATGCCTTTTTTAATACACGCACAACATTGCTCTCTTACAAAACTTCCGCTCAGTGCACCACCGCTTTCTACCGCACTCACAACCGAGAAGCCTTAATGCTGTGCCTTAACCCTCCGAGAACACACCAATTTTTCGATCATCGAGAACAATTGGGGTCAAATTGACCCCAACCACTTTTGAACGTCTATAGAATCACCGCCACTGAAGATTTTCATTTGAAAAAATTTGAAAGTATTGTTTGAGACCTCTTTTAGTAGTTTTCATACATTAAATGTCCTAAACATACCTACAAAAAATTCGAGAAAAAACAGTTTTGTCGAAAGTCAGCTTTTTTACAAAAAAAATCGTAACTTATTTCATTTTCAATATTTTTGGCTAAAAATTTAAGTGCATACTCTCAAGATATGACAAAGTCATAAAAAAATCAGCCCTATTGTGGCTCTTGAAAAAAAGGTATTTATTTTGCATATTTACGGTGGCGATTGTGAAGATTTTAAAATTTGCATATTTAAAAAAAAAATCATAACTTTGTCAATTTTTAATATTTTGAGCTGAAAATGTATATGGATACTCCCCAGATATAGTAAAATAATAAAAAAAATTAGCCCTATATAAAGGGTTACAAAAAAGGTATAATCTTCTGAATAATCAGATTCTGATTGCTCCGAGACATGGTCGTCTTCGGAGGAATCAATGTCGCCAAAATTGTTATCATTGTCTTCAACTAACAAACTATTGCGTACACTATAATGCAGATTATACGCTATATTGCTAAAAACAACAAAATTAAAACACATGCAAACTTATTTTTTGGCTTTTTTAAATTAATCTGTCGATTTATAAAGTAAAAAAAAATTTGAGTTTTTACCTCAAAATTGACGTCGAGTACAGATGGGATCTATTTGACTCCTTGCTCTGCTTCAAAGGCTTCTCAACGACAACTAACGATTTGGGACTGGAAGCGAACGGTGTAAAATTAAAGTCAAGACACAGAAATATATTTAGGAGCCTAGAGTACTCCTCTTTTGCCACAGGCCTAAGCGCTGCGATCGGTCAAAAAGGTCTCTGGGGTCAATTTGACCCCCTGTGTTCTCGGAGGGTTAATGCTGGGAACACCAGATCGATCTGAAAGCGTGCAACGAGCAACACGGAAAGAAACGTCAATGTCAGTTTGATTTGTGTCGGGGACTGAAAACATTGACTTTCAGTCAAAATTTGTCAAATAAAAATTTGAAAATTTTTCGGCATATTCGGTGGAAACGTGCATGCACGTTTGTGCGCAATAATTTGTGTCGGTTTTGCGAACAAATAAGCGGTCAAAATTTTTTAAATAGTGCGATAATGAAGTGCCGCGTTGCAGGTTGCAAAAGTAGCTACCGAAGTGCTTCGCAGGGGATATCGTATTTCGGGTAAGTAAAATTAGCCTTTGGCATCAATTTCGTTTTGTTTTTGTGTGAAATCATAACTAATTTCATTCACAAAAAGCATTTTAATCTTCACTCGCCGGTTCGGGGAAAGAAATGTCAAACGACGTTCAAAATGGCGATCTCTCGTGGTTTTTTCACATTGGCTTTGCCATATGAACTGTGTAGGGCACACACCTGTATCTCATTCTCACACCTGTAAGCAGAAAGTCGAAAATTGGCACATTTCTCTCATTCGGTTTCTAATCCATTCTCTCTAATATCTGTGCCTTCAGCCTATGTTTTTTTTTTGCGTTTAAGATTCTCGTAAGAAATACATTTTTTATGACATGCAGCAATCTGATCCAAAAATACCGATTTACTGTGTTCCGAGCAGTTTTTACGGTAAATGGTTTTCGGAGTTAAATATCCCTTTCTTTTAATGTACGTGGAATCCAATATACTTCATTATTTTCTATGAAAACACATGACATCTTTAAATTGTTGTGGTGGTTTCAAATGCTCTTTGTCCTCTGTGTAGACAATAGTAATAACAAATCAAAACCATTCTTTTCAAGGAACTAGCTTACTGTAAATATTTCCGTTGCCCATTTTTCGATAAAATAATGAAATAAGCTTTTCGCAAATGATATTTTATCGGAATGGAATTTATACTTGTTTACACAAACAACATATATCATGTACTAAAAATCTAAACTTGCTGTCACATCTATCGAATACAAGTGCTGCCAGATGAACAAATACAAGTCGCAGGATTAGCGAAATCTTTTTAGAAGAACGGAGTTACGTTTGTCCACCCAGTATTTTACATTTTTAATGATTTCTTTTTATCGAAAGATTTGTAAGCCTGTTTATTATTCGTGTCTTAGCAAGAATACCCGAAAAGGATATTTTCTAATTTTGATAGAGTGTGATTGGATTCAATTCTCGTCAATTTTCAATTCTCGTTCAGCCTGGATTGTTTTCTATTTGTCCAATTTTCATACTCTTTCATAGCTAAATAATTTAATAATTTTTTACATATACATATGTCAAAATTATAGAATATATAGAATTCGAAAGTGTATTACTTCGTCCGGTACACTACATTTGGTCGATGATACATTTTCTTATTTGTCAATTCTGTCGTTTATTCAGTTAGAGCCGGTTTAGACGAGCGGTTTTTTGCTGGATCCAGCACGAGCTTTCAGGCAAGAGAAGTGAAGGACGGAACGGAACAGCGAGCACGACTGATATAGTTGGCCATCGAGCACGGCAGCGATTTTTCTGTCATTTTCGTAGAAAAAATTTGAGGCACAGACATTTTTTTGGTAGAAAGCAGTCTGTATATCTATAGCCCAGTGAAATCCTACATAAAAAAGGCGAAACTTCGGAAAAATTACGGGGAAGCTGAATTTTGGTATGAACCTTGGTACTGGTGTGTTGAACAAAATGTCAAAAGTCCCCATCGATCCGAGCGCTGCGTCACTTTTTATACGGGGTCAAAGGTCACCAAAAGTGACCTTTCCTAAATATCTCAGTAACGGTCAATTCTTTCGAAAAACAATGTATGACGAATTTGTAGCTTAAAAAATTTCCAACAAAAAAGATGATATAACTTTTTCCTGTAATCATAACCGTTTTTGAGATATTTTGATCTAAACATTTGATACTAGCAGCATCCTCTTTCTCAGGGCATGTAAATATTATCCGATTTTGATTACGACTTGGAAAGTTTGTGAGTTTGTTTTTTTATGTTCAAGAGGCGCATGAAAAAAACAAGTAAACAAACTTATCTACCATACTCCAGGATAGGTGGAAAAGGGTGCTCCGAAAAGTTACCACCACCCCCCGCCCCCCTTTGCCATATAACTTGTAGGGACGTCTGCTCGCTACTCTCTTTTCGGAAATAAACTGTATTGCTGCATCATTGGTATGGGATTTTCCACGAAAAAGCAGAACAAGACAACAACATTGCAAGTGAAAATAGGTTTTGTAACATATCATGGCGCTAGGAGTATGAAAAAGTAAGATAAAAACATGGCATAATTCTGTAAACGCTCATTCTTGACATTATAGGGGCTCAACCCGCTGCAGACTATCCCCTAATAATCAGTTTTTTACCAATCCTGTGATGACTACGTAGCGCCAAAGGGACATGACACGTCTTGAAACCAATTTGCACCTGAAATTGCTTGATCTTGCCCTGATCGTTCATGGGATCAGACGGTATGGAAAAAAAAAACTAAAAAGCCGGCTATTTCGGAATGGTTCGTTTGCGGGGGTGGGTAGGGTGATGTTTCAGGGTTTGGGTGTAGGGCTAGTCTCACGATGTCAATAATAGACAATTTACAGGATAAAAAGTGATCCTATCTTGTTGAACAGTGTGCAAAGAGTAGGCAACGAGCCCATTTCTGAAGATTTGGGATAGATGCTCAAGGATACCATTTCATGGCAAAGGGGGATGGGGAAACTTTTCGGAGCACGCTTTTCCATCTACCCTGGAGCATGGTTGTTAAGTTTATTTACATGTTTTTTTCATGCGCCTCTTAAACATAGAAAAACAAACTCACAAACATGCCAAGTCGTAATCAAAATCGGATAATATTTACATGCCCTGAGAAAGAGGATGCTGTTAGTTACAAATGTTTAGACCAATATATCTCAAAAACGGTTATGGTTACAGGAAAAAGTTATATAATCTTTTTTGTTGGAAATTTTTTAAGCTACAAATTTGTCATACATTGTTTTTCTGAAGACGTAACCGTTACTGAGATATTTTGGAAAGGTCACTTTTGGTGACCTTTGACCCCGTATAAAAAGTGACGCAGCGCTCGGATCGATGGGGACTTTTGACATTTTGTTCAACACGCCAGTACCAAGGTTCACACCAAAATTCAGCTTTCCCCTAATTTTTCCGAAGCAACATGTTAGATTTCCCCGCACTACTATACGTATATCTATACGAATATAAAAAACTGTGTGCTAGCACAGCCAGAAATCGCTCGTGAAAACTTGCAACGAGCACCATCGGCCAGCAAACTCTGTGCTGGCAGAGCACAAAATCGCTCGTCTAAACCGGCTCTTCAGCACTAGTTGATTGATTGGCGCTGCGATCGCTATAGTATATTTACGTTTATTGTTTTGCAATCAGTACTGTCAGATGCACCTGATTGTATTGCGTTTTCTTCATCAGCTTGAGAATATCAGCTTATATTTATAAGTAAATTCCTTCTAAATTGCTATAAAATGTGATTATGTGAATTTTAACGCGAAAACAATGATTATAGTACTTTCTTTTGGACAAATTCAAAGATTGGCTACATTAATGTACCAATTTCAAAAAATCAAAAATATTAACGCTTGAAATTACTAGATATTATTTTACTTTTCACAGCCACTGATTGCCAGGAATTAATGCAAAGTGATGGGGACAAACTAAATCATTAAGTATAGAGTTTCTTATTCACGTAAAATATATGACGAAGAATGTATGTAGCGCACCAGAAAAAATCCGGAGCAGAATTTTAATGGGAATATCCTATAACAAACACTCTCCAGTTTGACAGTTCTCCAGCTTCCGTATGTCTCTAAAAGGAGACACTTGTGGGCGATAGTCGCTTTTCCAAACTGTCATCTTGTACTATGATTGCTTTTGTGGCTATGATAGAATGAAAATGGTTCTCCAACGAAGAAATCTTAATTTCTCAATTGATGGGATATTTTTAAAATGATTAATTTTCTTTCTTGATGCAATTGCATCATTACTAGGCGATTACAATCATTAATGTACAATTTAGTTGAAATTCACTGCCAATTGGAAAATTGCAACAGTTAGCAGAAAAGTATTAAGAATTAATTTTCAATTCGCCTTACGAACAACGATGGGGCTTCGACCGAGAAAAGTTGAAAATGTTGAAAAAGCGAGAGAAATCAGCGGAAATGAAACAAATAAATACTACAATGCACATTGCAACAGTAGATAGTGTTGTGTATAGTGAATCACCTTCTGAGCTCGTGCGAACTTTCTGTGCACCAGTGCTAGTAGTGCAGCTGTTCCCCTTGCTGCATGCAACTTTGCTGGTTTTAATACTCGTTTTTCGCCTGCCGCTATTGTTGCTGCTGTTTTTGTTGCGAATGCAGTTCAGGTGTGCTGCGGCGGCTGGTTCCCGATGCAGCAACTCGTCGTTTTTCGCGCTAGCTTTCAGCGACAATGCAGCTATCGTGGGCGGTGGCAAGAAAGGCACTGGCGGTGGCAATTGGTACGGATGCGGCGGCAATGGAAGCGACAATCGGGGCCATAAAAAGTTGTTACACTTCGTGCTGCTACTCGTGTTTTTGCAATTACCACTGTTCCGATTTGTTGCGGAGGAGAGAAAATTTGCGTTCGTACGACAACACCGGTCGGGGTGTTGAAGATATTTGTTTAGGGGTGCTGCTGTTGGCGATGGTGGTGTTGGTGGTGGTGGTGGTGACGTCAATGGTCCTAGTCTACGACCTTCCGGTAGCGTTTTTGCACCCAACATACCTTCCCAGCGTCACCGCGTTTTGAACTGCAAAATGTTCGGAATATCAAAAAAACAAAATTCAAAAAGAAATTATGAATGCTAGCCAATACGGTTAGCAGCGAATGATTTTAATCGAGACGTAATGCATATGCACCCTGCAACCGCTTATTAATGCAAATTTCAGCAGAAAAGTTAGTAGATTGATGAGCAATTTTGGTTCGGTAGAGAGGCCAATTTCGATTTTGATTGATTTTGATCATGATTTTGCAGTGAAACGTCAGCATTACTTGCTTGAAATGTTTGAAAGCGGATTGTAAATACACATACATATGTATATGGAAGAGATTTATGAAAATAAGCGTTAATTGGTGAAATGTTTATGGCTGGCGAAATGGGACATTAATGGCGAAATTTTAGATTTAAAAGCAAATATTGATATAGATCTGAGCGCTATTTAATTGTCATTTTCAGCAATACAGCTCTTAGTCTTAGAGGGTAACTTTTTGGTCCGACACTATTCAATAAAATCATACACTCAGTTCGATAAATTTAAATGCAAAATTAAATACATGATCTGAGACTAAATATAAATATATTGACTGATATTTTAATGTTTATATTTTAGCAGTTTAGAATTGATAAAATGCTGAGTAAAATTAAGAAATTTTTAATTTCTAAATAATGTTAGCTAGTATCAGGTCGCCGAATATTTTCTTCCGTTCAAAAATTGCAGTAGATGCCTGACTCGTAAGTCAGGATAGACTATGTTTTTATGTTTGCGTATGCCTTATATGTACTTGTTTGTTTTCTTCTCGTGTTTTTTTGCAGTGAGCGAAATTGATTTAGGCGCACCTTAGCTGTGCAATTAAATTCGCAATCTGCGGCGTAAAAGAAATAAATATATATTTGTATTTATAACGGCAATAATTCGATCTGGCATAGATTTTACAAGATTTTGCAATTTGTAAATTTCAGTTGCTTTCCAACATTGTTTGATTCCATTTGTCAAGCTTGAAATATTAATGAATTGTTGTCCCCTCTTGGATACTTCTCTAACTAAGATTCCCCATAGATTTTTTATGGGGTTTCCATAAGAGCCAATCCATAAGAGTAATATTTCATTCAATAAACAACTGTCTTGCAAGTCCGGAAACTTTCGCCTCCGAAGTTGCATCTCATCTTGGGTGGATTATTTTGGCATAAGTCATGCCAATAATAACTGAATCTGTCCGGTCCATCTAAATTAAATTTTTTTTCCATATCAAAAGATGACGGTTTTCCATTTATCCCCCATAATCATCTGATGTTGCGCAAACTGCAGTCGATTTTGTTTACGGTGTGGTTTGGGTAGCGGCTTTTTGTAAGGTTTTTTGTACTTCATGTGATCAGTGGCTGATAAAATTTGCTGCAATCGTCTTTTAGTCACAGGCAACTGTAATGCGCTAGCAATCTGACTAGCGTTTTGCTGTTTTATTTTGACCGCGTTGCCGAGCAGATATTTTTCTATTTAATTTTTTTTTACAATTTATTTTTAGAGATTCTCACTTAGTTTAAAGTATTTTCTTATTACTTTCTCGGAACGGGAGATTTTTTAGAATAATTTTCCGATTTGAAAGGCATGATTCTATAAATGTACCATGATTCTGTAAAGGACCTTTCTTCTCCAGTGAGATACTTTTGTATGACATTTTTTGTGAATAGTCTTTTATTTCAAAAATTACTACATAACATTTATTATGCTCCTAGAAGACAATAACTACTTACTAATCCGTACGCGTAAACACTTTAAATTTCAAAGGAAACCTTAAAATACTGTAAAATTTTTTGTTGCGGCTATAACAACTTCATACTTTAAATCAACCAAAGCAATATCTGGCAATAATCACTCATATGGAACTAAGAAAAATTATCAGTGATACCTAAAATGAAACACTTGCGCTCATTTTATTGCTGCGCAATAAAATGTCCAAATATGTCCTTGCTTGCAACAAAATTTCATGGCGTAACGGTTTTCGTTAGAATTTGTTAGTGCGTCTAAATCAATTTCGCTGACTGTATGTATTCGAACATCTACTTAAGTCAATTTAAGGTCACTAAATTCGATTATACGTAGTTCCGCCTTAATTCAACTTACAATGACTTCTTACTGATTTTGACTTTGTTCCAAACATGTTTTGTCAAAAATTCTATTTATACCAAAACTAATTAAATCTAACAACTTAAACGGCCCACAGACAAGGAGATCTGGTCGTCGACTTGGTTGCAGATATTCAATATCTGCGACCAAATTCACTGTCTGTGGGCTAGTCTCAGATCTAGTTTGTTCGCAAACATTGCAAGTCTCCAACCAAGTCGGCAACCAGGTCTCCGTGTCTGTGGGCCGTTTTACATTACATTTCAGAGTTTGTTTGAATATTATCAATTTGCACTGGAACATACTACTAATATTCGCACTCAACTGACTGGATATTTCGTTATATGGTGTTCACACTACGCTCTAAATCAGGTAGATTTAGGAGGAGGATTTAGGATTTGGGAGCACCAGCCGTAGTGATTTATGCTTGAGTTACAATCAAAGCAACCAACATTTGCTGCAATGTTTTGTTGGTGGAACGAGTTACAATCAATGCAACACAACATTTACCGTCATCTGTCACTGGCTATATTAACGAATTTGTTGTTTGATAATATGGATACTTTACAGTCTCGGAAAGTGATATCAGTGAGTATTTGATCCTTTAAAAGATGCAGCGTTTATTGCAGAGCAAAAAAGAAAAACAAATTCTGAGTGTCATTTACATATGACATTTCCCATTTCCCAGGTGGAATTGAATGTTTTCAAAAATGTTGTTGCCATGCCAAGTTTGAGTTATGAGCAAACCTTGCTGCGCAACAAAGTTGTGTTGCATCATTGTAACTGCTCTCATACGTTCTCATGGGTTCAAACTCATTTTGTTGTGCAACAAAGTTGTGTTGCATTGATTGTAACTGCAGCTTTAGAATGAGGAGATTTAGAGCGAGAAACGTGTTTCGAATTTATGTGCACAATTTTTATTGCATGAAAATTGTTGAAAATGGTGTAGGAACATGCAAGAACCTTTTCTTTTCATTTTGTACAACTCACTTTTTCTTTTAGTGTTCAATTTTCACTATTTTAGAACGAAATTTGAATGACATTTCATTTAAATCTACTCTCGCTCTCACGGATGGAATTCAACTCGCTCTGAGAAAAATTCAGCCGGAACAAAATTCACAATAGTACCTGATTTATACTGGATTAACTTAAATCAGATAGCTTTCGACTGTCAGAAGCCGAGGCAAATGTATGGTTAATCAGGTAGATTTGTGGTCGATTTAGCTCTAAAGCAATCAGCTGATCGAAATCGCCTGATTTAGCGCTAGTGTGAACGCGCTATTAAGTTTATTGCGCCTGATGAGCTACGTCATGGTGACAGATCAAAATTGATTTGTCGCCAGTGGCGTCCGGTCACAGGAAAGTTTTCAAATTATATAATTTTTGCTTTAGACAATTAATTAAGGTCCTTAAAGAAAGGATTTTTGCCATTAGTACCTAAATAAATATCGCATTCATTTGTAGATGTTTTTTCCCCACTTTTCAGTTTGATAACAAACTGTACGATACGCGATTTTATGCATGTTGGCAAAATAATTTTCATTGATTAGTGCTGTGAGAATGGAATAACGTAACTTTTTACAAGTATTTTTTGAGTAAAATAGGGGCTTACGACTGATTTTAGCGTTTTCAAGATAACCGTGAAAGAGTTACTGATCACAAAAATCGTGGATGCCTCAGCACATCAAAAAACAATATAAATTATGAAAAAGTAAAAGGAGTAAGCACGAACGATGACCAAATCACCATTAGAAAAGCCGGTAATGATGTTGGTGCAATAATTAGCTCATATTTTGAACTGAATTCGGTTTGACGTCAATATTTTCTCTGATAAATGAGCGGCCAATTACGATGAAAAATCACCTCTCTTAGAAGCCACGTATAAGTGTGCCCTACAAAAACATCCCAAGAAGTTTTACACCACTGGAGACTCCTCCAGACGGAAAACTTCTTTCGCGAGAGATTACACTTACGTATCATCAGTTAGCTGGTGGTATGATTTTTTTCCAGATATTTTGGCTATGAAACCTGTGAGAGAATGGTAGCCTCTCAGGAGTAAAACTTCGCTCGCTCTCCGTACGACACACATATATACCTTCAGGAGGAAACAACGATGATGTCACTCCAGTCTCGCTCCAATATCGATACATTTCAAAGAATATTTTATCGGTGCACTATGGAGCTGAGACCTGATTTGCGTTAGAAATACTTGCAACTGTAGTCACTGTTCGTACCTACTTTTGGTGTAGTTTTCACGAGTTTTATTCTTGTTGTGAAACAAAAAAGTCTTGGGTGAATATTTGGAGCAGGTCGAGATTATGAGCCTTCACCATAATTCTTTTTGGATGAAACAATTTTTGTGAAAATTTGAAGATTCTTGAAATAATCAACGACGCAAGTGTTATGTAATTTTATAAATAAAAACATGTAATTCTTACGAAAGAAAATAAATCGCATATGTATTGCTAGTTACCTAATACCAATGTATCTATTGTAAACAAACTCTACCTCATTAGCTTAATTATGAAAACCAATTCAAATCTTCTGTCCATGCATGGGAAATCTAAGCTGCCTCAGTGCGAATTTGCATAGGAACGTCTGTACATGCATATCTCGTGTTATTCATCAAGACTAAATTATTTACGGCAATCTCCATGGCAAAGTAGTACCTATATACTTATCTTCGTCATTGCTCAGCTGCTATAGAACTAATTTCGCAAACCAATAGCGACATTCTGCATTTTAAGCGTTGCCAATAAAGTTTCGCCATAAATTAACTCCGCCCCAAGCTCTACAAGCCGAATGAATGAACATGTGTGAATAAAATATCTGTATCTATAAAAACCAATTCCCTGACTCGGCCTTCTTCGGTTTCGAGTCACGCTAACTGCTATTGGCTGGAATAAAAATGGCAATAAACGTTGCAAAAACCACTCTCGCTAAGTTCCCTTGCTTGCTTTGAAGTAAACTCAGTTACAAACTTGAGTCCGGTTTGCCTACGCGCATGCATCTTATCTGGCCTTGCAATATCTTCGCTTGCGAACTTGGAGCTTGGTCGGTTGGCTCCCTTTTTTCATTTCAAAGTGGCTCGCCGGCTTTAGCTCGTTTATCTTACCGACGATCACGCTGCGATCGCTTTGGCTTTTATTTTTAATGTGCTGCAAACGAACGTAAAAACGAGAGCTCGGGTTGCTCTGTCGTTTTTAATTTCATGCCTGCCGCACACACACCACTCCGTACTAGTATCTTTCTTAGCCTGGTTAACTGGGAAATAACTTGGCTTCGAAGCGATCACGAGATCCAGCTGATCAACAAGCGATTTTCTTTCGGCCGCAACTCTACTCTGGAACAGTGCCCCATTGATTCTTGCGTTGCTGCTACAGCGATGTTTGCTCGAAATGCGTGCATGATGCTGTCAGAATATTCTAACCCTTCCGAGCATCTCAAGGCAACTAAGGCCACTTTTTATCGCACTCTGACTTGACTTAGCTTGGCCTGGTCTGGTATGTCTTATGTACGAGTAATAGCAGCGTTGGAGCTACAGAGAAAATCGACACGATCACTTTTAAGATCGTTTTTTTTTTGTTTTTCTTTTATTTGGGGCGTCAGTTTAATCGCATCTTTTTGTAAATGTTTCGTGAGACCGGTTACGGCTTCTATCAAGTTTTTTAGGTTAATAAAGCAAAACCGGCTGGAGGTATGCCGGTTTCAGTAAGTATTGCCGATCAGGACTATTGAATTGGGGAAATTTTGTATTGAAAGGGAAAACAAATCAATAATGATGATTTTTTTTTGCTTTCTAATCAATAAATATAATATTTGCTCTTTAAGATAAGAAAAAAAAATGAAAAATTTGAACTAGATCTCAAGAACTGCATCATTAATTGCTTAAAAACTTTGAAACAGCATAAAATTATAGAGTATTTTGAAAGTATCTCACTAAAAAACAATTTATAACAAATATCTTAAACGCCTCTAGAAGATTTTACCAACAAAAAAATGTTTTACATTGCGCCAAGTCGTTGAATATCGATTTACATATTAGTAGTATTTCCAAGAGACTGCAACACTGAAACAAGCTGTAAAATTCAAAAAGACCTTGGAGAATAGAATTCCTCAAATACATTAAGAATTTCGAATGGAAGCTACAAGAACGATTCTTTCGTTATTTACGGTGGTATGTTTACTAGGAATGATGTAACACGACAAGACCTTGCAACCTGGGAATGTCATTAAATATTTCACATCTTGAATTTGATTGCGTGTGATGTGAATTTTATGAGCTTTTGACAGATCACTCGTATTCAACTAGTGACTAGTCAACCGTCAAGATTTCAATATTTGAAGTAAATTTTCTACAATTGGTACAATACTACAATAGGTACAACACCCAAAAAAAAAATGTTGTTAAATCAGCAAAAACCATGTATTATCAACGATATTTTCCTAATGTTTTTCAGCTAATTAAAAGTTTCGTTGCCAGAACATATTTTTTTTTGTTAAATTGACACCGGCAAAATACACTTGAATTGACAAGATTTCCCATTGAAATCGCAGGACAAAATAAGTCTGCACTTTCAAAATGAACAGAATGAATTGTCAATTCTACCACCTTTTGATTTAATTTGAATAATTTTAATAATTAAATTGACAATAAATTAATCAGTTCAAACTATTCAAATTGTTGTTTTGTAAATAAATAAGGTCATTCCAACAAAGTCTATGATTCAATTAACCAGTTTGAAAGCCTGTCAAATTGACCAGCAGATAATGTTACTCAGACACGAGTTCCTTTTGATTCACAAATATTGTTTAAATTTAAGATTTTTGTCTCAAACTGCATGATTTTCAAAAAAAGGACATAATTTTTGCTTCTTGATTCTCAACATTGCAGCATGACACATGCTCGAGCTAAAGCCGCATGGTTTTAGCATTGAGAATCAGAACCAAAATTAGTTCAATTTCTAAAATCATCAGTTAGAGACGAAGCACTTCAATTACATGACCCTAAAACAACTGCAATAAAACTTTTACGTGCATTTGTAGGTACATTGATTTTATTTTGAAACAAACATAAGTATACATTTTTATATGTTGGGTGAAATTTGTTATATATAATACTGAACATACATATATTATTTAAATGAAAAAATTAAAATTTCTTTACTCTTACTGCAGTTATACCTGAAGGTAACGTGTAAATATGAACCGGAGGACCTTCAATACGTGTTATGCTAATCAAATGATAAAAATTCAATGGATATCCAATTATAAGAGACCGTAAATGTTCTTTGAAATATTTTACTTCATACTCTCTTCCGACTATGTAATAGATATTGTTTATGCATACAAACTCAATAATTTCAAATAAAACCAAGTTAATTGTAATATAAAATCCTTTCTTGAATTTTTTGCCTTTAAATTCTAATTCATTGGAAAATAAAAAAAAATTGGATTCACTGTAGGCTAAACTTGTGCGTAAATATTTTGCATAATACTTTTTATTAAACATAGACTGAATTTCATTATTTGCTTGAACTTCAATTTCTACAAATTTCTGAGTTAATAAATAATTTGAAAACTTCAATTGCGCTTTCATTGCAATTGAAAACAGTATATTTTTCCTTGATGAAATACTGCGGGCATAGATTTTTGTCTCTTTATGCTTAGCCTCAAATCTCAAACTCCATAAATGCTTCAGAGGGCCTGATTTTTGAATGATTGATGGATAATGGACTAAGAAGTGATGTTTAGGTTTAAGGTTCTGTTTAAATAGTGACACAAACAGAGAGTTGTGTGTTTCAATTAAATTTCTTAAAATTTCAATATCATTCTGGCTGATTTTGGAAGACATAATGATGTCAACTACTTGTAATAAAATCAGAAAGTATCTCCATACTTCGTTGTTGACAGCGACAAGATCACCGATTATAAGAGGAAAAAAATGAACTAATGTCATAATTTCTCTTGCACTCATCTTTAAGCTGAAGCATTGGACGTGCCGCATTTCAATTGGAGGAGACTTATTCCCTAGTTCCGTTTCTCCGTATGGAAATAATTGTTTCCGGTTGTTAAAAACGTCTATGGAAAATAGTTTTTCTTTTTCAATAAAGTGTATGAGTATATTGCAAATGCCATATATGCAGACGCCTTCAAATACATCGTGCATAATGTCGCAAACAAAGTTATCTACCACATGAAAAGATGATAGTGAATTAAAAATTGAATTTTCGCGTATTCCAGTGAGTTTTACATTATTTACTTGCACATCTTCTGCATAGTTAGCTTTATTGCGTAATGAATATAAATACTCAATTTTATCTGTCTGCATTTCAGCTTTACTTCTTTTGCATAATCTACAATAATATACTGAATTGAATGATTTTGTGAATCCTAATATTCCGTTCAGGCCAAGGTTATCACCAAGAATTAGTGCAACAGAAAAAAATATTCTCACTTCACAGTCTTCACAATTTAAAGAAATGCCTTCGGATTCTAAAAGTTTAAATTCTTTTACAAGTCGATATAGCGTTTTCTCATTTCCAAAGTTTTTTAAATCATTCGACTTAAAAAAGCCAGCAATAAAAATATGTTCTAATTTAGATAAAAAATATGGTGGAACAGCAGGACAAACATAATAAGCTTCACAAATACAATCTTCTTGAGCATATCCTCCCAATGGGTTGTTGACAGTAAAATCGTCGAAGTATAAAAATATTGGAAGAACGATTTTATCACCAAACTTTTGAGCCTTTTGTTTCCACGTATCTGAGTTTATGAAATGCTCTACATATTCTGGATTAGAGTCAAATATTGTTTTTTGATAATTTAAAGCGGTATTTAAGACATTGGCCGATTCAAAATATTTTTTTAATTGGAAGGAAATAGGCATTATCACTCCCCGAATATTTTCTTCGTCTAACGTAGGAGCTCCGTTTTAAATACGTCTGTTATTTCATTATTTATACTAAACATAGTAGGCAATTGCATCAAATCAACTTCAGCAAGATATTTAAATAATTTATATTCTGTATTCAAGCCACAAAAAGGGGTTTTCAGAAGATTGCACATAGATGAAATTGATGATTTTATACATTCATCATCAATATTATTGAGTAAAGTCTTTAAGTACTCCGCGCAATTCTCAAGTATTGTTACACTTATGTCATTCTGAATACTGACTACATCTTTCCTTGTGATATTGCTCTTACTGTGCAAATTCAAACTAAATTTCGCAGCGGATTTCCGGAAAGACTGTGTGAAGTGATTAGAACAAGTTGTTTCGAGCAAAGCCCCTTGATCATTGTTACAAAAAATTTTATTTGCGGAACATTGAGGGATACGACTAACAATCTCAAGAGCTTGCATATTTGGCTCTTTTCTTGTTCGTATACTAATACCATTTTCTAAATGTACATGCTTTTGTAATAGATGTCGTTTGAAAGATGATATATTGAGAAATGTAGTTAAGCACATGTCTTGCTTGCAAATGAATTCATCAGAAGTCTTTTTAAAATGAATATACTTTAAATGATTTATCAAACTCCTAACATCGTTCAGAAGATCCGAGCACATGTGGCATTTATACATTTTGAGTAACTAAGTACATTAATATAAACATTGCGATAAAAATAAGATTGAGAAAAAAATATTCCACAACCGCAAAAACTATGAAGCGTTTAAAGTTATGTCTAATTGAATTACGTTTAAAGGTTCTTATTTTAATAATATACATTAAAATTAATTTTAACGTAAGTTCTTATGCTCACCTAAAAAGTTATATAATATTTCTATAAGATAATTTTTACAGGTCATATCATTACAGTAGATTGAAATGGCTTCAAACACATTTGCCCAAAGAATTAATACACGAAAGCATTTTAGCAACAATAGAGATTTTATAAAAAATGAATAACGTGTTCTATAATACGAACTTTGACTTAATGCAATATATAAAACTTATTATTCGGTTATTACTTCTTGTGGTTATTACTTCTTGAAAGCTTCGAAAATTAAATAAAATTCTTGTAGTAGAAAACAATCAAATACAATCATATTTTTTAAACTTTAAAATGCGAATAATTATAAAATGTACTCGACTGGAGAATGAATCTTAGTAAATTATCAAACCGAGTCTTCAGCCTTTTTTATATATTTGACTAAATTGTCAATAGCCGTCTTTGTTGCGCCCATACATTTTGCATCAATGCCAAAAAAGACGCGCGAAACAAATACCCAGACACCTTGGCTTATAACTGGATACTCTAGGTTGAAAATATGATAAAACTTAAAAAGAGATTCTAAAGCCAATGCAAATATGTTAAATTTAAATTTGTGCCGGTCAACATCAACATAAATGTCTTGAATATTGAGGAGATCAGGCCCTACTATAATTATGAATGGCTGTAATTTTATGTTGGCTTGCAGATAGCTGTTGCGTTGCTGATCAATCACCCTCTCTATGTCATTTGTGGTTATGACGTGAAGCAAACAGCTTTTCTGCGAGTCAGCAATCGTGGGTTTCCACTGTATTCGCTTTTTTGATTTATCGGCATACTTGTACAAGCGTATGTTGGGTTTTATTACGCCATGTAGAAGTAAAAACAATAAACAATCACGGCTATCTGAAATTTTAAGAAATTTAAAGTTATAAGTTCACATGATACTTGTTCGAAATTGTAGCTCTTACTTATATCGTCTTGATCTTCTGCTCTGTCAAGCAAATGCATTAATGAAGAGCAACAACTGTCTTTAATATTTGCCTTAAGTGCTTTTTTTAAAACAGACAAATTAGCCTCCCATTCAGATAAAAAACAAAATTGCTTTCCAGGCCGTATTTGATTGAAATCAATTTCAAGCTGAAAAAAATGTTAAGCATGGAATAACTACAATCAGTTAGCTAACAGCACTTACGAGATCTGAAGCAAATTGCTTGTTTTTATAGAGTGGCCACTGATTAAGTATTTCATCGATCGATGTCTTCGACTGTATATCTTGATGCCTCAGTTGCCACGTTTCTTTCCATAATAGTTTAACACTGTCTACAGACATGTCTTTGTCTACGTATTTTAGTGTGATTTTCTTTCTTCCTTGCTCTTCCAAATCATCTGTATATAAATAGAGGAAGAGAGATCGTTAAAATTAATCATTAAATTATATTAAAAAATTGTTGACATGCAACTATATTGTGGGTCGTTTTTTGTTACCTTGGTCTTCGGCGAAAGTTTCGGAGCAGAATGTTGAGTTGGAAGTAGATGCTACTATGGTAGATAAACTAGATTCTCTAGAGGCAACCAAACCGAATTTGTTCAACTTTCTTCGTACATTGTTGTACCTATGATAAAGCTTTCCGGATGGATTCTTTCCATTTTTCCCACCTAAATCAAAATAAGTTTCCTGAAATATCAAATCATTAAACTCGACATAAATCATTTTATATTCAATCTTACCTTGGACTCCGTCGGAAACAATTCAACAATTTTTTCAGAAATGATTGAAAGATCTTTGGGCTTTAAGCTACCATTCGCTTGCAAAAAATATTCAATTACAGCATCAGTGATTAAATGCTGATGTTCACTAAATAATACGTGATCGTTTTCGTACTGTTTTACTACAATATTTCCCAAAGTGGATTGCTTGAGAATTTTCGCTAAATCAAAATCCTTCAATAAAGTTTTCATGAACGTCAAGGGCCGATACATTATTTTGTAGATATACGTACATGTGAAAAACAATTTTTGTTTAAATTAACAAGCTGTGATGAAGTACTCTTTTCATTCCATGGAGTGTCTGTGCAAAAATTTGATTTGTTTGCCTGTACAAATTACAAAAAACAATGGAAATATGAAAATAATTCTTTGCCGGTTTGAAAGCAACTCATGTATCTTGTTTGACATTGACTTTTGGAAATACATAGCTCACCAAGTCACCATCTCTCCACTTTTTCAACCGGTCTTTGAAAATTATCCTATCTCCAAGATATTCTGTTGGTATTAGGACGTTAATATCTTCATTTTCGATTATTTTCAAGTGACGAAGCGTTATTTTATGTTCTGAAAATGAAAATATTTTGCACGCAGTTGAGAATCATTCTGAGCAATATCAGCACTTACTGCGACACTGATCGTAAACGTAATCAAAATTATCAAAATTCCATTTCAATAATACATCTTTCAATTCATCGTGCTCAGTAAACTCTTCAGATTCTTCGATATAATCAAACGTATATTCCTCCTGCATTTCACTTAATTGTAAATTCAATTCAAAATCAGGAACTATCATATGACAGATTTAAATACTCAGACGGTGTCACAATTATTTGATCGCAGCTTTTCATACGTAAAACTAAAAACATAATACTGTTAATGCTAGAAGTAATATCGAACAACAATAACTTAAGAGAAAACTTTTGAATTAACCAAAAATAATGATCAAAGCTGTGCCAATTTTTTGTGCGCAGCATTCTCATACAGCAACTATTTTTCCACGTGCGAAATATTGTTCTACAAAAATAATGAATGATTATGTAAAGTATTTATTTCATCGTCTGTGCAAAGCAATGAGTTCCCTCCTTTCAATTATGTTTAAATCTTAAATCAGTAATCGTTTAAAAATGCCTGGAGAATGCAAAGTTACCATTAAAGAAATATCAGCTATTATTTCTGAATAAGAAAATGGTATCAACGGGTCATAACTTTTGAAAAACTATGAGTTTCCTAGGAATACCATGGCTGGTAAAAAATGCAAATAAACATCGAGTCGGAAAATGTTGCCGGGTAGAGGAAAAATTGTAAAAGCTATCCATTCCATTCCTCTGCCTGACAAATTGTTCACACTTTGATGTCTGTTTGCATTTTGTACCAAGCAATGGTAACAATTGCTAACAAACCAAACCTAGCCGACATTTTTGACTCCAAGATACCATTTTCTTACTCAGAAACAATAGATGATCTTTCGTCAATTCGAACTCTATATTTGCGAGGCACGTTTAAACGATTTCAGCATAATCTTACCTTGCAAAAACTTAACTGAAAGGAGCGAACCCATTGCTTTACACAGACGATACAACATAATTATCCATTATTCTACTACATGATTTGACCACGCCATAAACGACACGAGACAAAAAAGCAATAACTGTCAAATTGAACGCAACACGCCATTAAACTTTTTCAAACCTGAACATAATTATTAAATATATAAATCACACGTCTTGAAAGAAAACCACTCACGAAAAACACTAGTTTAATAAACTTGAGGCTAATCCGCACAATTGGTGACAATAATGCACGCACAAACTATGCTGTTCGAGAAATTCTTAGCTGTTGTTGACGGTCGACGATTCCCTGAAATCTAATTTCGATGCGCCGTTTCATATTGATTTCAGCTATTGGCTGAAAATCTTACAAACAGTGCAATTGATCATTAACTGCGTAAAACCCGAACACATATATACAATACAAAACATGTACTCACGTCTATCGTAAAACGTGAATCGCTGTTTGTTTATATTAACGTGGTGCCTGTTGTAGTTACATGGAGAAATCCCAAAAATCATGTTTATCTAACAACTGAGCACATTAACTTTACTAGGATATTTTTCTAGTATTCGACATGACTTTTTTTGTCAATTTGAAAAAGTGCTTTAGTTGATTCGAAATAAACTTTTTAATTGATCCTACCTGAAATATGTCCTATTAACTTTATTTAACGTTAGTCCAATAAATTTGTATTAAAATCAACATGAAATTTTTCAAAGGTTGATTTGAAAGTACGGCTTATTTGAAAATACATGCCAGATTTTTTTCAGTGAATGCATTGGTACAATAAGTCCCACATTTCAAAATTGTTTTGGAGTTTCTTTTCAAATTCGTGATGGTCATTTAATTTTATTCCGTTATCAATGGACATTTGTGGTTATTTTTTGACTTTTATTTTTTATTGGTTTGACCTTAATTTGGAGAGAGGTAGCTTCGATTTGAAAAAAAAGAAGCCTTTTGCACTCAAAGACTTGAGATGCAGGCAAATTTAACACTTGCGATGATATCAAAGATTTTCTCGTTGAAAATCTAAGTAATCTAGGACTGTATTTTTTTTCCAATATAGATATTTTGATTTCGTCGAACAATTCTATTGCATTTGCAGTGAAACAGATTTTAAATTTTTGTGTCTAAAGAACAAAATCTTCAAAAACAAAAAAAAACGTGATTGCGTTTTTAGCGAGTGCTAATTGTAACAATCGAATCCAAATTGGGCATTAATCCCGCGCAGGCCGGCACTGCAAGTAGTAGTGTCAATACGACATCGAGTTATTGCGCGACGCGGAGAAAAATAAGTTTGTGCTATGACATTTGCGGAGAGAGGGACTCTCTTGACGCTGACCTTAGCTGGAAACGCCATACGAAACTACATACCACCTATGCTTATCTTCCCTCGCAAAAGATATCAAGATCTTTTTGCTCAAGATGGCCCAACTGGATCCATAGGAACAGCTAACGGCTCAAGAGAATGATTTTCATACGTTTCTGGAAAACTTCAAGAACCATGTCAGACCGTCAAAAGAATAAAAAGCTTTGTTATTACTAGAAAACCATTCGTCACACATGGCTTTAAAAAATATCGAGTTTTGCAAAGAAAATGGCATAAAACTACAGCCAATGGATCGTGCTATTTAAGGTCCTCTGAAAAAGGCTAAATGCAAGTGACAATTGGATGCGCTCAAATGCTGGAAAAGTTATGTCCATGCATGATATTCACAGAGTCGATCATCAAATTTTGTCGATCAACTGGCTTAAATTTTATCTTTGTGACACAGCTCAGGTTGTCAAATTCCAAGGACAATTTTCAAAAACAATTTTTGCTCTGTCTGGCGTGCCGCAAGGCGGTCATTTGGGCCCTGTTCTCATTAATATTTTCTATGATTTTATTTGATACCACAAACCTATTCTACGCCGATGACTTGACATTGTACCACACCATGAATCAAGGAAATAAGATTACGACAATAGGTTTTCGCTGTTCGGCGCTGCATCTTATTTCGTCACGTAGCGGAGACCGGCGAATCAGGGAAAAATAGTCGAGTGTCTGAATTTTATTGAATTTTTCTTTTCATTGTATAAGATATGTAAAAGACAAAGTTAGAGAATATTTTTTTATTGGTTTACTTTAAATTCTTGACAAAATGAATAGTTACGGTATAATTTAGATGTAAGACAAACTTAATCACAGATAGGAACTTAAGTATTAATTTATAATTACAGGTGCATATTAATATAATCCGCAGAAGTATTGTCAAGAAATATTTATTAAAATTTTGTTTATATTACAATTAAAAAAGTCATAACTGATTAATAATATATAAAAAATGTTTCAGTTTAAAATTTTTTTTTAATTTTCGTTTTTTGGACTTATCATATTCCTGTGTTTCGTTGTTTAATTTACGAATTCTGAAACACATTCGACTCCTAAAAAATTTTTTTTTGCTGCAACATCGCAATATAATTTAATGCTCTAATATATTTAATGCTCTAATTTAATGAATTACAGCATGAAAGAGGCAACATACACTTCAAGCAGTTTCAATTGCTCCATTTTAAATCAGCAATTTAAGTGCCCGTCTGCCTAGATTTGCAACATCCAATAAACTCATTAACAGAAACATTTGGACACAACCGAAAACAGTACTCTTCATTCACCTAAAAACCAGTTAATTCCGGATGATTTCTAGGCGTGTTTGCATCTTATTTCGTCATAAGTAGGTGTGGCCACGCTAATGTCGCAACCTTTAGTACTTGATCCATGGTACCACACTATCAAAACGCAGTCCGACATTGTTTTTCTCCAATCAAAACTTGTATCTCTCGAACAGTGGTGCCACCTGAATAAACTAAATCTCAACGTCGACAAGTGTCGAGTGATAAGTTTCTCCCGGAAAAATATAGTCATACTATCTCAATAGCATTGGCATACTATCGCAATAACATTGTACTTACTAGGGTAGAACATATCATAGTCTTAGATGTAACCCTAGATACCAAAACGTGCTTTAAATTCCAGTACGACAAAGTGAGGAAACAATTAGGTTTCATTCAAAAACATTTGGGTTACTAAGTCTCTATATACATCACTAGATCACAAAATCAAAAATTTTCAAATATGATTTTTAATTCAAATAATCTGACCTCATTTCAATAACGCTGTATCTAAGTGTGTCTTGTTTGTTTTAATGTTTTATTTTTCATTTAATGATGAAAAATTTTGATATGAAAATAAAATTTTTATAATAAAGTGGAATTCAAATAAGATTCGTTTTTTATTTAAAAGTGTTTCAACTTTTGATTTAAATTTGATTCTATTAAATGACATTTTTCTGAGTGTAGGAACGCAACGAAGAGAGTGACGCGACTCTGCTTTTCGTTTCATCTGAGACGAAACAAATGTCACATAATATGCGTGTTTTTTGCTTCTCTATCCAGAACAGAACAGAAGAACTGGAAATATCAACATCTCCTGTCCCAGTGAAACACTGGGACAGAATTCTGTTCTACATAAGTAGTTCATGGGCTTATGCATAGATTATGCTGTTCGTTCATGAGTAGTTACGTCTTTTTTTGCCGTAAGGTGGCTTTGGATTTTTCAAGGTTATGTTTAATGTTTTGGTAGTTAGGAAACTAGAAAAACCCCTCATAATGTGTACAAAGTTAAAAAAAGGTAATTTTCTGTTAGTTTCTTTTATATTTTCTATCGATTGTGGTGGTTTATACTCGTTATTTTCAACTGCTTTACTCCAACTACAGCGAATACAGCAACCTTAGATCACGCACCAGCTATTCTGTTCTGGATAGCGAATGCATCAGCTGTTCTGTTCTGGATCGTTTTTTTTCTCGCGCCATTGTTCTATTCTATTCTGCACCGGAGCAAAAAAAAAAAACTTGCTTAATAGTTCACAAGAGACCTAGATATCCTATAGGACATAATGAAGAGGACGAACAGTAGAAATCCCAGTGCCAAGTTTTACCTGGACCCACTCCATGCAAAAAAATTCATCCTCATTGGTTTGATCTTTGAGAATATCTTTGACCAGAGAAGATACGCAAGTACAGCAAAAAACGTCAGACAAAGAAGAGTAAGAAAGAAGCAAAGAAACACAATTTTTAGACAAGAACCAAGATGGCCCTCCTTATGCGACAGGGAAATTTGAATGATGGTTAATCATATAATTTTAAAAAAAACTCTAATCTAGGGTTAAGCATATCCCGTAATTAGAAGGCACTTATAGTATATACTTTTTTATAGGACTTAACTTAGGACAACCAATACGCTTTATTCATTCATTTGAACTTTATATGCCAAAAAATCGACATAACTCAACTGAAAACCAGAGTCCGCTGAAGCCAAACATTAATTTTTTAGTATTCATGTACAGAATAAACATATTTGTCGATTCGAATTTCTGTTTTCTGGACATACTTTTCCCTTTCCGTTACACATTAGGTGCGTTTTTTTGCACTCCCGAGCAGATCAAATTTTGTTAAGTATATTGAATACAACAACAAAATCCTGCACATGTCACGTCACTGAGGCTGAAATTTGCTCAGAAGCGGTTGCTTATGGGCTTACATGTAGAATGTGCTGATAACAGTAAGAGTGTTCTAACCGGTTCGAACCACAGCTGTTGACTATTGTGAAACTGGCAGTTTGAATTGAATGAACTTGCATATCTTTCTGTAATTGTCAATTATTTTACATTAAATCTTGTAGTATGCAGGCTGTTTTTGAGTGTTTCAATGCACATTACATTGTAGGTTATTTCATATGCAAGTTTTTATGTCTGATTTCGATTAAAATTTAGATAAGATTTCATTCAGGTTTTTTTCTATGTGTCATTCTAATTTAACAACTAATTTAAGCGAAAGCTCAGTAAATGCAGCACCATTATCGAATATAGCAGGGTTCTGCTCGGGTTCGTTTTTTTACAACCCTACGTTAATCTGCTCTGCTACGTTGCAAGAAAACACGGCCATTAATACAAATAAACTATGTTTATGAATTTTAAATTATATTTAACTTGCGTCGAAGAGAATTCGTCCCTAATTTACGCCATTCAGAGAGAAAATATCGATTTATCGTCAGAAACATGCCGGTTTCCAATTCGAATCCAGACACAGACGTTGGAACATATAAATGATAAGTAAACTATATATCCATACTGTTTCAGATCTTGTTCTCCTGATTAGAATGATTCTCGATGCGGAGTTAAATTTAAGTTAGATAAACTTAAGGATATCTTAAAACTGGTCTGACAAATCTGTACAAATTAAAATCGAAACATCTTTATTTACAGGAAAAACTAAATAGATTCGAGTTTCGCTCCTTCTATTGAAACAGTTCCGAAATAACTATTTCAGGTATCGAGTCAAAGCGTCTAACTGATAAATTTCCAACTCGAACTATACCTAACTACCAACACCATTTCAATATTAGTTCAAGACTACACCGAGCTCTAAGATTAGCATCTTTCCATGCATGAACTTGAACTGGATGGAAATGGGTACTTGCAGCATTCACAAATATACGCCCAAGTACATATCTATGCAGTCAAACTCGTTTCGTAGCTTCAGGGCGAAAATTTATCAGGTGCTTAAGTTCAGAGTTTCCTGGGCTTCGTTTCCAGCGTCGAACCCCTCGATTCAACTTTCACAGAATATCTTATCGCTCGACCGATGCAAATTTCTTGGACAGGAAACTTTAACTTTGAGAGATTTCTTCCGGTCGAAAAGCCAAATGCGATTCCGAAGCCAAAAAGAATGAAACGGAAAGGATATAGGACGCGCAGAATAGAATGAGATAGCGAGAGAGTTGCAAAACAAAGTTTGCAATTTTGACTAAATGGAAGACGAGAAGCAAACACATCTTCTCGAACGAAAATATATACTTTACTGATTAAAATAAGTTTAAGAGTCGATTCTTATGCTTATAAAGTTGGTATAGACGCAACAGCAGCAGATACAGATACAGCTGCCGAAGAGATACAAACTGGCGAATCAGCCAGCCAGCGACCAATGGAATACATTTGAAAGGCAAATCTGACGATTCTACGGGAATCTACAATAAATTGTTAATTAACCTTGATGTAAGTCGAGCAAATTGCTTTCGTATTTTCAAAGAATTCAGCACAATAGAAATGAATTGTGGAGATGAAGTGCATTGCTAAGTCGATTAACTGCAAGTTGTTGTGCAGTGAGAAAGTTTCGATTGAAGCGTTTGTTAAGTTCGGGAAGCAGATCGAATTTGTTAAGAAACGAAGCAACAGAGCAGTTTGCTGGCAAAAATGCAGTTTTGAAGGTAGACGGGGTATGAAAATAAGGAGAAACAATTTTGAGTACAAAAGTTCAAATCAATTTGACAAATACAACTTGTCTTGCAGTTTACGAATGGCAGTTACTGCATAATAAAGTTTGCTAACATTTTAGTATTTATGAGCTAACCGATAACTATTTAAAGTGTAGGCGTAGTTTAGTAGAAAACACCATAAAGATTCAAGCTTGAAATATTACAACAGATTAGTTGGGTTGACTATATTTGTCAGCTACTCATGCAAATTTCCAAATGGATGCTCGAAAAGCAAAATATCTATGAGCCATCTATGCAGGAAAGTGTACATAATTAAATTTTCAGCCAGCATGAAATCGCAGCTAGTCGCATAAAGGCAATAAAATATTGCGGAATCTTTTAATTTGCATATAAAGTATGTAATCTGACAGTTATCTTTATTTAGTGCGAAACTTAAGCAGCATACAAATTATATGCTGCCAATCTCAATTAAAGTCTTATGAGGATAAGAAATCCTTACGATGGCAAGAGTAGTTGCAATAAATTCAAACTAGTCTAATAAACAAATTCAACTTTGATTAGGTAATTCGAGGTTATTTTTATTTTTTTGTTTGATTTGTATCGAGAACCAAAGTGATCATATTTCTGGATTTAAAAATTTAAGCGCGAAAGTGTATGGTTATGGCATTAAATGGCATTGTATGCAGTTGTCTGTTTGTGTCATATTGTTAATTTTAAGCTTTAAATTTGAATATTACAGGAGCAATTTTGGATAGATTAGACTTTTTATGTTTTTCTCACGATAATACAAGGTTTTCGGCAAAACTTGATGTAGTAAAATTAAAGTTTATTTCATAGAAAAATCAATCAGTTCTATTAAAAATTTTCGCAATTTATTTCTTCTCAACTATCATCTTTCTTATTATTAGGTTGCTGCAGATGAAATGGCCGATTTAGTAATAAATTTTTTATGTAACTTTTTATAAAGATAATTTATTTAATCAAACTAGGTACCAATAGATGCAACACACTTTTCCCAACGAGACACAAGTACATTTATTCCAGTTTTGTAGAAGTCCGAGTTTCTGGTTCGAAGAAACTCCTCGAAGGTATTTTTGACAGCAGCTTCATTCTTAAATCTTTTTCCTGTCAAAAAGTGATACAAATGTTTAAAGAAATGGTAATCTGTTGGTGAAAGGTCTGGTGAATATGAAGGGTGAGGAAGAGTCTCATAGCACAACTCGTTTACTTTTTGAACCGTTGTTCTCGATACATGAGGTCGTGCGTTATCATGAAGCAGTATCACTCCATCCCTGTTGACAAGCCTAGGTCGTTGGAATATCAATTTCTGATGCATTTTATACAGTTGAGCACAGTATTTCTCAGCATTGATGGTTTCGCCAGGTTGCAGGAACGAATAGAGGATAACTCCAGCTACAGACCACCAAACAGTTATCATTATTTTCTTTGGATGAAGGATTGGTTTCGCCATGTGTCTTGGCGCTTCATTGGCATCTAGCCATTGGGCCAATCGGCGATGATTATCGTATAAAATCAACTTTTCATCGCAGGTCACAATTCGGTACCATAACGATTCCTTTTTGTTGCGAGAGAGAAGAGAACTTGAAATCTCCATTCGACACGTCATGTTTTGCTCGGTAACACCATGCGGAACCCATTTGTCAAGCTTTTTCACTTTCCCAAGTTGTTGCAAGTTACGGCAAATGTCGAATTGTGAACGCCTAATTTCTCAGCAAGATCCCTTATGATTTGGCGGGCGTCAGGCTCCACTAATGCACGCAGCTCGTCGTTATCGATCGATGGTCCTGGGTGTCTACGTGGCTCACTTCCAAGGTCCATATCTCCGGATCGAAATTTTTCGAACCACCGCCGAATGGTTCGTTCGCTAACTGTATGCGCTGCTCATATTCCTCGTTGCTTCCGTTGCGTTGTGCTCTAATTTAAATTCGTATAATAAAAGTAGCCGTTTTTGATTGACTTCCATGTTTTTTTTTATATATAGTGCTTCCCAGACAACTGGTTTGTTGGTATAAGGGATAGCACAAAGTTTTCCGCCCCAACGACACGCGGTGTTCGCAAGTGGTCACCCATCTAAGTACTAACCGGCCCAACACTGCTCAACTTCGGTGATCGGACGAGAACCGGTTATTCACTTTCTCTTTTTGTTTTTACGATCACTATGAAGTGCAAAACAGTAATGACTCCATAAACCAAGGTAGAGGTATTTATACTTCAATATGTCATATCATTTGCGTCGCCTTGTGCCAACAAAATACACTAAAATTGCAGCCAACTTTATGTCATTGCTAAATCGGCCATTTCATCTGCAGCAACCTAATACAATTGCTGAAGCTGATTCAGTAATTTCCCATTCATTTTAATTTAAGGGAGATAGCCACTGTGACGGGTCAAAACAAAATTTTTTTTCTGTTTATCAAAGTTTATACATTCAAACATATGTGTACTAAATTCTAGTTCGAAATTCCGAAAACTTTTGGAGCTATAATCACTTTAGTGAGAGCAAGTATTTCATGAGATATATGATTTTACAATAACGAAAATAGATTAAAAGCTTTAAACGCGTTTTTCTCAAAATGATTTGAAACATCAATAATTCAAACAAATATCAGTCGATTTTGAAAATTTTTTTTAGTTTTATTCGACTTTATAGTGGCTAAATTTTAATTTTTAAGATTTTTTAAGGCTGTTTGAATAAAAAAAAAAAAGGCAAAAAATTAGAAAAAAAATCAACCAGTCGCCATTTTATTTCAAATTAAAATGAAAAATATCGGCTACGTGCAAATTACCTGTTTATAAGAAATCGATGCGACCATGGAGGGGGATTTTTTTGGGGCTCGACAAGAAAGCTAATAGCTTTGTAACGATTTTATATTTTTGATTTAAAATTTAGGATAGTAATTTTCAATGTACACCTAGTAAAATAAAAAAAATTGATCCCCAAATTTCTTTATTTTCTCGGTCAAAAAAATTCCCGAATATCACATATTTTTTCGGAAATCACAGTGGCTATCCCCCTTAACATAAAATTTTGTGTCAATTGCTGTAACAAATTATTGCTTTGATGTTAGAAAAGTAGAGATTTCCAACTAGAGAATGTAACTTTATCGAAATGACATTGAGAATAGTACCCTATAGTACTTTATTGAAAAGATGAAAGTATTAGCTATCAATTGTATGCACTAGGTAGTGTTTAATATAAATAAAATAAATAAAACAAATTAATAAATATAATGAGCAGCGATAAAGTAGATGTTTTCGTCTTAAGAGGATAGACGGGCTTAAAATGAAAAATAGAATGTGCATTGGTAGAACTTTTCTATTTACCTGGTTGACGGCTCGTTATCTCAATTTATCTATGCTAAAGTATCACTTGAAAGTAATATAATTTTCAGATTTTGTTATAATGCTATCAAAAATGGTACTACGCCTATACTCCTGAGAAATTCTAATTTCTTGGAAAAATGTTGCTACTGATAAACTTTGAAATTTTACGTACATATATGTTCGTTATCAAAATCACATATAATATATCAAATAAAAAAAATAAATAGAAAAGTAAAGTAAAGTAAAAACAAACAAGTTAAATAAGTGACAAACAAATTAAAAAAGTAACAAATAAATTAATAAATAACAATCAATATGGGAAATGATCGAAAACTTGTAAGGCCTATAAAAGACTCCTGCTTTTGTTTGTCTAACACTGGTTATATGTTGTAAGCAATATTAGAATATGTAATCGCTGCCATCTTCATTGATTTCGCATGTTGAGCTGCACTGTATAATTTCTACTGAAGGAGCAACCCACAACAGATTCTCATGTTGCCAGTCGATTCACTCACTAACAGACACTTTCTATTCATTCTATTTTTATATATCCTTAAGAGGCAAAAGAGAATCTCTTGAAATGAAATCGTATAGGTCATAGGGCAGTTATGGGATCATAGGAAAGTTCAAGATGTTTTCTTAAATAAAAGACAAATTTCGACCAATAATTGAAAAACGTGGGAAAAATGTTGTGAAACTTTTTGCTCCGTCAAAATTTAGCTTATGTACAAGAATGAAATTCGTCAGAAAAACGTACTAGATTTTTGCATAGGAAAATCGGATAATTTTTGCACAAGCAATTTATTTACTTCGTTTATTTATTTTATGTATTCATTGAAATTTATTCTCTTAATATTTATTTAATACAGACTACTTAGAATCACTTTTTCCCTTGAGGAGCTAATTAGCTTCAAGTGTGTTTATGGACAGTAGTTTAGGGCGTTAATCGTAAGCAGGGAATTAAATGAGGTAGAAACTAAATAGTCTATTCAACTAGAATCATAAAAATTGCCGATCACAATCAATATTTAAGCACAAATCATTTGAAAACCTATGAAAGTTGATGGGCAAGCTAGCTTCATATAAGAGTAAGTTAATTTCAAGCTTTTGCATTAACTTTGGTTGCAAGAGAATAGAAATTCAAAATCTAGTCATTGAATATCTTTTTCGGTTTCTTCTTACGCATAGTACTAAGTTTAGCGTGAAGATAAATTTTGATAAGACTTCATTATCTGGTCATTCTTTAGAGTGAATATTTTGAAAAGTGTGCACTGATTATTGACAGATAAAATGTCAAATATTTCAATTTTCGATTAGTATTGTTATTATCTGCAATGTTGAAGACATTTTCACAATTCAATTTTCAAATTCAAATGCATATTGACATCAAATGTGATTTCTTTGCTCGAAAGAATGGTCTGCACATTCTTAATTTGGCGTGAACAATTTTCACGTAAATCCACCTTATTACTTTCTACGTGAATCCACCTTCCAAACTGTCTACTTTCTAGATTTAAAACATATTCCTTCTGGTGGACGCCGTCAAGAGTGGTCGTGTTTGAAATGAATTGCCTACATAAATTGAATCAATCAATTGTTGATCAGCTTGTCTGTGGTTATTCATTTTAGCGCCGTTAGATGAGATTTAACGAAACTGACTTTGACATCGAATTCAATAGAGACAACGCGTGCATACTGACACCATTTGTAATTTTATTTGACGCGCGATAAATTTAAATGCGCTAAGTTTTAAGAGAATTCAATTCAAGATGTCCAATTCAGACCACGCATTGCCTATGCAGGCCTGAAGGTGCAGGGATTGAACCTCTCTCGTACCTCCCACAGCACCTCCCACAGCGAATAGTTTCTTCAGCAGGTCTCAACGATTGCAGCTAACTTGAAGTACAAAAATATTCTACGAATGCTTGTGGACGAAACTGATCATAACAGTCGAATAAAACGCTAGATTTGCGCAAACTTCGAATTGATGACAACGAATCTACTATTTTCTCTGACGTCTCGGCAAGACATATTCGACCTTAAGTTTGAAGAACTATAAGGAAAAGGATTTTTGATTTGAGCCATGGCCTATTTCACCCTCACTAGTAGTCGGGCTACGAAAAAATTAATCCAATAAAAATTTATCTGACCAAGCTTATCTAAAGATGTCATAGGATGAGCAAGTACGTGTCTCACCTGCTAACTCACCAAAATAGGCAGGTACGTCAAACTTCCTCCTGAGCTTCAAGATACCGAATATATTCCCCTGCCAGACAACAGATTCAATACGTGAACATTAAGAAATCTTAAAAGCTGTATGCTGTCAAACTCAAGTTGTCATACAAAAAACAAACCACCACACGCAAAAGTAGAAGGCAGCGTATCAAGCACGAAAAGTTACATCCGAGTCTACCACAAGCCCACAAACGAGCCAATAGCCCAAAACGTAATACAGGGGTAACTTAATGAGGAGTATTTTGCCAAACTTTACGGTAATTATTGATAATTATTCGTCAATTGAAAACTTCACACACATTTATTACTTTCACCTCTGGATTCTTGTGCCGACAAGGATGGAGAATAATCGCTCAATAAAGAAAAAAACGGCGCCAGTAAAGCCAAATTCGATATTGACTATACCATTATATTTATTCAAATACAGTCTAAACTATGTAATATTCACATAAAAACATGGTCGAATTTGTCAACTCCGTTGCTGGTTCGTTGGATGCCGACGTTATCAAGTTGACGTTATCTACACGGATTTTGTTAAAGCATTTGAAAAAGTAGACTATACTATGTTGTTGGATAAGTTGCACGATTTTAGCATGTCCGGAATCCTTCATTTCTGGTTCTCCTCCTATATTGTCAACCGTACTTGTCGTGTTGCGTTCAATGGTTGCGTTTCTTCCCTTTTTATCCTGCATCTGGTGTTCCCCGGGGCCCGATCCTCGGGTCGCTCCTATTCGTATTGTTCATCAATGATCTTCCCAATTGTTTCAATTTCGTTTCCCTCCTTAAGCTTCCTTAAGCTGACCTTAAGCTTCTACATAATATTCATCCTTATGAAGACTTGCTTCTTCAATCAAACCTTACTGCTTTGAGTGATTGGTGTGCTGCTAACTCCCTTTCCCTAAATATTCCTAAATTTGTAGTTATGTCCTTTACTAACAAACCAATTCCATGCACTTTGATTATACCCTCTCCAGTATTAGGTTGCTGCATGTAGACCAACATAAGGCGTTATCTTTGATCCTCGTCTGAAATTTGATCTGCATGTTCAATTCATTCGTTCTTCGTTGTTCTCGTTGCTTCCTTAATATCTCAACTTGTGTCCGTCTATTAACGTCGTTAGTACGTAGCATACTAGAATACTGCTCGCAAGTGTGGTTTTCATTTCATTTTTTCATTCCCCAATACTGAGAATGCTAAGGAATCATAACGAGCATAAGCTTGGTTCTTTTTTCGTACCTTTCCTTAGTTTTACGAGGCATATTCTTCATTCATTGTCAGAGCCTGTTCGCTTATAATTTTGCTTATATTTCAATTTTCTTTTCTTATTTGTTATTATTATTTTTCATCTTCAATATTTTAGGGTTACATACTGTTTATTCATTTCCATTTTTATTATTCTATTATTAACAATGTTTTTCTGTTTCTATTTCTTAATCTACTTTGTTGTATTATTTTCGTTCTTTATCATGTTTGGATTATTGAATTTTCATGCATATGTCTTTAAATTTTTTATTTTTGTTTTTATGTATACATATACACTGGCTCAATTAAGCAATCGGACAGTACTGCGGTGCGAAGATTTTTGTCTGTAACTTTATGAAAAATCAATTTAGGAAAAAATGAAATGCATGTATATTTACTAGGTAACAATAGTTTATAAAATAAAAAAAATGTGTATTTTATTTACACAAAAAATTATAAGCCAAAATCCAAAATATATGATTGTTAAATTCCAATTAAATATTCGGACACTTCAAATAATGATATTAAATTAAGTATAAAAAAGCTTTTTTTTCTTATTTTAGTATTTTGTTGGAAAACCTTTGGTTTTCCGAATGGCTTCCAGTCTTCTTAGAATAGATTCCGCCAACGACCTGCGATAAGAGGGATCGATTTTTTTTCCATTCGTCCTCCAGAGCCACTTTAAGCTCGGCGTTCGAAGAAATTACCCGCGATTTCAATTTGTTTTCTAAATAGGCCCACAAATGTTCGATTACATACTTGCTGCACGATAAAATCCGAAGATTGTGGGGGCGTTTCTATCACGTGAGGACAATTGTACAATAACCACATGCGCGTATTGTGAGCTTTATGTTTTGGGTCATTGTCTTGATAGAACGAAAATGTCTCAGAAATGCCCAATTTATCTGCACTTTCTTTAAGATTTTCTTTTAAAATGGATATGTGCTTGTGTTGGTCTATTATGCCATTAATAAAAACTAGCTTCCCTGGTCCAGAGGCAGCCATACAGCCCCAAACCATCAATGATCCAGCTCCATGTTTTACGGTCGGTTGAAGGTTAACAGGTTTGAACTCCTCATTTGGTCGTCTCCACACATATGTTTGTCCATCTGACCGGAAAACATTAAATTTGCTCTCGCCAGTAAATAACACTGTGCTCCAATAGCAAAAGTCATGCGATTTATGCTCTTTAGCGAACTAAGTCGCGTTAGCTGATTTTTCTTATTTACAAAAGGTTTTTTGCGTAGGACTCTGCCGATAAAATCGTCACTCCATTGAACTTTTCTCAAAGATTCTGTACTTGCAGTAATGTGGAGGTAGCTATACACTTTTGATGTCAGTCTTGTCGCATTCAGCTTGGGATTTTTCTTTACTTGCTGCACGATCTACCGTTCATCTGCCTCTGAAAATTTTTTCGGCCGTCTGAATCTAGGATTATTTTCAAATCCAAAATATATGATTGTTAAATTCCAATTAAATATTCGGACACTTCAAATAATGATATTAAATTAAGTATAAAAAAGCTTTTTTTTCTTATTTTAGTATTTTGTTGGAAAACCTTTGGTTTTCCGAATGGCTTCCAGTCTTCTTAGAATAGATTCCGCCAACGACCTGCGATAAGAGGGATCGATTTTTTTTCCATTCGTCCTCCAGAGCCACTTTAAGCTCGGCGTTCGAAGAAATTACCCGCGATTTCAATTTGTTTTCTAAATAGGCCCACAAATGTTCGATTACATACTTGCTGCACGATAAAATCCGAAGATTGTGGGGGCGTTTCTATCACGTGAGGACAATTGTACAATAACCACATGCGCGTATTGTGAGCTTTATGTTTTGGGTCATTGTCTTGATAGAACGAAAATGTCTCAGAAATGCCCAATTTATCTGCACTTTCTTTAAGATTTTCTTTTAAAATGGATATGTGCTTGTGTTGGTCTATTATGCCATTAATAAAAACTAGCTTCCCTGGTCCAGAGGCAGCCATACAGCCCCAAACCATCAATGATCCAGCTCCATGTTTTACGGTCGGTTGAAGGTTAACAGGTTTGAACTCCTCATTTGGTCGTCTCCACACATATGTTTGTCCATCTGACCGGAAAACATTAAATTTGCTCTCGCCAGTAAATAACACTGTGCTCCAATAGCAAAAGTCATGCGATTTATGCTCTTTAGCGAACTAAGTCGCGTTAGCTGATTTTTCTTATTTACAAAAGGTTTTTTGCGTAGGACTCTGCCGATAAAATCGTCACTCCATTGAACTTTTCTCAAAGATTCTGTACTTGCAGTAATGTGGAGGTAGCTATACACTTTTGATGTCAGTCTTGTCGCATTCAGCTTGGGATTTTTCTTTACTTGCTGCACGATCTACCGTTCATCTGCCTCTGAAAATTTTTTCGGCCGTCTGAATCTAGGATTATTTTCAAATCCAAAATATATGATTGTTAAATTCCAATTAAATATTCGGACACTTCAAATAATGATATTAAATTAAGTATAAAAAAGCTTTTTTTTCTTATTTTAGTATTTTGTTGGAAAACCTTTGGTTTTCCGAATGGCTTCCAGTCTTCTTAGAATAGATTCCGCCAACGACCTGCGATAAGAGGGATCGATTTTTTTTCCATTCGTCCTCCAGAGCCACTTTAAGCTCGGCGTTCGAAGAAATTACCCGCGATTTCAATTTGTTTTCTAAATAGGCCCACAAATGTTCGATTACATACTTGCTGCACGATAAAATCCGAAGATTGTGGGGGCGTTTCTATCACGTGAGGACAATTGTACAATAACCACATGCGCGTATTGTGAGCTTTATGTTTTGGGTCATTGTCTTGATAGAACGAAAATGTCTCAGAAATGCCCAATTTATCTGCACTTTCTTTAAGATTTTCTTTTAAAATGGATATGTGCTTGTGTTGGTCTATTATGCCATTAATAAAAACTAGCTTCCCTGGTCCAGAGGCAGCCATACAGCCCCAAACCATCAATGATCCAGCTCCATGTTTTACGGTCGGTTGAAGGTTAACAGGTTTGAACTCCTCATTTGGTCGTCTCCACACATATGTTTGTCCATCTGACCGGAAAACATTAAATTTGCTCTCGCCAGTAAATAACACTGTGCTCCAATAGCAAAAGTCATGCGATTTATGCTCTTTAGCGAACTAAGTCGCGTTAGCTGATTTTTCTTATTTACAAAAGGTTTTTTGCGTAGGACTCTGCCGATAAAATCGTCACTCCATTGAACTTTTCTCAAAGATTCTGTACTTGCAGTAATGTGGAGGTAGCTATACACTTTTGATGTCAGTCTTGTCGCATTCAGCTTGGGATTTTTCTTTACTTGCTGCACGATCTACCGTTCATCTGCCTCTGAAAATTTTTTCGGCCGTCTGAATCTAGGATTATTTTCAATACTTTTATTAATTTCAAACCGTTTAATGATGTCATGAACTGTCGAATGGCTTCTACCGATGATTTCCCCGATTTCTCTCACAGACATCCAGTTTTTGTGATGTTTGATAACAAATTTCCGAACTTCGTTAGTCATTTCTTGACCTCGGCGACCCATGCTAGTTTTGTATGAAAATTCATTATAAAAAGTTCGCAACAAGTAATTTATTCTTTTCGTTTACACTTTGATTATTGTTATTCACACTTAATTTGTTATAATTCGGGGAATTCCCATCTCAAATGTCAAAAGGAAACCAGTGTTGACAGGTGTCCGAATATTTAATTGCAATTTAACAATCACATATTTTGAATTTTGGCTTATAACTTTTTTGTTGATATAATAAAAACCTATTTTTTTCTCAGATTATAAACTAGTGCTATTTTCTCCTAAATGGGATTTATAAAGAGTTACTGACAAAAGTCTTCGTCTCGTAGCTCTGTCCGATTACTTAATTGACCCACTGTATGTATTTCTTTTTCATTTTGTAATTGGATCTAAATCTGTAAAATGGATTCTAAATAAATAAATAAATAACGAGATATTGAAAAATATCGGTCCGAGGATGGAGCCTTCAGGTAGACCAAATTCTAGGGGAAACTCAAAAGAGAACACTGAGGAAAACTGCTGGAAAACTGAAATTTCTCATTTTCAACCTTTTTGCACCATGTGACACTGGATTGATAATGTACTGGTTTTACACCCAGTCCCCGGCTCTTGCAAGACGAACAAATACAACCATGAGCATACGCCAATTGAACTTATAGTCACTAGGTTGCTACCTCAATACTATGCTCTGCCGATCTGTGCTTCTACGATTATATTGCATTTTATGTTGTTTTTGTTCTTGTTCAAAGTAAGTCACTAATGAATGAAAGGTCTTGGTTGAAAGGTAAGGCAATTTTTTACCCGCCGCATCAATTGGTAGCAAAGCAACATCACCTTGTAATAAAAATTAAATAAATCATAATAAAATTGGATGCAAGAGGCTTAAAACAAATCTCCTCTATTATTCTACATTCTCAAAAAACTGGTAGTATATCCCAAATATTTCGTTTTACTATTTGCACATATGTATTTTTGATTTAAATAATTCTACTTGAGCTAAATTTGTAACTTTGACATTAACCCAAAGTTGTCTCTGACGCCGCGAATTACAATTCAAGAAACCATTTCAGTCTACGAAATCCATTATTTGTAGACCTAAATAAATTACAGATTCAATGAAATTTTGTGGTGTTTTACTAAGCCAATAAAAATTCATTCAATGAAAGATGATACCTTTTCGCGGAATAAAATTCAATTGAAATTTAATGAGCACATTATTTCTGCCGTTTTGTTTTCATCTATGTTTTTTTTCTTTTGCAACTGACTAATTGTTCACGGAAATAATGTATTTGTGTTGCTTTTGTATGAATATTTACAAAAGATTTACAAACAATAGGCTGCCAATTGTGCTGCCTCAAAGACATTTCTATTCGTTGGAAGACTAATCTTAAGAGTATTTTCCTTGAAACTTTTTCTTCTACCTGGAAAGTCAATTCTTTTATCGCACACGACGAAAACGGTGAAATTCTATGAATTCACTGCCCACTTTAAGACTAAAATCGACTTTCTCTAAAGCGATTTCGATTTTTTTTCGCAGAAACTCGATATTATATTTAATTCCAGGGCTTCACACTTTTACGAAAACGTACACTTTACACGACCAAGATTTGCCTTTGATATCTATGTAATGTTACTGGCAGTGGGGAAAAGTCTTAACAAGTTGCAAAGCGGAATAGCGTGTATAAACAGGCGTTTTTCTTGGAAAATCGTCTTGAACGAAAACCATCAAAAGAATTCGACTTTTCCGTGTTGACTTGAGTATTTCAGTCTTCAATCATCCCAATTAACGAAAATTCGTTCTGTTCAAGAAGTTTGTGTATATGGATAGAGATTTCGTCGCTGTGTTGCGCAACATAATGATTTGATTAAGCGAATGAATAGAAATAAGCGCTATGATTTAAGCTTTTCATGCACAAGAAGCTATAAGCGTGCGAATAATTTCGTAATTTTATACCGTTAATATGATTCAATATGAAAGCCTGTGAAACTTACTTTTATGTCTTTATCTTCCTTTTCATGAAAGGAATCCAATAGGTATCCGTATTTTCGTCCATTGAGTAGATTTTCATAAATAGTTTCAGTTAAGATATCAGGGATAATTGAATTGCGGCTTCAAATCTTTCGGGTTGGCGATTACAAATCTGAAAAGAAATAATAAATTTAATTCGCATGTTTTCAAACAAACGGTATAAGTTAATATTCCTTAACTATACAGTAGCTTAAAATCAAAATGGAACAAGTTAAAGGAAAAATTTGAATGTATTAAATAAGGCGAGAAAAAGGTTCCAAAAAAATCTAAAATTTTCATTTCAAAAGTTTTATGGGTAATCAATCAAAAAACACATTTTTAAATTTTCTGTTAACGATTTTATAGCATTAAAATCGACGAAATTCTTACCAACAACATCAAAAATATAATCCAAAATAATTAGAAATTAATTTTTAAGCTAATTTTAATCAACTTTATTTAATTATTTATTAGCACTTAGGTGGAAATCTCCTTTGCTTGACTTCGTTAAGCCGATCTGGCAAGTTTAACCGTGTTTGTGTATATTTTTTTCTTTGCGTTCTTCATTCTCTTGAGGAGAGATATACACCTAGAATTTCTTGAAGATTGAGGTCTCAAAAATATCTGGTGAAAACGTCAAGTTAATATTTCTATAAATTAGCTAGTTACAGCCAATAGAGTGAAACGTGTTTTGCGGCGTCGAGCCGACAGGCAGGTAGCGGCCAGTGACTCTTCGAACAATACGTGTCTTTTCATATTGTCAACGAAGTATAGACCTATTTTATGATTCTATTGTGTTTTCGGGAATGCTGGGCTCCAGGTATAACGTAAATGCCATACAGCTGTTATTCTTTGCCATAAATTACGTTTTGTCAGTAGCTTGCCGTTCATGCAACTGTGCGTTACAGAATTCACGTTTGTGAACCAAATAATCTGAGGAAAATGGATATCAGAAATAAAGGTTCTCGAGAACTTCATCGATCCGGATCTATTCGCAAAGATCGGAACAAGAAGAAAATACCGCCTAAAAATCGATAATTTGCCGAAAAAGTTACCTACGAGAATATTAGTTCCAGTGCCAAAAAATTCAAAATTGATCGTGAAACATCCGCACCAGAAGATCCAAACATCGGGTATCGAATTTAGAATTTTCTGACTGTGTTTTCTGCTTTATCACTATCTTCTTCACTTTGTGTACCCTTGTCGATAATATTTAACCTCAGCATCGCAACTGGCGTTTTTCCTTTCTTATGGAAATCTGCCAATATTTTCCCTATACTTAAAACCGATGACCCTGCTTGCATCTCGAATTACCGCCCTATATCGCTTTTGCATTGCTTCAGTAAACTACTAGAAAGAGTTGTCTACAACAGAGCATATCCTCTATTTGTGCCTTTCCTTGCCACCGAGCAACATGGATTTGTCAAAGGCAAATCTACTGTTACTAATTTGCTATCGTTCACTAACACTGTTGCTTCCGCCATTGATCAGCAAAGACAGGTGGATGTTCTTTACACAGATTTCTCCAAGGCGTTTGACTCGGTCAACCATGAGCTTCTTCTGTTGAAATTAGAGAAATATGGTTTCCATGGTCCGCTGCTTTCCTGGCTTTCTGCCTACATTCATGAGCGTACTTTTGTTGTTACGGTAAATTCCTATTCGTCTACTCCCTTCTATCCCTCCTCAGGTGTTCCACAGGGTTCGATCCTTGGCCCCTTATTATTCTTAATTTTCATTAATGATCTCTCGGGTCTGCTAAACTCTTTTTCTCTTCTATACGCAGACAATCTAAAAATATTCAGAGTAATCGATACATTTGAAGACTGCTTACAGCTTCAGAATGGCCTGCTCACTCTTATCAACTGGTGTAATGCAAATCATCTTACTTTGAATGTTTTTCACGCGTAAAACTTACCCACTAGTATTTTCTTACTACGTTTCTGGAGCCTCTCTCGAAGTCGTTTTAAATTTTAAAGACCTCGGAGTAATTTTTGACTCTAAAACTAATAAACATATCTTGCACATAACCTCCAAAGCGTCCAGCCCTTCGGGTTTTATACTGAGATCTTCTAAATATTTTACAGATATCTCTACTTGTGTACACTTATTTGTCTCCTTTGTCCGCAGTATCCTCGAATACTGTTGTCAAATTTGGTGTCCACATTTTCAATATTTGATTGATGCGGTTTAATCTGTACCACGCAGGTTCACCCGCTCTCTTCTTTACAAATTCAATTTTGCTTACTGTGTGTATAGTGCGAGACTTACCATGCTGCAAATACCATCGCTGAAATCTCGCAGACTTTTTCTTGATGAATGCCTTCTGTTCAAACTGCACCGTCAACTTGTCCCATCTGACCTCTGCAACCAGGTTTCCGTTCGTGTTACGGATCGGTCAAATAGATCCACGTTAACGTTTAACGTTCCTTTTGCGCGGACTGACACGTACTACTTTTCACCGCTGTTACGTATACCTAGGCAGCATAATGCACTCGGACTAGGTTCTCTGCCACCGACCTTGCCACGTTTCAAAACCATTTTAAAGGATAAAGTCGTTACTTTTTCTATTTAATACGTTTTTATCTTTTTCCCTTGCTCATATGATACATGAACTTTAATTTTGATTTTTTTTACTTGACTTTCGATATTCTGTTTGTTCCATATATATGCTTACATTTTTTTCTCTCTTTTTCTTTGTCTATTTCATAATTGGATTTGTTCTGTTATGTTGCAACAATGTTTTGCTTACTACCAACTCAATGTAGTTTTTTTTCTTATTTTTCTTAATTTTGAATTTATTCTTTTTCACCTTGACTTTGTTTAGGATATTTGTTATTTTTATTATTATTATTTTGTGCTCTCTATTTTACATTCATTCATTATATTCAGTTATTGGATTTTTATCTGTTGAATATGTAAATAAATAAAATAAAATAAAAATAAAAAATTTATCAGAATGTGTAAAATGGAAAAAGTGTGAAAGAGATTCTCAATAGAAAGCACTCGAGGACTCGATTTTAAAATTGTAGTTTCGTGTTCATCGTGCGAACCGACTTTAATTCCTTCGTGCCCGTACATCAACACAGCTTACGAATTAAATACACGATTTTTTTTGTTATGCGTTTATTGGGGATTGATTTGCGTGGTGCTATGAAATTTTGTGGACTCATGGATTTACCACCTCCGCTTCTACAAACGGCGGATGATATGATAGTTAATAACATTCATTATACTGCTTCAAGTATTGTTCAATTGGTGTTTAAACAAACTGTAAAAGAAGAACAACAGGAAATAACACAACAAAATTCGAGTTTCACAATCTGTCGAAAAATATGGAGTTCGGTCGGATCTAGTGCGCACTTGTACAAGACAAAACTCGCATAGCGAAAGCCGAGCTGCAAGCACAAGAACAGACGACAGAAGGTCGAATACGGCGTTGGGAACAAAATTTGGCAGCTATGAATATTCCGCAGACCGTAGAAGTCTTACACTATGGGCCTGGTACCGATGATTCCATGTAAGTTGACAAATTTAATGTTTTATTCATTCCCAAATTTTCAAACGCGTTTTTCTTAAGAACACGTTTTTCAAATCGGTACCCAAAATTTCTCGAAAGCCAATGAACCGATTGCTTTAAGTCCTTTTGTGGTTATTCCGTACAGCATTGTCTAGTACTTGTCATAGGATTTTTTTTCGTTACTTAGTTTTTGTTTTATAGGCAAAATAATAACTAATTTTTGCTCCAAAAATCACTATGCATGTTCAAACGTCCGCCGTTTTGTCATTAATCAATATTTTCAAAATCGGCTATGACAGGTACTAGATTATAGTATCTAATTCAATAATCTTTTTCGATTTTTTTTCCAGATGATTTTTGAAGAAACCCCAGTGGACACTGTTAACGATGGTTTTTTACGGCGCTCCAAGGATCATACAATATCCTTGTATATTTTTTATATTTTTAATATTATATTATATTATATTTAAGAAAATTAAACATATTTTTGAATGTGTGTACTTTTAGATAGTTAAACGCCCAATCCGATATTTCAAATAGTTTTCCTTAAAAAAAATGCACAAAAATGACCTTTTTCCGAGTCCTAGGTGTATATCTCCCCTTAAGTGACTCTTCCGCACGCATACGACCTCCCATTCGATTTAAAATCGCTGTATTTGCTTTCGTTGATGAATAAAACTTGCGGGCGAAAGGAAAGGACCTTACCGCTAAATCGATACTTCCACAAAATTATCGTTATGGTCAGAATTATCTTTTTTCTCCAAGATGTTTTTCCGCTTCAATGGCAAGTTTAGGAGCATTTAGATACAGATTTTTATTTTTCGTACTAACCGACGTTCATCTGATGACGTACAAATTTTTCGAGAGCTTAATTTTGATTTATTTTTATAGTTTGTGATGTTATAATACCGTTCCATTATGTTAAATATTGTTGGGAGAACAATTTCAACAATTTCGCGCACAGTTTTACCGGTTTGAAAATGCCAAATTATGGCTTTTCTAAACTCAACTTCAATTGCTACCGTTATCTTTTAAACTTACTTAGATTATGCGCAGAAAATGATGTCAAAACACTTTCTAGCAATACCCCACACCCTTCATATTATAAAAGTGAAGTTGGCTCCAGTTCTTTCTAGCAAGACAAATCATATTAATGCTGTGTTCCATTTTATCTTTGACGCCGATTTTAAACTAATTTTATATATTTATTCGTTTGAATTGTGTACATTTAATTAATAGCATTTAATGTTACATACAGTGTGCCCAAATTCATAGGGGCACCCAGTTTTTTAGTCAAATTTTTAATGTTTTTCAACCAAACAAATCTTAATTTGCACAAGCTATTCCTACTTATAATTCACGATTTCTGCCTTTTTTTGGTGAGCCTACGACAATTTGTTCGTTTATTATGCCATTTTTTTAAAAAAAATAGTGTCCCAAGTTTATAGGGGCATTGAAAAAAAACACGATTTTCGATAGAAAATTTTTTATTATTGGTAAAATCCATTGATTCGCAACAAAAAATCAGTAATTAATAACGTTACCATCGTTTTTAAATAACATTTTCATCCGTTTTTGCATGGAATTGTTGAGATTTGTCAAGCTGCTCATACTGATGTTTTCCCAAGCTTTTTTGACGCCCTCCTCCAGCTCTGTGACTGATGAATATTGACGAGCGTTGTCATAAACGTCACGGACCATCATGCCCCAGACATTCTCTATTGGATTTAGATCCGGGGAAATGGCAGGCCACTGAAGTACAGGAATTTTCGCTTTTGAAAACCATTCCTTGGTAGATTTACTGGAGTGAATTGACGCGTTGTCCTGTTGAAAGATTAGTTTTGCAGAGCGGTAACGGCGGAAATAGGGCTTCAGATGCTTTTCTAGCACTGTTTGATAGTCTTCGCTGTTCATTCGATGCGAAATGATTTCTATGCCAACTTTTTCGAATCCACTGTAGGCCGCCCACACCATAACGGACCCACCGCCAAAGTTCCGCCTGGAGAAAAAACGTGGCTCTTTTCGCAGATCTCGCCAATAGTCCCGAAGGCCATCTGGGCCATCTAAGTTAAACTTTATCTGAAATACGTATAAACAACCACATTTTTAATCTTACTCCACCTGCAGATGATTGAATGTATAAACTCCAAAATAAGCAAGTTATGTACCTTAGACCATTCATGGATCCAATGCAACCTCTGTTCGGCAAATTTGTAGCGAACCACCATGTGATGAGCTTTTAACTTCGGGGCTTTCTGCATTTTCTCGCGCACCAAATTTGGAGATTCTTTCAAAGCTCTATGAACTGTGCTTTTTGAGACGTGAGGCGTGTATTCATTTCTGATACGCCTACAGCCTTTGGTTGATTGAGAGGCAGCAGCAATGATTCTACGTTTATCTCGTTCCGAAAGTTTTGACGGTGGACCACGTTTTTTCTTTTCAGTTTCCTTGATTTTCTTTTTTAAATAACTATCAACGGCATTACTCGAACGATTGATTAGCCTGGCTATTTCTCTATTAGACTTGCCGCATGTCTTGAATGCATCAATAGATGCCTTTTCTTCTCTCGATAGCTGTTTTCCTCTACCCATTTTCACACAACACTCCACGTATAAATCTTTGCTGGCGATTAGCACGCAACTGAGTTTTCTGAACAAGCGTGTCTGTATTTATATGTACCTGTATTTATATGACTTTATATGTACCTTTATATGTACCTTTTTACAGTGCCTCAAAATTTCACGGTGCAAAGGAGTATTTCCTTTATACTTGTGTAAAATTTGTTGGTAAAGTGTTCAATTTCAACAGGAACTACAGTATAGACACAATCATTTGTAGTTCACGATAGAATTTCACCAGCAAAAATAATTTTCTATGGAAAATCGTGTTTTTTTTCAATGCCCCTATAAACTTGGGACACTATTTTTTTTTTAAAAATAGCATAATAAACGAACAAATTGTCGTAGGCTCACCAAAAAAAGACAGAAATCGTGAATTATAAGTAGGAATAGCTTGTGCAAATTAAGATTTGTTTGGTTGAAAAACATTAAAAATTTGACTAAAAAACTGGGTGCCCCTATAAATTTGGGACACACTGTATTTCAATTAAATACATATGAAACACCAAAAATATATCAAAAGATTTTCATTTAGCTCTAGTAAGTATATTTGTTCCATTTTGACTTTGATACACTGTATCTAGTGTTAAATTACGTAAGAGAGAACCGCTTCACCAGCGACCAGATTCTTTCACGAATCTTGAATTAAGATACAATCACACTTCTGTGTCGCATTAAAGTCTTATTAATTTACGTAATTGATATTCCTATTGTGACACCGAGCTCAATTCAGGTCATAATCGGCATGCATAATTTTCCAATGAAATCGAATCACGAATCAACGATTCATAAAATCGTCAAGAATTTCTTTCGTCTTCACCTGTTAATCTTGTTTCCCATTTTTAATCAGTTCGGCAAACATCACCCTGAAACTTGTCAGCGGCAGCAGTATGCAGGAGGGTGTCCGTGCTTGCGCGAGAAGAAATAAACAGACTTGTGGAACAGCATTCGAATGAATTTAGGAATCAGCCAATGAGTTATGTACCTAGATACCCTTTTCGGAAAGCAGTTCGAACGTCGCGTCGCACTATGTCGATTGCAAGCAGTTAATCTTATCGCGAATTCACTTTTTCTTCGTTTTCCCCCGAAGTGCGTATAGATATAAATTAAAGATTAGCCATATCTGCGGAATGGGAGAAAGGCGATGAGCGGAAAACACAAACCTGTTGTTTGCCACGAACGACTATAAGCTCTAATACGGCTGTAATGTATCGAATTTTTTTCTCCAACAGATCGAGAGTTTTTTTTAATAGGCGTTTTCATTCGAACTTGTCGATATTGTGTGTTCACATCACGGGCAAATGGATTGGAAAGATCTAACAGGCAAAAGAACAGGAAGTCAGAGATGCGTTCCTAGGTGCGAATTTACATAAAATGAGGGGGGACGAGGATGAACGAGCAAGACGTGCGAGTAGTTCTCAATTTTATGTGGGTTGTTGATTTATTGTTGAATTTATTGTGTGGAATTAAGTATAGTATTTTAGCTTCTAAAGGCAATAATCTGAATCGATATTTGGTCGGGTTTGATCGAATTACAGTGGGAAAGGATGCTTTGCTGTAAATGAATTGAGAACGTTAACGTTTGTATAGTTGAGAGAAAAGTACAGAAATATACTGCCTTGCTTAGCATAAACATTGAGTAAACAACGGATTCAAAAACTACATGCTCCGTTACATCATTCTGCAACCTTTATTTTGTGGAAATATGTTCAAATCAATATTGAAAAATGCACTCTCCATATATCTCCAGTACAAATCAAAACACAAATCATGGAATATTTCGAAAGTACTAAAATGTAGATAGAACGTGTATGCTAAGCAGAGCAGTATATCACTAAGATAAATTGAAAATATTTCGCAGCATCCTTTCTATAATCACTCGATTGTGAATTTGTTGAATTGGTTGAAATCATATTAGTATCCACACATTGTTGAGTGAACTCAAATATCGGTTCACGTTCTTAAACCAACATCGACCCCCGGACCGAACATGACTTTTTCCAGAAAATTTAAACTTAGGCTCAAAGTGACTTCGCGCTGAGCTGAAATCAAGCTACCCGGTGTGGTGATTAATAATTTTTATTTTTTCTTCCGTAAATAAAACACGTTTAATTTGTGTAGTTTAAATTCAACACATTTCTGCCACCTATCAGTTAAGTTAAGGATTCCGTTCCAGAAAAACTTTCATCTTTTTAGGTGATCCAGACATCGAGCTATTTTCGACAGCGCCGTATTCGCTGAACTGCTGAATGGAAATTGCATGTGCCTTGGATGAAAACAAGTAAGCAGAACGGGGCTAAGTCTGGTGAGTGCAGCGGGTGGGCCACAAGTTTCCAACCAAGTGCAGCAATTGTGTCTGCAATCGCTTTCGCTCTGTGCGATGGGGCAGTGTCGAACTGCGATATTACTTTTCCATGTCTCCTGACCCATTCTGGTCGCTTTTCTATCAATGTACAGTTCAAATTGATCAATTGTCGTTGTGGTGATCGATAGTCACTGTGTCAATTGGTGTCAGAAGTTTTTTTGTACACGAAACCTTTCTGATTCCACAAACTGATTCCAAACCGATTCGGGCTTGCGGTCAACGTGGATTAGCCCATGATCTATGGCGTTTGGTGTTCTCGAAGTATATCTACTTTAAATCCTCCGTTACCACCCAATGTAAACAAAAACTGTTCCTTGCGTGCCGAGAAAGCAGCACTTCGCAGACAGTTTCGCTTTTGCTGGAGTTTCCCCATGGCATGTAGGCGATCACAAATGGTTTCGAGAACCAACATTTAATCTTTCGGCCATTTATTGTTGTATTTGGGTATGATCTTGATCAACCAATGCTTGCAATTCGGCATCTTCGAATTTTTTTAGGTTGACCTTTAAGTCATAATCTTCAGTTTTAAACTTCTTAAACTAACGTATACATGCATGTTGAGTTGGGACATTGTCACTGTAGATTTCGACGAGTACACGATGACTTTTTTCATACTTGTTTTTTATTTGAATAAAAGAAGAAGTAGTACATGCCTCGAATGCTCCCTATTTAGCTCGAAACTCGACACCTTTAGCGTACGAAAAAAATATGACGCTTTCTCTCAATCGATTAAATGACAATCGAATTTTAACAAACAACGTCATAGAAAAATATGACATAAAAAGTTACACTGTAAACCAACGCTTATTTCCAGCGCCATCTCTTAAAAAAATTAAGAATTATTAACCGCTACACCTGACGCTGGGATAAGCTATATAAATTGAGATCAAATCACCCTTAGCTCTACCAGTTTTGGCTTACATTTATCTCATTTGTCAAGATTGCCACTTCAAAGCTAAAGAATCGTAATACATCTGATGATTTGGTGGTATATTCATTCACAGCCCTTTTATGCTCGGTTTACAGCCAAAGAATTTGAGACATTGAGTTGATCTTTAGAAATAAAATGTTGAAATCTGTATCGATACCGCTACATGGCTTTATTATTTACTTCCAGGAAGATAAAATTTTAGACTAAGCAACTTATGCCCTATGATATTTGATCCAGGTTTTGAGCGGGCCAAAACAGCACCGCTTTTCTAAATATCCGATACATTTTTTTTAATGAATTTATTACTGTGAAGACAGACATTATCTTGCCATAGAATAGAATCACTGTTTTTTTATGTGAAGTTACGCTGGTACATTTTTTGTAGCAGCTGCACCAAGGGCTCTATCATTGCAAGATAGACATCCAAATTATATATTTGCTTCCACCTGAATGTTTTTTTCGGGTTTTTTGAATGATTGCAAACACTTGTTACTCTCTTAATAGTAACTTTTATCGTCCACTTTATCATTCAATCAGGCTGGGAACATCTCTTGTAACAGTTTTTCTCATACTTCTTCTTTCAGGTGCAATCTTAAAATTCCCTTGGTTTTTTGGTTGTTAACTTGATAGCAAAAAGTATTTGAGTGCCACTTATTACTTCTTTTCAATAATTTCCACAGAATTCACACTCTTGTTTTTGACAGCTAATGTCGTTCTCACTTTTTCTAGGCATAGCACAGGTCTGAGTTTGTAATTAGATGTATTTAATGAGCTGCTCTAAGTTGAGCTAGGTTGAGATATCTCAACAAAATGTGTTTAATGAGTAATTCGGCTGCTCTAACTTGCCCGAAGTTGCTCTGATTTGTGTTTCATGAGTTTGCTCTAATTTTAACTAGAGCAATTTAGAGCATGATTTTTACTCTACTTTTTTTGGTAGAGTAAGTTCGGGCAAGCAACCAGCTGTTTTCCAACTGTCACGGAACCGACTTTTAACAAAAAATTCTTACTGAAGTTAATGAATTGACAGGTTGATCTTCTGACAAGTAATGAATTTTGAGAATTGCCTCTAAATTGCTCTCACTTGCTCGACTTTCTTCTGCCTCTCAATTGCTCTGGTTTGCTCGACTTTCTTTGACAGACGCGATACTGTAACTTGCCTTGAGATGCTCTGCTTTTTTCGTGCTCATTAAACACAGCTATTATTTGGTTGAACCGTCACTGTCACTATTGACAGATGAACTGAACTACAATAATAGCTGTGTTTAATGAGCTGCTCTAGGTTGAGCTATGTTGAGATATCTCAGCAAAATGTGTTTCATGAGCAATTCGGCTGCTCTATCTTGCCGGGAGTTGCTCTGATTTGTGTTTCATGAGCATGCTCTAACTAAATTGAACAAGAGCAGTTTAGAGCACGATTTCTGCTCTACCTTTTTGGCAGAGCTAGTTCGGGCAAGCGATCAACTATTTGACAACTGTTTCAATTGTGACTGAAGTGCAGTTTTTTTTAATAGTGAAGTGAAATTCAGTCAAATCAAAATAAAATATGGAAAACTTCCACATAGAACACTCGGATTTACATCAATCTCTCTGATTTAAAAACTGACAGGTTGAACTTCTGACACTTTGAGAATTGTTGCCTGAAAAGTGTACCATCGGATTTCGTGCTCTCAATTGCTCGAAATTGCACTACTTTTTTTGACATCTGCGCTATTATAACTAGCCTAGAGATACACTGCTTTTTTCGTGCTCATTCAACACAGGTAATATTCGCTGAAAAACAATAAAAATCAGGGCCTAATTAATGAATATTAATGTATCATATGCAATCTCGCACGATGTTCGAATGTCTATTTGTTAAAACCGTTATTGTAGTTTCACTCAGAAAAATTTCACCACTTAAAATTGAATAGAATCAAATTTAAATCAAAAGTTGAAACAATTTTAAATAAAAAAACGAATCTTATTTGAATTAAATAAGCCCCCACATTCAATAAAAAATGATTCCACTTTATTATACAAATGTTGTTTTCATATCATAGTTTTCATCATTGAATGCAAAACAAAACATTTTGTGCTAAACAAGACCATTTTGATACAGCGTTATTGAAATAAAGGCAGATTATTTGCATTAAAAAGAAACGTATATGACGCCAAATCATATTTGAAAATATTTGATTCATATCTATTTTTTTTATTTATACAACGATTTTTTTCTGAGTGTTTTTAAACAATTTTTGTGCCGTTGCTTTGTAGATATAATATTAGAGTTAAATGTTGTAGTTGAGTTTTTTTGCCAGAGTACAATTTACGACATGATTCATGTTTTTGAATTCAATAAAAAAAATCATGCATAAATAAAGTTGCACACGACTGTATATATTGTTTAAAATGCTTAACTAACGATGATGGCAGTGCTTTTAATTAATATTCATTTCAGGGTTGAAAAAAAAACGTCCGCATTTACGACAAAAAAAAATTCGTACACACTTCATTGGATGACATTAGCTCAAGATTTTAATGTCCACCATTGATAAATATTTGCAATTTTATCTGAATCGATAATCAGAAAATAACAGCGCATAAAAACACTTTCACATTTACACACTTTCCAAAAATAAAAGTTCTATTATCAAACCGAAAACAATTAGGGCAAATATCCGCTAGAATTGAATTTTCTGCTTCAGAACTTTAATACATATTTCATTCATCCGTCCATTTTATTATCTTTGTAGTTCTTCGTTTCCATTACCAGTTTCCATTCACTATCGTCATCACACATTTCGCTTTATTCAATAGATTACCTAGGAAATTGACTGGCCTCAATCCGTATTCTTCTCTCGGCCCAGTGAATTCCATAAAATCAAAAAATCAAAACAAGATACTTTTCTACGGTGCGTCTTGTATGGCATGGTAGGTACGATGTGCATCTGCCTATTCTATCTTTTCATTTCGAGATGAACGCTGCTTATCGCACGATTTAGCACGACTCTTGCTGAATGAAGAAGAACTGATAGTGCAGTGTTGTTGATCTGCTGGCATGGATATGGCCCATATAAACCGGCCGTCGTCGTCGTCGTCCAAACCAACTAGCGGTGACCACCATTTGGCAGAGCGGCAGGCATCATACATTAATTTTATGGCTGCTTCGCTGCTGTTGAATTTGTTGTTAAAATTTATTCATTTAACGTTTCCTGTCTGTTCGCTGGTCACCACTAGCCATTCGTTACAGTCCAGTTCTTTTCGAGTAAATTAGCCAGCGATTTTTCGTAGATTTGGCCAAATTCCATGCGGCCGATGTTGTGACTGTTGGAAGCATACCGATAAATTCATGAATATTCAAAGGATATGCTGGCTTTCTATTAATCGAGAATGGTCTTAGGCAGTTGTTACGGTTGTTGTATGTTTACGTTGGAGTATGATTAGAATGCAAATGTTTTTGACCTTATTCGAGAAATTTTAATTTATAGTAATTCAAGATATCATCTGAAATTAGCTAAAAGTTATGATTATAAAGATGTCAAAATTATGAAAATAATTTTCGTCACTTAATCGAGGTAAATTTGACGTAAAAATGACATCGAAAACTGCTCGGCTATGATAAGAAAGCAACTCGGTCAAATTCTTGTGGAAAATTGGCATATTTGAAGTAACAGTAATCACTAAATTTAATAATGCGTTCGATTGCGATGATGCATAGCGACAAATTGTCATTCACTAAACAATCTTCCAATTGGGATGGCTGGCATGGGGAATTTGAGAACATTCCACGTGCATTTTTCGTTCCACAACACCTCACCGCTAGACGCGCTGGCATCGCTAGGAGGCTGCTATATGTTCCAAAGTAAAACTTTTATATAGAATTCAAACAACTGGGCATTTCAAGCCCCATCTCTTGTCAAAAGATGAAAAATGTGCGACACAAGAATAAAGAAATTCATAAAAATTGATACTGCAAATGGGCCTTTTCACACTTGTATTCTTGATGCACTCCTCAAACCGGTTTACTGGGCAAGAGACGGAAGAATCAACGGGAATTCTCTAGAAAAAGTAGAGAATTCCCCTTGATTCTTTATTTATAATTCTCTAGAAAAAGTAGAGAATTCCCCTTGATTCTTCCGTCTCTTGCCCAGTAAACCGGTTTGAGGAGTGCATCAAGAATACAAGTGTGAAAAGGCCCAATAATTATTTAACAAAATAAATTAAACATGGAGAGTTTTCATTAGTGTCGTTGCTTGTTTTTAGCAGCAAGCTACGTTGTACATTTTATATTATATTAGAAAGAATTGAAAAAGGCAAAAACTTTTATGAATCTTGATTGTTATGTTCCTCTGTTTGTTTTCCCAATTTGGCAAGCGTAACCACATTTGTTGATACGAGTGTTCTGATTCGAAAACCGAAAAAATAAAGATTTTCTCCCGGTAAAAGCTGTTATATGAAAAACTGTTTCGTGCTGGAGAGTTAGTGCGGATGGTTAAATAATGAAATTTGTGTTTTCCAATGCTTAAAAGCTATATATCTATAGGAAATCCAGTGTTTTTAATCTTTTGTGCTACCCGATATCGACTAACCGGAACTTTTTTTTTACAAGCCATGATTGCATGAACTGTGTTGCCATATTTTTTCCTCATTCGCACGAGTGCCATATAAAACCTGTATTAATTGAGTCCGCTTGGTGTTTATTTACAAACCAACGTTATTTTGAAGATAGCCATGTTAGTATTGTCAAAAAATGGCAGACGTGTAGTTTTAATAAGCAGCTTGGGGGTGATCATGAGAAATATTTGAAATTATGCATTTAAGATGTATTTTTTTCGTGAAATACAGTAGATATTATTATGTGAATGATAAATTCAAAGTATCAACATATTTATGGATTCATTTTAATTTATGGATAAATATTTAAGTCGCAATCCAAGAACCGCAAAAAGCTGTAGTTTGGCTAAAACGGTCTACCAAGCCATGTTGAAAAAGGAAGAGGGCCTGTTCATTCAAACCGTTTGCCACCGAATTAAATTAGCAAACTGTTTTTGCATATTTTTTTTAAAGAACAAATATAAAACAGGTCTTTTACCTATGTAGTAAAGTGGCATCCTTGATGAGTATTCGAGTTTATATTAGCGAAGTAATATAATTTGTAATATAATTTTAGAATAATAAACCGCGTTATTTCATTGCATCTGATATTTTGACACTTTTCAAGTTCATTTTTTTGAGTTTTTGTCACGTACTAGGTGGGGTGAAACGTAACCTTCTTGACCTGCAGAATGCGCTGCAATCGCAAAAAAGATTATTGTGCCTTATAGTCCATTCATATTTAGGCAGACATGTCAAATTTCAGAGCGATACAGTCATTTGTTTTGTTTTGACAGCCGATTTTTGTTGACGTGTTTGGCATCATGTTGAGTATGGAAATAAACGATTTTCGTTCTCTCATAAAACATTATTTTTTGAGAGACAAAACGGCGAAGCAAACAAAAGAAAAGTTGGACAAATATTATGGGGCTAGAGCTCCTTCATATTACACCGTGAAATATTGGTTTCGAGAGTTTCGTGGTGACCGAAACTCCACTGCCTATGAAGTCTGTAGCGGCAGGCCCTCCGATGCGATTACACAGGGCAATGTCACAAAATACATAAAATGGTGTTGGCCGACCGGAAAGTGAAGGTGTGCGAGCAAGCAGATGCCACAAGGATTGGTACTGAGCGCACACGCCATGTTTTGGGCGAGATTCTGCAGATGAAAAAATTATCCTGCCGCTGGGTGCCGCGCATGCTGACTCCGGACCAAAAACACGAACGCGGGCGCACTTCGGAAGCGTGTTTGGACATGCTGATGCAGAGTCGGGTGGACTTTTGGCGTCGATTGGTGACTGTTGATGAGACCTGGGTCCACTATTACACGCCAGAGAACAGAATGAGTGCCCGGCAATGGACTGAAGCCGGCACGGGTGCTCCGAAGCGGCCGTGGGAGGCTCAATGGGTCGGAAAGGTTATGGCGTCGGTTTTCTGGGATTGTCAAGGCATACTCTTCGTGGACTACCTCGAAAAAGGAAAAACCACCAAATTGGAGCGATTGAAAGCCGAAATCAATACGAAACGGCCTCACATGAAGGAAAAAAAAATTTTGTTTTTATAAAACAACGCGTCCTCACACAAGAGCATCGCAATAATGGTTAAAATCAATGATTTAGGGCTCGAATTGCTTCCACATCCACCATATTCGCCCGATTTGGCTCCTTCAGACTATTATCTGTTCCCAAGCCTCAAAAGATGGCTCATCAATAAAAAATTCAGCTCGCGCGAGGAGATCATCGACGCCGCGGAGGATTATTTTGCAGGCTTTCCGGACGGGATCCAAAAATTGGAAAATCGCTGGAATAAGTGTATCGACCTAAAAGGGGACTACATTGAATAAAATTTATAATTTTTTAAAAAAAAACATTTTTTTCATTCCCAAGGGGTGGCTTTTCACCCCACCTAGTATTTGTCACCAAAAATTTAAAATTTTTGCTAACTGCATTCGAATCGAATAATCCACATTTTCTTGATTTGAAAATTATGAAAGGCTTCAGCAAGTTTCTATCCAATTATAATTTGAATTTAATTCCAAATGAATTGAGACCCACAAGTTAGTACCATAAATATAAGGATAATAGGCAAGAAAGAGAACTAACCGTAATAAAACCTTTCTTTAAAGTAGCTTTCGCAAATCCTGAAATTGCATCTCATTAAACTCTGTCACTTCCAAGCCCATAAATACTTTGCTCAAGAAATAAACCAAACCCTCTCAAGCCCAACAACTCTTCTCCTCCTCCTCCGACGACGACGAGAAGAGAACCGATTAAAGCTGCGTGATAACCATTTGATTTATTTCGCGTTTCGAGTGGGTAAATTAAATTATGGTAATACTTTCGAGTCAAATTGGACTGGAATGGAATGAAATGGAATCGCAGCATACGAGGCTGCTTGTCGTCGCACTTGTTTATTTTTATGGCCTTGTGATTGTAAATGGATGGGAGCCAGTGTTGCATCGTAGTCGGTCGTACCGGACCGACCTAGCCCGGCCGTCCGGCAATCAGAAGGCAATGCGATCAACGCGCCGGTTGGTTTTCCATGGTGCATTGCGGCAAAAGGTAAAAAATTGAAAGTTTGTATATTTATTCGAAATACAAATTGGGAATGTTCAGAACTGAAATGCTCCACCATTTTCATTGCCATCGTCATCACAGAAGTCTAAAGGAAATTACGATGTTGAACAACAGGAAATTGACGACCTATTTGACCTGATAACGGACGATAATTAACAGTCGTAGCAAACGGTGCCGCAACGGTCGTTTACAGCAGCAAGGATACGGATGTTGAAGTTCGTAATGGTTACTGTGGTTTTCTGAAATATTAATTAGTTTTCAAATGACTTAGAAAAAGAGGATTCACGGGGTATTTATTTTAAAAGTTATTCTTCTGGATTCATCATACACTAGCAGTCTTTAATTTTTTAGTAATTTTTTTTTCAGCAAACGAGATGAAAAATACTAATGACAAATAACAATTTGATTTACTTAAATAGATATTTAAATTGGTATGTAAACCCAGATTTTAACGATCATGTAGTAGTCGATAAGGCAGTGTTTCGTAACAGAAAGACAAGAGATGAAAATGTCAAATGAACGAAGAAGATTTTGGCAGTTTGAACAATCAAGTCGACACGCGTAGGCTATATTTTATTTCTAACAAATCCTCGAGCAGGCCGACAACATCTAGCGACTTTCAATAAAAAATGTGAAACTTCTCTTGAATAAAATCTGTACCACATGCCGGTATATAATTTACGTATCTTCCGAATTGATTTTCTAATTCGATTCGATTTGCAATTCCACTGGTCCAATTCGCTGTGAATTCATTTACTTAACGCAACTTTCAACTGAATAATGGAATTTAAACGTGTCCGCTCAAGTCTGCAACAGATTGCTGCTGAACAGCACATCTAACTGTCTATCTATCTATCTAGTCGGACTCGGAGCGAAGACGGATTTATTGCCCATTAGAAATGCACATTTTCACCCCCAGGGATATCTGTATGTACATATCTTCGAGGGCGCATGCCATCAGACAATCTCTTCTGTTTCATATCAATTCGATCGAGTTGTAAACAATTATAAAATTCAATTTATCCATTGAAGCTTATCCGATTTGCATAATTTAACATGGGCTAAAGTTCATTCGGAAATGGAATGGACGACGGAAAGGAGGTTCCACCATCACACAACAGCAGTCTGCGAGGAGTTGACGCTTTACTGTGTTTGAGATATGTGAGCGAACGGACCCTGGCCGGACATCAAGAGCTTTAATGCAAAACTGGAGAGTTACGAACTTGATCAGAATATAAATCAAATTGCTAGACGTACGCGTGCTCTTTATCTTCGGCCATATGTATTCAATATGCTGAACAGCCTGCAGGCTGAGGTCGAAGTTTTGGTATCATCTTTGTTGGGCATGACACTGACCAACAGAGTCACTGTAATATTAGATTTTGAAGGAAAGGAACCGCAAATCGTAGATCGGATAACTAATATCGTGCAGATGTTTTGTATTTTTAGATATATGTACATATATATTTTGGATATTTGGATATTATTAGTGGATTAATGAAAATGTGATAGAACTGAACAAAATATGAAAATACAAGGCTCGAAAATAAACAGAAAATTCGAGTAGATTAGTTAACATAATGGGGAAATTAGAGTAGATTAGCTAAAATAATGAGGATGTGTTAGATGAACTACGAAAAGTGCAGAAATAATGCTTAAAAAAATGTAAAATTTAATATATAGCTTTTAACATAAAGCTTATCGGGTAAGCAAATCTGCAGATTTTTGTAAGCTTCGCTTTTGGAAATATATTCATTTGAATGTAAGAAATCGGTTAAATCCCCATCTGTGTGCAGGAGTAATAGGTATTCAGCCAATGAAGCAGCACAAGCGCTCTAATTACCAGTAGTGCAGCAATCCTCCGCATTTTTTCAAGCTGTTGGATAGCCTTAAGAGAACTCTGCCACCAGAACTCTACCCCAAACAATAGAATTGGCTCATCCACAGTAGTATGAAGCCAAGCAACAGTACGAGGTGTTAGTCCCCAATTCGACCATATGGCTCTTTTACAACGGTAAAAAGCGTTGGAAGCCTTCCGAGCTCTTTTTGCTACATTGTAGGTCCATAGTAACTTCGGGTCATGGATAAGCTTTAAGTATTTGACCTTCTGGCTCGAGTCAATGGAAACCACATTTAATTTGGTTAACTCAAAACAAGGAACTTTGTACATCCTTGTAAATAGCACTAGCTCCGTTTTGCTAGGATCCACATTCAAGCTGCACTCACGACTCCAACGTGAAAGTATTTCAAGAGAGTGATTCTGCCTCTCCGATAGCGTAGTTTCCCGACACTGCTACAGCTATGTCGTTCGCATGAGTAATCACTTTGCAGCCGGCACGGTCCAGCCTCATTAGGAGAATATTCACCGTGACGTTCCACAGCAGGGGAGAGAGGACTCCATCTTGAGGTGTCTCCGTACTGACTCCCCGTCTTATGCTGGCATTCCCCAGGGAAGATATTACCACTCTACTTTTGAGAAACTGCACAATAAAAGCAATCAGCCGCTCATCCACATGCCTCAACAATTGCGTTAGACTTTACGTTGTTGAAGGCCCCCTCGATGCCCAAGCGCAAAAGATTTCTCAACTTGCTCAATGAGGACGTGAAGAGCAGTCTCAAGAGACTTACCCCTGGTATAAACGTGCTGTGACTGCAAGATCAACATAGGATCGATTGATCTTTTACCATGTCAATGGTCCTTTGCAAAATCTTAAGCAGGACAGAGTTAAGACTTATTGGACGACAGTCCTTCGGCTTAAAATCAGAAACTTTTCTTGCTTTGGAGATAGACACCACGCTAGTTTCCGGCCAGCTGGTGGGAACATACGAGAAGCGTAAGCAAGCGTTATAGATCTCTCTGAGCCATGGTAGCGATACTTCCATGGACTGCTGAATGTCAGCCGCAAGGACGTCATCAGGGCCCAGTGCCTTAAACGGCTCAAAGGAGTTAATAGCCCATCTCAGTTGAGAATTTGATCTTCTGAACGGCGGCGTTGAAGCGTCAGCTTTGGTGCACAGCTTCTAGAGGGCAATAATTGCCCGGAAAATGTGCGTCCATAAGAACGTTTAGAGTATCTGCGGTCGAACTAATCCAAATGCCCTTCCCGTTCATGATGCAGCCCATAGTTTTCGGTGTCGTACTTAAGACTTTACGAAGGCGATTCACCACGCTGAGACTCTTTGCGTTTCCACAGAAGCATCTCAACGAGGACCTCTTTGCCTTGCGTACGGCATACTTAAAAGCCTTAAGCTTCGTTTTATACAGCTATTGAACCCCTCCTAGATTCTCTCCGCAGGATGCTGATCTTCATATTCTACCAGAGAGGCTAATGATTACCCCTGGCTGTGGGTGGCTTACAAGCTTCTCTAGATGCGGATTTGAGAGAACTAGTAAGTGCGTCAACCGCCTGATCCAATTCATGGTAGCAGTCAATGCTTCTAGGAGCAGTTTCCAGTGAGGATCGAACCCGAGAATTAAATAACTTCCAATCCGTCCTCTTTCTGATAATAAACGCTACCCGCTCAGCAGAGCTGCTGCCAGCCACGTTGTACGATATGTACCTATGATCAGAGAATGAACACCCCTGTAGAACACTATAGTCCCAAAGAAGATGAGAGTGCCGCCCACTAATCAAAGTAACGTCAAGCACCTCCCTACGATTCGCTACCAGAATTGGCGATGAAAAGGTCGTCGGCAAAGATGAAATCAAAAAGTTCCTCACCTCGGCCATTTGTGTTGGAGTTACCCCATATTTCATTATGAGCGTAAGAGTCAGCCCCCAGAATAAGAGGCACACCAATTTTCGTGGCTTCAGCCACAACACCTTTGACCATGTCGCAGGGAGGGCTAGTGCTATGATCAGGTGCCATGTAGCAAGAAACAAACAAGCATGATCTTTGACAGATTTCCACTACAACAGCCATGTTATCCTTGTAACAGAAATTGTGCAGTACCAGGACGTTAATGGTTTTCTTGACAAGAATACAGACACGTGGCTTATGTAAGCCGTCGGTTACCATCAGCCTGCATCCATTGGTGCGTAACCTGCAAACCCGGTTGTTGGCAGCCCATGGTTCTTGGACTAGGATTAGCTCCTACTCTGTCCTAGACAGTCGGAATAGTAGGGCAGCTTATGCGGCTTTGGAATGACTAAGGTTAATCTGCAGTACCTTCCCCTTCACTTACTGTTAACAAGGATTAGATCGAGGTCCTCCCTCTCGGATATAGTCCCTTCCTCTGCTTCCAGAGTCATGAGGTCCAAGCAGCCACCCAACTCGGAGGTAGTCCCGACGCTAACCCTATCTGCATAGAGTTATTCCACATCCGATTCCTCTTCAGATGTCGCCCTCAATCAGGCTGAAAACCCTTTTCAAGTGACCCGCCTGTCGTTTGAGCCACCTGTTTTGGGTGAGGTTTTACAGGTATTGGATCTCTCGAAGCAGAGCTCTTTGGCCTGTGGCTTCGGTGATCCGTAGAGCTCATTTCTCGACCCCGTACATGCTAATGCCCTTTCGGGCATCCAAGACCGGCAGTGCCTCTTCATTTATGATGAAGAGAGGCTTCCAGCGATTGTCTACCGGCTGGCCAATCTTCGCAACCTCCCAATCATCCGTAGGAATATCCGGGTTGAAAAGCCGAACTATTTCCAGAACTTCCACTGGATCCCAGTGAAAACAAGGAATCCAAGTCCTGCATCTTGGCCGGCTGGGAATCGCATCCTTGAGCACCACCTTAGACCAGATTTACCCCAGCTCGGAGATTGCTCGCTTATAGAAATCGGCCGAACGTTGGTCTCCGCACGCAACCAGCCTGATTCATTTGTACCAGCCCGCGTCATGGTGGTGGTGGGCTTGAGCTGTACTGCTGCAGCTTGCAGCAGACTCTAAATAAAGCTTGTCTTATTTTTAGCCAATTTTCGGAGATCATTCCATCTCCCCTGCTGATGAATCACCACCCAAACAAGGCAGTCAAAATGCATTATGAAATTTCTTCGATGGACAAGGCGGGGACTTTTATTGAAGGGGAATATATAGCTAACCATCATGTTGGCAAAAAAGTCTTAGATTGTAGTGGTGAATATTTTCAAGAATAAATTTTTTACCTTTTCTTTAAAATTTTTTTCGCATTATTATGCACAAAATAAATGAAATACGGTATTTCCACGGCCAGGGGAGGCAAGTGATAAGAACGGTTTCTAATCATCGAGTGTTTTAAAATAATTTTGCATTTTGCGGAAAAGTTGCAAACTATTCAATATTCAATGTTTTTTTGGCTTTTCAATTTGAACTATCAAAATTCCCGATCCCACAAGATCGGTAGCCGCTCACTAAACTACATTTTTACTCATATGCGCTACAAATTACTATTTTTTCTCGAAAGAGCTTACAAAAAAAAATGGTCAAAACATTTGATTGCTTATACTACTTTAATTTCCTTCTCCGCAAAATACCACATTGAAATCTGCACATTCATACCAACAAACATGTGCATAAATTTTTAAGCACACGTAGGGGCTATAGTACTTACGAAGATAGAGAGACAGAGCGAGAGCGCCCGATAGAGAGTAGCGCCTGGCCAGTCCCAGCCCAATACAGTATCCGGTCATGGAGTTCGTAGGCATCATTAGCATTTTCATTTCCTATGCAGAAAACGGTCGGATATGCGGTCGGTTTCAGCATTTCGAAAATGTAAATGCAAAAGGACTGACGCTGAATCGGTCCGAACAATAGATACCGACTTCACATCATTTCAAATACGTTTACGATAAATTATATTAAGTACCTACGCACGTACGTACGTACATGCTCTGCTGCGACTGATATATGAACTCAGAATATTACGGAATCCAATTCGATTTCCATTTTTCGACACATTTGGTCAAAATTCGAATGCATTCTGCATCAGCACGATTTCTGGATCAAAAAAATTCAACCCCAAATATAAACATTCATGCATGCAGATTTCTCTTTTTTTGTACGTTTGTGTTAATGGTTTTTTCGACATGCAGTTGCATGTAACGGGTACCGATGAAAATGCTTCTGAATGGACCACGAAAACAAAATGTTTTTTTTTGCTGCAAGTAGAGTAGTCCTACTAGTTCATAGAAAATCCATTACGAAATCAAAATATATCCTTGGACCGAGTGAAATTAAAGCTTTTGTCTACGACTGTGCGAATTTATGGGCGCTTGCATACGAGCACAGTACAGTGAAACACTATCTAAGCCGATACCGGAGTTAAATGATTATTTATTGATACCCACTGGATGTTGGAAACATGGAAATGTTGTTTCATTGCATTTTAGTAAAGTTTTGTGATTTATTTCGTTGAAATAATAGAGCTATGTATATTTTGAAAATAAGTTGTGGCAATGGTCGATTTAGGTGGACTGTTGGAAGGAGAAATGTGTACAGTTTGGCATTCAAACAATGTTCCATTAACGAAGGAACAAGAAGAGGTCAATGCATTTGAAGCTTTTTCTGTACCCTTTAAATTGTCTTTTTAATGGTCCCAGCAGTGGCAGCGCAGTGATAGCTGCGGCAAAAATTTCAGCTTTGAATAAAAAATGTCAGCGGATACTCAGTTATCAACGGTTTGTATGTATGCTGGTATTGTTGCTAATGGAGCGAATTGTCAACGATTTAGTTCAAACGAAATTGACCTAATCAGTGTAAGCACTTTAATTTGATCTTATAATTAATTTGCCTACGATTGCCGGTGCGAATGCACTGCGTAATTTACTCATCATGTTTAACGGAAGCAAATTCAACTCGGCATTACTTTGTAGAAATCCAATGAAAATACTTATGTGTAGCTTACCTATCTGCCGTTGAATGTTTTACACGCATTCAAATACAGCTGATTTCCTGTAATAAAAGGAGAGAAAGAAATTAGACTCTGCATAAAATGTTATTGTGCTTGGAATGAATTTTAAATGAGCAGGTGATAAAGCTTATTACTTAACCGAAATGATATGTAACCGTGGAATTGCGCAATGCAAAAAATATGGCCAAGTGTGCTTCACAACAATTTGACCAAAAATTGTTTATTTATGTTTGTTTATTTTTATTTATTAGCTTAACAATTCAAACTAAATGGTAATCTAGTTGTCGTCAGATAGCTCATTTATTTCATTAAAAATAGAGTTCACAAACTGAAAATTCCAGGAGGCACTTATTTTTATCTATTATTCGATTTTCTAGGTTTTTGACTGATTGTCTTTTAAGGGGTTAGTCCACTGTTAAACTGCTGAAAATGAAGTTTTTTTTAAACAGCTACCAAAAAAAAAAAACTATTCAAGATATCGATTTGAAATTTGGTGTACATCTTTATTGAGGTTAAAAGTTAACATTTTCATTGGAAATAATTATTAGAAAACAAAATGGCGACCGCCCCAATAGATCGCCGCAGCACCGCCGAAAAAAAAAGCAAATTGCGCTTCGTAAATTCCTGGACAAAATAAGCATCTGTGAACAAATTACCAAAAATATTTCATTAGTTTTGAGTATAAAGGTCTGCACGGGCCTAAATTTAGAGCCCTAAAGCGATTAAAAAAAATTTGGTATACATTTGAACATTGTTTATCCAGTTTTTCGCGTTTTTTCAATCAAAAAAATGTTTCGCAGGTCGTAAAAAAAAATTTCTTTGTTCTAAATTTAGGCCCGTGCAGTCCTTTATACTCAAAACTAATGAAATATTTTTGGTAATTTGTTCACAGATGCTTATTTTGTCCAGTAATTTACAAGGGGCAATTTGCTTTGCTTTGCTTTGCCTTTTGGCGGTGCTGCGGCGATCTATTGGGGGCGGTCGCCATTTTGTTTTCTAATAATTATTTCGAATACAAATTTTGTTTTTAAGCCTCAATAAAGATGTACATCAAATTTCAAATCGGTATATTGAATAGATTTTTTTGGTAGCTGTTTAAAAAAAATTCATTTTGAGCAGTTTAAAAGTGGATCCGACGGAAAGTTCCTTAGTTTCGCCTTAGTTTGTGCCTATCAACAGATGATGTAGTGATTTACAAGATTAAATATTTTTATTTTTGGATTAATATTTATTTGATTGCATCCGATAAAACGAACCGCTTGCAGATTTTAAAATAGCCTGATTTAATATTGTGTTGCACTTAGTTGTATTATAAGTATTTCATGGAACAGCATTAGGATGATCAGTGAAAGTAGTTTTGGAAAAATAGAATAAATCAACCAAAGAGATTTAGGAAAAAGAAAGCAAAGCGATGCAAGGTATAAAGGGTTTCTTTTTTGCAGACGTCGAAATTTTCAATGCTGTAAGATGCTCTGGGCAAATTTGTTGCCAAGGCAACATAGTTTAGTGCCAAAACGTAGTCAAGGAACTAACTCATCTCGAGGAAAACACTGTAACAGTAATTTTTATTTTTGCGCGCTACTTTGATTTCAGAGCCGCTGCAGTGGATATGCTCCAGAATACTGTGCTGCTTGCAAAAACAAAATTTTTGCTACGGTATGAGATTAATTTCTTGCAGGGACAGTATGATTTATGAAAAATTTAGAGTCACTTGACGAAAGGCTAATTAGCCTTAATAATTTGACTTGTGTTGAGTCTTTTCCAGGTTTCAGCTTGTTCACTTTCTAACGTTTTTGTTCAGATCTGATGGATTTGATTTGAAATGAAAATAAAACCCTAGCGCATCAGAACCGCTAGAAACACTAATGTTCGAAGAACAGTAGAGGATTTGTGCAGATTTGGAGAGTGTATTCTACGACTAGCAGCTTTTCCTACTTAAACTAATATACCCCTAGTAATAATAGATCTTAAGCGAATTTAATTTCGATGACTTCATCGAAAATTACAGCGATAGAAAGGTGTTTGGGGCTGCCATCCGAAAAATGTGGAGATATTAGAAAATTTAAACATTGTTTACTTATTTTCATTGCAAATGTTTCCGAAGAAAATACTTAATGCAAGCATTTATTGGAACGAAAATTACAAAAAGGCCTAGTGCTGGCAGCCCTTTGATAGCACCGGAGCAAAAAATATGTCGCATCTGCCTCACGTTGAAGTCAACCTGCTCTGCGAATTTTGTATTGATCCGATGACTGCATTGGAAGTTATTGGGGTGCAATGAAATTTGGGGTTACCATTCGCAAAAGTTTCCAAATTTGCTAGATCTTAATATTTGGTGTTTATTTCCACTATCAGATCACTACGATTTCAAAATTCTATGCTAAAATCGCATACTAAAGATATGCCAAAAATATACAAAAACAACCATAGCTGGCAGCCCTATCAATGTTTTGAAATTAAATTTCTACTGGATATTGCCTATAATAAGTTTAATTTGACATTTGAATTTCGTTTTGATTCCATGACTGCACTGGAAGCTATAGGGCAAAGAGCTTTATTTTCCTCAGGAATTTCCCAAATTTAAGACACCAAAATTACCATAGCTCGAATCAAATTTTTGAAGCAAATTTCTACCAAACGTGGTTTTAAGTAGTGATGGGCGTTTCTGTTGTTTTCAGAAAACGAAAACGAACTGTTTTTTTCCAAAAATAACTGTTTTTTGAAACTTTTTGAAAACTTTTTTCACTCGACCAGCAGCAGATTGATACTGGATGTTACCATAAGTGATGGGTGTTTCTGTTGTTTTCAGAAAACGAAAACTATTTGAAAAAAACAGTTTGAAAAAAACTGTTTTTTTCAAACTGTTTTTTTCCAACTGTTTTTTTTTCAAATAGTTTTCGTTTTCTGAAAACAACAGAAACGCCCATCACTAATGGTAACACCCAGTATCAATCTGCTGCTAGTCGAGTGAAAAAAGTTTTCAAAAAGTTTCAAAAAACAGTTATTTTTGGAAAAAAACAGTTCGTTTTCGTTTTCTGAAAACAACAGAAACGCCCATCTCTAGTTTTAAGTAAGGTTCAGCTAGTGTGTGAATTTCGCTCAAATTGAATGACTGAATCAGAATTTATAGGGCCAAAAGCAGTTATTTTTCTTAGTGGTTTTTCAATATGGCACCACTGGCACAACATTACCCGCATTTCAAAATCACTTCTGTCAGACCTGGTCCTATTTAAGAACAATATATTCTGAAAATTTCAATTAATTCTGATTATCGGATCATGAATGTCCGTGAACAGAAGTTTTTGATGCTAAAAATAAAGGTAAATTGGGAAACGGTTACCAGGCGTGCCCATTGTAAAATTTCAAATTTTTTGTTTTGGCTATGTAGACAAAGCATAAGATTTATATATGAGTGGCTTCTTCTCCAAAAAACGACATTTTTTCAAGAGAGTCGATGATTTGAAGGTTTTCACTTTCAGCTCTTGCCCTAGCCACAGGGTTGCCAACATACCCATTAAAAAAAAATTTACAACTAACTAATACCAATATGTGCTGAAAGTTTTATAATGATCTAATAGCTCTGTCAAAAGTTATCACAATTTAAAAATGTTCAAATTTTCCCGTTCTGCTTTTAGGCACCTAGCGCACACATGGGGTTTTCATATTTAAAACACGTTCGAAATTTATTCCGTTACCTTAGTTTTTGCAAAAATTATTTGTGGACGGAATAATAGGTATATTAATAATAATAATAATAATAATAATAATAGGTATAATAGGTATATATATATATTTTTTTGAATTTTTGGCCAAATCGATTTTAATACTAATGTTCTTCGAACATTAGTAAAAACTTTGCACGTGATGAGCTTTGGTCCAATAAAAGCGATACTTTCAATTTTCTTAGAGCTTTGTTTCGGACTGTTTTGGTCTCTGGAGACCTATAGAGTTATCATTGCTTTCTGGCCTGTCTTTTTTCCTTTTTCCCCCAACCAGAAAAGTTAAAACTGATGCATGCAACATTTTCGATAGCAGTTTTTATTGAATTCAGTACTAGGAGACATAAAAGGAATATTTAGGTTTGAGTGTCTGTTGAGGTATTGCTTGGAAGCAAAACAGTCAGTTTCTAAACTTGGAAATGTTACCTGCTGCCAAAATATATCTCACAAACGATCAAGCATAATACGTTTACGAACGTTGTAAATTTTATTTCTGTGTGAGCATATCGTAAAAACGGTAAAAATGTTTTTCAAATTTTCAGGCATATAGCTGTACATTTACTCCGAACAACGGATTGGCCGAAAGATGCATTTGATTGGAAAATCTGAGACACCTCTTACTTCCTCGGTATGTTCAGCGTAATAAAAGGTACACCACTGTGGAATGTGTGTTTATGCTGGACAAGTTCGCACTACGATGGGCAGTTTTTAGAACATTCATTATTGGTTCAAAAAAAAACTCGAGCACAAAGTTTTAAGTTCTTATCAAAATCTTCCTCAAATTGCGTGTGGGTTGGCTAAACTGGCTAGTTTTTTCGAAGTTTTTCTGTTAGACCAAACATTCTCATTCAATGGGTTATGATGATTCAGCTTAGATAGCTCAGAAAATTTGACGGCTCGAATTTTACATGATGTTTATTGCCAATGCTATGCGAGATGATGTGCTCGCTCTATCCGATTGAAAGGCGGGGTACATTTTTCGCCCAAGACATTTATAAGTCTTACACTTTTTTTGAAGTTAGCCGTATAATTTCTTCCGCATTTGCTACATTTATTTTCCGAAAGAATTTTTATTGTGTCCGTCACGTAAACTTGAAAAAGGAGCCCAGGATTTGTTACGACGAAGTTGTTAAACATTCGTGCAATATACTGGAGATCTACGTTTCACTAAACTCGCGGCCTAAGGACATTGAGGTTATTTTGGGCTCGAACTAACTCTCCGAAGACGGGCCGTGGGCACCACTCACCCAGCCCTTAGATCCGACCCAAAAGTCCGTGAGCCAGTTTCGACTCACTAGACTTAATTCTTAAATTGTAGCACCTGCTCCAACTAGCAGAAGTGTCCACCACTCAATTCTTACAGTTGTCGACTATCATTAAGTTGCCATTTCGCGATAGTAGGTCTGTTCCCGTACTACGATTAATTGCGATTAATCGCGATTAATTGCAATGAAGCCGTTCCCGTACTCCGTTTTATTGAAAACTGAAAATTTCCCCTCTTTCAGTAAGTACGATGAAATTTTAGTAGGGTCTGAGCTACTGAAAAATATTGAAAAGTGTCAATCGGTGTGGCGCAAGCAAATACTTTCAAATGTGAGCGGCAAGCAACTTATTTTTTGCGTAATGTTGCTATGAAGGTCAAATATTTTTATGGCGATAATTTATCACCGCTTAGGATGGCTTTATAATCGCTATTGTTCTTCCAAAAACCGAGAACTTACACTTTTGGTTGTCAAATTTCAGGAAATGCAATGAGAGCGCTCCCGTACTTTCATGAATTTCCCCCACCACATGATTCAGGAAAATTCAGTGACTGAAAGTACGGGAACAGACCTAGTGTCGATTTGGTGGCGAATGGTTATGTGACAGCAGTAAAAAAAATTGGCCACCTGAGGGTCGCAGGAAGGTCAATGAAAGAATGAATTAAAGGGACAATGCAAAAAAAAATTCAATTCAAAAAAATTCAGTCATTGGACCAAGGCAATTAACGGCATCATTTGCGGGCAGCCAAGGCCTAGAGGAGATGTAGTTCTGTGATGTGGACGAAGAGGCTCGAGAAACACTTTTTTTATCGCAGGTCAACAAATAAGAAAGTAACAGAACAATTTATAGTATATGCTAAATAGTTTTAATTTATAGGCTACGTGTAATTTTTAACAGAGTTTTCAAAATAACCGAAGCATTCTCAAATTTTCTTCTTATTAACAATATATATAAGAAACCACCATTTTCTTCTTTTATTTCTATCAATATGTTAGCAGGCATACTTAATCATTGAAGTTCATCCGTCGTAGAACAGTTCAAGTTGTTTAATTACTTTTCGTCTAACCCCAGCCCGTCCCCACGCGATACAATCACAGTATGCAGGTTGAGGTATAAAATTAAGTGTATGTTACGTTCATATCTTGAGCTCCTCCATTGTAAATCCCCCGTAGATAAATCTAAATTATTTTACGGAGAACAAATTACACCTTACTTGCTTCCTTCATTTTTCATTCGAAAGATAGTTGTTATGTTCGTTTCCGGGGAAAATGAAACAAATTTGTAGGCTGACACTCATATACGTATGTTGATTGATTAAAAAATAACGAACATTGTAAGAAACGCATACTACATGAGACACTTACTGATGGATCGAAATTATTGGATATTCGAAACTGCAGCATATATCATTCATGCGTCATTCTAAATCAGATAAATTCATTCGCTCGCATCATTGACTTCTTAACGAGATCATTTTTTCGTTGGTAGATAACAATACTTCACTACTTTCAGAAATTCATTTACCTCATTTTGAATGTTCCTCACGTCGCTAGTAGACCTTATTTCTATCTCGTTAGCGTAACTCTTAATAGACGCGTCGTAAAGCTTCCGAATTAATAGTATTACTCATAATGCAATTACCGAGCACGATGAAACTAATAACTTTTCCTTACATGGAAATCATTGATTCATGGGATTTCCCGTTTTCCAATTAATCAACAACTTGGTAAAGTTCCAAAAACCCAAGAAATTTAGTTGAAGAACATGGGCATTGAAGAACATGGGCATTGTGTAGTGAAATGTGTTAGGGGGTTGTGCCTGGGAGGCAAGTTGTAAGAAACAGTTTGTAATGTGACAAAATTGTTTCTATTTACCATAATATTTCTACATGCCATCAACTGTTTATCTTCTGAGGTAGCAGCGAAGGTTTTGGATTCATACTTCGATGAGCGATGTTCGATGAGCGATGTGGCAAAGTAAATAGATTTCAGACATCAATCGGATTAAGGAAATAATTTTTTTTTATTGAAATTATGCAATTGAATTAAGCTAAAAGACGTAAAAAATAAATATAGTAAAAATATGTGCAAATGTTTATTTTAACCTTCAGCATACAACGTGGGATTATTTCAACCCCATGACTTTCATAACGCATTAAATACAATATTATGTATAACACAACCATGTACAATGTGCTCCACAAAAACGTGACTCATGTTATTTTTTCCTTCGGGTTTGCACACATAAATGTAACAGTAAATTACTTTTAATGCACTTTTACCAATTTGGCACCTCATTAATTTTGTCATTATAGTTTGACCTTTCGTGAAGAAAACATATTTAAAACATGAGTACCGCGTACAAGAAGCGTTTTGAAATTGTATTTTTAGTTACTCATCGCAAAGGTTCTAAAATGAGTATAAACGAGACAGCAAAATATACGAAAACATGTGTTTCGTTTGTGAAGCAGTGGATAAAGAAGTATAAAGAATGTGGGAATGTGGATGATGAGCAAGGTGGACGCCGTACTAAAGGTACTTCGACAAGGGTTGATAATGTGATTTGTGAGAGGTTTTGGAAAAACCCAACGCTTAGTCTGAGGCAGGCCAGAGCAAAACTCCTTAGAAAAGGTTTTCGACTCTATATTAATACAATTAAACGGAGACTTCAAGAATCTGGCATAAAAAACCGGAGTACGACCCCTAAACCCCTACTGTCAGCAACACGAGTAGAAAAAAGGCTGAGCTGGGCAAAGAAGAATTTGGAACGTGACTAGAGCAAAGTTATATTTGCCGACGAATCATCTTTTGTTGTCTATAGCTACTAGCGAAAGGCTTGGATGAAAAATGGAGAAACATTTTTGCAGCGTACAGTTAAAACATCCAGCAAAGGTGCATGTTTATGGCTGCTTCTCGGATAATAGGTTCGGAGTTTTAATTACTTTCACTAGAAACTTGGATGCTCAATTCATGCTCACTTGTATAAAAAAAAGCCTACTGAAGTCTGCGGAGAAATTATATGGAATTGAAAACGATGACTGGATTCTACAATAGGATAATGATCCCGAGCATCAAAGTCGCCTCTGCACATCTTGCAAGGAGGAAAATTGTATACAAACTTTGGATTAGCCATCACAAAGTCTAGATGCGAATCCCATTGAAAGTGTGTGGTCGCTGATGAAGCTTTAACTAAAAGAGAAAAAAATACTCAGAACAGGACATGTGTGGATTATGTTCAAAAATTGAGCCAAAGCTTTCGCAGAAGATACGAAGTAATTATAAATAATAAGGGCGATTGGTCTCCGTATTGAGATAATTTGCGAAATTTGTGATAATGTATAGTTTAAAATATAAATTGAAAAACAATTAATTATTGGGTTAATGCTTTTTTTAAGACACGTTTTTGTGGAACATACTGAAAGTTAAATAAATGATCCGGCGTTGTAATGGTCAAAACTCGATTTTTCACGTCTATTTTCATATTCAGGTCGTTCATGCTGTGTTGCCGTCGGCAGACATTAGATGGTTTGGTACTCTCAATCTCAATGGTACTCTCAATCTCACCAAACACACACAATAACCTTGAGTGTAACCAATGATATCTGAGTTTTCATTTCGCAAATAGGTTTGCACTGTATTTTTTCCCAATAAAGCATTGTAAAGAAGCTTCCTGCTAATGATATTTTGATGGAATAAAATCTGTTACTCGCAACCGAATTAAAGAAATACTTGTTTACGCTGGAGCAAGTGCAATATACTATAAATGAAAGCTTCGGTTATACATGTTGCCGGATATTGCCTGTCAAATACAAGTTTTATATAGATATTGTGCTAAGGATAGTAATGAAGTTCTGCATAACTTTTTCTATTGTGCCTAATTCAGAAGGGAGTGACACAATCTTTTCAGATCCGTCAGCATATGTGCAGCTGGTTGAAAACAGGATGAATACCGCACAGATCCCTGAAAGTCTGGCTGAACGAAAGTAAGCCGATGGGATATCTGGTAGGTGCTAGAAGCACAGCCGAACAGAAGTAATTGGAAAGCACATTCCGGCTCGGATTTCCGTGGTCCACGGGTGTTTTTTTTAGTGAGTAGCAACTCACATAATACCGTATCGTCCACAGGCTTTACGATATCCGTTGAAGAAAAAAAGATGCGAGAAATACATGTATTTTTTTTTACATATATTTTTTTACATATATTTAGTTACATATATTTAGAAAAACTGGCTGAATCATGTTTTTATATTCGCCCGATGTTATAATAAAAATCCTCTTACTGGAATATGTTTAATTTTTTCTTCTGCAATGCTAAGTTGATGATACAGACTTCGTCGTCGATTTTCCCTTGAAGACTCCAAATCTTTTTTTCGAAAATACAGCAAGGCATTTGTGATAATTTAGAGGCATCAGCTTTTGTAGACCAATTTCTGGTCTTGGAATTTAGTTTTTACTGAACTTATGACAACATTTGATTCAACAGTTCTAACATGTAGTTCCACCAGCTGGTCGTGTTATAAGAGTAGTTATTATGTTATTTACATTCTCGACAATGCCTCGTCTTCTACTTCTTCCGGCAATCAAGCGTCAAATGCCCCTTTCTCCACAATTCTAGCATTGAGAAGCTCGATTCGTTGCCGATTCTCTGGTTATACCTGCTCTTTGGCTCCGGATTCGTTGTGAACCTCACGGGTTTAAAATATCCGTTCGTGTTACGGATCGGTCAAATAGATCCACGTAAACGTTTAATGTTCCTTTTGCGTGGACTGACACGCACTACTTTTCACCGCTGTAACGTATACCTAGGCAGCATAATGCACTCGGACTAGGTTCTCTGCCACCGACCTTGTCACGTTTCAAAACCATTTTAAAGGATAAAGTCGTTACTTTTTCTATTTAATACGTTTTTATCTTTTTTCCTTGCTCATATGATACATGAATTTGAATCTTGATTTTCTTAATTGGCTTTCGATATTCTGTTGGATATATATGCTTACATTTTTTCTTCTCTCTTTTTCAATGTAGTTTTTTTTTTCTTATTTTTCTTAATTTTGAATTTATTCTTTTTCACCTTGACTTTGTTTATGATATTTGATCTTTTTATTATTATTATTTTGTGCTCTCTATTTTACATTGATTCATTAGTAGATTCTTTGTACATATTATATGTTTCTATATTCAGTTATTGGATTTTTATCTGTTGAATATGTAAATAAATAAATAAATAAATAAATAAATAAATAAATAAATATTCTTTGAGGTGCCTTTTTTATCGAGAGTTTTTAACAGTCTGCTTGTCAGCTAGACGAAGGGCCAACTCATCCTGGATCCTATGTTACTGGAGTACTTTTCAACTGGTATGGGCTAAAGAACTTCCGCTGCAGTTCCTCTTATGGACACCACCAATATAGTTGCACGCTTTCCAATTCCACGAGCTTCTAATTGCTACTGCCATTGTCACTTGATTTCTGTTAACTGTGGTTTGCTTTTTATAGCCTGCCGCTCAAACTGTATCTTGATTTTCACAGCTTGTTTTTGTGCTTTTGCTGCATGTTGGGAGCCATTTTGAGAAGTCTGGAAATTCAAAGTTTTCCAGATCCATGGTCTAGTCGTGATAACAAGGGTTGTTTATTTCCGGTGACACTCCACTTTCAACTCTGTCAACATTAAGCGCTTATTAAATTGGATGTTATTTTTTACGACCACATTATTCCATGCGAAATTCGCTGGAATTCACAATAGTCACCAAGCGCACAATCTTTTTTTTCTTAATTAGTCAGCACGATTTTTCACAGTTACCCACTTTTTTGATAAATTAGCAATTTCAAAAATCCATTAAAAACTTGTAATTGATCCCACTTCTGATACCAATTATTGTATTTGTCTTATAAAACCGTTCGTGAGCTCGCAATTTCACGCTTGTTCAGACTGATTACCTTACTTTATCGAAGCACTATTAATAGTCGCCTGTCGAGTTTCTAGACGAAGATCAGCGACTATTCATATTTATTGGAATTTTCACCACATTATTGTCAGGATGCTTAGGTCAATTTTGGTCTGTTTATTCGGATAGATGTCTCCCGATTCATTTATTTGATATGAATATCACTGAGATTCATGTTTATGTAACAATAGTACTATTAGCTACATGTATTTTCAGTTGCTAACGTCATGTGGACAAGATGCTGAACAGCGTGTTAGCCAAGTATTTACCATGCACCGATTGCATTCGACTACCACATTAGTCCACTCGAGGTGTCACTAACTTTGTTTTTCACAGCATAATTTCCTGTCAACTTGCATACTTATTGCACAAAAAAAAACTCACTTTTTCCCACATTGTTTTTAGCGATTGCTTGGTGCTCAGTATTAAAAAGAACAAAAACTGGCACCACCTCAATTTTTCGATTCACTTCAAGCATAACCGACGCTTCCTTTTCAAAACACATGCACTTCATTATTTTAATGTTGATTTGTTTTCACCACTGAATTGCGGAGAATATTGACATATGTCAGGTTTTTTCAAAATGTTTTCACAATGTCTTGATGAAAACATTATCATAAAGCTAATTCAGCAGGGAGTTGTTTAACGTAATAATGGAAATGATTTATAATTTATGTTTAAATTTCATTCAACTATCAGTGTGTGAATTGTCAGCGGCCGGAGTAACCGCTATACACAGCAGTTACACCAACCGTTTCATACAATGTTCATCGTTTCCACACTCTATTGAGAACTCATGAGCTTTAGCGGTAACTGCTCTACCGCTTAGCCAAGTTAAACCAGTCCGACCACTGGCTTAGGTTTTTGCTGTTTTTAATGCTTCCATTCTAAGCTTAGCTCGATAGGGGTGCAAAAAAACGTGACTATATTTAAATGTCACCAATCAAGTACAAATTAATTCCTCCAGTGCGAGTGGATCATCTGACTTCGTTGATTGCTCGAAATCGACCTCATTTGGAAGTGCAATGCGAACGTACTATTATCGGCTTAACGGATGGAATGTTCACGTCGTCAGTCATCGGGAAACGTGAAACTTGCGAGCTCGAAAACGAATTTTTTCAAATATTGTGCCGCAGAGAAAGTGATAAGTGCGACAAAGAATAAATAATATAGTAGTTTTTTTCAAACTGTAGCAGCTTATATGACATCTCTTTGATGATATCACAGAGAGTGACGCTTAGTAAATACACTTTTTTACGGTTTTTTTTCCTTTTGAAGTACGGCCATAAGTGGTAATGTTATAAAGGCGCTTTAGGGCCTTGGAATACTTATGAGCTTCCGTAAAGTCTACCGGTGAAATTCTCTAAAAATGCAAATTAGTTCAGCTTTATTAAATTACTTTGTCATTTCTTTGCACTTTTTCAAAGGAATACAAAGAGATCTTTGCTTTTAACTTTTTTATCATCATATTTTGCATATAGGATATCATATTTGACTACACCATAGCTCTATGAATTCTCACGAAATACAATTAGCTCAGGTGAAATTCCATTAGCTTCCAATTTACGCTTATTAAGCGTCCCACCAAAACTCACATCCGAAACATCGACTTTGCCCACGGAACTCCCCATATGTAATCACAACAGCTTGTGAACACCTGCGGCAACGGAACAAGGAACGGGTCAAATACTACAAGCGCATAGACAACTCCGTTCGACCTTCCTTCCGACTAAACCCCATTAGCGAGCCATCGACCGTGTCGTCTCTTGTCTCTCTTGTTGTCTAGTTCGACTTGGCCAATCAGTCCAGGATGCTTTCCTATTTTGTCGACACACTAACCGCGTAGCCACGTTGGTAATGGCGGCGTTGAAACGCGACTCCCAATTAGATAGTATCGGAAACAAAGTCAATTACTATGACTATAATTAAACTTGATCTGCAGTGGAAACGGGGTCGGTCTGTGAAACCGATTTCGTTAGAAGAAGGACACTAACGGCGGCCTAATATCCGGTCGATTTGAAATAATGTGCTGATGCGGGCTGTTTGCTTTCGAAACGCAACCCTTTTCGTGATGCGAGTTTCGGAGTTTTTGTTCCACGGCCTCTATTAGATAAGTTTTTATGAGATTGTTTTTTTTGCGGAATTTACAGCGAAATCGGGACTAGGCTAGCTGCCGTTATTGATGTCACAAATTTTTATAGGATGCGTTGGCGAACATACTCTGTAAAATAAGAATACACGTGCCACCGGAAATAATGTGGAACATCTTCAGTCAATATGTTACCGAGAAAATAGATTGTTTTTTTTTCATTGAAATTTATATTATGCTTACAGGCAGGAGTATTTCTTGAATCTATTTCGTTGCCAGATAGATATGATCATACACTCTCTCACATACACTCTGAATTTGAAGTTCAATTACTGCTTGTCAATGTTAACATAAAATTCTTGCAGGTAACAGTAATTCAAAATTGTAATACATTTCTGAAAACAAATCAAAATTCACTTTTCATGCCTCACCTGCCAGGAATCATTTGATTTTGAAAACCACATCAAATTACATTACATCCAACATTATTCAAAAATTACCGATGAATATACATGAATATACATGGAAAATCTTCAAAATACTTAAAACGTGTCCGGATTTCTTAGCGTTACTCACACCTGAAGTGCTATTGTGAATTTACTGAATAGCAGTCATTAGTCGAAAATAAATTCTTCCATAAAGAGCAGGTTTATATGCTCAGTGTTTGCCAAATTATCGTCTCTCGTACAGAGGGTTGGAATTTAGTGTCGTCGTTATAGCGGAACACCTATGATTTACAGTATTGCATCTTATTCAGAGAATAGATACGGCGTCGTAAACGAAGCTTTAGTGTTTTTTTTTGTGTATGTGCACAAAGTACGAGTACGTGATATTTCTGGAGCTTTCACTTTCTTGACAGAGGCGATGTGAGCGTTCGGAAAAGATACAATGACTGTAGAAAAATGTCTCTGCCGTTTTTTTTTTCTAAATGTGGTTTTTTGGTGAGGTTCTGGAATGTCCTTTTTCAGAAGGGAGATAATGGTTTAAGAAAGATAATGCACATGCTCACGCATAAATAATCTCATGATTCGAAATTTTTGTAAAGCATGTTGTTTTTTTCGAAGCATTTTTAAGCAAAAAAAGAGCAACATTTGACCTCAAAAAAGTAATAGTCCATGGAGTAGTAGTAGAATTCCATGGTGATCATGTCAATATGTCAACTATAAGTTTTAATTTAAAAATTGGTTTGTTCTATTTTCTGTGGCACTCTAAGTGAACAGAAGATAGTGTCTGTAATATATACAGGGTGTTTTTTTTTAGGGGTATAGAACTTCAAGTTGGCAACACTTTTTAATGCTACGTATCGTGCGACAGCTGTCATGCGTTTTATGGTTAGTTTGGTTTGCCATTTTATCATGAATAGGTTGACGTCTGAGCAATGTCTGCAAATTGTGAAGATTTATTGCGAAAAAAATACGGTTCTGTTCGGGAAACTCATCGCGCACTCCATCAATTTTATGGCCGACATAATCGTCCACCAGAACAATTAATTCGATTAACCATGGATCGTTTCCGCACCACGTTTACTCTCACTGATAATACGCATCCATCCAGATGTCGTACAGTGCGTAATGAAAAAACCATAACAGCTGTTGAGCGTAGTATCGATGAAGACCCAAGTGAGTCCATTCGACATCGTGCTTAACAATCAAACCTGTGCCCATCCACATTATGGAAGATTTTACGGAAGGATCGTGGGTTGCGTTTCTTAGGAAATCCAACTTGTGCAGGAATTGAAGCCGAATGACTACCGGACACGGCGTTGATTCGGTGTATGGGCCCAAGAACAAATTGTGCAGATCGCGAATTTCATAAGAAAATTTTGTTTAGCGATGAGGCTCATTTCTGGGTGCTCATTTCTGCCGCATTTGGAGTCATGAGCAGCCACAGGCGGTTGCCAAAACACTGTTACATCCGGAGCAAGTCATTGTTTGGGATTTAACGCCGCTGGACTATTTCTTGTGGGGATACGTCAAATCACTCGTCTACGCCGACAAGCCCGAGACGCTTGATCATTTGGAAGACAACATTCACCGCGTTATTGGCGGGATACGGCCCCAATTATTGGTTAGAGTAGACGAAAATTGGATATCTCATTTGGACTTCCTCCGCGCCAGTCGTGGCGCTTACATGTCTGAAATCATTCTCAAATAAAAAAGGGCAGAGAATTATCTTTCATGGCAATCAAAACAATTTATCCGTTTCATTTCAAAGTTATATACCTTTATGTACTCTGGATAAGAAGAAGAGTGTTAAAAAGAAGCTCTCAAAGTCACGAAGCGAAATTACACCTTCGCTTTCCTTCCGTTTCGCAATAGAGTACACCTGCTGGTTCAAATCTTTATTGATATAAATAACCAATAATCGAGCTGCGAGTCGAAAAAATTTGAGTTCGAAGATTTAAAATTTGATAAAAACAGTGAAAACGCTCATACAGTCCGATTACGGAAGATTTTATTTTTCAGGAAAGTAAATATCTTGCACTTTATCGTTTCAACCATACACGGAGAGAAATTTCGGCAGTGATTTTTACTAGAGTGGATAATATAATTTACTATTCCGAAAATTCCATATGAAAACATGAATGTTATTACAAATTTGATGAAAATTTACTATTTTCCTGCAATTCCATTACATACTGCAACTCACTCATGTTCATTGCGCTGTAGTAAAGGCATTCATATATACATAATTCACAACAAAGTAGTAAAATGTGTAGTGCAATTGATTACAAAGGTAATGGGGTAAAAAATTACTACTATTGCAATAAAATTAATTGCAAATTTTGTATAATTTCATTACACTTTTCTCTCCGTGTACTTTATAAGTACTTCACAGTTTTTCGTAAAATTTGAAATAACAAGTGTGTACAAAATTTACTGTCAAACTAACCTTTGTCTATACCTACATACTGAGAGATAGTGGATGATACAACTTCTTGCTAGTCAAGGACGAGTCAACATGGCGGCCTGCAAAGTTGTAGAATAGCATCATCTGATGTCATTTGAATGTAAAAATTCATTCATTTGAATAAATAAAAGTATTTAAGAGCGAGCAACTTGCAATAAATCAAAATATTTTGAAACTACACTGCTGCTATACACCAACTATTTATTAATTTTCAAATATGCCCGCCAAGTTAATACCCCCAAAATGAGTAATTGATCTACACCCCGAAAGATATTTCGTTGTATTGGAATAATTTGTGGATATGGGTGACCTCGAGACAGACTGCTTCTTTACCATCACTCTTAATGTCTTATACCGCTATGGAATGAGTAAACAACTGTTTTGAAGTGATTTAACAATTTACAATATAGATATAAATATGAACATTCAACATAAATAAAAAATCATAGCTATTTAATTATTATTAAGGATTCGTCTGTATTTTAGGTTGCCATTGCAAAAAATGTTAAACGTTCAAAACATTGAAGAAGTTTACCGTACTTTGCTTCATTTGAAATCCATTTATCGGCCACTTTTACAAAGTAAGCGAGCTATTTACAGACGAAATCAACCGAAGCTAAATTTCATTTCCGAAAACTAGATGATCTTTTTATAATTCAAAAACTAGTTGAAATTTTTATTTGAATTTTCTAACTATGTCTGCGTATTTTCATAAAATTTTTCGCCCCCCACCGGGAGTTCTAAGATTCTTCTCCAGCACTGTACTTTATGAAAACATGAAATCTTAAACAGCCATCAGATAAAATAGATGTATGCTTCTTCTCCCAGCCACGTGACGACCATCTTCTATTCGGTCGTGTCCCTGCACGAAACTTTCCCTTAATTACCGTCTGTAATTGCTTTTACTGCTTTTGCTTTGCTCTAAAATGTTGGTTTCTCTACGCCCGGGTCGACTATATTTCAGTCTGCCATGTAGCTTCACAAACGCTCCTTAGAGTCACTGCCGTCCATTAAACGTCTATTTCTTTTGAGGGAGGAGGGGAATCTGTGACCCGCCTTTCGAACTGAGAGTGTGATGCAAATTGAAAAAAAATGATAGTCCGTAGAGAAATACGGAAGCCACTAAGCAGCAAACTGAGCAATTAGACGGAAAGATACAATTTCGACAGAAAAGGGTTGTTTATATTATTTACAAGATTTTTGGGGGGTCCGTTTTGCGAATACCTTTCAGGAAGAAACTAATATGCATCAGAAACACTTTCACTTGAATGAATTAAATGCAACTTTAGTGAAAATACCTGAATCGCAACGTTTTCAGTTATGAATAACGGTTTGTTTTCATTAATTTTTAAATATTTATTTTTTGCTGGTGAAAATAAATTGTTAGTTTCTGTTAAGATTCTTAAAAAAAGAGAAGAATGCAAAGAAATATAGTCCGTCAATTGAAAAGACCATACATTTATCATCTTTTACCAATCGTAAATGGAAGCAACTACGATCAGCTTGCGTAGTTTCTGAACTCTCTCTTTTCCTATGGCTGACATGTACAATTGATGACTGGCAATGATGTCAATTATTGAGCTCTTGGCTACCAAAGATTTGCTGATTATGTTTTGAGGAGTATATTTTGAATAAGAGCTGTTATTAAGTACACATGAAGTCAAGTTCGAAGAAAAAACAATACATATGCGAGTGAAAAATATACATAAATAAAAAATTAATTAAATAAGCTTAAGTAAATATAAATAAGTGCAAAAAAATATTTAACAAACAATAAGTAAAAATAGCCCTCGATTGACAGATATGTATTATATCGATTGCGCATAAATTATTCTGCTTTTTTCAATAGATGTCGCTTACTTGCTCACTAAAGTGCTAAAGTATTAAAGTCAGTTTTCATTTTAAGCGTACGACATTTGTTCTAAGTGAGAACTAGTATTTCTTTCACTCGAGTGAAGATGGCAAATTTTATTCTAACAAAATATCATTTGGAAAGTTTTATTTTAAAAAAACTGCTTGGGAAACGTGAAAAAATTAGTGCAGCCGTAAATGATTCAGTTCAAAATGAGCTAAATTAGTCGATTTCACGCCGTTCACAGGAATTGGGAATCACTCAGACCACACTGTGGCGAATTTAGCTGAAAATTTTGACCCACACTCTTTCAAGATCCAATTAACTCCAGCACTGAATCTTCTTCGTCATTTGAAGCACCGAAACATCTCCGATTGAGCTCTGCAAAAAGGGCTGAAAATTTTTCATCGAAAAATCACCTTCAGCGTTAATTTTTGAGTTATTTTGGTTTCAAGCTCATTGTGGGCTTAAGGCGGTCGTCTAGTGTGTCAGATAATAAAAATCGTTTTTTTTTTCTTAAATAACATCTATAAAAAGTGAGTAAAAGAGTTTTTCGAAATTTGAAGCCGTTGAAAAGTTACAGCCGTAAGCCATAGGAGGTATACAGTGTTACCGTAGGAGGTTTACGTAAACCGTAGGAAGTATACGCTGACTTTCGCATCGAATATTCTCTAGCCTAGCTCCTTACCTGACTCTTTTGTGTAACTAAATTGTACTAATTTACTCATAAAGGTTATTGATTTGTGATCACGGTTCCCTTCTTGTCTATAATCGCATAGACAACGTATATCGTCTCTAAACATAGACATATAAAGAATGGACACGCAATGATAATCCATGAACCCGCACGTGAATGAAGCATTTTTACTACATATGCAGCTTACTCTCTGCAAAAAAGCTTTCCCCTCAATGCCGCACACTATACCCTTCTGCGCTGTTGACTCTCTATGTAAACAAACATTTCCATACATTTCTATTGTTGTGAACATGGTCGATTTTCGGGTTAGTTGGAATAGCAGGGAAAATAAAATATGTGTCACATGGGGCACAAAATTCAAAATTAATCAAATTTTCTGAATGAAATTTGATATTATTTTGTAAGGGGAGGTCGAAAATGTTGCTTGCACACATTTAACAAGCATTTCTTTCCACAAGTCTAAAGCTTTCTATCCTAAATCCGGTAAAAAGAGGTACATTCATTCAAATTGAATTTGTACTTACATCACACATTCTAGGGCGAAATCCTATGTGTAAATGGTGCAAAACACTTATTACTTTCGCACTGTTTATTGATCAATCTAAACATTTATACTTTTAATTGATGAAAACACGAAAATAAAATATGTGTCAAACCGCCCGATCGCCATTTTTATTGATTGCTTTTGTTCATAGGCGGGGAAAGCTTGATAGCGTGTAGGGGCATTAAGTTTGATCAATTATATGAATTGACGTCATTTAGGTGAAGAAAATTGTTCGAACGATGAAAACCGGTGTGAATGAACGATTTAAAGTAGCACAAGTAAACTTTGTAATTGACTTGGGCTACTATTTACGAATGCTGCGTGCAGATTATGATGCTAAATGATCTATACGCGTCGTTTATACATATTTCACGTTTAGATGTTTTATGTTACGTTGGTAGGCAAACCGATTGATTAAAATTAAATTAGCAAGTGTTTTGGTCGCGAAAATTTTATTTCAGTTTGATTTCAAATATATCTTTTTTAGGGAATTTAAGGAAATTTTAGATTTGATGGCTGTGTTTGTCTGCAAATTAAATTTTCTAAATGGTATTTCTTACACTATAGTTTACTTTTTTATGTTAATAGAAAATAGGTGGCTAATCAAGAAACAATATTATTGCTCTTGCATTATTTGCATCAGCACAAAACTGAATATTCATGCAAAAAACATTTTCCTCTCTAGCAAGAACGACAAGAAGTAATTCAAGTTTGACTAGAAAGCACATCCGATCACAATATATATAATTTGAAATGGAAATATGGCACAAACGTGACCTTCATGTAAATCTGAATATTTTTAGTATTTTATTCAAATATTCAAAAGGCTTTGAGAGCAAAAGTAGCTGAAATCGGCCAATTTTGGGTTAGAGTGGTTTGAGACATCACAGGCCAAGACCTATTGCTGTGACACAATCATTTCGCTTTTGTAGGGGAGTAAGGGGTTTTTTGGCCACAGTTTTGCAAAAACTGCCTTTACGGCGCTTTCGATGATTGAAAGTGGTCGGAGAGTATAATAATGATATTTTAAGGACGAAAAAAAATTTTGATAGGGACCATTGGGCTAAAACGTCCAATTTCCTCAAAACATTTTTTTTTTGTTGCCCAATGTTCCCTATCAAAAAAATTTTTGTCCTTAAAATACCATGATTATACTCCCCGACCAGTTTCAATCACCGAAAGCGCCGTAAAGGCAGTTTTTGCCAAACTATGGCCAAAAAACCCTTTACTCCCCAACAAAACCGAAATGTTTGCATCACAGCAATAGGTCTTGGCCCGTTATGTCCCAAACCACTCTAACCCAAAATTGGCCGATTTAGGCTACTTTTGCCCTACAAACTTTTTGAATATTTGAATAAAATACTCGCAAGTACAAAAATACTCGATACTTGATATGCTTTCAAACTGCACTACCTTAAAGCAGATTTTATTTTAACATACTTGAAAGTATGACAAAACTCAACTTCTTATAATATTTGATCATAGACTTTGATCAGACTTAATGGTTTTAGCAACACTATCAGCCATTCATACATAAATGCTAGATAAATGCATGATAAATTATGCATGATAAATGCTAGATTAATGCTAATACTACGCACTCTTTTAATGCAAATCGAAACTCATTGATTCGATATTGACGTGAATTACATTACATCAATAGTAATAAATTTGTATTTGCACCAAAAAAGTTGCCCTTTAATTTTACAATATTTCACGCCGCCCTCGTCATACAAACACATTGCGACCTCTCGCTCACACAACTATACCAGAGGTCGAAAATTGCTTCATTTCTCTCGGCCCATTTCGTATCCATTCCTCTCATATCTATGTCTCTAAAGCTTATCAAAGCAGAGAATAATTGATACGGGAAACTCGATCGTTTTGCGGAATAAGCCTCCGAAAGCAGAATCAAATTGGAATTGTTTTTGCGGGATGATTAAAATTGAAAAATTGAAAATTTTTATTTGACACAGTGGTTTCGAAAGCATGCACTGATTCTCATCAGACACCAGCACACAGTGCATACTTGACTGGTGTGACCACTTGCAGTTGGAAATCATTAATTGTTATTTACGCTGGTTGTGACAAATTTTAACATCTCCGACTTATATCCATGGAAATAATTTACTCATAAAGGTTATTGATTTGTGATCACGGTTCCCTTCTTGTCTATAATCGCATAGACAATGATTTCCAATTAATGATTTCCAACTGCAAGTGGTCACACCAGTCAAGTATGCACTGTGTGCTGGTGTCTGATGAGAATCAGTGCATGCTTTCGAAACCAGTGTCAAATAAAAATTTTCAATTTTTCAATTTTAATCATCCCGCAAAAACAATTCCAATTTGTACTAATTGTACACAGTACTAATTGTCAACTAACGGGTACCCAGAACTGTTCACAAACTCAATAATCTGAACTTTCACTCCGAAGCATCTTCATTCTGGTGCAAAAGTCGTCGAAATCGCCACATTTCTTGCTGTGCTAATCTTCAACGAAGGATTCGAGCCTATTCTAAAGGTTATGGAAGTCATGGGAGTAAATATTGGCCAAAATGCCCAAGCGTTCGTTCATCAACGTAATGATTCTCGCATCGAGAGCTCAGAGAGACGCTTGAGCGATTTCGTCAAACAAGTCCGGATATCAAACTGAGAAAAGAGAACAGCCTTACATGACTTCTTTGAAGAAGAGGAAGGTGAACTCTGTGGTCCAGGCATAGCAGATTGATGGTCAGACCATTTTTTCATTGTGAATTGTATACAACAACTTTCAAACGCGTTTTTCTCAAAACACGATTTTTTCAAACTGCTGCCATGATATCTTAAAAACTGTTTGATTGATTCTACGCAAATTTATATAGCATTTTTAGTACATATATAACTACAAAATGACGTAAAATAATTAAGATTGCTTCGTTACTTTTCATTTTAGAAGCTATACAAAACACGAAAAATTGATTTTGTTCTCTAAAGCGTAAAAAAAATAATTTTTTGGAAATCTAATTTAATTTTACTTATATGTAGAGTCTCAAGTCTCACGATCAAAACTGCATTAGGTTTTTTTATTTCAGATAAGCAGAACGACCGGAATCATGGCAGCAGTGGAGCACCTCTTTTTATGCATGTGTTCCTGTTGGGCGGTGTATCTCCGACTATTTTGTATATGATGGCTTCAAAAAATGCACAAAGTTTGTTTAAATGTTAATAAAAATGATAAACAATTTATCAATTATTTTATTTTAATGGTTTGTCAAAAAATAAATTCTCCAAATAAAAAACGTCCTTCACACTAGACGACCGCCTTAATGGCTTTGTCAATAAGCGAAACATGAATTATTGGACAGTAAAAAACGTACATGTGCTTGTAGAAACTCCATTGCATCCACAAAAAGTGACCGTGCGGTGTGGCTTTCATGCCGGGGGTGTGATTGGATTGTATTTTTTCTTTGATGAAAATGATCGCCATGTTATGATCAACAGAGTACGCTTTTGAGCCAAGTTGGAAGATATTTTTGGCTAGAACTGACTTGACATCATTGATATGCGGTTCCAACAAAACGGGGCCAAATGGGGGCCACACATCTGGTCAAAAAATTGATCTATTCAAGGGGAAGTTCGGTAATCGTGTAATCTTGAGAAATGGTCCAATCGAATGACCCAGTGAGGTAGTAGAAATGGAGTGGACATGCCCATAAGATTTACATTGAAGGGGGTGGTAGTAATTTTTTGTCCACTAAACGTCAAATCTGACATATAGCGAGAAATGGCAGAAAGGCTGCTTTAACATGCTTTGTGCGCGAGAGAAATGAAGGAGCTAATGGTGCAAAGTTATACCGTCGATGTCATCTCCACGTCTACTGCCTCACTGCAATGACCACCACGATTTATTTTTATGCGGCTACGTTGCCAACAGTGTTAGAGAAGCTCAGGAACAATATCGAACGCGAAATTGCAAATGTTCCAGCCGATATATCTGGAAGAGTGGTGAAGATATGGCTGCATCACTTTAACAGATGCAATGCATTAAAAGGCTGCCGAAAATTAATGTTCTCCGTAGAAAGTTTAAGATAAAGACCGGTGAATGTACAATTGGTCAATCGTTCTCATGCAATTAAATATTTAACATAATTGCAGAGTTAAATTATAATACGAAAAAGTCATAACCGATATACTTCTTTAATTTCTGATAGTCCAGCATATCCACGGTCTACATACATGAAACTTTAAGATACTCTACAGTTGCTGAATAATTTTATCAATAAAATCATTCACAAGGAAAAGCACTCAGACTAATTGTTCTTCCATTGCAATGTTTCCATTACCTTAAATAACCACTGTCCACATTTTATACAAATTTTCCAACATTGACAAAAACACAAAACCGACCGCTCCACATACTACAATATGTAAGTATCTTGGACGTGAAACAAAACCAAGGCATTTCGCATCCATTGCGAACATGGCAGAAAAAGCAAATCAGATCGTTGCCGTCCGTATTCGGATGACTAACGAATGCACTGACATACTACACATAGTCAAGTGTATAGTTTTTGTACATACAAACCATCCAAGCTGCATTATCTTCCATTATGTTCTTGGGGCATTCCCAAGCCTTGAATGGAGAGTGCGAATACATGGCGCGCATAAAGAATGATTCTTCCTTCCTTACTTCTTCACGAACGGTACCGGATCTATGATGCCGACTGCGGAAGGCATGGAGCGAAGCGTTCGGATATGCATGCAGGTTTCAAAAAGAAAATAATCTTGTGTGGACCAAAAGAAGGCTGGTGGTAATGGTGGTGGTTAGCTTCATAGTCAATGTGACCTCTCCTGTCTGCAGCCCATTTACACGATTGATTGGGGACAAGCCGAGTCGGCCGCTCCTGACGTGAATACAGGAGAGAATCCGGCCGAATCGGGATTCTTCATGCAAGAAGCGATTTGGAACAAATACATCCATCAGCTTTTTCTCACACCCTACACGTGTCGTGCCGAAGAATATGGAAAGGGAGTACGCTGGCAATAGAGGCGTTTCTTACTTTCCGTTTCGTTAACATTGATGGTGTGTTTTTTGTTCATTTGAATATTTCGCCTAGTTGTTAACTTTAGTTGAAAAATGAACCATCAATGACGTTTACAATACCTTATATGTATATGTACATATGTGAATGTAACAGCAACATGTAACATTGGGGATATTATTGACCTTTCAACAAAAAAGTTATTTTCATGATGGTTTTTTTTACGGTCAAATCAAACGAATTACTAGTGAAAATTTCCAAAAATTTTAACATTTATGTCGTTACTGCTTTTACCATCGATTGTTGCTTCCTACAAAATCTATCAATTTAACCATGGTCTAGTTATGCAAGTTATGTCACGACATTTCAACTGTCAATAAAATGAGCCTCCAAATTCACCTATCACATTTTGAGGTGAATACTTGATAGCAGATGATTGACAGTTATGACAGTTATGACAGTTCATATTGACAGTGGAATTAAAAATAACTGCATTTGTTCAACACAATCGATTTGCTTTAAGTTGGAAAAATAATTTTAATATACTTAAAAATTCGGTTTTAAATCAATGGTTTTGTGAATTTTATTCAGAAGCTTTGATTTCAACTCCAATCTAAACAGCTCGTTACTTGACGTTTAAAGTATTCTCACAAGTAAACGCAGGATTCAAATTTTAATGTAATATATCAATAAAAAATACTGAAAGCAATAGTTTCTATATACGAGGGCAGTTTGATAAGTCAGTGACTTTTTGAATTTCCCGCGCAGTAATTTTAAATACAACACTGCCCTCATCAACTGCCATCTATTAATAGACTACTGTAAAATTTGGAGCAAGTTGCACCATTTAGTTTTTGTTTGACAGCCATTGAAAGCAGACAACCTCATGAGTTTTAACGAAAATGGAAAAAAGGAAAATGCTTGGGCTGATTAATTATCACTTTTTGCGTTAAAAACCATCGCCGAAACCAAAAAAGGCTTGATAAATACCATAGGGACTCTGCACCATCAATTTTAATGGTTAAGAAGTGGTTTACTGAGTTCAGTTGTGGTCGTTAGAACATAAGTGACGTCGATCGTTCAGATCGCCCAAAAGAGGTCGTCACGCCAGAAATTGTCGATGTCGATAAAATCCACGGAGTGATAAAGGACGATCAGAGAATGAAAGTGCATGAGGAGGCTGTAAGTCAAGTAAAGTAATCTCACGACAACGCTCATACTGGTCTAGGAGTTGAAGCTGATAGAGAGTTTCATTAACATTTTTCAATCATTATGAATACGAGTGTGAAGTGATTAGTTCCACGACTCACTTCACCCCTGATTTAAATCAGCTACCTAATCAGATTTTTTAATAGTCTAAGAAAATGTAATCATTAAAGTGATGTTACTTTTGCCGTTTGAGAAGAAGAATTTAAAATACTGTTCGAACCAGACAGTGGCTTGATGGTAGTTAATATGAGGCAGTTACTGAAGAGAATATTAAAAAAGTACATTGTATTGATTTGGGTGATCAAAAAATTAAGCTGAATCATAGTTGACAGAATGCGTCACTATATTTTACATGAAATTTCGGAACAAAAAAATTGCCTGCTTTCTCCGATTTGCAACGTCTAGTTTGCGTGGCTTTGCTCCAAGTCATCCGCTCAAGACATTTCTTCCCCAAATAGCATCGACATCACCAGCCAACCTTTCTCTCGCTTTCTTGGGTAGGCTTTGAGGTTTCACTGCCTGACATCACGTTTCTAGGGAAAGACTTGCAGTCTTTACTGAGCTTATCTCTTTGGTGCACCTTCTTTAGTGATGGGCTGAAAAACGTCAGTTTGCAAAAAACTTTTGGCAGCAAAAAATGAACTAAGAGTTTTTCGAAATATCGACAAACAGTTTTTCTAAAACGAACAATTTTTCTAAAAACAAATAGTTTTTCTAAAATGAACCGTTTTTCTGAAACGAACTGTTTTTCTAAAACGAACTGTTTAAAACGGAATGTTTTTATAAAACGAATCGTTTTTCTAAATTGAATCGTTTTTCGTTTTTTTTTTTTTTAAACGAATCGGTTTTCTTTTTTCTAAAACTAACCGTTTTTCGTTTGTTGAAACGGACTGTTTGGTAGTGGAAAACAGTTTGCGATTGAAAAACGGTTTCTCAGCGACAAACTGTTTGGTAGAGAAACACTGTTTGGCAGCGGCGAACTGTTTTGTATCGCAAAACATTGTCCTAAACTCGAGAATTATTCCTAAGATTTTAGTTTCTATTTCTAATTTCTCAAAGCCAATTCCAGCACACTCTTAAGCGTCCATCGACGATTCGTTCAGCAGTCCTGGTTAGCATTGTCGGCCAGCCACAAGAAGATTTAAATCCAGATATGGAGAATAAGTGGCGATAAAATTAAGATGAAATCGTATACTGTGATTTTCTGCATTTAATTTCCAAAAGAGAAAGATAATTGCGATTGCCTGGGATAAGATATGTAAATGTATACATCGATACGACATTAGAACGAGCATTAAAAAATGTTTAGCAAGACTCAATCAGTAGACTTATTTTGGAAGATGAGCTTCAATTTCGAATGCAGTACAATAAAAAGTTAGGTTGCCGGCGATCCGACTACGACTGGACGAGACAGGAACAAAAGGGATCCACATTACAGATGGAAAACATATAAGTGAGGCAATCAAAATGAGACAATCGCTAGCACTTAACACGTGTGTCGAAACATTGTGTGCTACGCTTGTTATCTTACATGCACTTTTCCCATAGATGAGATTAAGAGCTTCTTGCACTTGACCGACACTTTTGGCTAATCCCTGGAATACATCACCAATTATTCAAGTACCAAGGACATGAAGGAACATCTTCTTTCAACATTAGGTCTATTCGCTTTGAAATTACCGCAAATAACTGAAAGAAATTGAACGATAATTGAAATGGCTTTTGATACTTTAACCGTTTTCGATGACGTAACAATTGAAATGTGCGATGAAAAAACTCTTAACGGCGATTAGTCTCTCCAAAGCTAATGTAATATTAGCATTTGTAAATGAAAATATGCACACTTACATGATAAAGAATAACTTGCTTAAAATAAACAACTTTTTAAGAGTGATGAAACAGAGGTTTGAGAAGCTAATGTTTTGTGTCTAACTTTGATGCAGCACAAAACGATGTGTCTGATGCTGGTTCCAACATAAATCAGCCATTAGCCTTTTTAGCCGCTCATCACCAAAATGAAGCTGCAGAAAGAAAACCATCAATTTGTTGGACGAATGTGAATGAAACGTTTAGCGTGTGAAAGACTGCAGGAACGGCTGAATATGAAAGATATTTGCAAAATTGCTAGTTCTAATGAAAGGATAATATCAGAGTAGCTCAGCAAAAAGCGAACAATGATTTGTTTACAGAAAGTTTCAAAAATATTATTACTAATTTATAAGGAGAATATACAAGCGTTGATAGACAGAAATAACTTTTTTTTATATTGTACAATAAAGTTGTATTTATGTTTGTCGATCGTTGTTTTTACTGCCATAGCTTTCTAGACCTAGACATTAGACCTCAAATGTAGTCCTGCTTTCAATCTACGCAATGCTTCAATCAAAAACTGATTGACACAATTGATTGACTCATCCAAATGAGTTATGAATCGAGCCACCAAATTGAATCATTTTTTTCATCTCTACTTCACATGCGAAAGTCAAATATTTACAATGATTTACAATAATTCACAGTTGATTGGTAAGGTTTCTCGCCTCTGAGTTTGATGTGATACTGGAAAAAATAGTAAAACTGCATTTCGATTTACGTTTTATTGGAAACTTATTGAAAACCTGTTTTTTTCTGGAAGATGGGGTAATAGAAGATAGGTGATGACTTCATATTGTGTAAGTGAATTATAAAAACAAAAGTTTTCAAAGAAATTCTCCAGTCACAAAAAAAAGATGGCAACATGATGTGCTTTCAAGGCAATAGTGTACTATGAGCTTGCTAAGTTCGGTCGATGAGCGTTTAACCACAAGAGACTCATAATTCACTGTGATAGCATCTAGCCCTATTCTTGCTTCCAGCCCGTAACAAATTATTGCAGCATTGGTTGAAGTTGCACCTTCATCACTCATTTGACTTTGCATCAACCGATTTATTTCGGTCACTGCAAAATTCCCCTAACATACATATTTCCTTTTACAAAAGGGTTATGAAACAACAATTGAACTCGTTTTCCACCGAGCAGTTCCAGCTATAAAAAAATTTATAAAATTTATAAAAATAACCTGCTATAAAAAAATTTATCCAAAGATGAGAGCAAGATTTCATAGGGAATGTATGATTTAGCATCAATTTAATTTGAAAAAGGGTTGATTTAACCCGAAAAATATTTCAATTTGAATAGAAAGAAAAATCATTAAAAACATCACCATCACTTGGACAAGTGCTAATTTCATTTGAAATAATATGCTTTGAAATATGTTTCGCTCATTTTAAACGTTAGTTTATTCCAACTAAGGAATCGTTCATTTTATTTGATTCATTATTTAAATTACATTAATTTTTGTGATAGTAATTCAGCTCCACTTTTGAGTTAGTTTGGTCCCGATTTATGTGTTATCATTTCATTTATTATCAGGCAGACAATTATAATTCTAAAAGTTTTGAAATCTTTCAGAAAAAAAGGACGCTGAATTTACAACAATTCATCCCCAAAAAACTGGATTTTCACAGTTGCTCGAATGCCTTTAACCCAAAGGGCATTATCATTATGCATTACCAAACTTATCAATCACGTAAATCACCATTCCGAAACATCCACAATTGTTTCCATTTTCATTGACTTAACGACATTATTCAATAGCCTCGAAACAAATCTCATAAATCATCGAAAAACATCCACTACTTAGCCCATTCTGCCCACGGGAACAATTGATTTCTCTCCCAATAGGTCACTCAGATCGAAATGCCCAACTGACACTAAAACCACTTAAGCGCTTAAAGCTTTCCAAGGACTTTAAGTCACTTGTCTGGGTCGATTGTTATGCTTCGACCTTCTCAAGAATCAGGACATATCCGAGCATTTCGCCTAGAACGTTCCAAGGGCGAAAATCGATTTTCTAGCGAAACAGCTGATTCCCGGGACAAGCCCGTTTCGTTCACTCACACCATTACGTTGTGCCGCTCCCCACACGACGAAAAACACAGCAAAACTTTCCCCAATTAAGTCGAGCAGCATTCGGAATAATAACGTGTCCTAATGACTGGAATTAGCTGGAGCGTTACAAATGAAACAAATGATTTAGTTATGACTCTAATTATATCTACGATTAGGAGCACTCAGATTGACGATAAATTTACTAACGCAAAAGTCGGACTAACGAACCAATTCACGCGAGAGGGAGAGCAAGTTGAGAGAATATGGACATATGTGTGAATGCTTTAATGTTTTCCATGCTCACCAGGTGGAAAATAGCTTCGGTGCAATGTCCTAGACTATTTATGGTACATTTAGGACGAATGAGCTCAAAACGTTAATTATAATCCGATTGAACAAGGATATCTGACCCAAGTACAGTACTTCATCTCCCAACAGTTTACTTTAAGGCACTTAATTGGAACTGCGAGTGAGTCACTCCAGGAAGCATCATATTTCTTCATCGAAAACAGATTATCAAAGTAAAACAAAATTCCACCAACATATCTCATTTCCTCCCCGAAATAATGTTTACTTTTACGCTGGAACAACACAAGCAAGCCAGGAGAATAACGGGACGGAGGACCGAACTGACGAACGACAAAGCCTGGAACGAGAGAACGTAGTGGTGTGTGGAGTAGGTGAGTGTTGTGAGCGCTTCATTCCTGATGAACAAGCGCCTAGGGGATTTCCGAATATCCCGTTTGAAGAGTTATAGTGCGTATTTCAGAGCATCCTGGATTAATGCATTCTCTGGGGACACTGGGCTAGGGGAAGCCATACAAAAGGAACTTTCGGTACTTCCTATTACATTCTGGGCTAGCTAGCATTGGTTTGCGCAGTCACTCGACAGCATCGAGATACGTACGCGGAGGAAGTGTAGGCATTGACGTCATTTTCGGATTGAGAATACGATTAGTTTGCGGTAGGATGCAAAAGGACGATGGTGGATGGTTCAATACACCAAATCACTCCAGGGGTTGTATAATGGTTATCGTGTAATTAGTTCGATTCGAACATATGTTGCGTTCACATGCATTGTTCTGTGTTATTATTGTCGAGAAAAATACGTTCTGAGTGACGGATGGTTTGGAAAAATATTCGACGAAAAATAAATATTACCAGGCAATTTAAAATTTCACTTTAGTGAAAAAAAATACACGGACGATAATAATTTAGTATTAATCGCTGCACATATTTGTATTTCTTAAGCATCACTCACCTTTGTTGCAGTTCGATGTGAAGTTATTCTGCAAAAAAAAAAAAAAAAACTGGTTAACATTTTTAATAAAATTACGGTGTGGCAAACGTGCATCAATTTTATTAAAGAAATTTCTATTATTAATCCAATACCACTTTCTACAGCAGAAAATGTCCTGTAAAAAAGGATGCAGTCTATGAAATTTCAATTTTCAGTTTTTGTTGACCAAATAAGGTTAGTACTAGGCTTGTTTACCAGGGCTGTCAACATATAACGTTTACGAAGGGAGGTTCGTATTATTGAAATTACTAAGGGTATAGAAAATTGAATATTAAAATATGAAAACTCGCTAAAAATAAAATTGAGTCTGGTATATGACCTATAACGGTCTTTTTCTTCGTTTCTGGGGTAGTTTTTAGGCAGTTTGTTTCGGAGTACAAATATGTAATGGCGTATTTTTCTTTCTATGATGATGCCAATACTCAGGGCATACCCTATTATGTTACAGCATAGCAAAGGCGGAAGGAAAATTAAGGAAAGGGTTGGCGGAAGAATTGACATTGCAGGAGATAGTGGGGCATGTTTTGCATAAAAAACTATAGCTTATAAGCGCAAGAGGGAGGGGGGTTGCTTGGTTTCACCTAGATAATAAAATCAATCATAAAATTTAATGGCAAGACCGGCACTGACCAAAAGTATGTGAAAGTTGAAGCGTTGGAATGTTCGTGTATTTATTTATTTAAATTAGACCAATTTTACGGATAAAATCCATTGAAAAATTGAAAATAAAATTTAATATTTAGTAACGGATTAAAAATAAATTTGATTCATTGCTCGTAGAAAGTGATAAGACTAGATATTCCGTCCATAGAAATAGTAATAAAGAATAGGAGGGACACCCACATTAGGTCGATGCTCAAGGGATTAAACAATTACCAGCGAAAATTGCGTAGCTAACAGGGAAAAGTTAAAGCATGAATTAAAGAATGTAACGCTTGAATATAAGAAGATAATGCTTGTGTAAAAAATGGAACCGATTGATTAATAGAAGACAGAATTGGGTTTTGGAAGCATTAAACACAACATAGTTTGCTCAGGTCTAAATAAGTCTCTGTTTGACCAGCTAAACATACGATCTCTGCTAGCTGAAGAAGCATTCCTGCAAGATTCGGCCACTGTGTGAAAAGAATATGCGACTAAGGTGCTGTTGTCGGCAAAACTATGAATTGGATTGAAAGTGAACGAAAGGAGAACGTTTATAAATAAAAAGAAAAGAGTTGGCGAAAGCACAGTACCTTGCGGTACCTCGGCATTAGTAGTTTGAACGCAGGATTCGAGTCCATCCAGACAAAACTTAGAAACAACGATCTACGAGGAAACTTTTAATCTATTTTATAAGGACGGGATGAAGACTAAATGCACGAAGCTTGGATTATAGTCCTGGTTCAAAAGCCTTCAATATATCACCAATATCATCCAATATCAATATCATCAAGTCTGGCAGATTTGGAAACAAGAAACTTAACATTTTGGCTAAGCTCGACTTGATACAGCACATAGCAGTTAAATGAGTTTTGCCGATATTTGTCTGGCTAGTATGTTTGTGTTTTTGTTTCTGCGTGTTAATTTTTGGGGGTGTTTTTGTTTATTGTTCTTCTTAATAGTGTTAAGCGCCGGACACAATGATCCATTCCATTCCAGAATAAACGTCAAAGTTGGCGGCATAGAAAATGTACGAGACTGAACACATAAGGCTGGAATGGAATGGAAAGGACGAGTTGGCCCACTTTCAACGTTGCTGGACCAGAAAAGTATTATTATTAATACTAATAACCAATTTTACTGTGTTTTTTGTTTATACAAGACTACAAACTTTATTAGCATCCCAAATAACTCTAGCAAATTACTATCCATTCTACAATAATCACGCAAAACTGAAATTGCAAAACTACAAGTAAACTGTCGCACACTAAACGGAATGGAGACTATGTGTTCACTTTGCTGGAATGGGTATGAGCTGGAAAGTGCTGGAACGGAATGGAATTGAATGTGCTGGAGCATTGTGGCCCGCGCTTAATTCTCTCGTGTATTTTTTTGTATAATTTTATGTGTTTTTCTTGAATTTTCACCCCTGCTACCACATGTTCGCCCTCTGGTGGTAAAATTTCACGACTGGGGTGCATCAAGTCGAGTTTTACCAACATTTTTAATTCCTCTCTAGACCAGAAAAATAAAGACCCTTGTTTAAAAACACGGGTAAAACTGGACTTGATGCCCCATACAGCTGTTACATGAATTTCGCCGATAGATGTCGGGCTAATATGTTTGTGTTTTTGTGGTTGTGCGTTTGCTTTTGGGGCTTCTTTTCTTTCTTTTTTTTCTTTTTCTTAATTGTTTTATCTTCTTTTTGCTCTTTTTGTATAATTTTGTCTGTTTTTCTTCATTCCCTTCTACCACCTTTTCGCCCTCTGGTGGTGGGATTTCCCGGGTGTGGGGCATCAAGTCCAGTTTACCCAAAACACGCATTTGAATCCTATGACGAATCAGCGATAAAGGCTACAAATAGGAGTGAAAAAAGAAATCTATTATTTTCCTAATGGCTTTAGTGATACATATATTGTAGGGTACTAACTTTTCCATGTATAATCGAACCGATCTTCTTAATTAAAAGCACTGACTCAAACTAACATTATGATGAATTCACATGACATGATCTGTTTTTTGTTCGGTTTCTTCTTCAGGGCTGCCACACCGTATATCCACTTATTGCTCAGTGCGCCTCTCGTGCTGACATATTGAATTAGTGTTTTTGCAATATGTAGGAGAGTAGGATTTAATCAGAACAATATTCGTGGCTGAAAGTTGTGTGCAAGTAGTTTTCCAAAGCAAATAGTGCGCTGTTAGTGTAGACAACGCAATAACAGCGATACTTAAAAATGTCGCAAAATTGCAGGACATTTCAAGAAGAGTGAACGACCCACACGATATTTAAATAAATTTTAAGATACATGTGGATTGCCAAAGCATGTTTTAATCCAAGATATTGAAACACGTTGGAACAGTACCTAAAACTACCTAAAACTAAATTACTGACAATGAAATTAAATTACTACATATGTACAGTTCTGAAAAACTAAAATAAAACTCTTAATGTTGCAAAATACAAAAGAAAAGTTGCATTGTTTTCTTTTTTCTTGAATTTTAATATGAAAAATAAAATATAAATAATTCTGTAAAGAATAATATGCTATAATGAAATGGAGATATCATTGAAGTATTAAAAGGAAGCATTTTGATTTTTTTTTGATTTCACTTCATCTTCGGCTTCGACCGAAGGTAATCGAACTTCGGCTCTGGCTTAGGCTTCGGCCGAAATACCGACTTCGGTCGGACACTAAAAATAAGAAAAAGTCTTTAAACTAAACTTTGATGTAAACTGAAAACTAGCTAACTGAGTTTCACATCATTTTCACTGAAAAATCATTTTATTGTAGTAGCTTAGGGTTTATTTTAAATTTTTCGATTTATTCATCGCACGTTTCCAAACCCTAATTTAAGTTTAATTCTTTTTTGTTCGTTATTTTTTTTTATGTTTTCCCCATTCAACATTGCATGAAATGATGTGATCCAGGTCGCCAGGCCAACCTAGCAGAAATTAAATTTGTGCCCCGGATAAATTGTGGTACTTAGAACAAATTAGTTGTGGCTCTGTAACTTGAATGTGACAGCAAATCATCATAACAGTCCGCGACAGTCAACCACAACAACGTGTGGTATAAAACTGTATAGTATAAAAAAGGCAATATCGAACCATGTTTTGAACAGTGTTATGATACGCGGTTGATATTATTACGCGAAACATTTGGAAAAGTGATAGAAAATGCCGAAAAACAAGCACATTACATCATTCGTGCTCAGGAAGACCATTTGCGCGATATCATATTCAAAAGGTGGTGCAAAAACATCTCCTTGAACCAAGTTAATTGATTTTTTATTTGAACAGCAAAAAATATGTTTTTTGGATTTTTTTTAAACAAATAGATTTACCTAGTTTGGCTCACTCTGTTTTTAGAAAAAAGATAGAGTATTTTTGTATAGCTTTATTTGAGATAGCTTTATTTGAGACAGCCTTCCCTGATAATCAAATTGAAATCTTTTCTTCCTTCAACTTACATACAACTTTCATTATTTATTTATCTATTCTTAGTGATATCAGACACTAACAGCGCCTCTTGTGGTTAAATTCCAAGTTTAAAATGTATGTTAGAATTTGCTTTAAGGGGGCCAGGTAGCTCTGCTCGCTAAGGCGTCAGGCCGAAAAGCGGCGGAGCCTGCGGGTTCGTATCCCGCCAGTGCCATGGCTGTAAGTGTGAATGCATGTGATTGTCCATGAGGATGGCAAATGGGCCCAAACTGGTGGCCTAATGCTGGCCGCGTTCCCGGCAGCCCTCTTCATTAACCTAACCTAACCCAAAAGTTGCTTCTGCATAAGTCTCTCTCGTCGAACTTGACTTCTCAAATTATTAAATGCAGCTGTTTAACTCAAATTAAAGAAAAAAACAACGATATTCCGGCCGATAAGGATTAGACAAATTTGATGGATTTGTTGGTATCTTTTTCGGATTTTATATATCATTTCTCTTCCGAGTTCATTCACTGTCATGCATATTCTACTTTTTTAATTTTGGCGTTGCAGTACAATTTTTGTACCTAAGGGCACTTGTAAATCCATATTAATGTTGCGAGCATTTTTCTGGTTGTTGTCTTCGGTTTGCAGCGATCTGAACATTCCTCGTATAGTTTGATAATGTGTGGATTTTTATACTTTATGTTCAAGCATATTGTGGTTTTTGGTGTGTTCTCATCTAATGAATATTGAACGCTTGGAAGAAACGAAATTATTAATTCAACTACATTTTTCGCTTTCTTTCAGATCCCATTCCTGTCTGTATCAATTTACTTTTCATTTGAAGTAAAACCATCACTTTGGTTTTATTTTTCTCCTCAGCTCCATTCACAGACATTCACCGTCTCATCGCACTTAATCTCATTTCATAAATGCACTTTCTTCTCGAGTCTTTTCAGGGGTGAATTCGATCTGCTGCCGCATCAATTTAGTTTCTAGTAAACGAAAAGTATGAATTTAAAAGCAAAAAAAAAAAAGACGAAAGAAAAGCAGGAATGAAATTGTTGCTGAAAGTTATGACAGTTGGTAGTGAAATAAACGTTGCAAGAGAAATATGAAGCTTAATTTAGTGATAATTCTATTTCAGGTTGATTGTGAACGCTCAAAGAGATCAAATTTACTACCAATGTGTGTTTTGGAACTGCTTTTGAAATGCAGAACAGGATAAATACAGGATCAGAACTCCATTTTTTTAAATATAATTTTTATTTTCATTTCTATGTTCGGAAAAATACCAAATGCGTTCGGCGGTAATAAACAAATATTAATATGACTGTAATAAAGTGAAAATGTCAAATGATTTTAACTAATTTAAGCGCGACTTACAATGAAACTGACACCAATTTGTGAGTCCGCAGTTTTGTGCTACAATAAAAGTGACAAGACGTCAAAAGTCATCTGTCAATATTATTGGTGGATAATATAAACTGCATTAACATTAGGAAAGTGATACTTGCAAGTGTTTTAGCTTTTGAAAGCAGGAGTACTTATTTTATTAGGTTTTTTATTAAAAACACACGAATCGCCATTGTCATTTAAAATTAGCCATTTGTTAACCGTTCTTCGGAACAAGTGGAATCAAAAATATCAAAAATAGAAAGCTCATAAAGTCGTGCCGGATCATTGTCACTGCCTTCAGTGGCGGACAAATAATATGCATACGAACACAAAATTCTTTATTTTGCTCAATAAGTGGCTTAAACACGTCATCTAAGTTAACAGTTGTGATGCGTTTTCTGGAGATTTGCTATTAATATACGAAATCAAATTAAATCCTTTAAACAGTATTTTACAGCTAGAAACTAATCCAATCGCTTATGTACGACGTAACAGCAAATATAAATAGTGGGAGTAATTTAAGTATGTAAAGTATTATAAACGTAAAGGTATTTCATGGTTTGATAATATTATTCTCATTAGTTTGGGTTTATACCTTTAGGTAAATACACGGAGCTAAGTCTCGTATAATATACTAGTGCCTTGTCGGGGGAAAAAGAAGAGCTGAATCGAAGACGTGCGAAAAATTATAATCGATGCAGTGAGGAAAAAAGGAAAGTATTTCCGGCATTGCGAAAACTGTGAACTCCTCCAGAAAGATGGTGTATAATACAATTAAGCATATTAAAAAGTCTGGCACCATAGAGAACGTCAAATGGAAGTGCAGACCGAAGAGAACATCTCTTCATATAGCCAACTATATTATTAATTTATTCAAAAACGACCCCAAATGTCATCTACTGACATTTTTCGATAATTAATTTATCAAGAAGGAGTGGAACTCAGCTCTCGAACAGTTCAACGGAGTTTTGCGTCAACCTGAACTGTTCAATTAATCTCTGTTAAGAATCGTAATTTGCAACAAAACATGAGAAGTGGACAGTTGACCAATGGAAAAATATCTTCTGGTCTGATGAAACAAAAGTCAACAGGCGGGGATCAGACGATGAGACATTTTAGACGTCCTGCTAACAAAGAATGGAGCCCCAAATATGTTAGCACAACATTGAAGAACGGGAAAGGGAGTTTGATACTATGGAGGTGAATGTCTTGGTTGGTATTGCAAGGGATCTCTGCATAAAATAAATAACATTATAAATAAAGTGCAATATGTGGACATACTAGAAAAGATATAATGTTTCTTTACGCAGAGTAGAATATATTTCTGCTATTGAAGTTCCAGCAGGACAATGATCTAAAACGCGAAAAAAAATCACCGAAACTTTCAATTTGCTACAACTTACATTAGCCCTTTAAGTGCCCTTGACATTTTACCTACAACAGTTTCCTTTTTGTTTTGTAGCTATTTTAATGGAAAAGAGACTTAAATTAAATTTTCTTCAAGCAAAACTGCCAGGATCTTTCTATTTATCAATTTATCTCAACAACAAAATTACCAGACAATGACTATTACTTACTAAACGTTACAACTATGGTAACAATCATGTCTGCTGCTTTCGAAAAAGACAAAATTGAATTCCCTTTAACTTTCACAGACTTTCCCTTTCGCATTGGACATATTTTGTGATGTCGCATCGTTCGAAGGGACGAAATTTTGTGAAAGTGAAACGTTAAGAATTTCTCATTGATTTCGTACTTTTTCCGCTTCGTCAGTCCAGACGTTTTGAATTGCGAGGATTTAATAAATGACCGTGTTGCGCTTCCATACCAGTTGGAAAAAAATACGAATGCTTTTTTGATTTTTCAGAATGAGAATTATTGAAAATTAGATCCTTGATGCTTTCTTTTGCAATGAATTTTAAGATGTGAGGTGTTTGTTTGATTGGACTTATAAGTAGAAGAATGTTTGAAAGAAACTAGAATTATTATGACTTACTTAAATTGCATATAGTTATTTGAGTTTTCATTAAAAAATGCATTTGATGCCACCTGACTTGAACGATTTCTAATTAAAGTTTATTAGAAGCTCAAAGGATTTTTATTCCGAGTACATGCAACGCTTGATTTGTTTTAATTCTTGTTTCTTTTAAGAACTTTCCTCAAGCTATATTACTTCTATTTAAAGTTTTTGCTCCAAAACTATTAGAATTGATACACAAGCGAATCCTTACTGGATAAGCTCATTTCCTCTTTGAAATGATGAAGCCTACATCTCTTCAAGACCGTCGTCTTGTTTGTCCATTGCTGAATTTCTCAAGTGCTTACTTTCACTTGGCATGTTTGACCAACGCGACCAGTTGAACATATCTACGAAACTCACTCGACAAATTCACAAGACGTGAGTGACATGCGACTATACAATACGCCCGCACTCTATCGTATGGACTTAGCTCCCTATTCCGGATGAGGTAGAAAGAATCCATCCAATATCCGAGAAAATTACGGAAAAGTACGGACAATGCATCGAGGGTGACATGCCAGGACTGCATAGAAGGAGTCAGCATTCAATCCTCTGTCAAAGTAACTGGCGACGGAAGGAGCCGATCGTGTTCACAATGAAGCCCGTCCTGTACAACTGAACACACATCACAATGACTGATTACAAGAGGGTAAAAAAAATGGGGTTCTTACCATGACTCAAGAGTAGAAAGGATACGTTATATGTGTTACCACTTTTAGGGACTTTTGATATTTCAAAAAATTGAGTTTTTATACATAGATTGCTCCGAGAAACATCTCGTTAACAGATAACTAAAAGAACTGCTCCAAGTATTTTAAACACTAACATAGTGAGAATGGAATGGATAAGCCCATAAGAGAGGAGAATGAAGTAAATTTGCATTTTTTAACTGTCAATTTCAAGCATTACCCCTCCGTTTTCAGACAATTTTCTCTTGATTGTCAAGTTGACAAGTGAAGTAAAACAAGTGTTTTGTGCCTGCAGTGCGAAAATCAACCGTTTGTAGACTTAAGAATTTAATCTTCATGACAGAAATAGTTAAAATGTGTGCGAATTGTAACGATGAACCTTAATTTTTTTTTTGCAGTGACCGTGGAAAGCGAGAAAGTTGGCTCAACAAGCAGTACAGATCGTTCGAAGTGTCGTTTCAAAAGTGAGTGGTCAGTAAAAATAAGTTTTCACTTCAGATTCAGTCGTTCACATTGTGTTTTCTTTTCAAAAATTATAATTTCTCATTAATTACAGTTACTCCAAAAAGTATTGGCACACTAGCTAGTTTCCGAATAGAATATAAAAAACTCACATTTTTAAATTTGCAATTGGAAGTATTGCATCACATATATATTAACTACAATATATTGCCTAATATTAGGCAACTATTATGGAAAAAAAAACATTTCATTTGATGCAAATAATAATTAAACGAAAAACAAAATCGAAGCACTATCCCCCGTTTTGCACTCAAAAAGTATTCGCACACGTCAAAATATGAAAGTAAATTTAATTAATTTTTATTATTGTCACACTTACATAAATTACTTTTACATCATTTAGTATTTAGTTTGCCCTCCTGTTCTTTTAATAACAGTTTCTAGTCGCTTGGGCATTGAATTGACAGATTTTGTGTGGTTCTGAAATCTGATCTAATAAAGCGTTTTGTAATTTTTTTTTCGAGTTCGAAGTTTTTGTTCAAAATCATCCCATAAGTGTTCAATGGGTTTGATGTCCAGTGATTGAGGTGGTGTTTCGACCCATTTTGGCGTATTATAAAGCAACGACAGTATTGTGTTGAGAGCTGAATATAAAAATTGTCCTTGGTACCCTTGTTTTCAACACTTTGGTGAAGACATTGTTTTTATATACACTTTATGGTCCATTGTACCATCTATAATATGCATGTCGCTCAACCATAGGCGCGCCGTAGGGGGGGGGGGGGGGGGGGGCCAGGGGGGGCCGGGACCCCCCCCAGACCCTAGGTTGGCCCCTCCCAGGAAAATAAATATTTCCAACAGCGGACACTTAAGTTTTCGCCTCTTAGGTTTTTGTGTTTACAGCAAGAATTATGTAGTGCAGTAGTGTAAGCCTATACCAAAGCATACACACTACTTATAATATAGAGACTGTGATATTTGCGGTATTAATTACGATTTTATGGGACTTATCTCGAGAAATGGACGGCAATATTTAATTTCGACAAGTTATACGTTAAGAAAAAGACGAAAACCACCCCGCCATCCTCTCAATCATCCTTTTTTTATTAAGATTAGTTGTTCATTCTTACTAGGCAATATACAGGTATTTAGATAAAAACACTTTTATAAACTGGCATTTTATGCAATTATGTTTTTCACAAAACAAAGTCTGAGTATTAAAATGGTAGGCAATAAGGTAATTAACGTATTATAAAATACAATTTTCGAAGTCATTTGGAGAAAAAAAATGGCATCCTTGCCACTTTTATGCTATATATGACCTACTTTTCATTATATTTTGATAACTGCATCGGAAGTTAAAAGGCATAGCACTTCAATTGCACCGAGCGTTTTTTCATAGTGACACAATCGCCACATGGTTTTTATCACATTCATTAAACTTTTGTCAGACCTGTATCTACTCAAGACCAGTATATCCTATGAATTTTATCCGGTCGCAAGTTCCAGGCACTAAAAATATAAATAATTCGGTGCGATTTTTGTGCGATTGGGAATTTTGCAGGTTTAGATTTGACTGCATAAATATAGTAATTTCATCAGTCATTTGCATTTTATTCTAAAAGCCGAAAAAAATACTAGAGAGTCAATGATGTGAAAGATTTGTGTTTACGTGCTTATGGTAGCTACAAGGTTGCCCAGACATTATTTAAAAACGACAAAAACTTATTTTTTATGCCCGTTGATGAGTCTTGTAAATTTCGTGATGATCTGATGATTCGGTGTGAAGTTATCACAATGCCAAATTTTCCATTGTCGCCAAAAATACACCAAAATTTTAGCTCGACCAAACTTTGTGATCCGGATAAATTATCCGGATAGTAAAATTCGTGCACAATAATAAAACTATAATAGTGCTTGGAAGACATTAAGTGATATGGTGCTTGAACAGTCTTAGAATATTGTCAAGATGAACCGAAATTATTTGAAAAAGGTTATCGACCTTACGACGTGTCTCAGTCGCCAAGGACGTGCTTTCAGAGGACATGATGAAAGTGGTGCCAGTGATAACCGTGCATTTTTTCGTTGTTGTTGAATCATCAAGTTTTTCGTTGCATTTGAATCATGCTTCGCGACTGATATCCATTACGGCAGAACAAGCAAAGGCCCACAAAAAGCAACAACTCTCCGTGGTTGTCAGATTTGCTAAAAAGCTAGCAGTTGAAGAAAGGTTTTTAAGCTTTGTAGGTTTACCTTTGTTCAGGAGCTAGAAATGCCTCGTATTAGCAGATATAATTTTGAGCCTGTTAGACAGCTACGGACTTAGCGAATCGCCTGTTGTTGGACAGTCTTATAATGGTGTTAGTGTCATGTCAGGACAAAAAAGTGGTGTACAAATCTAAATTAAGATGAAACATCCTGCAGCCACATTTGTACACTATCTAGCTCATCAAATTATCCTGGTTGTGATGGACACATTTTTCACAATCGAAACGTGTACATCCTTTTCAATGCCACCAAATCCCTTTACCTACACTTTTCGAAGCCATCACAATACGAATTTTTGAAGCAGCTTGAAGAGGCAGTTGGTCTAAATACAAGGCGTGGAATGAGAAGTTTAACCTAGACTCGTTACTCAATGAGATTTCACAATTGCAAATATGTGATCGATAGCTATGGGACTATGAAAGAGGCTTTAGAGAGAGAAATGAATGAGGGAAAATACAACGACTCAGTTTATTCATTGGGGATCTTTCATTCAATCAGTTGTCCTAAGTTTGTAGTAAATCTTTTCATCTTTCATTATGTTCTTTCTATGACGAACATAGTAAACACATATTTCGAAACTAAAAATGCAACTCTTAGGGATGGGATAGATCTTGTAAATGGAACAGTTAAAACACTAAGTCAGCGAGAAAATTTGTATGTAGTTTGGGAAAAAATTAAATCATTCGCAGAGAAGCACTGTCTGGATCTCACATTTCCCAGAGGATCACGAAAACGAAAAACAGCAAAAAGCACTAGTTTGAAAGGTTTTGCTGTTTCATCTAGCCTCGGACACGCAGTTAGGGCTACAAAGATATCCCTGCAAACCAAATGGCTCGAAAAGAGTAAGTTACAGCACTATTCATCTTGGCAAATTATTTTTGCTTTTTCTAGGCTTTCTACGTAACAAAAGTTTGAAGCAAGAGATCAATTTCTTTCTTCTAAGCTTAATATATCCCAATTTCTTCAAAGATATTTTGAAACTAAGCTATCCTCTTCTTCAAGTATAAATTGAAATATATTTAGCTTCTAAACGAAAAAATAGTCTTATATTTCTTATTATTTCCATTCTATTCCCGTATAATTCGTACAAGCGTTCTTTCTTTGCGGTCATAGATAATTTTTGTGTAGTTCATACCTACCATTCACATTATATGCATGTGGTAGTAGCTCATACGTATTCACACACACGAAGTTTTTTTGATAATGCATTATGCATGAGCAAATAACAAAGAATAAACTAACAAACATATAATCTATTAGTAAATCATATAAGTTGTATGAACAGTACGTGTACCTTACGGAAGACAAAATCATCGCATGTTTTGAACCTTTCGATCCCTGGCCCCTGCCAGATTTTAGGCCACGGCACGCCTATGCGCTCAACCCTTTGGCGCTCAGGCAGCCCCAAACAAGCACGGAGCTCCCTCTATGTTTCACTGTGGGCTGAATATTTTTCTCATCCAATTCGGTACTTGACTTTCTCCATACACTAGCCTTTCCATCAGACCCAGATATATTATTGGCTCTCATCACTGAATATAACTCGGTTCCGGAACTCAGGAGTACAATTTTTATATTAGGTGCGTTTTTTTGCTCCGATACAGAACAGAATAGAACTATGCCGCAAAAATAACGATCTAGTACAAAACAGCAGTGCATTCGTTAAGACTGACATAGGTTGCTGTATTCGCTGTGGTAGCACAAAACAGCTGAAAATAAAGGGAGAAAATAACGAGTAAAAACTACCACAATCGATAGAAAATAGAGCAAGAACTAACAGAAAATTACCTCTTTTAACTTTCTACACATTATGAGAGCATTTTCTAATATCCTAACTACCAAAACCTTGAAAAATCCAAAGCCACTTCACAGCAAAAAACGGCAGCTACCCATGAGCTTTTCTTTTTTCTATCAGCACATTCTATAGTTCAGCACGTGAACCACCAATGAGGAATACAATTTCTGTACTAGGATAGAGGAGCAAAAAAAACGCGCCTATTGTTTCACGTAGATCAGAAGCTGCTTTTTATTCCCCTTGTTAATAAACGGTTTTCTTTGGAGATTTCTTCCATGAAATCCTGCTTCATAAAGAACATTTCTTATTGTATCTGGCGAACCCTTTTTACGCATTCCTTCTTCCACTTGGTCAATGATTTTTGGAGCACTTATCATAAGATTTTTCGTAATTTCCCGAATAATAACGTCTTTCCTTTTCCTTAAGCTTAGATAGCTTACCCCATTTTAATTAAAAATTAGTAAAAAATAAATTATAAAACATTTATTTGAATATAATATATTTAAAGGATTAACCACTATTACCTCCCCCCTTTAAATGGAGTCGATCGGTTCTTGCTGCATTTTTGATGGTTTTTCTCTCAGCGAATCTATCGATTACTCTCTTTACAGTTGACGAAGCCCGATTAACCAAAGATCCGATTTTCTGCAGCGATTTACCTAGCTCATGCATATTTATTATTATTTCCGCTTGTTTACGACCCAAGTCAATAACACAGATTTTTAACCTTTTTCAACTCAAAAATACAACTTCTGATATCTTTCGCACTTCGATCGACTTTACGCAACGTCACTAACTAGTTCCCGTTAATAAGACTGCCGTTATTAAAAAGGTTTTCGTGGAAACATAAGAGTGTGCGAATACTTTTTGAGTGTAAAACAGGGTATAGTTCTTAAATGTTGTTTTTCGTTTAATAATTATTTACATTAAATGAAATGTTTTTGTTATAATAGTTGCATAATACTGTTGTAAATAAATATGTGATGCAATACTTCCAATTGCAAATTTAAAAATGAGAGTTTTTTTTACATTCTTTTCGGAAACTAACAAGTTTGCGAATACTTTTTGGAGTAACTGTATATATATATATATGGCTACATTTCGCTGATCGCCATGACACTTTGTGCTTCGAAATATCAAAGGAATGCCAAATGTTGAAAGCTTGGGGGCAAATTGATGTGATTTTGATGAAGTCTAAGATTTATCTAAATGTAGGAAAGTACTTATGAACACGTCTGATTAAAAATTGTACAGATGAAACAAGATTATTTGATGCTGAGAAATATGAAGAGAACCGCAATTTCACCAAATCCGTGTCCCAAGTCCGATTGAAAAAGAGAGAGGGAGGCTCTTGTTCCATTCATAGCTTTAATATATGTTCCCGAAAACTTAAATGAAGTCGGTATGTGTCGATTTGATACCTGGGACAAATCAGACGCACAGTGAGTCGCGATACCAATCGCTCCACATCCCTAGGAATCAAGTAAGAATCCATTAGGCCCAGACCATAAAAAACAACTTGACTTCGCAGTTTTGTTTGCCAAACATCAGTTAGCTAAATCAGCCTCCAACTGTCACATTGTGTGTATAATAATATCCAACTTAATCCCTTTTTGTCAGTTCGGCAGCACTCTTCAGTCATCCAAAAAGAATCCAGTATTTGAAAAAGAATCCCTCAAGACTGATCGAAAATAGATTATCAGTGACTGCACTTTCCTTTTCGCAATTCTAGTCAAACTTTTACTTACGCCCACCTTCCATTATTGTGAATCTTATCGTTTCCTTTCCCCCGAGCAAAAATAGTACTAACTGTACAGTCCTGCCTGTTACCATTGTTACTAGGCTTCACCACTGGCTGCTTAACTTGCCGTCGTCAAGTGAAAGATGTTTCTCCGAAATTAATTTTTAATGTCATTGCCAGCTCACCGTGGACGAAAGAAAGTAAGTAAATGATCAGAAAAGCGAGGGTGTACATCTCTCCCTATTCTCTGCATCGAATCGAATTCGACACCTTGTACCGTACTAAAGTCCAAGTACTATACTTTTACATTCATCATTGTGTACTACTACTTCGAATGGAAACCACGCTCCGTAGATTCGATGTTGCTCGAGGGGTCTGGAGCCAACAACAACATATCGAGTGGAGATAAAAGAACTGTTTTTCACCCTATTACCAGCAAACCTCCCTCTGCTTTGATTTGGAAACTTTACTTTGCCGGCAACGTCAAGGCACGATGCGGTTCGGTTTCGCTTGCGAACGGCATGATGCTGCACAATATACTTATAAATTTCCTTTATTAGTCGTGCAAAAGGGCCAATTCATTATGTCGAAGAGATATTTGTTCTTCACACTTTGCACAAAGATATTTTGCCAGGGAATTTATTAATGAAAGGTTTTTCGCGAAAAGAACGATTGGCAGCTACGTGAGAGAATTTCACAAGAGTTTAAGAGTACCGTTTGCCGGTAACGCAAATTGTTTTCGAATCAATTTTAAGTAAGGGACATGCGGATGGGAAGTAATGCTAATTTTAATCAGAGAAGCTTCATTAAAGTTGCATGGAATTGCCTAAAATGTGAGATTGACGCGAATTGAAAAGCAGACTGATGATGTAGTATAAATAAAAATGGGAATTCATAGATAAATACGGACGAGTAATTACATTTTTTCAATATATAAGTTCAAACCTTTGACTGTAAATAGTAAAACATCTAAATTTAGCGAAGAACATAAATTTTTTTCTAGCAAAAAAAAACCAAAGAAAAAGTAGGTATAAGTTAAAAATCTTTTTAAGTTGAAGTGTGTAATGATGAGAGAGAGAGAGAAATAAAGAGAGAGAGAGAGAGTGAGAAATAAAGAGAGAGAGAGAGAGATAGAGAGAGAGGGAGACAGAGAGAGAAATAAAGAGAGAGAGAGAGTGAGAAATAAAGAGAGAGAGAGAGTGAGAAATAAAGAGAGAGAGAGAGATAGAGAGAGGCAGATAGAGAGAGAGGGAGACAGAGAGAGAGGGAAATAGAGAGAAGGAGATAGAGAGAGGAAGATAAAGAGGAGAAAGAGAGAGGGAGACAGAGAGAGATAGAGAGAGGGAGATAAAGAGAAGGAGATAGAGAGAGGAAGATAGAGAGGAGATAGAGAGAGGGAGATAGAGAGAGGGAGATAGAGAGAGGGAGATAGAAAGAGGGGAATAGAGAGAAGGAGATAGAGAGAGGGAGATAGAGAGAGGGAGATAGAGAGAATGATACAGAGAGAGGGAGACAGAGAGAGAGAGAGAGAAGCGAACTGAACCGAACATTCTCTGCGTCAACCAGTTTCCACAAGGTAGATTTGATTGTTATCCCTAAAGCTGTTCCGAAATGATTTTGAAGCATAATTTGAATGGCTGATCATCAAAAAGAGAGTTAGCTTCTTAAGAAAAAAAAACACATTAAACATAGGATCGCATTTGACAAGGCGCACGAAAGTTTAAGATATCATAAAAAAACGGGATTCGAAAAAAACGAAATCAATTAAAACCGTGTTTAAGGAGTAAACGGTGCTCGGGATTTTCAGAAAATCAAATTTCGAATTTGCATTTTGTGAAAATATTTTCTGTAAATTTCAAGTAAATTCAACGAATTGTTTTCTAGATATCTGACAATTACTGAAGGGTTCCCTGAGAAAAAAACGGATTTTGAGCGTCTAAGGGTGAACGGACAAACGCGCAAGTGAGGGGTATGTGGCTAAAAATAGTAGACTCGAAGCAAGCAATGATATAACTCGTATTTCATAGATATATCAAGTGTAAAACTTTAAATGAGTTTTTTTTCTCGAAACAAGGTTTTCAAAGTCGGGGACCAAAGTAATTCAAACCAATCGACGGACTTGAATAAAATTGACACATCTAATTGGACACAAAAAAATCTAGTGCTTGATTGGAGGAATTTCTTATTTATTAAAACTTTTATTTTTTAAAAGTGAAAAACTACTGCTTTTTTGCTCATTTTCGAAAAAAGAAAAGAAAAAAAGCTTCGACCAGGCACTAGTAAATTATTAAACAAATGATTTTTTTTGTTCGATTGATTTTAGGCGAACCCGTAAAATGTTTTAATGGTCATCGCAAAGCACGACTAAATATGGGGATAACTAGGCCGTCAATATTTTTGTTTAAAATTTTTGTCAAATAAAGTTGAAACTTAATTTAGTAATGGTGTATTATTTATGTTACAATAAGGTTAAGGTTAACCGAAAAAAAAATTTCACGCCGCGGACTAGGCTTAACCCCTGAATGACGATGCGTTTTTTAGCAAATGGGTTTGTTAATAAGCAAAAATGACACATCTGAAGTGAGTCGAACCCAAAAGAGACCTATGGGACTCAATTACATCCAATGAAAAACTCACTATTTGGTGTTGTTTTTCGGCTAGTGACACAATCGATCTTTATTTTTCAAAAATGAAACCGGAGCTCGCATGAAACTTAATTGTCAACGCTCCCGGATTATTATCAGTAATTATTGGATGGACACAATGGAATTTCCTCAAAATTATTCGTGGAGACCATATGCTTGAAATCAAGCTCAAAACATAATTTCACGAATCATTCTCCTTAATGAATAAAACTATGTGTCATTATTTTTTTTTCAAGTTAAAGCATTCTTTAAGTGCACCCCTTGTTATGTGTTGCTGTATGTCTGTAATAAATAATACACGATAGTATAATAAATGAACAAATCGTCAAAACAATTTCGGGACGACTCATTGGCGTGCCTGTTCAATGCACCCTATCTAAAAAGCTTGCGAGCAAAGATAAAAAAGTTAAGGTGGCTATTACAATTCAGGTCGTATGTTTGGGTGAATCACCACGTATCTTCACTGAAAGAAAAACTCTTGGTTGGTTCAACTATTTTTAATAGTATTGCAACGATTCATTCAAAATCGTTAAACGAACTACGGAAAATAGTTATTTTTATTATGTTAATATAGTTAATTTAACGATATAAAAGTAATTGGTTCTGGTTATACAAAAAATATCACAACGTTCATGAAATCAACTGTTTTAATTGTTTCATAACCACGAAAATTAGTTGATAAATAGAAAATATTCATCAATTCACTCAAAACTTCAACGTTTCGAATTATCAACTGTTTTTATGGTACTTAAACTACTTCGCAATAGTTGATTTCAGCAAACGTAATTCAGTGAGCAACGTCTTTGGAATTATTCTACGCAAAGTAGAATGGTTTCAACATTTGGACGTTTTTCATGCTCCGAATGAAATTGTTTATCAACCACGCGTCATGGTGCATAAAAGTAATCAACGATTTTCTTATGGTTGTTTTAACTATAGCCCTAGTTGATGCAAAAACAACTAAGGAAAACTGTTGATTTTCCATACTCCTCATACTCATACTCCTATTCTTTCATAGAAGCTTCATATACTACATGGCAAAATTGTGTTCGGTTTGCTGTTCGATATAATTCATATTCATGTTATGCGGTGAAGTCTATATATTACGTTGCATGACGCTTTATAAGTTAATCACATGACAATGTCTTCCACTGTGGCAAACGCAGTGGGCTGCGGCAATACATCCATTTTTTGTTGTCTTTTGTATTGCTAAATCCTGTTGTACGAGGATTAGGTTGGCTTGTCACAATACAAATCAGCCATTGCTTGTCTATTATACCATTGAACCTAGTAGTGATGCCAACCTATGGTAGGTATGACAGCTAGCGGTGCGGCAAAATTAGAAATTTGGTAAATTCTGCCGCAGCGGCAAATTCAGCCGCAGCCATTGTGCGCGTTACCATACAAATGCTAAATTCAACAAACATAATTCCGTACTGCATACTATGCACACTGCGTACTATATATATTGTTGGAATACCATTGTTTGTGGTTGCTTATTTTTATTGCACCACGGACGTTGTTTAACAACCACGCGTCATGGTGCATAAAAGTAATCAACTATTTTTTTATGGTTGTTTTAACTATAGCCCGTAGTTGACGCAAAAACAACTAAGGAAAATTGTTGATTTTACCAAGATTTTTCTTTCAGTGTTTATATTCAGACCCGTTTGAAATTGCTTCCCTCATATGATTTTGTCTCGTGACACATCAAGGGATTTTCCATGAGTTGCGAAACATTCTGTTTAACATTTCAAAAAATCGGACAGCATGCTCATACGTTAGCGCCTGATCCTCGTCTAAGTATTTCAACTATTGACAGAATAATGAAGTTAGCAATACTTGTGTATTATATAATGCTTGGCTTTGAGACTATCTAAATTAAAAGAATTTTTTCTTTTCCTCATCACTGTATCTATTTCCCCTGCTACTCTAGAATATTTCTGCATGATGCTATGAAAAAACAATCACTTCCGCTTTGAGAGCTTTTTTCTTCAAGAGCTTTCGTTTCAGAGTAGGAGATATGTACTCTCCATTTGCGAAGCAAAGTAATAAAGCCAACATACACACATTCATACCACATCGCAAGTCCTTTGCCAGGGAACGTAAGGATATGGAACAAATGATTCGCAGTCAACGTACTAGACAACTTTCCCTCTTTGTTCGCGAATTTCAAAAAGACGCAAAGAAACCAAACTCCGTAATAAAGATTCTCCAATGGAAAACGGTGAAAAGCACGAATTTCACCGAATTCTGTCCGTAACTCGTAGCTCTTCAAAGTCGATTTCCTTCGTCGTTCACCTTTTCACTTCTCCTCTCGTATGCCATCCTAGTTACAATCGTCTATTTTCGCAGGTTGAGTGAACATGTTCTCCGGGAGGGTTGAACAAAGTATGACTTTAAGATGAGAATATTTAAAGTTTTCTAGGGATTCGCACAGCATGTGGTGCTCATGCTACGCCTTTCATGAATATATTTCTTTGTAAAACGATTATTTTTTTGTGTTTGCACAAGCTGCTTCCGCGCTGAAAGCCAAATCGGTGTATTAGGTATGTACGTGTATGAACATATCGTCTTTGGATGTTAAGTGCTGGAATGTTGTTCGCGGGACATTTGTGTTCGGTAAGAGCAATTTGGTAACTAATTATTAATTGCAGTGTTGCACTTGCATTGGACATGTTTAATGTGTAATTTTTAGGAAGTGTGCAGTACCTGCGTTGCTAGTTGTAGGATCAATGCTGGAAGTGTTAAACGACATGTTTGAATTTTATATTATTATGGATTACGAGAATTCCTGAATAATTTAGATTAATTTTCGGTTATGAGTAGAATCGAGACACGCTGAATGTGATATGTTTCATGAATAAACGCACTATAAATGATCACGTCGGGATCACCAGTATAGTTTTTGACTATGAATAATAAAGAATCGTATAGCACGAGTAACATATTGTTTATTTATAAGATGCATATACAGTGGCTCACAGCTTATTTGATAGAGTGACTATTTAAAAATGCAAATCACTATAACTTTGAAATAAGGAACCCTGTCCAAAAAACTTAAACGTTTTTGACTAGATGCATGGTCAACGAATACAATGCAAACAAAAAATTTTCCAGCAATATTCCTCGGCGTCACGCAAAAGAGAAATACCTCTGGCGCAGAAAAAATGCAGCTCACAGCTTATTTGATACAAACACTTCAATACGAATAAACTTCTATTTGTCGCGCCGTTAATTTGTCTTGTTTTTGTTTCTTGAATTTTTGATTGTGTTTGATTAGGTAATTTTTAGCAAAATTTTAGCAAAATAAGGCATTGATTAGGTAATTTTTTAGCAAAATCTTGCAAGCTGAAGTGCCAAAATTGAGTAGTTGTTGTAAAATGGATCGACGCACCACAATTGTGAATTTGAGTGTCTTTACAGTACAGCACATAATTGAAAATCGGGTAGAAAATAAGAGGAGAAATGCGCCAAACAATATTTTCACCGTATCCGACGAACGATACATTGTAAGGAAAGTGAAAGCAAACACGAAGATTTCCGCCCCAAAATTGATTACTGAGGTTCATCGTGAATTAAGGAAGTCATGTAGTGCTGAAATCGTCCGACGAGTGCTTCGCGACCATGATTTCAACGGGCGAGTAGCTCGTAGGAAGCCATTCATTTCCGAAAAAAATACAATAAGCCTTTGCCAAGGAGCATGTGGGAAAGCCATCCGCGTTCTGGAATACGGTTATTTTTGCGGACGAGTCCAAATTTAACATTTTTGGCTCCGACGAAATGTCATATGTCTGGCGCAAGGCAAACACTGAGCTAAACAAGGAGAACCTCAAAGCTACTGTGAAGCATGGTGGTGGCAATGTGATAGTTTGGGCCTGCATGTCCGCAGCCAAAGTCAGAAATTTAAAGTTTATTGAGGAAACAATGGACCAAACAAAGTACCTTGATGTACTCAAAAACAATTTGCTGCAAAGTACTGAAAAACTGGGTGTTCGCAACCAATTTCGGTTGTACCGAGACAGCGATCCAAAGCACAAGTCGGGAATACTGCAGTCCTGGCCAATTTGGGTTTGCCCTCATTTGATGTCTCCGCCGGCACAGTCACCAGATATGAACGTCGTTGAGAATCTGTGGACTTTGTTGGATAACAGCATTAGATTACACAAGATTTCTAATAAACAAGACCTGAAGAAAGCACTGCTAGAGGAATGACAAAAAATTACTCCTGACATCACAAAAAAAACTCGTTGACTCAATGCCGAATAGGCTCCAAGTATTGAAATTAACTGGCAACCTTATAATTCAAAACAATTTTAATGTTTAATCAAACTGTACCAAATAAGCTGTGATATGAAATTGTTTTTTTTTGTTTTTTAAGATGTAAAACAGCAACTTTGTAACAAATATAAACTTGTTTAATAAACAACAAACATTTTTTTTCAAAATGGCGTTCATATTGTTTTGATATTGTTATTATGTTTTGAGTTATTGCAACTTAATTTTTTAAAGAAGCACTGTATCAAATAAGCTGTGAGCCACTTGTTGCATACAGTGCCGAACACCATATAAAATAGCGGAGAATTGTTAAGTATAGTATAAATAAAAAATTGTGGCATTGCAAAATAAACATATCCCTTTACACAAAACAACTTTTAATGAAAGTGCATGAAATTTCAGTTTCTGCGAAAAATTTTTTACAAAAAACGAATAACTATCCATAAATATCAAAGAACAAAAGTCTGCGAACACTTTTAGGAAAAAAATAAATAAATAGCATTCCTTCTCAGAAATAGCGGTAAATTTGTTTTAGGCTCAGGCAGTAATGAAATAATTCAAGCAGTTGGTTTTTTACTGTCGGTAAATACAGATTGCAGCTTAAATTCTTTTCTTTTTTTAAATAAAGAAATCGAGACGAAAAGAAATATCACGTGACATGCGGGAATTTATTGTGAAATTGAAAAATGAAGGACATTCTTACCGCGAAATCGGGAAAATAGTAAATAAATCTCATTTCAATATTCAGACCGTCATAAAAAAAACTACCGGGTAAGAAATTCTGTTGAAAACAAGTCGAGAAGCGTCAGAGACCTCGTAAACTAAAGGAACGTGAAGAAAGGAGTATATTAGCCGAAACTAGAAATAAGCCGGGGACATCTTCAACAATCCTAGCGAAAGACATTCAGTATACTCCTAGGAAGATTGCTCATCCAATAACGGTACGTAGATTTCTCCACAGTTCTGAATATTTCAGTAAATCAGCACGAAAAAATACATACATACATCAGCGAAGTAAATGAGAAAGAAACGTTTGAAATTCGCCAAACTCCATGAAAATGATGATTGATGGAAGACACAGAATTTGGAGAAAAAATAATGAAAGTCTTAAACAGAAGAACTTAATTCCAACCGTTAAACATGGAGGTGGTAATGTTCTAGTTTGAGGTTGCGTGTCAGCGGCTGGAGTGGGGAATTTGGTCATAATTGAAGAAATTATGGATCGCATAGTATATCCTCATATATTAAATAATAATTTAAAACAATCCGAGGAGAAATTGGGGCTACGAAACAGCTGGACATTCCAGCAAGATAACGATCCGAAGCATACGGCTGGTATTGTGAAGCAGTGGTTAATTTTCAATATCCGAAAAAGCTACATTCTCCACCTCTGTCGCCCGACCTCAACCCCATAGAACATTTATGGCATTATCTTGAGCGTAGAGTCCGAAACACAACATTAGAAATAAAGAAGACCTCTAAACCGGCTTTGCGTCAGGATTGGTCCAAAATACTAGTACAAGTGACGCGAAATCTTGTCAATTCCATGCCAAACAGAATGAAGGCCGTAATTACAGCGAATGGCGGGCCAGCAAAATATGAATATGAATAAAAATATACCATCTAATATAATGAGTTGTACGTGTACGCAGACTTTTGTTCTTTGTTATCCGAGGATATATATATTAGTTGAATTTTTTTCGTAGAATAATTTCAATAAAATATTTTTGTACAAAGGGTTATGCTTATTTTGCAATATGTACCACGATTTTTTATTTATGCCATGTTTAACAATTTCCCGCTATTTTATATTGTGTACGTAGACTTTTGTTCGGCGCTGTATAACAAGAAAATAAACAAGCGCACCCAATGTGCGCAGATTACTGTACGTTTCCTTCCGAGCCAAGTGCAAACTTTAAAATTGCCGTGGACATCTGATTTGGAAGAGTTTTGTCAATTGGGTCACCCTACATAAAAATTTCAAACATTTTTGACGCCTACTTGTTAAATTTGCAATGTCATTAAACTTCAGGCCAAGCCGAGTTCTCGGGAATTTTCTCTTCTGAATTTTTTTATTAGAAACTTATTTGGTGACAAAGGTTATTACTGGAGAATTATTCAACAACAATCGATAACACCCATTCCATTTTAATCAGTCAATATGATAAAACCAACAAACTCAATAACTTTTTCTTAAACTTTCTGCCGCATTAGACTTATTTATAGACCTGTTTATTAAATTATTATTGGTCTATCTTGGCAATCTGACGAGTTGTGCTCGTAACATCACACTTTCCACCGCAGCACTTAATAAAATGCCGAGATCTTTATTTCTCTGTCTTTTTTATCTGACTTTCATCGTTATCGATACGCGGCATTTTTCCCGTTTCACTGTAATTTTATCTGGAAATAAGTTTTTGCGAAAAAAAAATTACCGAAAAAGATGGGAATCCTTGAATAGGAACGAACAGAGAGTATAATAGACATAACATTATTTTCAGGCCTAGAAACAAGCAGGGAAACGAAGGAAATCTGATATTTTTCCAATTTGTTCGATAGGTAGGTACTGCTTTTCTGAGAACATGGAGGAAAGCATATTTTTTCCGTGTATAGAATATCGAAAACAGAAAAAGGTAAGGTGATGGTGATATAAGTACAGATATTTTCCACATTCGAATAAGAGATCTTTTTTATAAATAAATTTATTTCAAAGCTTAAAAACTGATTGCTGCAAATTCTGTTTTCTCACTCAATTAGCTTTAATTCATTCTAGATGTTTTTTTTTGCTATTCACACTGTCACGCTGTGCATGTTTTTATGTTTTTGTCACTCATAATAACTATTTCTTTGGAAACTATTTTATGAATTTAATTAGAACACGAAACTTAAGGCTGCTTTCCAAATTCAATCCACACCCAGAGACACTTTCAAACTTATTCCACAAACTGATGGTCCAAACGATCCAAACGCTAAGTGATCATTTGATATTTGACATGACATAGTCCATAGCGATGAGTGTTAGTTTTCGTTGTAGCCTGTTTTAGGTACCTTTACGTTAGCCTGTTGTAGGTTTGTTTTATTCATGTACGTCGTGGCCACAATTATTTACACAACGCTAATCATGAAGAAAAATTTGAATGAAATCAAAATAACTCCTTCAATTTTTATTACAACAAAACGAAATTTTATTCAGTTATTCATTGCCAAATTCATAGTTACTTGACAAACGCAAAATTGAAATAAAACATTACAGAACAAAAATAAAAATAAAAAATAACTGGCCAAAATTATTTGCAAATGTTGTGTACACTTAATTGACACTGACGTTTCGACACTGGTCGAAACGTCAAATATCACAGATGGCGACTAGAGCGCCCTAATTGCACGCGGTGGTAAATACCTGGAACTAGGTAATTATTTTTGATTCGCGCAGATTTTTTTTGAAAAGCTTAACTGTAATACTATTGCTATAAAAGCTCAGGATTAGAATCAATAAAGATTATTCTTGACTGGTAAGCCAAAAAGAAAAAGCGGCGACCAGATTTCGAAAAGAGTGTTTTTCTTTTTGAAAGTAGCAAATAGAAAATCTGACCAGTTTGCGTAGCGGCGACAAGATCGCCAAAGCGAATTTGATCAGTTTTTTCAATAAGACGAGTAGAAGTAAATCTGACCAGTTTGCGTAGCGGCGACAAGATCGCCAAAGCGAATTTGATCAGTTTTCTATAGAACGTAAAGAAGAAAATCTGACTTATTTGAGTAGCGGCGACTGGATCGCCTGAGCTAACTGAGCAGTTCTTTTCGTCTGTGTTCTACCAGTGGACAGAGATACCAGTAGACGGGAAGACCTATTACATGGCGACCGTGCCAACGGCGGACCAAGGGAATTTAGAGTCCAACCTTCCCAAAGAAGGAGGACCTCAACCACGGGAGGACCCGCGGATAATCCAAGCGCGGAAGGACGAACTAAAACGAACGGAAATACCATATCAGGACACCCGAAGGAAGACAAAAAAACGCGGAGGAAGGATTGTATATTTGAGGAGGCTCCGAGCGGCGCTTAGAAGGGCAGCAACAAACGAAGAAAATCCACCACCCTGGGAACGACAAGGCGAGTTGTTCCAACAGATAGAGGACATCACCAACGAATTAGAAAAAAACAAATATAAACGAACATAAATATAAAAACATGAACATATATACATAAAATCAGTTAGAACGCATGAATTAAATTAAATAAATGAAAATGAATTATTGTTATGAATTATAGTTAAAAAAAAAAAAATAATAAATGAAAACTAAACAGAAAACAGTATATTTTTATTAGAATACAAAAAATTTTTTTTTGAAACAAAATGGTCCATGGTATGAACATTATTTTTTAAATGGAAGAGCAGATAAATGCCATTTCAAAAATTATAATTAATTTAAAAAAAACTCCGGGAAGGGTATACAAAAGCGATACCATAGTAGAAAAATTAAGTGATATCGAAGATTTGAAGAAAAGAGTACTAGATACAGAAGATAATTCAGAATTGCGAAAAATATTCTTAGATAAATATAGTGTAGCGAAAGAGTTATTAGAGGAAAAATTAGAACAAGCAGTAGAAAATAAAATGGGAACTTTCAATATAGAAATAGCTTTAAAATCAATACCAACTTTCAATGGAAACCCAAAAGAGGTGGATGCATTTTTAACCATAGTTGGGTTACTAAATGAAAGTCTTAATGAAGAAGGAAAAGTGAATTTATTGAATTTTGTTAAAAATGTAAAGTTAGGAGCAAGCGTGAAGGTACAACTAAGTACATTAGAAATAAGCAATTATTCAGCGCTAGAAAAACACTTAAAAAATAGGTACAAAAGTAAGAAAACATTACAGCAAATACACACGCAATTGGGTCAGCTACAGCAACGCGGAACTGTAGAAAAATATGGAGACAAATTGTCAGAGCTCATTAGTGAATTGAGCGATATCCAAATAAATAGTCTAGGACAAAATACAACTGCACAAGAAAAGGCAGTGATAGTAAAGTCTAATGATTCTTACGCGCTTACAATTTTCAAAAATGGATTAAATGAAACTCTTAAACCTACTATTTTTGCTGCGCAACCTAAGACATTCATAGAAGCGATACAGATCGCAACTGAATTTGAAACGAGTAATAGAACACCGGAAAATGTAATGTATATTAATAGAAGACCGAATTATAACCAACAATATAACCATAATGGTAGAAACACATTTAATAGTAATAACACGTCTCATGGCTATAACAACAACAGAAATTACGGCACAAACCAGAATAGAAATTATAGAGACAATTATAATTCAAGATCAAGTGAAATGAACAATGCAAATAATTACAGAAATAACAGAAACACTTATAATAATAGAAATAACGAGTGGAGTCAAAATAATACTAATAGAAATAATAATTATAGAAATAACAATAATACTAGAAACAATTACAGCTCAAGGGGAAATGAAGTAAATCGAAATCACAGAAAATATGATAACAGCAGAACCAATAACAGAAATTTCAATGAGAGGAGACAACGAATAAATATAGTCCAGGGAAACGCGATGAGCCCGGAGGCCAGCGACAACGAACAATAAAAGTTGACCCCGGGACCAAGACAGAAAAAATATTACTACTTAACAGACAGCTCGAAAATTATGTCTCAATTTACTGCAAAGATAATAGAAAATATTTAAAATTATTGGTTGACACTGGAGCAGATGTGTCACTATGTAAAGCAAGTGCGATTCCGGATGATCAAATCATAAATGAAGACAAAAGATGTAAATTTTCCGGAATAACCGAGGAACAAATACAGTCGATTGGAACGACTAATTTAAATTTGAGTATTGATGGAAATAACATCAATTTTCCATTTCAAATAGTGGAATCTGATTTTCCAATTCTTACGGACGGAATATTAGGAAGGGATTTTCTTACCCAAAAATTAGCAAGAATAAGCTATGAAACATATACAATAACAATGAATATAAATTATGAAGACCATACTATACCTATTGCTACAAGAAAACATAGAGTTGCAGTACCACCAAGGTGTGAATACGTATGTCCCATCGATATTAATATAGAGGAAGATAGTGTAACCACAAATAAAGAAATTAAACCAGGAGTTTATATAGCCAGTTCAATAATCCCAGTAAAAGGCGTAAAACACATTAAGATATTAAACACAAATGAAGAAGAGGTAATACTCGAAAATTTTAAAATTGAAACCGAACCGTTAAGAAACTTCAAAACTTATGAAACAAGTAAATCAGTAGCTCGAAACATCAGAGACGAACAAAGATTTAAAGACATATTAAAACATTTTAAAATAAATCATCTGAATGCGAAAGACCAAAAGTCTCTGTTAGAAATTCTTAAAACATACCAACATATATTCCACTTAGAAGGTGAACCTTTATCCACAAACAACTTCTACACTCAAAAAATACAAGTTACAGATACCACACCGACATACATAAAGAACTACAGGTTACCTCATACACATATTAACGAAATAAATAAACAAGTACAGGAATTGTTAGACAGCAAGGTCATCGAAAATTCAACCAGCCCCTATAACTCACCATTACTTCTAACACCGAAGAAAAGTGAACAAGGCGCAAATAAATGGAGACTAGTGGTTGATTTTAGAGCACTAAATAAGAAAATAGTCAACGATAAATTCCCTCTAACAAGGCTAGAAGATGTTCTAGATAGTCTGGGGAGAGCTAAATATTTCTCTACTTTAGACATGACAAGTTCATTCCATCAAATAGAGCTTACGAAAGAGTCACGACCATTGACAGCTTTCTCAACAAACAAAGGGCACTACCAGTTTAAACGACTACCATTCGGTTTGACAATTTCCTCAAACAGTTTTCAACGCATGCTAACCATAGCTCTGAGTGGACTGGACTCAGCAGCTTTTCTATATGTAGATGATATAATTGTTTTCGGCTGCAGTTTAGCACACCATAATTCAAATTTAATACGAGTACTTGAAAGATTGAAAAAATACAATCTTAAATTGAACCCTAAAAAATGCAATTTCCTGAGAAGCGAAGTGGTTTACCTGGGACATCTGATAACCAAGGATGGAGTTCGCACTGACCCCGGAAAACTAGATACAATAAAAAAGTACCCAGTACCAACAAATCCAGACGAAGTCAGAAGATTCGTCGCATTCGCCAATTATTACCGTCGATTCATCCCCGACTTTGCTAAAATAACGAAATGTCTAAACGATCTACTAAAAAAGAAAGTTGAATTTAAGTGGACACAGCAATGCCAAACAACATTCGAATTGCTTAAAAGCAAACTAATGAATGCACCAATTCTACAATACCCGGACTTTAGCAAACCATTTATAGTCACAACGGATGCATCAGACTATGCGTTAGGCGCAGTACTGTCACAAGGTGACATAGGACAGGACTTACCCATAACTTACGCGAGTAGAACTCTCGTTAAACACGAAATAAACAAATCTACAATAGAAAAAGAATTACTGGCGATACATTGGGCAATAAATTTCTTCAAACCATATCTTTTTGGAAATAAATTTACGGTGGTCACTGACCATAGACCACTGATATCGTTATTCACACACAAAAACCCATCATCAAAAATGACACGCATAAGAGTCGATTTATGTGATTATGACTTCGACATAATATACCGAAAAGGAAAAATGAATGTCAATGCGGATGCACTATCACGCATCAAGTTAAGCTCAGATACATTAAAAGAAATGATCCCGAAACAAGACCATAACGTTAAGAACAAAAATATATTAGCAGTCACAAGAAACATGACCAGAGAGAAGTACAACACACCAACGATAGAAGCACATGAACCAAACCAAAACACAAAGTTAAATGAAACGTATATATGGAACAGCGAATTAATGGCTGACATAAAAAATTTAATAAACCTAAAATTTGAAACGGGGAAAAATACAAAGATAAACATTGAAAATAACCAAGTTAAAATTGAATGCAGTGATAATCCATCGGAATTAGTTTCGTTACTGGAGAAGCTGACGTCAATAGTGACAAGGAGAAATATAACAATGATATACTTAAAAGAAACTGATGAAATATTTAACATAATAGAGAAAAATGAATTCAAAGACATATTCAATAAATTACAACAGTGTACTCAATCAAAAGGCAAAAAAACCCTAAAAATTATAATATACAAACCCCCCAAAAGAATAACAGATAAAATAATACAATTTAAATTGATAAATGATTACCACACAACACCCGTAGGAGGACATTTAGGTGTGAGAAAAACGATATTAAAACTCAAACAGAAATACATATGGAAAAATATGAACAAAATGATAAAAACATTTATTAACAATTGTGAAACTTGTGCTAAAAATAAACAGACAAAACACATAAAAGAAAACCAAATTATAACAGACACACCTGCTAACACATTCGAAACAATCGTCATAGACACAGTAGGGCCACTTAGGTTGAGCAACAATCATAGATATATACTAACAATGCAGTGCGAATTATCGAAATATGTTATTGCCTACCCAATAGAATCAAAAAACGCTAAAACTATCGCGAAAACAATGGTTGAACAATTAATATTAAAACACGGCCTTTTCAAAAAACTGAAGTCAGATAATGGAACTGAATTCACCAATGAGCTAATGGCAAACATTTGTAGTATGTTAAAAATAGAACAAGTATTCTCGACACCCTATCACCATGAAACACTCGGGACAGTGGAACGTAATCACAGAGTATTAAACGAATATTTATTGAACTTTACCAATGATTACGAATGGGATAAATGGGTACCTTACTATAGTTTTGCATACAACACTAGCCCCCATGTAGATACACAATACTCTCCATACGAATTAGTATATGGCAGATTACCTCATCTACCTAAAGACATAATAGAAAAAGATGAACCAATAAACAATATAGATAATTATGCTAATGAACTAAAACTCAGGTTAAAAAATAGTATCAGTCTAGCACGAAAAATAATCGATAGAGTAAAACACGAAAGAAAACTTAAATTAGACAATTTTGCAAAACCATCGAATTTGAAAGTAGGAGATTTAGTACTAGTACGAAATATGAATAGAAAGAAATTACAAAACACATACCACGGACCATACGAAATAAAATTCAGAGATGGCGTAAATTCAGATATCTTCATAAAAAACAAATGTAAAAGATATCACAACAATTTGTTAAAGTTATACAAGCCACAGACAAGAATCATAATGTAATAAACTATAAACTTACAAATAGATATTTCCACAAAAAAAAAAAGAATCAAACAATATGTACACTATAAGTTAAGATTAAACTACAGAAAACATCAAGAAAAGAAATATATATATATGAAATCACGAATTAAATAGAATCGAGTCGGAACAAAATTAAGAATAGCATCAAGTTATATGAAATTGTAATGTATATAAAATTTCCATTAACGAAAAATGAATTAAATAGAATTAAGTCAGAACAAAATTAATAAAAACCTCAAATTATAAGAAAATGTAATGTGCGAATCAAAAAAAATTAAAATTCAAAAAATTTTCTTTTTACACAAAAGAAAATTTTTTTTTCCCAAAGAGAGAGGGTGTTGTGTACACTTAATTGACACTGACGTTTCGACACTGGTCGAAACGTCAAATATCACAGATGGCGACTAGAGCGCCCTAATTGCACGCGGTGGTAAATACCTGGAACTAGGTAATTATTTTTGATTCGCGCAGATTTTTTTTGAAAAGCTTAACTGTAATACTATTGCTATAAAAGCTCAGGATTAGAATCAATAAAGATTATTCTTGACTGGTAAGCCAAAAAGAAAAAGCGGCGACCAGATTTCGAAAAGAGTGTTTTTCTTTTTGAAAGTAGCAAATAGAAAATCTGACCAGTTTGCGTAGCGGCGACAAGATCGCCAAAGCGAATTTGATCAGTTTTTTCAATAAGACGAGTAGAAGTAAATCTGACCAGTTTGCGTAGCGGCGACAAGATCGCCAAAGCGAATTTGATCAGTTTTCTATAGAACGTAAAGAAGAAAATCTGACTTATTTGAGTAGCGGCGACTGGATCGCCTGAGCTAACTGAGCAGTTCTTTTCGTCTGTGTTCTACCAGTGGACAGAGATACCAGTAGACGGGAAGACCTATTACACAAACACTAAGAAAAATTTTCCAGAAAATTTACGGTAATTCTTCTACTTTTTTTTCGATCAGTGATAAAGCTGGAACAAATGTAGGACATCAGTTGACATTTGATTTCATTGTAATAAACTAGTTAGTGACAGTGAAAATGCCTAGAAACGTTGAACTCTCAATCGAAAAGCGGGCGGCAATCGTTGCTGAATTTAATAGCGGTATTTCCGCTAACGAAATTGCCAAAAAATTTAAATGTCACAAGCGAAGCGTTTATTACCAGCAGGTAAAAAAACAACATTTAACTGGCAGTGTTAAAAATGCAGTAGGGAGGGGTCCAAAGAGGGCAACAAGTGAAAGGGAAGATACTGTAATACGTCGGTGTATGCAGCAAAATAGTCGCGAAAAGATCAATAACATAATAAATAGTATTAACGAGAACAGAAATGACAAAATCAGTAGAACAACAGTTCGGAGAAGACTTTCCGAGGCAGGAATAAAAGCATACGTCATCCGAAAACAGCCGTACATCTCTCCAAAGAATCGGGAAGTTCACTTGCAGTTTGCATTTGAGCACAGAAATAAGCCAGTCGAATTTTGGAGACAAATTTTGTGGACAGATGAAAGTGCTATGTCATTGGACGGAACGTACGGTAGGCATTTCTACTATTCCAATGCACAGCAAAAGCAATACCCTACGCGCCATTCACATGGTGGTAAAATAATAGTATGGAGTTGTATTTGTTACAATGGGGTTGGTCCAATTGTTGATTGTCCACCAAAGATGCGTTCGTCTGAATACCTCCAAATATTGAACGAAGTTGCATTTGTTGCCGGCGATTATTTGATTGGTCCTGATTTTATACTACAACAGGACAATGCACCAATCCATACTTCAAAACGGATTCAACAGTTTTTGAAATGGCCTCCACAAAGCCCTGATTTGAATGTCATTGAGCATGTCTGGCATTTGATGAAATCAACAATTCCTCAAAAGATTGGAAAATCGGCAGCTGAAGCCTCGGAAGACATCTTAAATGCATGGCAGGTCCTATCCATCGAAACTATACAGAATTTAGTTGATTCAATGCCAGCAAGGCTCGAAGCGGTTATTCATGCCAAGGGAGGCAACACCAAGTATTAGGTAATGGTCACAAATTACCCGTTTTTTATAAAGGCTAACAATTAGTTTAACTTTTTTCCCAGATTTTTCGGAAAAATGAGGCGGAAACCATCCATTGCAAATAATTTTGGCCATAATGACGGGTGTGCAAATAATTTTGGCCATAATGATGGGTGTGCAAATAATTTTGGCCAGTTATTTTTTATTTTTGCTCTGTAATGTTTTATTTCAATTTTGCGTTTGCCAAGTAACTATGAATTTGGCAGTGAATAACTGAATAAAATTTCATTTTGTTGTAATAAAAATTGAAGGAGTTATTTTGATTTCATTCAAATTTTTCTTCATGATTAGCGTTGTGTAAATAATTGTAGCCACGACTGTATGTCACGCATATTCGTTGATTTTGAGTTTCTCGCATTTTTTCGATGAACAAGTCAGATCGTGCTAACGATTTTTAATAGCGACTTGCGAACGTCTCTCAGCTCAAATATCCTTTTTTCCATCGCGACTGCATTGCTATCGTCTAATTGCCTTTCTACAATGCTTCAAATAATTGAAAACTTATCTTGAACTAAGAATTCATTGTTTTTAATACATTTTTTTTTAATGAAAAGTCAAAAAGGATATTGTCTTTTGCTTTTATGATAAGCTGTTTAGGGAGTGACGAAACGGCACTTGTTTGTATTTCATTTGACTTTTGATAGAATCATGACGGAAATCTCGTTTCAGGGTCGCAGTAGGTTTTTTGCTTTCGTTATAATTACAAGTTCTTGGACATACAGTGGAAAGTGGAAAGTGATTGTGGGTTCGGCAAACCAAGTCGAATACGGGCAAAAAGAGTGTTGGTGCATTTGATTTAATTTTCCTAGTATTAAGCGGTCAGATTATTCGTTTTGTGTATTTTTTGTGGATATAGAAGAGGAGTAAAGATGGCCATTGTGATTTATAGATAATGATCTAATTCGAAAATATTCATCTTATATATAGCATTTTGAGCTACTTGGAATATCAGCCATAACAAAAAAACATATTTGGCATTTGAAGAAGGCGAATATGGTTCCAAATGATTTTATCGGCAGTTTACTGGCAAATTGTAATAAGTCTAGAAATCAATTCATCATAAAAAGACACTTCGAAAGAATTAAATTTGTATGAGCTATAGAGTATTATATCACGCTAGCTGTATGTTATTCGTAGAAAAGTGGAAGAAAATTATAACAAACAGCCACCAGCTTGACATTTCTCGAGTTTTCGCATTGGACATATCTTTCGTTTGAATCTGAGTTGCTTTCTGAGGACGATTTGGAAGTGCTAGGCGTTTTGAACAACGATGACGGTGGATGATTTCGAAAATGCAGTTCACTTTTGGTGTTACTGATTGGTTCAGTCTGTTTAAACACTTGCTTAAATATTTTAATTAAACCAATTTTTTCCTTTTGCAGCTAGATTTAGATAGATAGATTTTTGACATATATCGATATTTCGAGGGTAATCTGCCCTCTTCTTCAGTGTCTATTGGTCTAATCTTAAAATTTTTTAAGTTATTTTGATGTGCCCTCGATATGCATCACCAATAATAGCTTCAACCTCATAACAGATTACACCCTTCTGATCTTTCTTCGTACATATCACATGCTTGGCACAATAAATGATTCACTTTAGTTGTGATACATCAGCTTCACTCAATGTTTTTACGCCCGTAACAATCCAACATGAAAAGGCCTTATTTTTGTCCTTGTTTTTGCACCATTTGCATTTGCTGTACATATTGTGGAACATAAAATTGTGCAATATTTAATGCAGCAGTCAATTTCCAATGATTGAATCTTCATCAAGTAATGCTACTAATTCCATATCTTCAAAAATTTTGTTGATTTACCATGCTGTTATATCCTCTGTGTCAAAATGTTTCTTTCGCGAATGACAAACCCATTTTTTGGCAAGTTGTGTCGATGAAGCAAGTTCATCGAATATTTCAGCAAACAAAATATGGCACGGCACTTTTTTCACGATTAAATAATGTAATAGAAATGAAGTATCTACTTCATTTTGAAGCGAGTAAAAGAAACAGCTATTTGCCCTGAGAACAAATGTCATACACTAAAATGAAAACTTACTGTAGCACTTGTCGAATTCAAGTGCTGCCAGATGTAACAAATACAAGTTGCAGGATTCGCTACATCTACTAAAAACTGGCGGAAACATGAAGCTGTTTGAGCATGATGATGAACGTTGATGGGCTATTGATGCCGCTTGGAGTAGTAAATTGATTATATTTTTCTTCCTTAATAGGAAAATGGATTAGCAGTATTTTTGAGCGTTTGACGTTGCTATCTTAAAACGATAAGCCAAACGGATTGTAAAAAATACACGAATACTTTTCCAGACTTATACGAAAAGACCCTTATTGGATTTTTTAAACTCAGAATGAATGCGGACTGATGTTTTTGACAGGTATGACACTGAAGTCTTCTATCGTCTGAATTGCTTTAATTTTTTTTCACTCGTCATACGTGAAATATGAAAGAATTTCTCGTCATACGAAAAAATATAATCAGAATTATCATCAAAATACACCACTCTTTATCAATTCTCTGTCATTACCTCAGTATCTGCACACACATATTTTGTAGATTCGAAACAGTTTGCACCTGTCAATCTTTCATCGAACATTTTGTTTCGATTGACATACAGCTACTTAGCCTTATCGTCCTTTACAAGCAAAATCAATTGAAATTTCATTTTGCGAAAAACATTCTATTTCAATGTCTACGTTTCGAATTTCGAGTAAACATTCCAATTTCAAATTGCCGTCCTATCATCGAAACCTATTCAGCATAGTGTGTACATACAAACAATTGACTTTGAAAACAATTTCACGCATGCATGCATGGGAGTATAGGAATGTTGTCTTAATAGATATGGAGCTCTGAAGCTTAGAGCTCACTGTATCAGGGACTGCTGGTGATTTTCGAACAGTTTAACAAGATGAAAATCGTAAAAATAGATGAACTTAACCGTGAAATATTCGATTTTTTTTCACTGATATGTGCTGCTTATATCCCTAGAAATTGGTGGACTCTTAGTTTTTAAATTTCTGAAAATAATTCGATATGCGATAGTATAAAGAATTTATCAAAAGAAATTTTTGCACCAGGAAATTATACAGGTGTGAATATAGCTTAATGTCCATCAGATCTGTCTTCAGCGACATTTACGTTCGTTCCTTATTTTTGGCAATCATTCATACTTTCATTCACATAAACATCGCTGGCCTCCCATAAAATCATTGCAAGCTGAACCCTTCGCCGTCCGCCGGGCCAATTAAGATAAGATGTTGACAAAATGCCAGAAGTAAATAAAAAAACTGAAAACGAATTGGACCTCCATAAACTACACAACGCTACATACCGATAAGACGCGACCCAGTATGTACACAAAATCTTGTTTTTCTAGTTGGGCTTTGTGTTTTTATGTTTGTTGTTTTTTCTTCGTCTATTTATTGCACGACCAGGCCGGGCCAGGCCAGATCGGGCGAAGTGAGGCAAGTCGTTTTTGTTGATGCAACAACGCTGATTGTATTGAGGCAGTACAACTGCCTTGGGCCACCACTTATGCCAACCGTCTCTCTTCTAGCCGCGCCTGCGATGGCGGAAGGCAAGTTGCAAGCAGACAGGAAAATGAAAAGTAAAATGACAAAAAAAAAAACAAATTGACGGAATCAGCTGAAAACATATCAGTAAATAAACGTGATGAAGCCGACGATAAGATAGGTGTGTTGACAGGGAATTTCTTTTATTTTATATTTGTCTTCTGGCATTTGAAGTTGATTGTCATGTCAAGGAGAAGGCTAGCAGCCGGTTTAATGAATCAATAGTCTAATCAAGAAAAGTAGATTAACGATATCGAGGTGTTTATTTTGTAGTGTGAATAATGTGCTTAAAATAGAACGATAAGTTTTGTTTATCAATGTTCGTTAGAATTCAAAATTTTTATTCTTAGTTTCTCAAAAATTAAAATAAAATCATTATTTTAGTGACAAAGACTAAATCAGCGATTTTAAAGACCATATTCAAAATATTTAATTTACAAAAATAACTGTTCTTCACACTATTTTTCCAAGCAGGATAAAATTTCAAAAAATTCCTTCCGTTACATTAACCAGTGATTTGAATTTATCATTCATTATTTGCAATTGATAGAAAGGAGTATTACCAGATGCAAAAACTTAAAATATATGTGGAACGAATGGCAACCAAGAAATTCGACCCACAATTAACCTACTTGCCCCTTTCTCTCTTCAAGTTTTGTGGGTGACTGTCGGTTACGTCAAGCATGAAACGTCAAGTATTGTTTATTGATTGTTAGAATTTTGAATCCAAACAATTGGAAAGTGTAGAATATTTTTCAAATTAAATTACACAATTTAACGGCTGTGCAATAATTTTCGACAGACTGGAAAACACTTTGACAACTAGGCACAGATTCTTGTTCTAAATTATTTTTTAACACCAATTCTGATATATTGAATTTTACTCTCGAAGTCATCTCGACTCGATACAAAAGAGAATAATCGATTGTTTAGGAAAATTTAACATTTCGTTGTAGTGGAAATTGTTAAATTTTCTACTTCCTATTTATCGTAAATTTATAAATAAATGTAAAGTGTGTTTGTTTAGTTCAGATTCTACAGTTTTTGTTGATAACGGTGCGGTTTTGCGGATGATTTCCAGTCCCTAATGATTTAGTTTTATAAAAAATATAAAAAACAATGTGATACGACACGAAAAATATTCACCAAAACCCTACTTAAAACAATTACTTCATTCAAATCATTCATCAGCTTTTATGGACTATGCTCTAAATTCATCCAATATTCTGATCAAATCAATTGAAGACATGCAGTACAGGTAATTTTAATTTCGTCAAGTTTGATGTTTTTGTGGTTGATTTTTCAAATTTACTTACGGAAACTGAAGATTATTACCTGAAAGTTAATAAGAAAATAGTTTTAAAATATTGATTATTTTTGATTATTACGTTTTTAAAATCAAAATGATGAGACAATAAAAAGAAACATGAGAATATTTTTGAATTGATTTGTAGTAAATAATCCATTCGTGGCGATGAGCCAACGAAAAAAGTACTTATAAAATAAAAATTATTTTTTTAGCTAGTGTGAAACGCATTCTTGGAAATTTATACCACAACGATTACACGCTATCCTAGCCATATGACACTGTTTTTCTTTTTCGACTTATCTTCATCATTTAGTCTTATCGTTTTGTACTACACAATGGTCTATGCGTTTTTTGGATCATCTGAATTCCATTCGGATTCTGGATTATGCCAGCCAAAGCATCACAAAACGACCAAATTTCCATGTGTCTACACATTCAAATAATTTTTAAATATGGCGGCTTTCGCTGTTCATTTCGTATTAACGTACCTTACGAATCTAGAAGCTGGTGCAAGTATTAATAAAAATAAATGAATTAGAGCTCGAGTTAATTAGAGTACGAGTGAAGAGGAGGAAGCGACGGGAATAATTAGATAAAGTAAGAAACTATTAGCTCTAAAAGGTAATATTTTAGAAAACATATTGCAGTTGAGGCATAGCGTAGGAAGGCCAAAATATAATAATGAAAAATCTGGTGCGACGAGAATGGATTGACAATTTTATGACGAAATGAACGAAATGTTCTATCTATCAGAGGTATGCTTTAGCACTGGTGTAGCCAGTTTAATTGATGGCAAAACACTGTTATTTTACAAATGAGTAAATTACAAAACTAAATCAAAATAGATACATACTTTTGGACGACTTCACATTGTCACCCGGTCAAAGGCGAGGAAATCGGAATCGGTTGCGTGATGTGTTGAGCAAACAAGACTGAATAATTGTTCAAGATATATAATAGGTTAAATATAATATGCCGCGAGTTTATTCCAACAGTATTTTAAACCCGCCATACAAAGTATTACATTTTTGTCACCCACATCGGGCACACTTCTTCGACAACTCGTTGTTTGACCAGTCTAGTGAAATTCTTAAAAAGTTTATCTCCGAAGACACTAAAAATAAATGACAAACCAATAAAATAATCTTAAAAGTAATTTTGGGTTACGTATAATAAGGATGTAAACCAAATCACTTCCTCGAGGTCCATCCTGGATAACGCGAAATGATCTAGACTAAACTCTCCCACGACTGTTTTCGTTTCTCGGACTTTTCTGGACTAACGATTTTGTTATGTAGCAATCCGGACCTAATATTCTTTAAGCGCGAAAACAATCGAGTGAAATCTGCTTCGTGAACGACTTCAGGCTAATGCGACCATCGTCATCCCGTTAAAATCCTGGCAGGCCTCAGAGTGCGTTTTCAGTCCCGCCACCATTAAGTTGGTGTTGGAGGTTCAACTGAAGCGGACTCCTGATTATCAACGATCTGGCTCAGAGCCATTGCCCTCATAAAGGTCTGTACCAGCCCTTGCATGGCCTCCCTGCTTGCATAAATAACCATGGGATCAATAAGATGGCTATACACCCGGATTGAGATAGCGGCTTTGAGCAGCGACCCTATTGTATGAAAAACAAATCCAAAATCAAATTCGTAAGGCACAAGTCTGGCATAAAATCGACTCTAATCTAATGGCGGGACTAAGACGGCTTTGCAGTCGGTTGCAACTAAAGCCTTGAAAGTAGAGCTAATGTGCATGACTGTTGCTAAATACGTTTTAAGCTGTGGATATATGACGAACAAGTCAGCTTCACCTTCTGCTAGCGCATCCTTAGCCCCTGCTTTGTGTCCTCCTCCAAGTGCTACCTCCGGTACCGCTTCCAATTTCACCGACTTGTCTCGGATTTATGGAACTAAAAGGTCAGCCTTCAAAGTTCTGAGGAAATTAAAAAAACGCCCCCCCTGACACATTGTCCGATAAAGATAAGAAGTCCCATCAATGGGGAACAAAATTTATTTACACTGCAGATCCAACTCAGAAACGACAGAGGTCGTTTGAGTAAAAGAATCAGGGCAATCAGGAATGCAAAAAAGCCGAACTTATGAAGACTATTCCAGGGTTAACTCGATCTTTCAATGAAATGGCCAAAAAGTTTATTGTTGGGGCATTATATCGTCAGAGGACTAATTTTTAATAAGACAGGCTATGATTAGGGTCTGCTGCAAGCTGCAAAAAGGCAGCTCAGATCTTCCACCTCGAAAGATGCGGGCTAGTTTTAAAGAATTAGGTAATTTCTGTTTGAGGACCAATGCTCAGCCGATTTCTATAAGCAGGCAATCTCTGAGCTGGAGGAACTTAGAGCAGACGCCAAATTAAAGGTGCTGCGTAAAGACAAGATCTCCGTTCGGCTTTGATAAAGTGTATAGATTCCCTGTTTGCATTCGGATTCCAGGTCTTCCAACGGGGAGATTGGAGGCTTTTAAAAATTGGCGAGCCTATTGAAATTAGCCGGAGGCCCCCTTTATTATTAATGAAGCAGCGCTGTCGGTCTTTAAAACGGAGTCGAGAAATTTGCCCTGTGCATATACCGAAGCAACATGCCGAAGAGCTCCAAATTGAAAAATCCTGATTCTGCCAAGCTTAGCCCAAACACCATTCAGCAAGGCGTTCATTACCTGTTCGGGGACAGCATCTGACGAAGAATCAGATGTTAAATCTTTCTTTGCTGACGGGGTCAGCGTTGGAACTATCTCCGAGTTTGGTAGCTGTCTTGAGCTCTAGACTCTGGAAACAGAGGAGGGGGGCTAAGGCAGGTATTCCGCCCAAGTCCAAGAGCTTCGACCTAACCCTTGTTAATAATGCTCAAGGTATCTCAAGTTGATTTTCACCATTCCGAAGCAGCAACAGCTGCTCTGCTCCTCCGTTTGTCTAGGACGGAGGAGGGGCTAACGGTTGAGCGCTAAGTTCCACCATTTTTGTCGGATAGTGGTTTAGAGGACGCAGAGGAAGCTGTTCTCCATCTCATGTGCCAGTGTCCGGCTCTCACGAGGAGAAGAGTGGCGACACTCGGTGCACCCTTTCTCTCAAATCTGACTGACATATCACAGGTTGATTAAAGGGCATAGTGCGGTTTATCGAAGGAAGCAGGTGGTTTCCCGGTTTTAGCGAAGAGGGAAAAGACACTTACTGTGGCCTCTGTCCATCAACCTGCCTGTATATGCACACACCTATTCTAAATAACTTCACTGCTATTGAGTTCTTGATATTATAGCATTGAAATTTTCTTCGCATGAATACAAACATACACATGTAGACGAAAAATCTATGAGTAAGATCATATACAAATGCAATAGACAGTATAGTACCGAAAACCGAATGGAAATTTCATGTTTCTCCACTTTTCACTATAATCTCCCTTGCTGTAACAATAGTAGTTGTTTCTTTTTCATGAAAGAGTCTTCACAGTGAACCACACAATTCTGTACAGCCTACGCGCTGAATCCTTTAAATACTCAATTTCCTTCCTACACTGTTTAAACAGCAGCTCATTCTTAGCAGAGAGAGAAACAAAATGCAAACATTCTCCGAAACAACAAAAATCCAAAAAATGACACTGAAAATCGAAAAACAAAATATCAACCACCCACTGTGTCCTACCCGAAATTATTTAATTTCTACCGATGGGAATTCGTCTGTTCGTTAATCAGACGAGCGCGGAGCGAGCAACGTTGAATAATAAGCAACTGAACAATGCCACGTCGTTTTTGTACGTAATCTTTTTGTGCTTTATCCCATGGCAATTTGTCTTAATCCAGACGCAAGTTGTAGCATCATAACTTATGGGCGGCATGTATGTGTGTTGGGTAAGTATGTGTGGATATGAATCGGGGGGCGCACGTGAACCCGAAAGTATCTACAGATTTCGTAGATATTACAAAACAGGTCGTGGTGGATACTTTCCCCGAATGGATGCCGGCCGGCCGGTTCAGATGGATGGATGCTTTCGCTTGGGTCGCCACCGTGGAGCATGCTTCAAGTGAAATGATAACGACTTCGGAACTTACGTGCTGGAAATTTCTTGGCCTGAATTTGTCTTTAGGCTCGGCAGTAGTTTATTTTTAGACCGGCAAGTGTCAAGCAACAGTACAAAATACGGAAAAAATGACGAGAAGACAAAACAACCAGACGAAGATGAGAAGCAAGGATCGCCGAATAACGGCAATATTTTCATCACTGAGCAGTATTGCTTGCAAACTGAATATATGTATGTACATGAGTCATTCATATATTGTTCGACCGGAACAGGTGTTTATGTCAATTTTAAGATTTTCCCTCGCTGCCACTGCGTGTCTTTGCGTGTCTTGCCTGTCGGGATCGGAAGACGAACGAAATAGATAAGATGAATGTAGTTATGACATAATGATTTGTTTCAGTGAACGTAGGACGACAGCCGTCCATTACCGTAATTCACCGATAAAGTCAAAGGGAAACGGTAATTTGTTTCAAAGTTTCTCAATGAATCGTGTGTTCTAGGATGATTGGAATGAAATGTTTTTTTTTTTTTTGACTGGATTTATGAGAAACGTCTATTTCAAGTGTGTTTTGTTTGATCTCTAGCGCTTTATCAAACATCAAACGCTCCATTTTGAAAATTTATTCGAATGTTTGCAAAGCAGTAATGGTTTGCTGCGATAAGTCAAATTTATAAGACTGTCAAATATGGGAAACATTGAAAACGTCAAAAAGAATTGATTTGAAGACTTGTGTTGAAGATCCGAAGAATTTTGAATATTTTTAGGATGCTTGTTTCGGATGTTATGAGTAAAAATTTGACTGAACGAAAAATATTTGAAATGGATATGTTTGTTTTACAATGATAAATCATTGGAGTGTTACCTTTTCTATGGGGATTTTTTTAGTAATATTTTACTAAAAATTGCTTCGAACTGCTCCAATTCGGACAATTTGGGAAGATGATCATTTGAAATATTGTCGGCATACTACGGTGATCAAAACTGCAGGCGACTTGACAATTTATATTAAGCGGGGATGTCGATACTGACAGATCTTTTTTATTTTTAAGTTAGTAGTACTGTCATTAACAACTGTGTCAAATTTCATGCCATTATCTATAATCGTGGAAAAGTTTCGTTTGTGTTTAGCAATTAAAGGTGAATTTGGCGATTTGTACAACGTCTGATTTTCAAGGATCAAAAGGAAGAAGGATCAAAACACTATTTTTTTTTTAGAAAAAGAGCATCACTTTTCTCAATATGATATTGTGCCATTTATTAAAAACTGCGTTGGTTCTACAAGACCATTTTTGTCTGAAATTCAACTCATATTATTCCGCAACAACCGTATTTGTCTCATTTGGCAATGTTTGCCTTCTGGCTACTATATCCTTGTGAAACAGCCACGGAGAGTTGTAGTTCAAATTAATTTGTTTTCATCAAGAAATATAAAAAAGGATAAAAACTGAAGGAACTGAACCGAACTGACACGTCCGATTGTATTGTTAGAGCCATGGTATTTATGAGAAAAATTTTTGTGAAGTAGATCTGCGCCTTCCAAAACAATTTTGATTTCTGCCAGCTGATGAAGGGAGTGGGTGGAGAAGGAAAAAGGTAGGTTTAAAATTATTCTCAGCAACTTTTTCGGCAATATTTACAACTTATGCTTGTGAGTTATAGCATAATTGTTCCACAGGGGGTAGGCATATGCCTAGTCGTGCCATAACTTCTTTCACAAAATTGAGCACGTTTGCGATACCGTTGTTCATGTGTCGCTAATTTTGGATAAGTTACACTGTTGTTGACAACTGACGTACATTTTAAGTTTCTTTGTTCATGTGTTATGATAGAGAGGTGTGTAAACGAAAACTGAATAGCAGTTATTGCATTACATAAGTTCGGACAATCAGCAAGTGGGATTTTCCATTGAAAATACCGCGAAGATTTGTTTATCTTGTAATCTAAATACTCAACGAGACCCAGAGTATTGCAGATCGACCAGGTTGAGGTCGTCCCCATGACGTAGGTACTCCTGAAGTCGTCAAAACTATGGAGAACCGAATTCGACGAAAAACGCTTTCCAAGCAACGGATAATGGCTCGGGAGATTAGCATCTCCATTAGAAGTATGTCTTGCATGATGCAATCGGACCTCAGCATGGGCGCCTTCCAGAGATCAACAGACATTGGTTGTCAGAGCAGTTGAAAAAACGTAGGACCACAAGATGCAAAGAGCTTCTTCAGCGATACGGCAACAACAAATATCAACTGATTTTGCTGTGTATGAGGATTGTGCACGCAGCTCCAGAGAGTTCAGTGAGATTACAAACAAGGTACGGTGAAGACACCATCCAGTGTAGTTAATGGTATGGTGGAGTGTCAGCTACGAAGGCGTCACAGAGCTTTTTGCGAAAGAGGCGTAAAAATTGCAGCAACAAATTATCAAACGGATATCCTTGAGGAGTGTGTAAAGCCATTGAACTCTAATCATTTCAACAATTGTCACTGGTTTTTACAGCAGGGTTCAGTTCCATCACATAAAGCCTATGAGACACAAGCATTTTGGGAAAGCAATGTTCCAGAGCTTATAAGGGCGTCTGGATGACCTTCTGGAAGCCCAGATTTTGACACTTGGACTAGAAACTGAGGGCAAAATAAGAACGCATAGACTGCAGAAGACGACACTTAAAAATATAGAGAGATTTAAGCGAGTCTCAAAACAAGCAGTACCTGATTTTCATTATATACTGCCACAAATTACTAATAAAACAGATTGAAAAGTTGTGTAAGAGTTAAAGCCGGCTATTAGAATATTTTTTGTTTATTGCAGTCGTTGCAATAAAATGTATTTCTTGTTGTCTCTTTCATTCATAAAAAACACGGCTATATCCCTTTGATATAATCTATAGCACAACTAGGTAGAATTATGAATTGCAAGATAGATTTAAAAATAAGTAGTTTGTTGACTACGGATACCTTAGATTTCCTGTTAATAAGAGGATATGTATACAGGATACTTTTCAGGACTTTCGATTTTATTGATTTTGTGTGTTGCATGAACGTGAGTCTATAGTTATGTCTAGTACTATACTCTTTGCGAAACGAATTCAACGGTCAAATCCCATACAAAAAGAGCTTTACTGACGAATTGAAAAGCTCTTTTTGTATGGAATTCGACCGTTGAATTCGTTTCGTGAAGAGTATAATACTAGGCATTAAGGCGAATACGTAAATACGTAATATCTTTTGCCTATGATATATCGTCAGGTTTATGCCAAAACCATGAATGTGCTAAAATGCTATTTCGAGTAAAATCAATTTGAAAATTTGACATAATATTATAAATCAGTTTTAAAATATAAGAACCATTTTTATTTGAATTAAGGAAGATAATATTCTTATACTATACCGTTACACTAAAACAATGAATCTGCACGTTCATGATTTTGGCGTAACGCATTTTGCAAATACTTAGTTTTAAGGTGATTCATAATATTTAAATTTTGACTTTGTGTAGGCATAAAATGGAATTTTACATTTCCGGTTTTGGCAAATTGTTTATACATGAATTCCGCGTATAATGACATGAAAAACTGAAAATCACCAAAAAAGCACATTCATGGTTTTGGCGTACACCCGACGATATGGTAGTCGAGAATTCGCATGTATGGATTAGGCAAGTTTCTCGTGGCTCATTTTTTGGTAATAAATATCGCTCGGAGCATTCAGTTAGATCTTTCATTTACAATTAACCTTAATTAAGAGCAATTATGTATTTTCGACAATAGAACTGGGTTATAATCTCTATAGAAAAGTACAGTATCACCGTACATTGTGATGTTGCAAACAAGGAATTGGGCTACGTCTAACATGTAAATATTGTATAAAGTCGCACTGAGTAAGAGTGTGTGTTTTCCATAAATATTTTGAGCCTGTTTCTTGTATTGATAGGCACTAAACGAATTTGCATAAAAATTCATATTTCTTTATTTTCTTTATTTTATGTATATATATATATATATATATATATATATATATATATATATATATATATATATATGTATATATATATATATATATATATATATATATATATATATATATATATATATATATATATATATATATATATATATCAGCAAAAAGTTTAAGGGAGATAATCTCTGGAATGATTGGTCCGATTGATTTTCAGGGAACATAGGTGTATATAAGGACTAGTGCAGTGAATAATCAAATTTAAGATATCTTTAACCCTTTGGTGGTGGCGGGCATTTTAGTGAATTTCCAGGTACCCCTATATTTTCTTGCAGAGTACATATTTGTTAAAAACAAGTGATTCAATTCAAAGCTTAGTATGTTTTATGATTTCCAATGATTTAAAATTGGGAATCATGGGCTCTATGTGGGCACAGAGTGCCTAAAAGTAGGCAAGCATATTTTTTTCAAATTTCGATTTGTCATAACTTTTGACAGAAATATTGGATCATCGTGAAATTCGCAGAGCATATTGATGATGATTAAAGCTATGCACACATGGGATTTCAAGGCAGGCACGTGAAAAAGACGCTTCAAATCATCGAGCCTCTTGATTTTTTTTTGTTTTTTGACAAAAAAATTACCCATAATTGATAAATTTTAGCCTTTGTCCACCATGTCAATTTACAATTTTTCAAATTCCGAATCGCACAAGAACGGCAACCCATCACCAAATTATCTCTATTTTCAGCACTCGAAATTTCTGTTCACGAGAACTGACGAGCGGATAATCCCATCATTATGAAATTTATCGGACGTGTTGATATTAACTAGGGCCAGGACCGTGGTGCCACCTTGAAAAATTACAACGAATAAAAACTGCATTTTGCCTTATAGCTTCCGATTCAGCCGACAAATTTACACAGTACTTGCACCTTACTTTAAGCCATATTTGGTGAAATTTTGAGAAATTAGAATAGAGTTGCCAGTTATGGTAATTTTTGAGACCTAAATCTTGTAAATTTGCTCAGCAAAATAAAGCTTTTTCTCCTATAACTTCCGATGCAGTCATGTATTAAAAGGACCTTATTGTAAGCCTAATTCCATAGAAATTTCGTTGACAAAAATCATGAAATGACTGCCAGCTATAGTAATTTTTGTAGTTTTCTGGCGTTTCTTTACTAAACTATTTCGTCAATAAAGTTTGCAAGTACGCAAGATCCTATAATGACAATTAACAAAAAATATTAAGATTTCGAAAATTTGAAAAAAAAATTGCGAGTTGTAGCCCTAAAATTTTTTCACCCTTATAGCTTCTAGCGCAGTCATTCAAAAGAAACAAAATTCACAAGGTGGGTTAAGCTTAACGTGAACCAGATTTATTTTATTTTTGGTTATACTACTAACACAGGGTTGCCAGCACCAGTTATTTTTGTTAATATTGCACTACCGTATGATTATATTGCTGATACTTTCGATGAAATCCTCGATTGAAAACGAAATTCAAAGGATAGGTTGATTATAGCATGAGGCTGCTATCGTAGACATATTGCTACTTCGTTGGATGTTATAAGATATGCTGTCGGGAAATGGTTTTTGTTGCTTTGGGTAAGGATGGTTGATATAATACAACAAAAAAAGCGTATTACGCCTTACCACACTTTTCGGTCACTCAAGGACAATTTTTTCGAATATCAGTTTTCTGGCGGTTCTGATACGCTAGAGGTTTTTATTTATTTTATTTCTGTCCTAGTTCCGGACCCTGAGGTATTGCTCATAAAATCAGAAACAATTGTCTCCTTTTATCTGATATTGGTAATTTTGGAAATATCAGTGGCTCGCAGGTCTATGTTGTCAAGGAAACAGAGATGCTTTTCAAAATTGATGTTTCCATAGATTTGAAGTAATTCGGGCGGATGAATATAAGGTGGTTAGAACATACTAAAGATAATACTAAAGGGTGATATTGAAAACGTTTCTAACTATCGCGGCATATGCCTCCTTTCATGTTTTCTTAATCTGTTTGAAAATTCTACCATACTTTATATTGTCAAATTTCAAATGAACAACACGGTTTTATCACTAACTTAGTCGGCAATGGGAATAAAGTTGGTGTAATATATACTGATTTTTGAAAGCTTTCAATAAGGTCGACCATTATGCTTAATAAGCTCACTTAGTTTGGCATATCTGGTCCCCTCGTTTCCTGGTTTTCATCCTGCATCATCAACTGTACCTGCAAAGTTGTGCTAAATAATTGTTCTTTTCCTTCTTTTGATCCCTTTTATGGAGATCTACAAGGATGGAACCTTGTATCTCTATTATTCGGTCTTTTTATAAATAGCCTTTCTTCTGTAATTTCATCTAAGTGCCTCCTTTATGCGGATGAAAGCTCTTCTGTGAAATTTTGTCTGTCCAACGATAGGTTTTTACTGCAGCACAGTCTTAAATGCATGACATAATGCATCCAAAAGTCTAATAACGTCCTTTTCTGTCAAACTACACGTTTTATTCTTTGAATATTCCCTGTCAGTTAATATTTTGTTTCATGTGGATCGGCATAAGGATCTTGGTGTTTTGCTCGACGCCAAGTTGAAATTTGATCTACATGTAGTCTGTACTACCTCTACACGGTTGAAAATGTTGGGGTAAAATCCATTATTTTTCTATAAATGCGGCCTTATAACATTGATCTATACCAAATTTCGCATATTTATGATAAAACTAGCTTTTATAGTTCATTTCTATACGAAAAATATATATTTCTTATGCATCTCTAAAAATCAATTTCACTTTTACACCATATATTTATAAAGTTTATATTACGTTTGTTAATATGTATATCTTTTGCTTATTGATTTGATCTATCAGTGATATCAATTAGCTTCTACCCATATAATTCGTTTCGTTTCGTTTGAAAAACGCATATTTATAACATATTGAGCATCAAATTTACACCAACTTGGTGTAAAAAAAGTAACACGCACAAACTACAGCATTGATTGTGCAATAGTTGACGATGCAGAGAATTAGTTTTGAGGGTACTTAGAAGGTGCGAATTACTTAGTTTGTGTATGATAGTTGTCCGTATTAAGTGAAATGTTTTTCGAAGGACTGTTTCTTACGGTTGAATATCCCGGAATTAGGAAAATTGTGCGTTTTAAAAAGTGTACGTCGGATGGTGTTGATCGCTTATCTTACAAAGATTTAGTTCTTTCGGTTTTAGATGGTACTAATGTTCCACTTAGCGATTTTTTGTGTTTTAGAAATAAAGTTGGAGTGGAGATAAAAGAGGACATATTTATGCAGTATTTGTGTCAATTTTATAGCCATCCAGACTTTATTCTGAAAGTTCATTTTAAAAAAGGCGTAGAAAGTGAGAGTGATAATGAATGTGCAGTGCCTGTGAAACGTTCAAATGCAAAAATCGGTCCAAATTTAATAGCAACATCTGACTCTCTTAAATCCTATTTAAAAACAAAAAAATTCGGTCTTGACGTTTTGAATATTTATAGTGATAAGGGCTTTCTGACAGAAAAAGTACGAAGAATCGTAATAAAGTTAATAGCATCTTATGTGCAGGAAACATTCGGTTTTAAGCCAAGTAAAGAAGAACAATTAGCCGTGGCAAACTCATGTGTTAAAATGTTTCCTTGTTTTACCTTGGACGTATTGCATAATGAAAGCAATAATGGATTTTTGCAAATAAAATTGAAAAATGATAGAAAACGAAAAAAAGATATTGAAAATGAAATAAGAGGCGTTGAAGCTAAAACAGTAACTGAACAAGTTAGTTCGTCTGTGTTAAAAGACGTGGAAATTATAAAAAGTGCAATCTTGCCAGAAGAAATTGAAATTGTCAAAGTTAAGCTAGAGACAACACTGAACTATCGACGTGAATTTGTCAAACAAAATAATAATTTTGAAATCTCTAGAGTCTACTTTGCATGCCCAGAATTGGTAAGTTTAGGTATTATATGAGATGCTAAAATTTAATATAATATTTTATTTTGAAGATATCCTATGATTTTGATAGCCATCAGTCCTGTATATTTACAGTGATAAAAAAACGGGAAAGAAGATACTGTACACAGAAGCTGATAGAGAAAAAGGTTTAAATTATATTTACTTAAATCTACATTCAAAATGCAAAAATAAAACATAACTACATTAAATAATCATTATTGCATAGATTGGAATGGTCAAACAATTTCAATATTGAATCTCCTGCGGCTTTAGCCTCCCGCTCCTTGTGGTGAAAAAAAGCAAAATAGGCTATCTGACGAAAATGCTGTTGAAAGAATCATTCAGTTTAAAACGGTAAGTTATCATTTACTTTAAATCTAAATAGCCCTTTTTAATCGTTCTTTTTTGTATTATATGTGACATTCAGAGAGGATCGACGAATGAAACTTACTTACAAGGCTCTACTGGAAGATCTCCTTATATTATTGCAGTAGGTGACGACAAAAGTAATATTCAACAATATTTTATCGTGGCTGATAGCCAAATAATACCCTGGAAGTCGTCTTTTGATTTTCTGCACGCCCTGGATTTAGTATTTAAGCCACATTTTATTTGCAACATTGAGTACGATTCAAATGTTAGATCGTTTTGGCTGTATATACAAAGCTACTTATATAAGATAACAGCACGAAGGATGACAAGCATAATAAAAGATCTCCATTCGAAATTTTGCACTGAGATAAAGGATTTAAAAAAAATCTAATTAATAGCTTCTCCGCATCTCTAGTAAACATTATATCCTTGAATATCAGAGCCAAATCATCTAAAATTTTTAAAATAATGAACTGATTCTCTTAATGTAATCACCAAAAGGAATTTCTAGCAGAGAAAAAAAAACAAGCCATATCAATTTTTAAGAAAATAATACTCAAAATATGAATTTATACTAAAATACCAAATCAATTTGCGCTATTTGTCACTTAGGTTGCTTACTTAATGATCTTAACGTAGAAAATATCGACACATTTAAATGATTCAAGCGAATACCTCTTAAGTTTTGTTTTGAGAAAGCTCCCCATATTCACTATTACAATATACATATAAGATAACGCAGTGTTACATGAATAACATATACTCAATTCTATGAATAACATATATACTCATATTCTTTAAACTTCCAGCCAAATAGTTTTCAAATTGCATTTTAATTCTTCTGTAGGATGAATAATTTTACGTGTTTTCTTTGTAAAAAATCTTATCAGAATTTTTCTAAAATCACAAAACATTTAAAGCTTGTACATTTACTGTTAGATTCGAAGTTTTTGACATTGAAATGTGTTTCTAACGCAACGTGCAACTCAGAATTTAATACTTTCAGCGGTTTAAGAAAACATTCATTAAAATGTCATCTTAAAACTAGAGTTATTCTAACCTGCAATAATAATATAAATTTGGGAAATGACAATGAAAATACCCCAAACACGGTGAAAGAGCAAGATCATAATGTTTTGAATAAAACTTATATTGCCACTCAAAATTTGGAATCAATCGTGGCGAGGCTTGATAATTTCACAAAAGCTATAACCTCATTGGGACTACCAGAATCTACTATAGAAAAAAAAGAACAATGCTTCTCGTTACTTGTACCTTACTACTTTACCATTTCATTTTTTTTTTCATTTTATAAAGATTTTTAATACTGTTAAATTAGCTATATATGTGTATGTAAAAGAAATGTACTGAGATCTTGAATAAAATATAATTGCCAAATTAAGCACTGTTTAATTGTTTGTTACTTAAGATTGACTTTACTTTTTTACGTGAAAACCTTTGAAAAAATTTCTGCATTCAGGCTATGTTTGGAAATGGAGTTGCAAACATGAAAACAAGCAAACACTTAAATATAATTGGAAAGCTATGTTTGCTATGTCAGTGTAAATTATATGCTTCTTTTCAATATTCAATAACAAATTAACCCACTTTTTCTTATTTCAACTTTTCCCAGACATAAACATCATGTATAAAACATGTGAATCGATTTGATATATTTCATTATTAAATGGCATAGTAAATTTTATATCAATATGATATTTGCCATAGTAAACAAATTTATAATCATTTTATATCATGTTTATATTTAGCTTTATCGAAAACATTGATATAAACTGTTTATAAAAACTATAACTTAAAAGTTTGTGTTTGATATTGTTTGCATTTATCTATTTGATATTTTTTTAGCTGGATTTTTATGTATATATTTGTTTATCAAAATAACACCATATTTTTCAACCGTGTAGGGTATCAAAAGTTGCTGGTTTCCGTCTTCGCTGTTCACGTGTTTGCTTGAATATATACACGTGTGCTCATTTGTTTACCTTCTTCGTTCGTTGCATCCTTGAGTACTGCCCCCATTTGCGGTCCCCTCGTTTCGTGTGCTTGTCAGATGCCATTGAATCTGTCCAATGTAATTTTACTCGTTGTTTACTGTAAAAATTCAGTGTTCCCTATTTTTCCTATGAAGGAGCGTCCTACCTTCCTGAATCTTCTTTCTCTAAGCATCGGTAGAACGTACCTTGGCCAATGCTTTTTGTACAAATTGTTAAACGGCTTTTTGCCCCTCAGTATATGTTTTCTCTGTTTTTGTATGATGAAAAACGACCATCTAGACACCCTCCCGCTAGTACAGAGGTCTCTTTTCCTACTCCTTTTACGATGCTTCGCAGGCATGTTGGGCTCCAGTTTGAGCCTTTGCTTCTAGCTTTTTCTTTTTTAAAAAAACATATCTTTGCTAAATTATGTTTAAGTCAAATTCGTTTTTAATTAGACACTAATTATCTTAATTTAACTTTTTCATATTGTTATATTTCCCAATTTTATAAGTGGATTTTTTTATGTCTAATGTAAATAAATAAATAAAGTTCATTATTCAACACTCCAGGCTGCAAAAGTGGCACTCAGCCTTATCGATTATTAAATCCAAAATTGACGGGCAGCCTCGAGAAGGATAATAAGTAGGACCATCAGGAGTGTGAATGAAAAATTTTCTGTCATTAGCTTAAATACGATTTTTGTTGGCTCTGGAAAAATTCCAATGCCGTTGTCGAGAGTTAAGGGCGCCGCCAATTTCCAATTTGGCTTGAATACTTGTCAATTATTTAAGATTATCTTCAAACAATTGAAATATGTGGGTATTCAATTTGTAGACACTAAAATAGAAAGAAATATTTGTTAAGTTCTAGGACAGTTATTAATGCGAATCCTATGTCCCTGTTGATGAGGATGGTAGCACCTCCCTCGGTTGCATCCTGTCGTTTCGAATACTATTATAGTCAGCTATAGAAGTATTAAAAAAAAAGACAAGGGTAATCCATGTATGCGCAGTCATATTTTTTGCATCAAATATTTCATATGGAAACATTTCAGTAATCTGGATCGTTTGACTGAAGCTGTTTCAGTCGTTGCAAACATTAATTGTTTTTCCTACAGTGCAGTCTCGTTGAGGCCATATTGCTGAGACAATTTGCTATGCATTCCTCTGATGGAGTTCGAAGAGTAAAGTTCTTAGAAGCTATGATTAAATGGTGATTTAAATGATACTTCACAGAGTTCCTACTTAGAAAACTGGATGTAACAATAAAAATATGTAAAATCCAGCTCTTGATATTTTTCATGCATATTTTCTTAGAGCCAAACTTTCAGATTGTAAAGTATTTCAAACCTCATTTTCACCTCTAGAGCTCCTTTTCATCGTGTCAGCACAACTTGAGATTATTCGAAATTCCACATTAACACTATAACTTTACCAAATGCATAGTTTAAACTCTTCTTAGCAATGTCTAGCGTCTTTTTCATTTCTACCCTAAACCCCGATTTTTCCTTTTGAACCAGCTTTACAGTTAACCTCTCATCCACTCATTTCTACAGTTTCCGGACATAAAGTGCGAGTGGTGCACTCGAGAGCAAAAGTCAATTCAGCACAAAATATTTCCGAGCAGCAAGCCCAGCAACATTTGAGAATTTTCTACAATTTTGTTTGAAATGTTACCATTTTACGGGGAGTGGGCTGCAAGAGGAGGATGAATGTATATGGGTTTGCTGCATGATTGAGTCATGCTGAGGGCTTTTGCAATTAATTAAAATTTTTCATTTGAAACTATTTGGGGGGTTTGGAATGTGCTTAGAGGATGTTTGTAAACGCGCTGCGGCGAACAGTTTCAAAATGTGGCTGGAGTTGTGCAACAAAGTTTATTTATTCAAGGGGCACTTGATGTGGTGTATTCATTTTGAAGCCGTATAAGTATGTATCTATTAATGAAATAAAGTTTGCTCAGTCATATGTATGTATGTGCCCGTCTAATTGCACAAACTTAGCGCGGCTGCAGCGATTGGTATCAAAGGAAATGTTTTTCTATTAATTAGAAACAAAATCCCGTTGCTGTATATTTCAAAGCCAACAAAGAACTAATCAATTTTGATATATTTAATCTTCAATTCAGTCATGTCCTCATACACTGGAACCGATACGATTTCGTTCCTTTCAAATCGCTGTCACTTTAACGAACCGTGAAACGTTGTCAAGCCAACATTATTCATACTCACTCACTAATTCATACGTTTTGCTTCCATTTATTTGGAATTCGAATCTATTCAACGATAACAACAGAGAGAACGAGCAAACGAGAAAATCAATTCGAGAATCTTAACTTCGAGAGTACCGTCTATTAATATTAATCTGGCAAATGCTGTTGTATAAAAGTATGGTCGGCGGAGTGTGTGGGAAACATAATCGTCGCCCACTAAATTACAACGTGTTTCTGTGCCAAGCAGGATATTTTTAGTGATTCTCAGAAATTATAATTATGGAGCGTGGACGTAAACGAAGTAGGTACGAGTAGATTAGAAACATGAAAATGTAGGAAAGTTTGATTGCTTCCTGGTCGTTTTCGATTGATATACATACATACATAATATGTACCTACTTGTTTTCGAAAAGTTTATTTCATTGATTCGGAAGAAACTTTAAAGAGGATTATTTGAAGTTGATTTTATTCATTAAATTTCCTGTAGCTTTTATGCGAATAATAATATGCTGGTGAATTCCAACAGTTGCAAAGTACAGTATGAACATTGTAGTTTTGTTTGAAATTTTACGGACAAAACATAAAGCCGAAACAAATTCTGTGGATGGTAAAGATAGATTTGGCGTTTGATTGCAAACATTTTACGTTATTCAAAATTTTCTATTTCCTAACTAACTGTAATAACTTTCCCTTGTCTACTTTATATGATGTGAGGACTTTGGTACAATTTCTATTTCTATTGTGACTCTAGATTTGTATCACATATTGTGAATTCATATTTTGGTAGAAATGTCAGTTGACGCCTTGTATTTTTGCTTATGATGTATAATTTCATTTCCGAATGGTCTCTTGTGGAGAAAGGTTGCGGTCTGGAGAACTCCTAAGTAGCATTAACCTCAATATAAGTTGCTACATGTGGTTTTCTCATTAATGCTTTCAATGCTTTGTAAATACTCAATAATTTAAAACTTAAGCCAAAAGTGTTAATAAAAGTGTACTTTGAGTTATTTATTTATGCATTTAGTTTCAGATCTATTTACAGCAAATCTGCCATTTACAAGTGGGATTCTTAAAATATGATAAAAACTTAAAATGAACAATTCCAAGTTACAAAATACAGAAAAGAGAAGCTAAGTTTAGCAGAAGATAATATTGCGTAGTGAGTATGATTTTTAAAGACGGCTGTAGAGTGTGGAATAGGAATAAGTTGGTGGGCGTGAAATAGGACAATGAAATCAAGTACCTATACGTACATAAAGTGCTTCAAAATCAACAGAGGACCTCTCACGCTGTAATAAATACCTTGACCCTAATTTCCGTTCCGGAAGCCATGCTGTCTGCAAGAAAGATCACCAGCAGATCTCACTGCTGACAGCAGCCACGGCTTGAGCAGCCCTTTGAGAAGCTTCCCCGCAGTGTCCAGCATGTACAGTGGGCGGTATGCTGATGCATTACCTAGGTTACCGTTCCCTTTGTTTAACATAACCAGTCGAGCTACTTTCCACCGCGACGGGAAGATCCCCGCGACTAAACATGAGTTATACAAATCCAATAATAGATGCGGTTGGCTCTCCGCCACGACTTTAAGCGCTTCGACCGGTACCCCATCAGAACTCGGAGCCATCCGGTTCTTCATCCTGGACGCTGCTCCTCGTCCGTAAAGGAAGTAACATCCGCCTGGTTTACGATGATGAGATCATCAGTCCTTGGCGGATGTACGGGGAAAAGCGAACTAACAATACGCTCCATGGAAATCGCATCCATAAAAGTGCTGGGCCGCATGCAGCCAAGTCTACGAGTGACTAATTTGTAGCCATCTCCTCAGAGGTCTGAGTTGACCTCCTCACAAAGAGCCTGCCATTTGGCACGTTTGCTCCTCGTGATGGCCTTGGTCAGCTCCCTCTTTCCCACAATGTTAGCAGCAGATAGTTCAGCCACTCCCAAACTATTCCTGGTTCGCTGCGCCTGCACGCCAAGCGATGCGTCGCAGTTCGACGACTTCATCGTTCTACCAATACGCATGTTGCCTCCTACGAAAAAGTTTACGTTTGGGCATTGAAGCCTCACACGCCCCAGGAATCCACCCTATGGTTCTGCCAGTAGCGGCCTCTACTGCTGCACGAATCACTAGGATCCCAGATGTTAAAGCCCTTTCAAGCCCGAAACGAGCGATGCGGTCATCGCGTCACTGTGGTAGACAAAAAACGAAAGGCAGATAAAAAAAAGTCTCAACCACATCTACAATAGGAATCTTAACCGAGCTAACAATGAATATAGGCAAGAGCTAACACTAAATATAGGCAAGTGCTAGAGCAAATTGAAATTCTGTTAGCTACTGTAACTCAAGTTGTAGCAAACTGATCTGATTTAAAGTTTAAGTTAGCACTTAGGGTAGCGAAACCAGACCAGATATGTTCAAACATATCTATTTGTTTTCTGTCCGTAAGTCATTTCCTCTTCAGCAAGTTCAGCTCAGCTTTTGCTGATCGGTTTGAAGGTAACTTTGACTCTTCGAATCATCTTTCACTTGTAGTAAAAACCACTTTAGATTCGATTTTGAAACCCAGCCGTTTGAAAAAAAAAGCCAACAAAATCTGGCAACCTGTCCCACTAAGCAATCTTCATCAGCCCCGTACATCTTGCTGCAATATCAAATCAGGCAACAATAAAAAATCTTCTGGTCCAGACAACATATCAAAATTTGTGTTCTCAAACACCTTTCTACCGGGGCTCATTACGGCCTTGCAGTTTGTCGATTCCTAAGACTAGTCAATCAAACAAAGCTTGTTTTCTAGGCATTAAAAAACAATTTGACTTTTGATGGATAAATGGAATCATTTATACTACATGCTTCAATAAGGAAAGGACCCAACAACACGTGTCGCTCAAATCATGAAAAAGATTTTTTCGCAAGTTAGTTATTGTTAAGTTTCATGTTTCTGTGTCAATTATTTTGTGTTTGGCAGCCATTGTATGCGCACAGTTTTTGGTGTTTTAATAAAACTAATAAAGTCGAATTTTGAAGCATTGATTAAACACTACTATCTGTCAAAGAAAAATGCGAAGAAAACCAAATAAAACCTCGATAAATATTATGGGGCATCTACTTCGTCAGATAAAATGGACAAATATTGGTTCGCTAAATTTAAAAGTGGTCGAGCCAGCGGGAGTACCAAACCACCTCCGAAGAGGCAGTCATTCTAGATAGCATCAAAAAAATCTATCGTGTTGTATTGGATGACAGTTAGGTGGAAGTGCGCAAGATAGCTAGGGACGTGGGCATATCAGATGGATCTATGTTTGCAATGTTGCAAGACCATTTGGGTATGAAAAAGCTGAAAGGTTAGGTTGGGTTAGGTTAGTTAAGAGGGCTGCCGGAACGCGGCTTGCATTAGGCCACCAATTTGGGCCACCCTCCGCTGGCTTTTTCGAGCTGCCAAGTGACCGCTTCGCCAAACTGGATCAGCTGACTCAGCGTGACGGTACTGGCCACCTCTGCTAACCCTTGAAAGTGGTAAGAAGCAAAAATCTTGAGGCGTTTATTATTTAGGTCCGGACAATCACAGAGTGTATGCTCGATGGTGTCCTCTTCTATCTCGCACCTCTTGCATAAATTGCTGGATGTCAGTCCCATTCTTTTCGCATGAGACGCATGAGAAGCCGACCGTGGCTCTCAAGCGGTTTCTGCTGAGCTTGAGCAGTTTCCTGCTTTTGCTTGGATCAGGCTATGGACATAATGTTCTGGCCACCCTGCAGTCCAACCTGTTTTCCCATTCGGACTTCAGTTTGGCCAATATGGCGGCATCAAGTTTGCTTGTGGCGTCAGCGATTGACCGTGGTACAGTGATGCAGGGGCTATTGCTAGCTCTTGAACCTTTCCTCGCCAATTCATCGGCTTTTTCGTTGCCCATGACCCCACTATGCCCTGGCACCCGCATAATCCAGATAGGAATATGCCTTGCCTTTTCATTGAGAGCCACTCTGCAAGCGTTAACAGTTTTTGAAGAACATCTGTAAGACGCAAAAGCGAGAATGGCTGCTCTGCTGTCGACGCAAATCGTCATTGATCTGGTTGATATTCCGCTAATGGACTCAATTGCCATGCGTATAGCATGTAATTCAGACTGAAAGACGGTAGCATGGTCCGACAGTCTACACCACAGGTTAATGCTCAAATCCGTAGAAAACACGCCCGAGCCAACTCCTGTGTCCGTCTTTGACCCGTCCGTGTAAATCCAGACGCCCCCATCGGTGGTAGCTGAAAACACGATTGGTGCCACGTTTGTTCTCAGTTTACCAAAAACAGCAACGTGTTGATAATTCGGAGCGCTGTTTGACACTGTTACGGCCTGATTGAAACGATTTTTTTCGTCGATTCAGAATGATGGACAAAGCATGAATCCACTACTACACTGCAAAGTACGATTAACTGTCAGGAGAGTTGTTAGAAGCAAACCAAGCAAACCCTATGAAGGTGGTCTTGGTCAGCATTTTTTGAAGCATGAACTATACGTCTTACAGCTGCTATGAAGAAGAGGCTCTGTTATGTAACTGAACCTATTGTTTCTGTTTAAATAAAATAAAACTATCTTCAAAAGGGAGCCATTCAAACTTCAGTGAAAGCAACGATAAAACTGAATGATTTGCGCTAGGAATGAATTCCCCACCTACCATATTGGCGACTTTTGGCTATTTCCAAACTTAAAAAGATGGCTCCAGAAAAGGAGATTTTCGTCAGATGATGAAGTTAAAACGGAAACTGACGCCTATTTAAAAGAACTTTCTGCAGACCATTATTCGGAAAGTATCATAATTTTGGAAGACCGTTGGAGCAAGTGTGTTAATCTAGATGGATAATATGGTGGAGACTAAAATAATTTTTCTTTAGAACATTTTTTTTCCTTGTTAGGTATTTTCCTTATTGATGCATGTATAGTAAACTCATACAGCACTTCTTAGCTGAAATTGCCAACATGATTCAAATCTTTCTCAGAAACAGGTGCTTCTTCGTCCAAATAGATAATTCAGTGTCTTCAAATAGAATGATTCATAGTGGTGTACATCAAGGCTGAGTCCTAGGACCAAAACTCTTTCGCATTTTTACTTGCAAACAATACCACAGCTGATCAGGCCCACATTGATTGAGAAATAAAGCCTAGGCATCGTCCTCAAGCACAATGTATTTACAGCACAAGTTGTTAGATTCAATCTATATATTGTGGATTGCACATCTTTTGAAGCTGAATAAAGAATTGTATTCTGTTTAATTTGTTTTTAACATGGCATTCTACCAATTTTTTATGGTACTTGTGAAAACTAAAGTCATAATTCAACTAAATTCTAATTCCGTACAAAAAGAATCGTTACAGTACTTTAGTCAAGCCTAACCTTCTCAAAGAAACTTTTAAATACTTTAACAACTCAGCAAAATTACGAAAAACTTCACGTTAAACTACTCAAAATACCATTGCAACTCTACCTACCAACATTTTACAAGCGACGGTAAAGTCGAATGCCTTTGTATACGCTCCACAGCTCCTCGAACTCTTAACTTGCCTCAGTGCGCATCCTTGTCCAAATACATCCATACATACATATGCTGGTCCTTATACATATAAATCCCATACGTAAGCATAACTATCAGAGTACACTTGTAGGTTTGTACCATTGGATGTTTACTGCTGTGTCTCCACCACGTTCCCTCGTCCTGTCGTCACATAGAAAATGTCCTTTGAGCATGTATGCTCTACACTAGACGTATATTGCCAATGTGAGCAGTGAGATGTTGCTGATGCCGATTCTAGAGCTTCTTTCGAGTACATTTATAAGTTTAAAATGAATAAGGAATTCGAAAGGACAGTATTTCTCCCTCTCTCTCAATCTGAGCAAGTAAAAGAAAAGCAATATCGTGACGGTGGAGCATACATAAAATAGAAGAAAATAACGGTGGATATGCGAAAACACTGTCTGTAATCTGCTTAGCTCAGTGTAAAATATTTTCATGGTTCCTTGAAACAGAGGTGTGGAACGCTAATGTGAAGTTTGTGAGCACGTTAAATTGGAATGTTATTCAAGTGTCTGATGGCTGAAAAGGTATCTTGGCTCTATTAAAGTTCAATTCAGAATATAAATATTGGAATAATTTGAAAATTTTAGATGGGTGGATTCATAGATAAATTTCGATTTCAATTTAGGTTAAGTTAATTCTAAAATAGACTGAGAATATAGGAAACAGAATATTTACATTGGTTTTGTCGTTATATTTTGCAGTTCTAATGAGTTCTGGACGATCTGTTCAACTATTTCAATTGCTACAATTTTTCGATCAATTTCTATTTTACATCAATATTTATTTTAATTCTATAGCTTGACGCTTTGATTGTTTCACATTTAATTTCATACTTTTTCATATCTTTTCATTTGTACAGTCAGATGTCTGTCAAAAGTATTATGAACTTATTTTAAAAGCCACACAAATTCATCATTGAAAAATAGGTTTTTGGGTTGTTTTTTTTAGAGTAATGCAGTTGGCTAGACTGATATCAGAATCTATCCTTTTTATCTGCCCAATTATGAAATGACATGTTAACCATCTATAAACAGTTTAAACTTCATTGAAAGACTCATTCCATCTCATTCCATTGAAAAATTACTTTGTAGTTTGCGGTTTACTAAAGTTTCCGAGCTATTATTAAAATTAACAAAACTGGAAGCGTCTTTTTCTGTTTACTATCCCGAATTCAGTACGGACACATTAAGAAATTCGTGGAAATGCCAGCAAGGTATCTGAAGCCATGAAAAATTCAATCTTGTATCTCTCGATTTCGAAACTCGAGCAGTTAAAGGAAAGAAAACGATCAGCATATATTGAATTACAACAATTAATTTATCATCCAAGCATTAAATCAAATATCATAAGCCATCTAAGTGCTTTACATTCTCAATTCTCAAAACGAATCAGTTTCGACTGAAAACACACACACACAAATACGGTCACGAAGAACGTACATTCTTTAAATGTTTCATCCAGCCAGACAGACTATTTATGTACGGAAATATGTATTATATATTTACTGATGATTTTTTTGTGACCCTCAGAATCAATTAAATTGAGATAACTGCTGGATTGGTGAAAGAGAAATGGCAGCAATATACGGCTTCTGCGATGTTTATTTGATAAGATAGAGCCCGTTTGAATGCATGTCGAACACACATGACACTATACAAATCATACAAAATTAAATGAAAACCGAATTGGCACTAGATTTGAATTTACTTGTGAACGCATACTTTTTCTCTTAAAAACACTTAATGTATTCAAAAGGACACATGCGACTTGATATATGCACTAACAATTTGGTCCCAAAGGCCGCTGCGAAATATTTTTATAGCGAATTTCTCTATTTTTAATAATAGAATAATAGATAAAAATATATTCATTAAAATTAATAGATACAAAATAAAAAATTATTGGATAAATTAAATCTAGCTCTGATACTAGATTGAAACAGAAACTTAACAAAATCCAACTTTTTTTTATCAAATTATTTATTTGCTGCACTAAATATGATTACTGAATTTTATTTTTAAGTTAATAATGCCCCGTGTTCCATTATTATGTTACTATATAGTACTTGTAAGTACAACATCTGACAGTACAACTTCTAGTCTTTTAGTACAACTTCTCGCGCTCTGGTTCCCGAGTAGTTACGGTTTTTTTTTGCCGTGAGGTGGCTATTTAGTTGTCAATAGATGGCTTTGGTTTTTTCAAGGATATGTTGAATGTTTTGGTAGTTAGGAAACTAGAAAAACCCCTCATAATGTATAGAAAGTTAAAATAGGTAATTTTCTGTTAGTTGCTTTTATAATTTCTATCCATTGTGGTAGTTTATACTGGTTATTTTCTCCTTTTATTTTCAACAGTTTTGCATTTGAAAAGTGCATACAATTTAACAGGTTAGAATGTGCTCGTATGAACGAAGATGTCGTTCCATTTGAGAACTACTGCCAAATACTTGGAAGCTCTAATTAGTAAAAATGGAATAAGGAAAGGCAAAAATAACGTCGAACGGACATATGGCTATGCTGTTGCTTCGTTAATTTTCGGGAGTTACCCGTTGAATGTAATCATTCGATTGTAAGCAGCTGTCATGTTCATTTTATGTTAAATTTTCTTATGATTTGTTTTTATATCTTTTGGTTTTTGATAAAACTCTACAATAAGCGTTTGGAAATGTAAAAATAATGTGTAAAAACTTCATCAGAATTTCCAGAAGTAGTAGTAAAACATTGTAAAGACCGGATAATAGTTCGAGCAATTGTCAAAATCGTTAAAAGGAGTCACTTTTCTGATCAACGACATACTAAAACAGTGTAAAAGGCAAAATCAACTTCAGAAAACAAAATTTAAAACAAGTATGCTAAAAATATCTTCGAAACTGGAAGATCACTAAATTGCCAGCTAAGCCGAATTGAATCTGATATTAAGTTTTTCTAAATTAGTTACAGAAGCTAAACAGTGTTTCCAGAAGCAAGCGAATTCTGATATAATTGGTCTAGTACTATGAAAAAAACAGTTTCAATCTTATACCGAATTAAAATATGTTTAAGTCCGTGTACATTTGCATTAAAGAAATAATTTTCTTTTACGAAGTTTGGACAGTTTGCAGACGAAGTATATATTCCGAAGGCTTAACTTATCTATGGGGAGATATATGGAATTGTAAGGGAAAAATTTTGCCACCTAATGTGAAATAATGGTTTCGATATGCGGGTACTTTTCGGTCCCCCCCCCCCCCATTTTTTCACTTTTTGTTGTTGCAATGCTTCTAAAATTGATTAGAAAGTAGTAATTAACCAAAATTATGATGGAAATACACGTTTAATTTTTTTCAACAACACAGTTACAACAACACAACACATTGACTTTTAAAAAACTCATTCTGCCGCATAAAAATGAAGAAAAAATTTAAAATCGGGAATTTTTTTTTTTAATGCATTTTTCCATCTCAATTTTTGTGGAGTAACACTTTTTAACCCATTTCGAGCAGTTTTCATTAAAAAAAAATTGAAAAATATGGAGGGGGAAAACAGAAAAGTACCGATATGCGTATCATTAGATGGCGCCGGGAACTTGTGATTTCGAAAAAAAATAAGTTTTACTTTTTTTTAGAACCAAAAAATATATTTTCGAATAATCGATTCTGGCTTGCTGTTCAAGTGTCCGCATGTAATCAAGACACAGTTTGAAAGCCCGGACAAGTCCACTCAATTGGTTAATTTTCCTGCAATGGAACGGTTCGGTACAATATTCAATTTTTTGGTACAAAGTTCGTTGCAAAAAAATTGCCATCTATTACTGTTTGAAAATTGTCGACAGTTATAATTTCATCATTGCGTGCATAGTGCTACTGTGGACTACACGTTTTGGCTTTTTTGACTAAAATGAATAAATAAATAATAAATATTGTTTTTTTTACATGAATGAAGGGGATGAATTAGATTAGAGTTTAAAAAAATGATGCAAAAAAACATGATGCGTGACCACTCAGTAGAGACCGTAAAGGTGCAACAATTAAGATATAACATAATGGAATCATTATAATTCCAAATAGTATGCTTAGTTTTATTTTAAGTTTATTGAATAACTAAAACTAAATGACATTTTATTGAATAATTAAACCTACATTGTATTTTATTTATCAAATTTTTTTTAATCTTTCTAATTTTGCATCTAAATATGCTATTTTTTCCGTGACTTTAACTTATAAAATTATAATTTCTGGCACTTCAACTAAGAAATCCTACTTAAGTTGCATCTACTATCGCCACTGTTTTTTTTCAATCCGCCGAAATACTTTGAGCATATTGTCTTGCACATTTGTCTGCTGCTCTAACAGTACCAGCCGTCTGTTTTGTCGTGGCTGCGCATGGTTCTATGAAGTCGCAGACTCCGAATTACAGCTGAAATCGTTAGACTAATGATACACTGCTGGTATTGGTACCAGGGTATGGATACGACGGTATCGATAGCTTGAGAGGATGATACACCGCGCCTACGTGGTATTGTGTGACATCACTTGTCAAAAGTGAAAACTGTCAAATTGAGTATAGAATCAAAAGTGAAACGGAATTCAGACGACCTGTATTTTTTGTCAAATTTGCTTTATAAAATTGTCTTTTTTTTCTAATTCATATCAAAACAAGAAACACTTTCAAGCCATTCAGTGACACTTGTCAATGATCTGTATTGGAAAGTTTAATTGCTACACTCACCACTGGCTGGAAATTGTCTCTGCTGGCAGTGAAATTTACGATATACCGGGTAGAATTCTCACGGTATCAATACCGGCCAACGGTGTAGATAGCCCGTATGTACCGCTTTAGCGAGCTGGTGTTAGTCTAGAACTGGGTGATACACTGGATGGTATGGACGATACTCTGGTATCAACACCATCAGTGTATCAGTAGTCTAAGCCGGTTACGCCATTATGGCTATGCCTCAGAAGTGAGAGATTTAAGGTACTATTATGTTTTCGCTGTATTTCGTTTCGCCGAACAAATTACTAGGCTTTAATCTCAATTGAAGAGCTGAAAAACGCAGTAATTTCGTCAAAGATCTGTTCCAAGCCCGGTCGAAAAAAGAAGAGGAATGCTGTTAATCTGGAATTACAGTTACTGCCGGCAAATTTCTTGAATAGGCTACTGATGACTTTAGTTTACATAAGTTCTTTTGCTAGTATCCGTTTGGTGCAACTGATGGTTGGAAATTCATTAGCCATGTCAAATACACGGCCAAGACATCTTTTTTTAGCAGATTAGCTTTACAAGCGTCAATTTTCTTGAGTAGATGGATTCAAGGTAAGTGTTAAGTAATTTATTGGAAATAAACTCCGTATACGTGTAGGACCAATTGATGAGTTTATCTAGAACCTTTAGTACATTTTTCCATTGAATTGGTCTGTCATCTATTGTGACTTTGGAGGGATATTGTTGATTCTTGTTAAGGTAGAGCCTGTTACGTTTTGCAGGGTTAAGAGGAACTGTAAAGAACTTTGCTATGTCGACAAACTTATTCACTGTTTTGGAGTAGGTCAGAACAGGCCTCTAAGACTAAAGCAGCAAAGACGTTTGCGTGGCGTTTGCTTCTTCAAAAATCAGGCTTCTTTTAATGAAAATGCTAAAAATACAGTAAGAGATATTAGATAGAAGACTCAAACTAAAGAAACAATGTTCGCGCACAGAGAGGTCAACAGTCTCACAGGCATTTAAGATATTCAGATTTAGCACCATTGTTTTCCATTTATAGGCATTCGAGAAATTTATCCAGTGATAAATAAGCTTGAGGCAGATATTCATCTTCATCATTGGCGCTACAGCCGTAGTCTAGTGCTTGCCTCCGTCTACAAATTTTTCCATCAGTCCCGATCGCGAGCCTATGTCATCCAATTGGGCACCCCTAAACTCCGAGTGGTTTGGTGAATGCCATCCCTCCAGCGCAGACAAGGTCTTCCACGCTGCCCTCTGTCACAAAGGCTCTTCCGAGCAGGATCCTCTTCGCTCATTCGAGCTAGGTGTCCTGCCCACCGAAGTCTACCGAGCTTTATCTCTGTAACTGTATCTACATCTAGGTAGATAGCGTGCAACTCATGGTTGCTCCCTCTTCAGAATCACCTTTCTTCATATATGTTCCCCGCAAGACTTTCCTTTTGAACGTGGCTAAGAGGTGACCCTAGTCTCGGATCTAAACGTGAGTACTGGCAGGACCATGGTCTTGTACAACAGAAGCTTTAGTGTTTGGGTGAAATTTTAGGATTTGAAGAGTCTTGACAGACTATGGTAGGCTTTGTTGGATTTGAGCAGCCACCCGCGTATTTATTCCTCCATGTTGCTATCGGCTGCTACAGCAGACCCACGGTAGTTGAAGGATGGCACTACTTCAACTACCCTGAAAGCACTGCTTGACCAACTCTAGGTATTCTTTCTGCAGATGCTGCCAACATATACTTTGTATTTCCTTAATTTATGTGCAGCCCCAGTTTTTGTGCCGCTCGCTCGATCTGGAAGAAGGATTCTCGTACAGCTAGTTCTGATCTTCCAATGAACATAGTAGTTTAACAAGACACAATGTGCTCAATGCTTTAATTTAATCTGATTTGAATGAATTGACAGTTGCGTTTGCATCGATTCAGAAGAGAAATTTTCATTCATCCATAGCGATAAGTTCAGTTCAATTTTGAAATTATGATTAATTTACACATAAATATCATTAGCGTCACAATTTAGAAAAAAAAACTCTACCTACAAAATTAGGTTTATCATGCCGTGTCAGAATCGTCATGCATTCCTAATGCGAACGAAATACCTAATGTCGAAATTCCTTCTGATGAATATAAAACCACATGGTGCCGGCTGGTCATACAAGCCGGCCGGCCGCCTACCTGAAAACCAACTGGAAAGGTACGCAAAATCATCAGCAACAAGAACAACAACAACAAACATCATCATGAATTCCAACAGAGTTTGAAATGAAAGACACTCACCCAAGAAGTTTGCATACTACATACACACTATCTCATCTCATAGTGGTGTTTATTGTCTCTTAACACTGCCGGGTAGTGAATTTTCTTCGCTTTCGAGCACTTGCTCGTTTACATTTCTAAAGCCGAATTTACATTCTCGCCGAGGAATGCCAAATGAAGACAAGGTGAGTGTGTAAACGGTCTCCTTGTCTAGTCTCGGCTGTGTTTTTCATGGCAAGCACGCGTGTGTAAATGGTTTGCTCGTCGGCTCTTGTTTGTTTTACGAAGGGATAATGATCCTTTTATTGCTGTGCCTGACTGTTTATGACCGTCTCGTCCTAGTTCGAAGCCGCTCAAAGCGAAGTCGGTTTTATGTACCGAGTCAAAGGGATTCGAGAGGGTAGCATGTGCTCATTCACATTTTCGAATTTTTCGCTGGGACTTCAAACATGTCTTTGCGTGTCCCAGATTGAAATCACTCAACGCACACCAGGCAGTTGCAATAGCCACAGCCTGTACCTCAGCCATCGTTCACTGAACTGAACAAAACAGCTCACAACTGTCGAAAGATGCATGGTGCAATATCCTAAGTAAACAATTCACCCTATGAAAGGGGCATAGTGCATGGTCCGTGTTGCGTGGTGCAATATCCTAAATAAACAATTCAACCTTTGTCTTGTTGAGTCTCGTCCAATGTCTTGTTCAGTCTTGTTTACTCTTGTACACGAGACGCTCGTCCAATGTATAAATCGGGCATAACACGTCACGTAGCCGACATAGAGGTGATACAAACTAAAGGTAGAAAGGTACGAAAAACTATTCAGACTTCAGAGTAAGCTAAGAAATCACCCACATTTCACCGCGCCACGCCGATACCGTACGTTCGGTAGATGCTACGTCTCAGAAAATTATCGGAGGAGTGTTGGTTCGGATATCCCACTTATACACACATGCATATATGTATATATTGATCTTAGAGGTCAAAGAGGAAGATGAGAAATTTCAAGTTCAGCTAGATTGTGAGCCGTCTACATGCAGTAGAAGACGACTGTTGGGATTGATTCGATTGCGAAAAGTATTCGTGGTTTGAAGTGTAATCAAGTAGTGATGCTGATTTGTACCGATTGTTTTGCAAAATCTATTCTATATCTGCATCACTCTTACCTTTATTGCTGTAGATTGAAGACAAAACGAAGAATTCTGTAAAAGAAAAAAAAAAAATTTAATCGTCAATAATTGGGTAATATACAATAATATGTAATTTAACGGCATTTATACTGTCCGAATCACCAAACTAGGCTAATATGAAAAATTATTAGTTTATGCACATCGATATTAGCCTTTTTTGTGGCTGTAATTCGTTTTAAGTACGACAATTGGATAAGTTCAATGGATTATTATCGTGCTTTTGATAAACTACCACAAAGTCTGTGTTACACCAAAAATTAACATTTGCTTAATTCCTTATCCGTCATTAGCTATGGTATTTAACCCAGTTATGGATTGCATGTCAACATACAATACGATATCAAACGTTGAAAAAAATAAATGTTTGTTCATTCACACTAAATAAAAACCATAAAGAAAACCACCAATAACATTTATACTTCGGTATGTACATTGATGGAGGAAATATTCATTAAAATGATTTTCTTGCACGAAATGTTGATTCAGTTTGAATAGTTCTCCAGGAGTCATAATGCATTATCAGCTAATAACAATTGAACGAAGGTAAGCGGTATCAGTATGTGGTACACGATTATCCGAAATATTTGTTTTCGGTAATATTTAGTTTTAGTACTTTTGTAATAAGGTGGAAAGTTTTTGATGTATTTTCTAACAAATGTTCTAAGGAGTGAATAATGTTTTTCATCAAAAGCTAACTTTATTTTGGATAAAGAAAAACTAGCGTGTTTTCGATAAAATTTCACCACATACAATGTTCACCACATATTGTACTAAAAACTAGTTTCAGTACAATCAAGTCAATACACTAAGCTCTATTACATTTTTATAGCTGACAGCAGTTATATTTTGACAAGTGCTGACAAATTGTGCAGCTTTTTATACCCAGTCGTGAAATAAATACTGTCACAAAGTTTACTGTACCACAAAAGGTGAATTAGCAAAAACAGCACTCAGGAAATTTTGCACATAGTTTCTTTGAGCACGCTTGTTACGATAACGTTTAGTTGCAATTTATCTTTTCAGCTATGAACATGCAGTTTAATGAACAAAAAAACCGAATTGCGGTGATTGGCCTTTATAAGTGTGATAAAGTAGCAGCAGAAATTTTGAGGCTTTTAAAGCCTTTAAGGATAAGTTGTAATTTGTTTATCGTGCAATAATATCCCAGTGAAATCGCCATAAAAAAGGCGAAACTTCGGAAAAATTAGGGCAAAGCTGAATTTTGGTGTTAACCTTGGTACTGGCGTGTTGAGCAAAATGTCAAAAGTCCCCATCGATCCGAGTGCTGCGTTACTTTTTATACGGGGTCATAGGTTACCAAAAGTGACCTTTCCTAAATATCTCAGTAACGGTTACGTCTTCAGAAAAACAATGTATGACGAATTTGTAGCTCAGAAAATTTTCAACAAAAAAGATTTTATAACTTTTTCTTGGAACCATAACGGTTTCTGAGATATATTGATCTTAACATTTGCTAATAACAGCATCCTCTTTCTCTACGGCATGCTGATATTATCCGATTTGGATTACGACTTGGAATGTTTGTGAGTTTGTTTTTCTATGTTTAAGTGGCGCATAAGTTGGAAATCGAATAGCGGATCAGTGAAGTTGCACGTGCTTTCCGTTAGACAACTTTGACTACCGAGTTAACTATTTGAAAGCAAAATGGTTGGCAAATCAATGTAACTGAAAAAAGAATAGTTAATTTCGATGTTTTGATTACGATTAAAAAGCATGGTGTTTCAAATCATTGGAATGTCAACCGGGAATAACCTAAAGGACTTCAACAAGTTTTATAACCTAAAGGACTTCATTGGAATGTCAACCGGGAATAACCCAAAGGACTTCAACAAGTTTATAACCTAAAGGACTTCAAGTTTTTTATTCGGAATTTTTCCAGACGCTGTTTTTTCGGGAATTTTCTATTAGGTAGAGTGTGGAAATTTTAAGTTGGGGAAAATCACTTAAATGACACAAATGGATTATTTAACTATGGCAAATTGATTACACTTACTCTGCAAACGATCGTTGTTATGTTAATAATTTTTATATAAATTCTATCTAAAGGACGAAAATGTATTTCTACTTTTTAACAACTTCTTTTCAATATATTGTAGCACATTACGCTGTAAAGTGGTGAACCTAACAAACCTTCTTCGTACAAATCTTGTTGTTTGCTTGATACCATGGGAAAACTCTTTGAAGAGCTACCGAAACCACGATTTCCACATATATTCTAGATGCCCTTGAACAATATTTTCATATAGAGGATTATTTGTTAGACATGGTCCGAGATTATCTGAAAAGTCGTCAATTGATACACGAGACGAACTATGGAGCTCTCCGTAAAAATATTGCTACCAAAGCAGTCCAAGAAACAGTTTTCGGACCAAAAAATGCTGCATATAACGGTCGGAAGTGTTCCATCAACACAACAATAAAAGACTGCAGATTTGAGGATATGGCATACAGTATTTGGCAGAGCGATGACCCTTGCGGAACTCCAGCTTCTATTGGCCGTATTTTAAAGAGATGATTGTTGATTCTAGCACTGAAACTTCTGCCCTTGAGAAAACATGCAGTAAATTGTACGAATGGTAATTGTATTTGGAATGCTTGCATTTTGTAAACCAGTTCTGCATGCCAGACTTTATCTGGTAAAGCCCCATACGCAGGGGCGGATTTGCCACTAGGCCCGGTAGGCCCGGGCCTAGGGCGGCAAATTTCGGGGGCGGCAAATTTCGGGGGCGGCAAATTTCGGGGGCGGCAAATTTTCTATTTTTGTTTGGGCGGCAGCTTTTCGATTTTTTTTGGCGGCAGTTTTTTTTCTGCCGTATAGGTACATATATCTGAGTTGAATGAACCTCAAGCCAACCGAATTCTCTAAAAAATCAATGCACGCAAAAATTCACCTCTGATGATTTTTTTCGGACATTAAAAAGTTTGACTTATAATAAATATTGAAATGCGATCACGGTAAAGGACCAAAGAAATTCAAAAATACCTAAAAAGTACATAGAAAGTATCTGAAAATACCTAAAAAGAGCCTAAAAAGACCTAAAAAGATCCTAAAAAGAACCCAAATAATACCTCTTCAATTTAGGAAAAGCTTATCAGAGGTAAATATTTGCATGCATTGATTTTTCAGAGAATTTTTTTTTATTATTTTGGTACAGGATATATCAACTACATGCGACTTTCTTTTTTTTTTTACTTGTTTTTTTAAATTGTACTTCATTTCATTACTGAAATTAATTTTTATAAAATGAAATCTAGAACATCATAGGTCAAAATATCCTTAACTAATAACATATCGAACATTAATTTACAAAAGTCGAGTTCATAGTTGATCTCCAGTCAAGTGCGGAAGCAAACTTTGAACGGAATAGTAAACTTTCTTATAAAAATATGAGCGAAGAATTATATGCGATGTAAAGGTGTATACGGTTTAGGACTGTTAAAAATTGGTATTTTTAGATACGTTTTTAGATACTTTTAGGTTCTTTACCGTGTCTGTATTTTCTAATTATTTGTGTGGCAAGGGCGCACTAACAGGAAATTTTTACGAACGAACCGGTGCCGGTTTTGCTCTGATATTTTTTTTTGTGAGCTCGGGCGCAACGAAAAACAGCGAAGTATTCTAGGGAATCGAACAAAATCGCGCATTGTTACATATAAGTCACGAAAAGGGCGGCAAATATTTCTGAGGCCTAGGGCGGCGAAATAGTCAAATCCGCCCCTGCCCATACGTATGTGTTGTGAATTGAAGCCGAACTGATCGTCTGGGATAATTGACTTTTTCACAATTACATCAGGAAGCTGATCGAGAACAAGACACTCAATGATTTTTCTTAAAGTGAGACTGATAGGTGTTCGGTTTTGGGTCTTTATAATCACTGACTTCCAGGTTCTCGGGAAGCTCTTCGTATCAAAGATCGCGTTTATTATATTTGTAAAGATCGTCAATATATTGTCAGTTAGTAGATTTATCCACGCGTAACAGATTTGAGAGCATTTTTCCCTTGCAAAAAACTCTTATTTAATTTTTGAACTTGGCGTGATTCGAGATTGGATTGAAGAATTTGAAAGATTTGGCATGGATTGAACAATTTGATCGACAGAGTCAGAGATCTCCTCTTTTCGCTATTACTCTCCTTCCATGAACGGTTTTCTTGGTATTGCAGTTCCAGCACCTCGGCGAAGGCTTTAGATTTGTCTGGATTTTCGTACATTAGCCTATTAGGTCCATGTATTGGTGGCATAACAATTTTATTTTTGAGCTTGAAGTACTTTCTAATGCACCAGTAGATGTCATCACCAGACTCCATGCTGAGCAAGGAGTCGTCCTAATTTTTGTTAACGAGCTGCGCGATCAGACAGCTAATGACTTTTGTAAGCCGTTTTGTGTCCGTTTTAATGCTAGGATCACACATATTCCTAGCTCTTCCCACCATTCTATTCCACTTCATTATAAGCTCTTTTACATCTCTTGGGAGTTCGTAAGAGTTATACCCTTTTGACGGAGTTTAAACTGTGATAACCTTTCTCTCCCTTGTTTCGTGTTGGCTAACAGATTTTCTATTGCTCTGTTTATGCCGCCGGTGGTCTCTAATTATTCTTGAAACTCGTTCAAAAACCAGCACATTTGCGTCTTTCAAAAATGCATACCATATTTCGTACCCTTATATGTGCATTAAATTTTAATTTTTACTTTTAATGCAACTGGAAATTTTTACTCCATCTCAAAATCATACTTTTTCTATATTTTTTCTGTAATTATTCGCATTGATCATGTTGCGGCAGCTTTCAAGAGTAATTACAAAGGCATGCAGCTTACTTATTTGCAAAAAAAAATTTCTTGATTAAAGTCGTATTAATATTTTTCGCTACTATTCTCTACTCCGTCTTCTTCTTTTTTGGATTTAAATCAAATAATTCGCATTTACTTATCCTATACTTCAATACTTCTTTCATTTTCCACAGTGATATGAGTGTTCTTGGACCTGAGGGTAGATTGTGGCTGTGGAGGAGCGGTCTGGTGTGTTGACATTTCCTTTCACATAAATATAAGTTAGACCGGAATTTGGTTACCGGCGGAATAATTTCTTTTGATGTAGTTTGTAAGTAGCTATGGATATGAGGTCCACACTGACAGCATGATCAAATTTTCAAAAAAAAAAAATGTTTTGGATATGAGCCTGAGGTGTATGATGAGAAAAATAAGGCTTTCTGGCAAAAGGTTTTTTTCCTGAAAAGAAATTATATTACAGAAAAATGAAATCTAATAACAAAAGCGTAGCCATGAGCTAAACGGATTATTTTTTAATCACAATAACAAGCAATCTTTTAATGTATTTAAGGTTTCTTTTTTCCTCATCGTAGGGGGAGACTTTCTATGACCGATGACTAGAGAATCCTGTATATTTTTCAGATTTACTATTGAAACTTACTATGATATTTCAGTGGTGAGTTTTTTCGTTATTTGATTGAGCTTTACTTATTGATGCAATAAAATATTGAATAAAAACGAAAAAAGATACTAAAACAAATGAATTCATTGTGCTACTTTAGACAAACGAACGTAAAAAGAAATAACTGAAAGCCGATATGACTTGAACCTCACTCTCGAAAAAAGAGGGTTTGACAAACCTCACAGCTGAAAAAATTCGATTCGTTTACTTTCGCAATGCAAATAACGAGTAAAATGCTACCACTCGAATTGACTGATGAAGACATTTAAATCCGTTTTCTATAACATTCTATTACACTTTTTATTCATCCAAACAAAAGTTCGGAGATGACAAAGACAATCCCAACGATTCTGAAATGCCGACGGCAGCATTCATTTACGTCTCTACGATCAGCACTTTCTCTGTTCGAAGAAGACTTAAGTCCAATTCACATCCGCCGGGACAAACAACAGTTGATTAAAAATTCGTTCACTAACAAATACACAGTGGAGTCATCCTTTTCGTGAATAACTTGATACAGTCAATTGCCCTCCCTCCAAAGGATACCGACTGTATCACATTTGACTGAAATTGATGTTCGCTTGGGACTGCGATGAAGTGAACAGAGCAGCTCTGTAAGGTGATCAGCAGGCAGACAACAACAAGGACCCGAAGAGACCACGGAGCACTCTTAATTGAGCCCAGTGTGTCACATCCAGATGAAAGCGAGTCGGCAAAAGGGATCAACAGGATTAGCATGTAAAGTACTTAGTTTGAAAATTTACGCAATTCCTGACTGCAAGCAGACAGCAATGATGAAAGGAATCCGATGAGGAAGTTCAATTTGAATGGAGACCAACTCGAGCGCTATGTTGTCTACTGCAATAAAGAGCCCGAAAATTGTCTTCGATTTTGAAATTGCCCCGAAGGTGTGCTTCTATTTGCCAACATGTATGTGGCTCCCATTCGTGCCGTTCTGTTCAGTTCTGCTCTTTTCACACCGAATATTCGCCAATGGCTGTAACTTGAATCGCGTTTCAGATTTTTATGGCCTTTTTTTACAGCACGGCTCCAGTTGGTTTCAAGTGCCGGTCCAAGTTCTCGGAACATAATCGCGATTCCAGCTCGTTTCGTGCGAAACACGAATCGCGGGCCAGCTCGGATTAGCTCCTCCGCACGGCTGGAATCATTCAACGCGACTCACCATAGGAGGGAGCATAATATGTATGCAAATATTTCGCAGTGAATGGGTTGGTAGTCAAAGATGATAGCCCCGAATCGAAGCCATAATGCAATGGGACAGCGATGTGAGGATGAAGATTTTCGTGTGTTTTATTAGTCATTTAAATATGAGCGAATAAATGCGATTCGACATTAGCATCTACGTCATGGATTACGTTTGAGTTATTTTCTTCAAATGGATTTCAATTGTTTAGTGCATGCAAGTGGAGACTGATTCTGACCAACCTGGTCCGACTGCCAGAAAAAGTATCTTTTCTAAGAACCAAAATTAGCACTAATAGTACCAGTAAGTACAAAAATATATATCAATTCGTTTGGTCTTATGAAGACCTAAACCAGTTCTATTTGGAGTCACTGTGCAACAAACTTGACGAAGAAACCTTCTACAATTCTCATTTGATCCGATTTCAGATTTTGGCTATTGGTCCCGGGATACTCTGCTCCAGGCATATTCACAACTCTAGGTATATAATCACATCAGCTACTTACTGAGAAAGTTGTGTGCTCTACGGGTCTCTAAGCCGATAGCCAAAGAAATTGGAATCTGGTGCTTTTTTCCAGCTTCTACTCATTTGTATGAGGGAAAAGTTCTCAGGCGGGGAGTGCTGGTAAGAAGACATACGTAGTACATACTTAGAGGCAATAACGAAATGATGTAGTATGTTTGCTTGCGGAACAAGAAAGTAGCATGAAACATCGCGTTGTGATTTCATCTGATTGCACCTATGCAATGCAGTAGTCCCGTAGCTCGTCGGTCAAATGCATGTTTTCATGTAAGTTGCTTGTATCTTGGTACTATTGTTGCTCTGCAACTTGTAGAACTCCAATGAAAGGAGCATTCAATTTTATGAGCGTAAAAATAAATTGGAAACATGGTAAACGTGACTTGTAGTTGGGTGAGCATTTCCGGCAATACTATGAATTGAACTAAGGTTTCATTGGAAGCACGTACTTAAGTAGACAGAGCTTTTGATTGTTAGTCATATTACATGTACCTACTAGTTTTTAATTTTATTAAATGTCAATGCATAGAGTCTTATTATCTTCATTAAATTTCAGAGACCTTTGAATTTAAGCATATTGCGAGTTGCAGTAACGACAGTATTTATTCTATGTGTATCTCCATTTCACGCATACTACAAATTGTACCAACATTATGATATGTAATTTCAGGGCGTAGATATTTGGTTCTTTTTAGTGGGTTGTCGCAACTAAGCTGTTTAAGCATATTTAAACGTCCGTTTATTTAAATAATAGATCAATAGACAATTCAACTGCTTCCTATTCTTTTTTGAATTATTTTTTTTAATTAAATATACTTTTCTGACCAATCATCTCCTTCTTCCTAATTTATTTATGAATCAATTTCCAATAGTTCAATTTCACAGATGAAAATTCAACTAAAAAAAAGAGAGATAACAATAAACTAGAAAAAACAACGAATACTTTCAAGAAAGATAATTCATTTATTTCCAATTTAAAAGGCTCGAGCCCACGGGTTGAATCCGGATTCGAACAGGATTTATTTGGCATTATTGAAAAATTAAGAAATAAAATTTCAGTGATTCAATTTAGAGTTTAGATCGGATTGCTATAGATAAATTAATCGAAATTCTTTTAGGCACGGACGATTTCGGTTTTACTTTGTTTTTTTATCAAGTCTATAATACATGACGTTGTGGAATCTAACTTGCAAGAACATAAGCGGTCAAGAATATGGGGCTTATTTAAGAACAAAATCGAGTTCGATTCCAATAAGCGGGGGTTCGAGTGAAAAAATAAAATCATCAGATCGACGTCGTGCGAAGTAATTTCATCGATTATTTCTTGGCTGCTGATGGAGGTGTTGATGGTAATTGCATCGGATATTCTCTTATTTTCCTACAGAAAGCGTGAAGTAGGCATCCGTTTACGTAAATTGAACTTGTAGCTCCCTGAGAATTGAATATAACCTTGCTCCTATATGATACCCAGCAAATTTTGTCATATGATCAGGAAAGAAGTGTCGCTTGCGCAAGTGTCACTGATATTGGAAACGTTTATTGGTCGAATGTGAGGAAAAACAACTAAAGGATGTCCACGGGTATGTTAGTTTCAATTGACATCGAATTCAGGAAAAATTGTTTTTTTGTCACGTGCGGCATGTGCGTATCAAACACAGTAGCGAATATTGAAAACAACTGGCCAAAACTGTTGAGGCCATAAAGCTGTATCTGGATGCACATGTTATGAAATAAGAATTGTAGCATTTAAAGATAGGTTTAAAAATTTAACCTTTTAGTTATCTTAGACAGTTAATTTTTTGTGAATGATTAATATCTTTTTTTCCGATGTCTTGTTGAAAATTAAGTATCAGCTTAGATTTCTCATACTTAAATAGTTATCAGCCAGACATGAACTGTTTCCCGACTATTGCGAGATTATCCGAGCCCGTTAGACAGAAAAATGTTGGAGAGTACTTTGCGGCAAAGTCCTCGTAATAATAAACGTGCAATAATCTGTTATCCAAAATCCTCAGCATTTCCGTCTTGGTATCTAGTTGAATCAACAAGACAACAGAAAATATATATTACTCCAAATCTGACATCCGATATCAAACTTAATCCAGACAAAGAATTCGTAGTAAAATGATGATGAAATATTATAAGTAGAAGTACCTACACTCAGAAAAAAATCGTTGTATAAATAAAAAAAATACATATGAATCAAATATTTTCAAATATGATTTGGCGTCATATACATTTCTTTTTAACTCAAATTATCTGCCTTCATTTCAAAAACGCTGTATCAAAGTGGTCTTGTTTAGCACAAAATGTTTTGTTTTACATTCAATGATGAAAATTATGATATTAAAATAACATTTGTATAATAAAGTGAAATCATTTTTATTGAATGTTGGGGCTTAATTAATTCAAACAAGATTCGTTTTTTTTAAAGTGTTTCAACTTTTGATTTAAATTTGATTCTATTAAATTTTAAGTGGTGAAATTGTTCTGAGTGTATATATAAAAGTCAGATTATTTTTCAGAAACCAAGCGATAATACGATCACTGACACTGACAACAACAAAACAAGACCGAAACGAAGCGCTGACGACAGTAAATGAATTGTGAGCTTTTCTTTTCGTTGTATTTTCTTTTTTCTAGTCCATATGCGTAAATAAAAAACGGTTACCAACTTTCATATCTAGTTAGTAGCCCACTACTAAACATCGATCACCAGAGAGGAAATAATTCTCAATTAGCATCACAATAGATATGCCATAATTCTTTCGTAAAAATGCACGTAGATTGAATGAAGCTACTGAATAAATTTTTGTCTCAAATCCCTAATTCGGTCGCACATGTAATCAAATTAGATTGTTTATTGAAAAGAAGGAAATAATATACAGTATTTGTAAATTTCAACTCCTCTGCATTCTTATTGAGCAACAGCCCTTAAGGACCTTTTTCTTTTCAGGAATCGCGATAGCCTGGCTGGCCTTTAGCTAATTAAATTGAATTTTCAGATTTCTTTCAAGGGAGGGACTTTGGCCATTTAGTTTTTGCTTTTGTTTTGTTTTCGCCCAAAATCACTGGGTGGAGCAACCCCGCAGCATCTGAGGTCATGGCCCAGCCAACATCAAAGGCCTGAGGTTGTCTGCCTCATCATCAGGTCTTACTAAATAGAGGCAGTTTTCCCCTTATTTTTTAGATTTTTCTCGCGTGTTTTCCGATCCCCTTTTTAATTTCAGAATGCTAGTAAAGTGCCTTGTCACGTCTCGGCTGAAAAAAAAGGGCCAAGTATGGAGTCTTGTGGCAAACCGGAAGACGGATAAAAAGGATAGAAAGAGCAACCATCCAAGACAACTTTACACGTATGATTAAGGATATAGGATGCGAACCAAGAGCATAGGGAACCGGATATGCCAAATAGACCGAGCTTTTCTAGTTGTATATAATGATTTATCTTGTAAAAGTCTTTTCAAAAATCAATGTAAATAATGTCAACTTGATATTTGTCGAAAGAAAAGTGTTGAAGGCAGAAACCACAAAATCGGCTGGATACTGTGGCTGACAGCCAAAATGATGTACCTAGGTAACTTATGAAAAATGATGTACCCAGGTAACTCACGAAAAATGATCAATATCTGGCTGCTTTTGAATGAAATAAAGAAAAACATTTGTGAGCAATTGCAGATATTATGTGTATTAATCATTTAAGTGAAATAAAATAATATTTACAAAATAACAGAAAAAATAAGAATTCGTTACGATAAAAATTAATAAAAAACCAGATAAAAACTGATTTTGACCTCACAGCCAACATGATGATAATCCGTTTGTGAGGGAAGAGTATCGCATTGTAGACATGATGACTACCAATCTGACCTTGATTTTTGAACGAAATCATTACTCTGTAAAGAACAATACTACAGTTAATTCGCGATGGGTCGTCAAACTTCTATTGAAGAGCGAGAGTCAATAATAAACCATTTCAAGGACGGGAAATCTCATTTTAGAACGGAAAATCTCAATTGCTGCGATTGTTAAAAAGAGTGCTTCAACGGTGCAGCATAATATTGCACCTTTTGTGCGCAAAAATCGTGTAGGAAATCGAGTCAAAAAAGCTCACAAAATTTTTTTTCCGAAACGGATTGTCGTTGGATCGTGAGACAGTCTAAAAAGGATCCTACATTGAATGACCCCAAATTGGCATAATTTGCCGAAAGGACTCTCGGCAAAAAAAGAGCAATTCCCAAACTATAAGGAGGATACTCAGGAATGCCAATTTAAATGTTAGAGTTACCCGGAATAAACCTTTCATCAATCGCAAAAACAGATTGTGCAAGTATTGACTACGCTCGTGAGCATCAGAGAAAGGATACTGCTTTCTGGGAAACCATCATTTTCTCTGATGAAAGTAAATTTAATTTATTTGGATATGACGGGCAAAAATACGTCTGGAGGCAACCGAATACAGAGCTCAATTCAAAACATTTAAAGTATAAAACACTGTGAAACACGGAGGTGGACATGTTATGGTATGGACATGTATGTCGCAAGCAGGGGGTCAGAAATCTGGATTTCATCGATAGTATCATGGACAAACACCAGCATTTGAATATTTTGAAAGAGAACCTACTGCAAAGTGCAGAAAAATTGAATATAATTGATAATTTTCGATTTTATCAGTACAATGATCCCAAGCATTTCTCCCAAACTGGTTCAAATGTGGTTCAGTTGGAATTGCCCACATGTTATTCGAACACCTCCACAGTCTCCGTATTTAAATGTAATAGAGAATTTGTGGTAAGAGTTCGAGAAAGGCATCAGAAAACACACAATTAACAACAGACAGGACCTAAAAAGAGCTTCACAGGAAGAGTGGAAACAAATTCAGCCGGAGTACACGAAATCTTTAGTGGAATCGATACCCTGCAGATTCGACGCGGCTCTTAAGCAGAAATGAAATGCTAGAACTAATATTTTTGAATTTCATAAGATATTAAAACTTGATACAATTTTTTTCTTGGAAAACCCGTTTCACATCATTTTGGCTGTGAGGCCAAAATCGGCACTTATCTGGATTTTTAGTAGTTTTTTTTCGTAACGCATTGGTTTTTTTTTTTGTTATTTTTTCACTTCAATGATAAATAAACATTATATCCGCAATTCCTCTTAAGATATTTGGCTTTTTCATAAGATATTTGGCTTTTTCATAAGATACTTTGGCTGTCAGCCACTGTAAGTCGCAGTTGAACGACCCTTAAGGAAACCATACTGGTCTATCGAAATTCGATCTTTTGGCAGAACAGTTCACTCTATAATGTATAAGCAACTCTTTTTGAAAGCTCAAGAAAGCAGAACAGGAGAGATGTAGGCCGTGCTTCTTCTGCTGTGCTTCTTTTCCCGCTGGGCTATAACAGGTTAAGTAAGTTGAAATAACCACATATTAAAACCCTAAGCAAAGAGGAAGCAATTGTTTAGGTAGCTCGATTAGTTTATCGGATAACTTGCCGCAGAACGCAACGTAGAAAAATATACTGAGGAAATAATGAGGATTTTCTAGAAAAAAACAGCAAAATATTTTTATTGTGAAAAGACGGAGAGAAGTCCCTACAGAGTGTTATGTGAGAGACATGACCATTAACTAACACAACACCGCCGTCGGAGACGAATAAATTTGAAGCAGATTTGTTAAAAAAAAGTAGCAGATTCAGAAAAAAAGTAGTAGAAATTAGACATATATATAGTGTATAAGAAAAAAAACGAAAAAAAATACTTTTTCTGCATTCAAAGAACTTAGCCAGACAAACAGCGAAAACGCTGAACAGCATTTTTACAGTAGCTGCCACACGCTCGGCATTTTCTTATCGTAGATGTGCTTCAGTTAATGCTTAATGATTCACCGAAGCTGCATCACTGATATCTTCACTAAAAAGTAGTTCCTCGGGAAAAGTAGTAGATTTAATTTGCTACGTAGTAGAGTAGTAGGTTCAGAAAAAAGCAGGAAAAAGTAAAAATCTACTACAAATGTAGTAAATGCCCATCACTGAATGAAGGTCAATCATCCATATGTTTATATTACTTGCGCTTCCTTCAATCTCAAATCCTCGGGCCACAACTGATCAAAATCGAATCTAAGGGAACATCAGTAACAGTTTTCTACATACCAATAATAATTTTTTTCTACATACAAGTATCATCCGTGTCTTAGTAATAATTTCATTGCATTGCTCATTATCGGTTCACCATTGCTATTCAAATTTATGATTGCATTATATCTTCCATATAATGTCGACGAGAGTTTAAATCTTCAGTTTACACAGAAATAAAAAAAATGCAAACGACCAAATGTTTAAGAGTACTTTTTAACAATTTGCCTCTCGAAATGGTTAACTGAATTATTTTAATGAGTAGACTCACATGCTTTCGTACATGCTCTTCGAAAGTTCGAAACGACCATTAACGACCGACATCAACATGGTGACATCTTTTGAATACGAAAAAAAAAAGTCATAGTTTACTTGACGGCGGCATGCGTTATTTTATTTACATATTCACATCACTCACAAATCAAACAATAAGAGGACATAAAAAAACCAGCTAATTTGGTTTGCAAATGTCATCCGAGAAGAAGTCGAAAAAAAACGGAGACAAACTAACGAATAATAAATGTCGTTAAGCGAAACTGTCATAAAATGAGTTCTTACAAATGTCAAATGCGAACAGAGCAAAGACCTCAATTGAAAGATGATTCTACGAAATGGTAATGCGAATGGTTGATGTAATCACTGGTTTTGGTGAGAGCATTTGCAATTGCAGGAAAAGTACATGAAATGATGAGTTTATCCCGAAATTCAGTTTGCTTTGATGATCCTCTAAAACTAGGAGTGTGAATGTCTGAAATAACTGGTCTTGTTAGATTATGGGTAATACACGTTAATTTTTTATCTTGTGTCATCCAAACAATTTTTTCCCATAATTTAAGTCAACTTAGACGAAATTGGAAAGAAATTAAATTAATTTTCGATATTAACCCTACATTTGTAGATTGTCGATGCACTATACCAATATGTATGTACTTATGTCACTTTGATACAAATGTCAGTGGAGGAGTATCGACCTGTCAGTGGTATGTCAAACGAAATCATGCTGGTCAGTGTGAACACAACAAGTTGAGCTCCAAATTAACTTAGTTACGTTTACCATCTCGAACATACTGTAATGAAAACAAATGAATTTAAATTTTCCCATCATGTCTCCACATTCAAATATGTTTTTTTTTTCATTCTTGCAACTGCAGGTGATCCTGTTTTAGCGAAAATCCGTATTATTATGATTACAAGCAATCATAAAAAAAGCCTACGTACTTCCGCCCAGTTCATGTTTTTTACATTCCACTTTATTACAACTCGGATCCACCTTAATTGCAAGCTAGTAGTCAACTACTCTCGATTCTATCGAGGACGGCGGGGCGGCAACAGCAGATGCCGATGCAGCAGCAGTCATAAAACTTTGAAAGAACAACGCTGTGAAAAATCTAAGGGTGAAAAACGTGAAAATGTGGCAAATTAAATGAATCACGTTCGCTAAAATTTTTTTGGTTGTCTTTTCGACGTTGACTTTTTCACCACGCTGCCGTCGGACTCATTTCGTTCCATACGCAGCTCCTACGTTCGACCATAGATGGTACTTTCGGGCAGCAGATTACATTCATACGAACCTTCCGTTACACGAAACATGTCAAAGTCGTAAAGGATAATTGGCAAACGGGACTGGGAATCGGTGTGGGAATGGCAAGACTTCGGGGGAAAAAAAGAGCCATTCAAGCAGCTTAGCAGCTCGACAGGCGAGCAGCCTCGAGGAGTGCATTTTTCGGTACTCGCTCGCTGCACGAAGCGACGGCATGATGCAGATGCGCGATGTGTATGAACTTTGTGTTGTATTCGTGAAACTGTGAAATTTCATCTGGATGTGATTCAATCTGTTTTTAAAAGTGGAATGGTAGTTCGATTGAGTCGTTTTCAAGGATTTATGACAACAGAAGTAAATCTGGGGCAGGTGCATGTTAAACTCAAATTGATTTCATGCAAGGGAAATTTTTAAAGCTAGAATTGAGCTCTGTTTGATAAAAATTGTTTGATGGCTTTAAATTAAATAAAGTAGGAGCTCTTTTTTTGCATCCGGGGCTTTTAATGCCAAAGTCAATCCGATCTGGAAAAATTTCCTGATCGTATCGACTATTCCAAATCAATCCGGTACGAGTATACAACAATGATTGATCGATCCTAATCCACTTTCAAATCAGATTGTGTACGTAGCTGGTGCATATATGCACTAGCTTACATCTAACGATAAGCTGACGAATTCGTCAAGCCTTAGATGAAATCATGATTTTATTTGGCTGGTGGTCACTTGTAACGACAATGACGAACAAAGTATTTCGCCTAGTGATTTGGTAAAGCTACAGATATAGAAGAATATAAAAATGAGAAAGACGAAAAATACAAAAACTGAAGGAATACCATCAAAAATACCACTACTAGCGGTTGGATCTATATGTGCTTGAAATTCTGTGCAAATTTTATGCAAAAAATAAATCAAAAGCATTGGTCAGATTGAATAGTTTTTCCATAAAGAATAAAAATATTAATCATTTTTAAAAATACTGTGCTCCAAAGCACTTCAGCACTATACTTTTCACAGAAATAAATAAAATGATATCCAGTACCGTACTTAAATATTCAGTCATAGGATCGCCAAAAATAGCACTATCAGGCAACATTTCATTAAATCGGTAAAATAAGTAAATTAAGTAAGACGATACACTAATGATAAAAGCATGAATAAGCTAGTGTGAGAAATGGAAGCATATAAAACGACAATTTCGATAACAAGAAGTTGAACAGCACGGTGTGATATTAAAAAAATTTCTGAAGGAGAAGGAACAAATAACATTGCCAAACGTTTATATTTATTTATTTATAAAGTAGTGTCAAAGACTTGTGATCCAAATCATTTCCAGAAATTAAATTGAAACGTGTTTGAAAATACCAGATGCCAAAAATCTTGGCCTACGACAACAGAGCTATTTGCGAGTATTGTGGAGAAATAATAAGAAGACAATAAGCGTGTTCTTTTGCTAACAGAACATAAAAGACGCATTGGAAACAACAACAACTCCTGTCCCAGTGAATTCACAGGGACAGGAGTTGTTGTTGTTTTCAATGCGTCTGTTATGTTCTATTATGGATAGGGAAAGCAAAGAAACACGCCTGATATGACTCTATATTTACGAGACCGATATTAGGCTCAAGCGTTTAAAAAATATTCGCTTTGCAGTAACATTTGGAAATTCGCCTTAATTCTCAACGTTTTTGAAGACTTATAACACACTGATTTTCAACGAACATCTTCATGCTTCTTATATGACAGAATAAGATACATTTCATTCAAACCAATCTTCAATCGGAGCTTTCATTTTTTTATAATGGGATTTTGTTATTGAATTTTATGAAAATACTCAATATTTCTGCTATCAAATAAAATATATACAAGAATAATGATACCCAAGTACTAGCTGTACAATACTGCCATGATTCGCATAAACGTTCTATCTACATTTTTGTCATTTTTAAGTTAACAAAATATTCAAAAGTTGCATACTCTATTACATCATTCTGCAAAATTTGAAAAACTTGTATTTTGTGAAAGTATGTTAAATCAATATTGAAAAACGCACTCTCCATATATCTCCACTACAAATCAAAACACAAATCATTGAATATCTCGAAAGCACTAAAATGTATATAGATCGTTTATGCGAATTAGGGCAGATAAGTACCAATTCACTATGCATTTTTTGTTAGTTACAATTCATTCGTCAATTATATTTGATAGATTATCAAAGTCTACCTCATTTCATTCAGTGCCTTAAATTACTCCAAAATACATTATACTGAAACTAGTAGCTTCGACTAAAAATATTTTGTTCCAATTTCGTACAATCTTGAATCTTACCTTTAATGACAATATCCTGAAAATAAACAAGAAAATATATTAAATCTCAATTTAGTTCAAAATTCTTATTTGATAATTATGTGTTCTTATTTCATACTAAAAAAAAGTTCTTATTTTATAACAATTTCGAGCGTTTGAAATAACGTTGAAACTGTGTTAAAAATACAAAAAAGTAATATGGTAGCTTTGAAACAAGTTACGGTATATACATACTTCCAGCACCATTATTCATTGCACTTTACTTTGATAATAGCGCTGAAGACAGGTTTTTATGAGTAACTTTTTCCAGGATCTTTAATTTAATTCCATAAAAAATAGTAGTCTTTGAACTTATCAGCATATAAATTCAAATCATTGATAAATTTTAACCTTTGCCCACCATTTCAATTTCTAATTTTTAAAATTCCAAGTTGCACAATAATGGTAACCCATCACCAAATTCTCTGTTTTCAGCACTCGAAATTTCTGTTCACGAGAAATGACCACCGAATAATCCGATCATTATGGAATTCACAGGACATGCTAGTGTTAATTAGGACCAGGTCTGATAGAAGTGGTTTTGAATTGCGGGCAATGATGTGCAGTGGGCAGTGATGACATCTTGAAAAATCACTCGAAAAAAAACTGCTTTTTGGCCTACAGCTTCCGATTCAGCTAACAAATTTCAACGAAACTCACACAGTAGCTGAATCTTACTCTAAGCCATATTTGGTAAAAATTTGGTCGAAAAATTAGGATACAACTGCCAGCTATAACAATTTTCTTCTCCTAAATCCTGGAAATTTGTTCACCAAAATAAATCAAACCGAAAGAATTTCGTAGAAAAATCATCAAAGGGCTGTCAGCTATGGCAGTTTTTGTACTTTTTTAGCATTTCTTTACTAAGCGATGTTGTGATTAAACTTGCAAATCGAAATGATCCTGAAATCACAATTCACAACAAATATTGAAGTTTCGAAAATTTGAAAAAAAATTTGCAATTGGTAACCCTAAAGTTCTTTTGACCCTTATAACTTCCAGCGCAGTCATTCAATCGAAAAGAAATTCACAGAGTGAGTTTGACTTAACGTGAAGCAGATTTGGTGTATTTTTAGTTATGCTAACACAGGGTTACCAGCCATGGGCGTGTTCAGGGTGGGGCAGGGTGGGTCAAATGCCCCACCCTAGAAAAAATTCCTCGAAAAACCCTCGAAAAACGAGTGAAAATACGCGGAAAAAACGAGAAAATCAAAAGAAATAACGATTTTATTTTTGAATTTCCAATCGATTTCATTACATTTTCAATTAGCTGATGAGTGCAAAAGATTTGTATTCAATCAAGATGGTGCTCTCACACAGTGTGGCCAGATATTTGGGACAAAATATAGCTCAATTTGAAATTTTCATAGCCCAAAATAGCGAAAGTTTTTTATTTGTTGCCCAAAAACCGCCACAGCAAACAAAAACCGCCACAACTGTCTTTATAACTAAATCAATTCATTTAAGCTGTTTAAATTATAATATTTGTATCGTGAAATTCATACCAATGCTCTGATTGTAGCACAGAAGTCGTTTGAAACAGTAAAAATTTCCGATACGTTATGCAGAAATTTTTTTATTCATAACGAATTTGAAAAGGGGAAGCAGGAAAAATGTAAATTAATTTAAGGAACTGTGTGAAAACTTTTGAAAAGTTCATGAAAAGAAATATTTTTAAAATTTTCACACAGAAAATAAAAGCCTACAAAAACAACTTGCAAACTTGGGTGGCACAAAAATTCAATTAGTATAAGAAACAGTTTTAATGGCTGAATGTTTTATTTAAAATGAGTCAAATATTAATATTTTATCCGATTTCATACATTCAAAACTATGAACGCAAGTTTTGAAATAAATTATTTTACGATCAGCTTATTGTCGTATCCACTTGCAAGCCTGCAAGCGACGTTTCGCGAAAAAATTGAAATGTGGCTTAAAATAAAATGAGTAATTTTTTTGACAATGAAATGGATACCATTTATCATGTTTATATACATTTTATAAACACAAACCTTGGAATGGGACCACTTCAGCGTCACAAATTAAATGGTGGCCCAATTTTAAAACTTTAAAAAAGAACGTTGAGGATATTTTCCCTAATCTTTATTTTTATCAAAGGTTACTGCAAATTATGTTCACATATTTATTATCGTAGCATCTTGAGTATTTATTACAGAAAAATAAAATGCAAAATATAGGCTTTTCACGTGAATGTTTCACAAATGTTTAATTTTTCACAGAAACGCATGTTCAGTTTAAAGATTTAAAATAATTAAATATAGAAATTAGCCTCTTTGCGCTCGTAAGATGTACTCCATTAGAATTGCTGAAAGATTTACTGTTTGCAAAGCTTTAGATATGTTCCTTCAGAGATCCTAAGCTGTGATGTTCCGTATTTGCTTGATTATGGTGACTATAGAAATAGTATTCTGCGGACGAACTTCATTTTCTGTTTCGGAATACTACGATTTAAATTCACTATCGGAATTGACAAAAGCTGATATGGCTACTTCGGTTGAAACTTCTACAAAAAAGACATTTTCCAAATCTTCCGGGCGAGACTCGTTTGTGACAATTGATCGACTCCTGCCAAATTTTAACCAGCAGAAAGCTCCAAATACAGAAGCTAGTTTTGTTGGGTCAGAGCTGAAGTACGCTCAGTATTTTCTAGAGCACACAATTTAATGTTCATCATATATGTATGTGTGGTAATTTAGTTTAATCCCCTGATTTAGGTATAACCTATCTATTTTAGAATAATTCCCTGGTCTAAGGGCTGTAAATGAGATGTGCTAATAGGTGGGAAAAAATCGTAGCTTGATGTCTTCTAGATTATCACTGTCTCAGATTATCACATCTGTCTCATTAAGACTATAGATATTTGAAGCATCGGAGCCATTATATAGCATTCTTAGCTGTGACTGAAACCCCAGAACTGTGTCTAAATAAACATCAGTTCCATCGCCACAAAATGTACCGTAATGAATATTGTAACCCTTTTTAAGAGATTCTAGCTACCCGTTTGATGTATTGAAATCACAAAGCTCTAATTTTGTAACGATTGGATGGGATTTACTATGAAGTATCGGGCCGGATATTTTTGAAGCGTGCCTAAGATAACCATTCATACAAAAATTTATCTATCTGGCAGTATGATAAATTTGTTTTCAACCAATTTCTGCCAGTGCTTAGAAATTTTCCAATGTCTGCCTTAGTTGGTTTTTATTTTTTAAATACGTTGCACCTGACTCTTACTAATTTTAAAGCCTTCGGAATTTTTTTCGGCTGAGAAATTGTCTTTTTGCTTGCTTGCTTGTATTACTTCTAACTTTTTGCGAACACTTAGTTCGTTGAATAGCCCTCATATTAGATTTTTTCAGATGTTTTGCATTCATAGCTGCTAACAAACGGGAAATGTACAATAATGGTCAAATATATCAATATTTTATTATTATCAGAATACCACTTAAATTGAAGCCGTCTACAACGTACCAAATTCTACACATCATTTTCAGCAGAAAGTCATGCAGAAATTATACGAAAAGTATTCCTTGACCTTTAGCAGTTGATCTTTTTCTGAAAAAGTCATTTTTTCCACTTTTTCATTCTGGTATGAAAATCGTTTTTGGTCCAATTAGCAAGTAAAATCCACGTAAATTACTGTTGACTTGATTACAAAAATGTAGTAGTGGTTAAACGAATAAATGTGTACATGACAAAAACACGAATGAAACAAAAAAAATCCTCGTTTTTTTCTCATTTTCTTGTCCTCGTTTTTTTACCTAAAATCGAGGCTGGACACGCCCATGTTACCAGCACCAGACATTTTTGTAAATATTGCATTGCAAATATTGGCTTACATTATATATTCATATGCAAAGCATTTACAATAAAAATAGGGAACCAATTTTTAAATATTGCAAGTTTTGTAAATCCTTCGGATTGCATCGTCAAACATCACTTAATCGCTAAAGCTTTTGATAAAATCCTCGGATGAAAACGAAATTCAATGGATATGTTGATTCTAGCATGACCTTGTTATGGTAGATTTATTGCTGCTTCGTTGGAAAAATCTTGCCAGCACTGAACAGTTTCATCATTTATGTTATAGAAGATGCTCTCGAAAAGTGTATTACGTCTTGCCACAATTTTTGGTCACTCAAGGACAATTTCTTCGGAAATTAGTTTTGTAGCGGTTTTGATGCGCTAGTTTTTTTTTGTTTCAGCAGCTCTCGGATCATTCTGTAGAATTCGTAACATCTGTAGCCTATGACGATTTGGTCAGGTACCAGTTGAAAAAACTGGTGCTTGGAATAGGATCAGCTATATTGAGATGAAAATGGATGCACAGCTTCAATAAGATTTCGCTTTAAAATATGATTCAAATACGGTTTTCGGATAACATATTATCAAGCCAAACGCTGAGTAAATATTCTTACGCAATGCGAGTAATTATTATTAATACATCTGATTTCAAAATTATTATTACAGCCACTTATTTCGACATAGTTTTGTGAGGTCGAGGCATTCCAGCACGTATTTTAAATTCATCTTATACTCGAGAAGTTATAAATCACTTCGATGGAAGCGTCTCAAACTGACCTTTGAGAAATCTCTAAACTACGGCTATGTTATTTGTCTTCTGGTAACAGTATATTTAAAAAAAATTATTTCGCAATAATGAATCATTTTCCGGACAGTATTTTCAATTTAATTTTCCATAAATAAAGGAGGAGCTATTGAGATATCTTTCATTAGATTCTGCATATATTTTATTGGAACCTTTTCTATCAGTTCTTTTTCTTGAAATAAAAGAAAACAAACCAACCCAACTTGAACTCACTATACTAAAACCACCTACCTACTAACCACGATCCAAACCAATCGACCGGGAAAAAAAGCTTAGCAATAACAATCACAAAAATAAAACTAAAAACGCTTTCCAATAGTTGCACTATGTGATCTTCTTGGTCTCAAGAACTGGTCTCTCTTGATGACTATACCAACCACACCTCCAGAGGGCCGCACACCATACCAAACCGCTTTCATCCTAATCCGACCGCAAACGTGAGTTCACGTTATTGCCGTAATAATCTTGCGTTGCACGTTTTCTTCCATCCATCCATCCAACTGACTTTTGGTGGTCGTTTTCTTCCCATTTCCTTGATCGGGCTTGTTGCGTAGTGTAGCGCGGTAAGACAGGACATGTGCAACTACGAGTGAGTATGCTCAGCGGTGGACGCGAGTGGAATATAACTAATATACTCCGTTTCGCCGTTGCCACAAATTAGCTGGACCATAACCACAGTCAATGAAAATTGCATTTAAACTGGCCTTTTGTGTTGCATTCGCGCGGTTAAGGTCAGTCGGAGAACAGATACTTAGATATTTACTAGATTAGCTTGCGGCAAGTGTGCGGGTATTCCAGTAATCGCTATTGCATGCAAGTTAAGAGGAACTATGGTAGGCTAGAATGATACGACCAAAAAAGTGACAATTAAATTAAATATTAATGCAAAGAATGTTTGGTATTCTGATATGTGGAAAGGACATTATCCTTCTAAGCGGAAATTGAGAGAACAGATATGAATTTCTGCAATTGGACATGTGAATCAAAGTGTGAAGCATCTATTCTTTGTGACTATTTCCAGAGCAAAATGCAAAGATCCAAAGGGAATTCTCTCGCATAGAGTTTCTTTCACTAAGGTCTCACGGACTTTGTCTGCGGGTCCCTGCGAAGAAGTCCGCAGAAATTATTTGTGGACATTTTCAAGGTTTGTTCAGATCAACTTCCAGCATGACAAGGCTTTGATGTTTCTTTTTAGTGAAAAATTGACGAAACTGCAAGCTCCCTCTTATATTATACTTGTACAAGAGTCGTGGGTACGAAGCAGAATGATTTACGAACTCAGCTCAATCATGAGGGCAAAGGTATTTTATGATGAGGACAACTAGACTGAGGACTTATTTTCTAGTTTCCAATCTGCGTAATGCCACCACGCGCAGACTGTTTTCAATCTGGGATCTATCAGCGATCGTCGCATATTATCGGGAAAATGGCAGGCTGAAACCGCACAATTGTCGCCTCAGCTTATTCGACTTTTGACTCCTTACTCCCGCCGCCAACACAACACCTGACGGATTTGGTCCAGTGCCCCGATTCTGAGAGACTGGAACTTTTAGTGGGTTGCAATTTTTACTCCTGCATACCAGCTGAAGCAATAATAAATGTAACGCCAGAAAAGGGGGGTCTTTGATTTTACAATCTTCGCGGGACTAATGACTTTAAAGAAACACTGGGGGTTTCGCCAACTTTGTCACTAGCAGATGGCCGGTTATTTATATATCCTGTGGAATCTTCAGATGAATAGCTGGATGGGGGTTATCTCTGATCATCGCTACGTTGTGTCCTTTTAAAGTACGGATTCAACAACTGTGGTGGAGAGAAGAGACCCAGGAAATACTAATTAGACTAAGTTCAATCACAACGTATCCTAGTGGTAGGACAAAGTCGCTGAAGAATAGAATCATGGTTGGCTCCCCAATCCGCAAGTGTGTATGCAGCACGATGAATCGGTGGTGAAACGGGCAACTGCAGAAACCTCAGGAAAGGCACTAGAAAACTCTGCAGTCGCGCTTGTGAGAGCGACTCAGAACCTCGCAGAAAACTTATAAAAATAACCTGAAGACCTCCAAAATGGAATCATTCAGATCATTTTGTGAGGGACTGGAAGGTGTTCCAGAGATGTTGAAGCTGCGCAAGTTCTTCGAGAGGGAACAATCCACTAAGCTTGGACTCTCTAAAACGACCGAATGATGATTTTACCAAGTCTAAAAAGGAGTTTTTACAGACTTTACTTCAGAATTGCATTACGGGCGCTCCGGGGATTGAAGTGCAGAAGGCATCGGTGCCTCTGACCAAACTTCTTACTTCTCGCAACAGTTGGAAATACTGGTGAAGATCTATGAGCACCGGTGAAAAGGTCAGGGATGCAATCATATCCTTTGAAAATTTCAAATCGCCGGGCCTGGATAGCTTCTGTCCAGTTATGCTAAGGGAGGAAATTGACCTCTTGGAGGCAGACTTCAAAGAAATCTTTGGGCATTTTACCTTAACTTGTCGCCGTCTCCTTGGAGAAAGATAAAGCTAGTCTTCATACCCAAACCGCGGAGAAATTACTGTTCAGACCCAACGAATTTTTAAAATGTCTGGAGCGGTTTATTGAAGGCCACATATACACCAGGGCGCTTAAGTCTAACCCATTGAATGATGACTGACATACGTACCAACGAGGAAAATTACGTTGCTGGGGTGAGTGTTGGAATTACTTTCAAATTGGACGGCTGTGTAGACCTCTTGCTTCTGAACGCAGAGGAAAGAAGTAAGGTGGTTGTTGCGTTTGAAAAGAACCTTGACACAACCCTGAAAACTGCTGATGAGCCTACTACAAATTAATCTTCACCATTCGAAAGCTGTAACAGTTGCTCTGTTGCTTCGTTTGTCAAAAACAAAAAATAAGGGAATTTTTTTAAAAGTACTTAGTTGTTAATTTAAGGACATCCTGGTTTGTGAGTTTTAGACCTAAGGATTTAGACTGAGCAAAAGAAAATGTGAATAAATCGCAAGTCTGAACTGAATAAATGAATGAATAAATAAGTAAATATACAAAACAATAACGGGTTAATGAATAAATAAGTAAATATATAAAACAATAAATAAATTAAAAAATAAACTAATTCATAAACATATAAAAAGGACAATAAATAAAAAACTAAAAATTAATAATTTGAAAAAATAAGCACCTAAATAAATTGGTAAAGAATTAAATAAATTCATAAATAATTACATAAACAAACAAATAAATAAATAATCAAATAAACACACAAATAAATATATGATTAAATGGTAAAAATACGTACATAAATACATGAACAAGTAAATAAGTATAGCAGTAAATAAATAAATGAATCATTAAATCAATAAGTAAACAAATAGGTAAATAAATAAATAGGTAAAGAAAACAACAAATGAAATGAATAACTTAAAAAGTAAGTAAATAACAAAATAAACGAATAAATTTATTAAATAATTTGTTAATAAATAAATAAATTAATAAATGAAAAAAATATATAATTAAATAATGCAAAAAATAACTTCAATAATGAAAGATGCAATTCTTTAGCTATTAGATGAAGTCAAATATCTAGGCGTAAACTTGAACAAAAGCTTCTCTGGAAAAAGCTTTTGGAAGTGAAGCTTACTCGAGCTTTAAATGCTGTCGGGTAGTGAAAGAGGAGTTTTGCGCAACTACATGGAGTCTAAAGTCTCTTGTAGTTATATGGATCTACGTACCAATCATAAAGCCGATGATCACGTACGCATCTGTGTTGTAATTGACTATTGTAAAGTTATTGTATGTTCGCAAGAAGTTAGCCTTGTTAGAAGTTAGCCATTAATACTACTCCTCGATGTGCTTCTCAATCTATCTCAACTAGATTTTCTAATTCAGAGTGTGGCGATGAGCTCTGCTCATAGACTAAATAAACTTGGACGATGGGTAGGAAACGATGATGTGGGGTACTGTTCTATTCTCTCCGAACTTCGCGATGTCTTCGGATGATCGAGTGCCCTGGCTTGACTTCGGGAGAATATACGAAGTAATCTTCTTGAGTAGAAGTGACTGGGAGCACCTAGATGTATGTATGATGCTAGGGGTTTCAATAAAAAAAAATCATCTTTTCTCGTGAACGTGCCATCCGATTGCGCTGGAATAAGTCCAAATTTTGAACCTTTTCGCGCCATTTCAGTCATATTTTAGATAATCCTTGCATTGTTATCATCAATACAAGCCAGGAGGCTGTCAGCATACGACACTAGTGAATTTTATGCTGCGAATATCGGAAGTCAAGATATAAAAAAGAATGGGACCAGGAATAGAGTCCTCAGTGACACCGAATTTAAGAGAGAAGAGCTTGGAGTTTACATTTTTGTGTGTTACAAAAGCTCATTCATCTACAGTGGAGAAAGCTGGACATGTATTTAATAAGAGGCCTAGGGAGAACAAAAGTAATAAGTGATGATCAAAAATTAATTGAAAGTTTAGTCATCACACTGGGACCCCTTTATGTCGGTCAAGAAGACCTGTTGGCATCAATGGTGCTGTGACCTCTTTTCAAGCCAAGCTGCCGAGCAGGAATGATGTTCTACTCAGCAACAACTTCATCAAGAGCTGAGTATATTAGTATTTCCAGAAGTTTTCCTACGCTGTGGAGATGAAAAATGGGTTTCGTGTTGACAATCTCAAAATTGCTTGGCATTTTGAGAATAGGAGTGATTTCGGCCAAATGCTAAGGGAGTACCCAATATTTAAGCGGTTGTTGAATTTAATGCCTGGCAAAACGAAGAAAGAAAATGATAGTTTCATCAGCATATAGCTGGATGACCAGTTTTCACCCACCGACTTGTACTTTCACTAGAGTAATGCGAGACGTTGGACGAGGAAAATCTAATTAGCAAAGAACCTTTCTCACCCCGGTGGAATTGGGCCACTCTACGGTTTACTTGCCTATACCTGTGAATTTGACATCCTCTCTCGAGTTTTTTCTAGCTGCGAACAGCACAGAAAAGTGATCTGCAGTCGGAACGGCCGTGGCATTGTCATCAAGTAACCATCATCAAGTAACGCCCTTTTCTCCTGGTGATTCTGTTGATGTCCTGGCTCAATATTCCTGAGATTCTTTTTTAAGGTTTTGTTGAGATGAGTTCTAGGTTTGTTCATTATGAGGAAGCCTTAAAAATGGATTCAACTTTGTCAAGAACCTGCGCTTAATATGTAAGACAAGAATACAATCCGAGCGGTTGGAATATTTGATGGACAAAAATCAAATATAGATCTTTTTTTCGAGCTCGGTTTCACAATTCAATTTTGCAGTAAATGACTCAACGAGAAAAAAAAAACGTCTTAAACCAGCCATAATGAGTATGCTACCTTGACAATAAGAAAATTAGGCATGGCATATTTATCTTTCCATTGAAGATTTGCACACTGAAAGAAAAATCTTGGTAAAATCAACAATTTTCCTTAGTTGTTTTTGCGTCAACTACGGGCTATAGTTAAAACAACCATAAAAAAATAGTTGATTACTTTTATGCACCATGACGCGTGGTTGATAAACAAGGTCCGTGGTGCAAAAAAAGTAAGCAACCACAAACAATGGTATTCCAACCATATACATAGTCCGAAATATAGGCAGGGGAGGCGTGAATGCCGCAGTTGAATTTGGTGTATCACAATGCAGCGACAATGTCGCTGTCAATGCAATCAAGGCACCAACCAAATTCATTTTTTTTTCTTTTGTATTGCTAAATCCTGTTGTACGAGGATTAGGTTGGCCAGACGATTCAACCTAATTCAATCAGATTTACTTCAACCTAGTGGTGATGCCAACCTATGGTAGGTATCACCGCTAGCGGTGCGGCAAAATTAGAAATTTGGCAAATTCTGCCGCTGCCGCAAATTCTGCCGCTGCCGCAAATTCTGCCGCTGCCGCAAATTCGGCCGCAGCCATTGTGCGCGTTACCATACAAAACAGTGCATTCTAATTTTTTGACTGCGCTTTGCCGCAGCCCACTGTTTTGCCACAGCGGAAAACGCTGCATTCTGAACAAAATAGCGTCATGCAACGTAATATAAAGGCTTCACAGCATAACATGAATATGAATTATATCGAACAGCAAACCGAACACAATTTTGCCATGTATCATATGAAACTTCTATGATAGAATAGGAGTATGAGTATGAGGAGTATGAAAAATCAACAGTTTTCCTTAGTTTTGCCATCAACTAGGGCTATAGTTAAAACAACCATAAGAAAATGGTTGATTACTTTTATGCACCATAACGCGTGGTTGATAAACAATTTCATTCGGAGCATGAAAAACGTCCAAACGTTGAAACTCTACTACTTTGCGTAGAATAATTCCAAAGACTTTGCTCACTGAATTACGTTTGTTGAAATCAACTATTGCAAAGTAGTTTAAGTACCACAAAAACTGTTGATAATTCGAAACGTTGAAGTTTTGAGAGAATTGATGAATATTTTCTATTTATCAACTAATTTTCGTGGTTATGAAACAATTAAAACAGTTGATTTCATGAACGTTGCGATATTTTTTGTATAACCAGAGCCAACTACTTTTATATCGTTAAATTAACTATATTAACATAGTAAAAATAACTATTTTCCTTAGTTCATTTAACGATTTTGAATGAATCGTTGCAATACTATTAAAAATAGTTGAATCAACCAAGAGTTTTTCTTTCAGTGCATGAAATTAAAGCTTTGTGTTAGTTTGTGCGGAAAGAGATTTAGACTCGTTAAACTCTAAATTTTACTTGGTAAAGGTAATTGAATTTTGATCACGGTTCCCTTCTTGTCTATAAATCAGCATAGACAACGTATATCATTTCTACAGCTTATCGAAGTCGAGCATATTGAAACGGGAAACTCGATCGTTTTGCGGAATCAGCCTCCGAAAGCAGAATCAAATTGGAATTGTTTTTGCGGGATGATTAAAATTGAACAACTTTTTATTAACATTAAAAATTTTAATCAACATTGAAAATTCTATTTTGACAAAGTGGTTTCGAAAGTATGCACTGCTTCTCATCAGACACCAGCACACAGTGCATACTTGACTGTTTTTGTTAGGCTCCTAGTTTATCTACAATCTTAATCGCGTTTTACATCAAATCTGATTTTACAGTTAGTATATACTAACACAAGTAATATGCATTGTAGATTTTGTAGCGACTGAAATAGGTTTTTAAGGGAAGTGCTTCTAATCTCTGTCTGCTCATAATCTCGACCCGCTCGAAAAGGCTCACAAGGATCAATCTCATTAAAACGAATCTGAAATAGGTACAGTGCCAATAGTTCCAAGTATTGCATTTTAGATTTTGTTCGAACCAGATTGATTCTTTTTCTGACACAAGTTTTCAAGCAGGCCGAGAATAGAAACATTAACATTAATTTTTTTTTAAAGTGGATTAAAGTTCCATAGGGAAAAAACCTGGCACACATCAATATAATTAAGTTCACTTATTTTCCATTTAAATGAAAAATAGCAACTACACTCTCGATCACTTCAGTTAAATTCATCCAATTCACTCGAATTCGCTCTTTCATGCAATAATCATGAAATGCATTCTTCGATTATCCTAATTGAATACATTGTTATTGTATCTGGTCTGCCGATATAGCATCCTAGCGATTTTTTACTCTCATTCCACAAAAAAAAAAAACATTTGTTCAATATAACGCGAGAGCGAAAAAAACGTGTAATTATCCTAGACTATGTTGTAGCAGTTTTTTGCGAATGTAGCAATTCGAACAATGAAAACAGCGAAATGAAATGTTCGAATTAAAAAATTATTGTTTGGATACAGGCATCGAAACAAACGTACAAATACGTGTGAAAGCGATTTTTTCCCTCATATACATGCAATCATGTATACATAGGATCGAGTTCTGATATTGGTAGCAGGCGGCTAAGCTACATGCTCCCAAAAACTGAGCTGTGATTGCTATGTTATTGAGTTTTTGCCGTCTCATCCACATAGGCTGGTTCATGGAGGAAAGTGTATCTTTTCGTTGTTATCTGTAGATTGGAGTTTTGAATGCGGAAACATATTGAATTAATTGAAGGTAGCGATGTATTCTCTGCCAAAACTAGAAAATGCTCCTTTGAAATCTGAATGTTCGTTACAAAATTAGGGAATATTTGTAGCATTTAACTGCAACATATCGCCATTTTCCCTTATGAAATGATTTTCTCCTTAGATCGAAGTACAAAAATATTATCCATAGCTTCGTTCATCCTAGTTTTTCATGACCTAGAATGCTGCGATCTCATTAAATATGCAATCAACTGTATCTTTACAAAACTCAGCTTGATTACAACACCGAATAATTATTCAGAAATCAGTACTAAGCCACGAAGCCATAGCACTGCATCATTTCAATCAAAACCATTCACAGTCATCAATATTTTATTTATAACCATCGAAACCATTCGAAAAACTGTAATTATCCTAAAATTGAAAACCAGTTCTCATACCATCCGAAGTTCAATCGTTTCGAGAATCGCGAAATAGAACAAATGCGCTAATGACATGTTGCCGCGCGGCGGTTCTATCTGCTCTGCAACCATGGAGAGACGGCAGATATATGAAAACACAAGTGGTTCCTGATTGCTATTAGCCGTCGCTTGAACGACCGAAATGAGTTCGATGATGTTTAGCGCAGAATATCTATCCCGTCAGGCTTGTCTTTTTGTGTTTGTTGCTAAACACAAGAGCGCCGAAGCTGCTTTTGTTGCTGGCGCTGCTGAGCAAGTTGTGCTTGTGATGTAGCCGGCAATTAAAACTCTATGAAGATACATGCGCCTCAAAAACTTCTGTGTCGTCATCACCTTCACCATCATCGCAATGTTGATCAACTTCACATTCTCCATAGTATCTATAGTTCGAAGACTTGCTGTTTGTGCTGGATTGCTATGTCGGCCTGTCTATCCATCTATCTATCTATCTATCTATTTATCTATCGATACGCTTGGATGGTCGCTCAAGTGATACACGTCTTCAAAGACGATGGTCTCGAGCGACGTCTAGTCAAGTCTGTTAATCATTAAGATGATAAAGTGAAAAATCCTCCTCGATTCATTCGAACTCTCGAATGCTATGGAATTCGTCTTGTAAGCTTTGTATGTTGCATTTAATTTATTTGTCGATTTACCATGCAATAATTAAATGTAATAGCACTTCCGTGATAAATGTGATTGCTTTGAGCGTTTGCTGAGTACCTTCATACTTACTTATATGTGTACATATGTTGTTGATGAAGGTGCAGTGTGTCAAAATTTATGTGTTTGTCTTAAGGCTCTATAGCTCGTCAAATTTAGGATAAAAACTGGTTAAAATTCAATGAGCATCTAATGTGCTTATTTCGTACTGGCCATAATATGTAAGATTAAGTGTCAAAGAAACATTAATGCTGTTTTCAAATTCAATTTTATGCATTACATTCTGGCCAGGGTTCCCACTTTTAATACATACATATGTATCTATCATTTTGATACATTTTTATTTGAAACTTATATTTTTGATACAAGATACAGCAACTCACTGAATTATGCGAAATGATAAATTTTGTCCTCCAGTAAATAAATTCAATTTTTTGAATTTTGCTGCCGTGTGCCAACCAAATTTCCTCTCTCTAGCAGTAATAACACTACTTAACACTTTAAACTACGAAATACATCTAATATGTGATGACTAGGGCCGCCCATCGGGAATAAAGAATACGGAATATATTCCCGGAATATTTCATGTTGTGAGTTTTTCGGGAACATTCCCGAATATTTTGACCATTTTGAAAAAGTTTAATTAATATTTGAACTGTTTTGATAATAACATAATTTAATTTTTTGTATCGTATGTTTTTGAAAAACGGCAAACGGCAGAAATGGTACGCGCGAATTTTTTAAAATCTTCTTATCAACCCTTATAAATAATAAGTTAATTTCTTCGATTAAAGCAGTTTTCTTGAAAGCTCCATCGCGTAGGAATGTTTTCGTCGAAATGTACAATATTCCGCTTCCCCAGTCACCAATCGCCACCAGATGGAACACATGGATTGAAGCGTCAATTTATTATGTGGACCATTTCGAAATGGTGAATAACGTCATCGACTTATTCGATTGTGAAGAGGCAGAATCTATATCAGAGGCTCAGGAATTATTCCAAATGGAGCATATAAGAGAAAGACTTGCATTGATTAAAAACAACGTCTCTTTTATTACTGAATCGATAAATATCCTAGAGAAAAGAGGATTATCTCTTTAAAAAAAGCCATTGAATTGGTGCATAGTATCCGGAATAATCTTGCAGAATTAAAAGACTAAAGATTCTTGCAAAAATTCAATTCTGTTGTTGACCAAAATTACGGATTGGCTAAGCTAATTAAAATAAATAGTGCCTTGAATGGAGATGGTAATTTAAATGAATTACCCGAATTATACACGTTATGTACCGGGCTCAGTGGATGGGCTATGGTGATTTTTATTTGAGTCCTCAAGTAAAACAGTATTTTCAATTTAATACATATATTTTCCAAGAATTTCAGTTTTATTCTAACAAAGTTGTTCTATGAATTACAATCTTTTTAATAAGAGCAGAACCTCCAGCGATTTGGTTATTAATTCAGTTAGGTAGGAAAATCTTCGCTTCTTGTTTCAAGAAATCCTTCAAGATGAACTTGATGCCAAGAAGAGAAAATTGTACGCGCTACCTCGTTTGCTGTTTCAATGAGTTCCAAGTATGGATGCTCTGATGCCAGCGAACGAAGCGGTAATGATAATTCGCTTGAAATTCTGTCGCTTTATATAGGCAGCGAGTTACAATAACAATGCTTATAATCTACTGTAGAACGTATTCGTCCGAGAGTGGTGGTAATGACATCGCTGTTGTGTGCTGCATAATATTTTGTATGTATTCGGTGAGGAGAAGTAGTGATGACTTTTACGCTTGTGAGTTGGTGTGGATTTTTTTGTGGGGTGTTACATACTCCCCTTCTGTTCTCGATGGCGACTCGACGAGAAGAACAGCATCATGGATTACGACGCTTCTTGGGTCTTCCTCTCCTTCGGGCTGGTGCGGCAGGTACGTCTTCGGTATTGGAATTGATTTTGGTGAGCGCAGAAGTATGGTAAGTGCCCAAACATCGATTTGGATCATCTGGACTAGCGATTTCGTAAGATGTTGAACCTCGTTGTGATAAAATAACGTAAGGACCATCTCTCTTCGGCGCTAATTTAGAAGTTACACCTAATGAGCGCTGGCTACGAGTGTGCGTGTTAACCCATACCTTATCACCAGGTTGATACTGTGTGGCTGGGCGATGTTTTTTATCGTAGTAGCTTTTATGGCGATCTTGTTGTTTCTCCAGAGTTTCTCGAGCATGTTTGAAAGTATCGGCCAACTTACGAAGGTGTGGGGTAATTTCTGGAATGAAATTTTCAGATTGTGTTACCTGTCGTAAATCTCGTTGTGTGTCGTCAGGAGTCCGTAATTCTCTTCCAAAAGTTAAGTAAGCAGGGGTATATCCTGTGCTTTCACATCGTGTAGAGTTCATAGCAAAACGAATGGAAGCTAATTTTTCGCTCCATTCATCGTGACTATCTTTTACTAAAATAGCAAGTTGTGTTTTCAAATCCCTGTTCCGGCGTTCAACAGGATTTGCTTGTGGATGGTACAAAGGTGTGAAATTTTGTTTGATATCCAAACAATAGGTTAGCTGTTGCATTATTCCACTTATAAATTGAGTACCATTATCGCTTATTAAACGTCTCGGGAGTCCATATCGCAGAAATATTTCGTCTAAAAGAATTTTGGCGCAATTTTCGGCGGTGGCTTTCTTTAATGCAAATAACTCGAACCATTTAGATGCTACATCTTCAATGACCATTATATGTGTTAAGTTGTCTTTGGTCTTAGGAAGAGGACCAACTAAATCAATAGCAAGCACTTCAAAACGTTGGTTCATTACTGGTGTCTGCAGTAATCCAGCTGGTTTTAAGTTACTCGCTTTGTGGCGTTGACAATCAATGCATTTTTTTACGTATTCAGCAATATCATGTCTCATGCCTGCCCAAAAATAGCGGTTTACAATTTTTTGTAATGTCCTTTCTTGACCATAATGTCCTGCAGTTGGTTGATCATGATAATGAGATATAACCGAGATCTGATCCTTCTTTGGAATAACCAATTGTGGTTCTTCGGACTCAGAGTCTGGAGTGTATCGATATAAAACTCCTTCATTCATCAAATACCCTCGTGCTGCATATCTAGAAAACTCTTCTGATGTACAGGCATTTTCAAATGCATTAATGATCTTTTTTAACTCGGGATCATCTAATTGTTCGTTTCTCACTTCCTCTGAATGCTTTCTTGGTAAGTCAGTAGAAATTACACAGATTCCACAAGAATTATCATTGTTTTTACAAAAAGGTCGAGACAGCATATCGGCTACAACGTTAGCTTTGCCGGGGATGTACTCAATTACTAAATTGAATGGTTGTAGTTGTAATGCCCAACGAGCTAATCTTCCTGTTGGAGATTTCAGTGACATTAACCATCTGAGTGGTTGGTGGTCTGAAGTGACTAATACTTCTTGGCCGTCCACATAGCCTTGGAATTTCGATACTGCCCACACAACTGCTAGGGCTTCACGTTCTGTAGTGCTATAGTTTCTCTCTGCTGAAGTAAGAAGTCTACTTGCATATTCTACAGGGCGTTCATCCTGCCCCTCCCCTTGGAGTAAAGCTGCTCCTATTGCATAGTCACTAGCATCAGTTCTTAGGATGAATCGTTTGGTTTCATCAGCTTGTTGCAGTATGGGTGCGCTTGTAAGTAAATATTTCAATTTATCAAAAGCGTCTTGTTGCTCTTGTGTCCAGCTCCAAATAGTATTCTTTTTAGTGAGCTTGGTTAGTGGCTGTGCTATTGCAGCAAAAGATGGTATGAATCTTCGATACCATGAACATGTTTGTAAAAATGAAATTAAATGCTTTAGATTTCGGGGATTTGTGGTGCTTGTAATTGCACTTACTTTACTAGGGTCGACTTTAATTCCCTCTTTATTGATAATATGCCCTAAAAATTTTAATTCAGAGCATCCGAATTTGCATTTTTTTCTATTCGCTCTTAAGTTAAAAGCTCTCAAACATTCAAAAACTGTTTTTATTGCTGACAGAAATTCATATTTTGTTTGACATAGTATTAATATATCGTCTAAATATATCAGTAATCGCACGTCTTTGCACTTCATTTTGAATTTGTCCATCAGTCTCTGGAACGTAGCAGCGGCATTGCATAGACCAAAGGGCATACGCTTGAATCTGTAGATTCCTCCAGTGGTGCAGATAGCAGTTTTATCCATGTCTTCTGGGTGCATAGATATCTGCCAGTAACCTGATTGTAGATCGATTGCAGCCATGTATTCGAACTTTGCAGTTGCATGCAATAAGTCGTCAATACGCGGTAAGGGGTATCGATCAGGCATCGTTATCGCGTTAAGTTGTCGAAAATCAGCGCAGAGTCGCATTCCTCCGTCTTTCTTAGGCACCATGACAACAGGTGATGTCCAAGCTGACTCGCACGGTTCGATGATGTCGTCTCTGAGCATTTTCTGTATCTCTTGTTCGACCATTTCTCTTTGTCGCGAAGACAGACGGTATGGAGGCATTGATATTGGAATGTGATTTCCAGTATTTATTTTATGCATCGCATGCTTCGTCGGTGGTCCGTTAGTTGCGAAGATATCAGCGTTTGCTTCAAGAATTTCCTTTACTTCGTGTTTCTCGATTTCTTTCAACGCTTCTCCTTCATCATCACGAAGGTGTACTACATCCAAGCTGCACAAATCAATTTCCATTGGATTAAATTGCAGTTTCTTGGGTGTGGCTTTGATCGGCGACAAGCCAGTGGGGCATTCCATGAGCGACAAGTATTTTTTAATTTTAGGTGTTTGCATGCTCTCATCTTCATACTCAGTTTCATGTATGGGTGACAGTATATTCACTTTAGCAAAGTTAAAAAATGCTGGGGCTTTTTGCTGAAGCATCGCATTGCCTTCGTTGTATGAAAAATCATATTTTATTCTTGTATTTTCGGTAAAATGCCAACATTTTTGGGGAACACTCAATTCTATGCAGGCGTCTTCAATGAAGTCACATCCCAGAAGTGTTCTATTGTCGTTTGAGTCTGGAAGCACAAGTAGTTGTGTAGGCACTACCTTATGCTTGACTTTGATGTCGATAGTTGCATATTTAACTTCTTGCTGTTTCGCTTTGCCATCAGCAAACACAAGGCAAATTAATTCTTCTGCAAAGGTTATTCCTTTTTTGAGCAGAAGTTTGTACAAACTGTAGCTGGCTATACTGGCTCTCGCTCCCGTATCGATGAAAACACAGCCTTCTTCCCCTTTAATCGTCACGTCGATTGCAGGTCGGCTTCGGAGTTTTATGTTCGGGTTCTGCACGCTGGTGAAACAAAAACTTGCTGCAGATGTTGGCTCTGTATCTAATGGTTGTCGTGTGCAATTCGGACATTTTGCTCTTACGACGCCATGTTTTCCACATCCATAGCACTTTATTTGGTTTGGGTTTCTCGGTGGACTTTTGGCTGTTGGCCTATTGTTTTCTGCTTGCCTGCGTTTTCGACATGCTTCAAACGCGTGTCCCGGAAAATGGCAAAAACTACACCTTATTTTCCTTAAGTCGGCAGCAGTCTCGATATTCACTTTTTTCACTTTCTGGCTCATTTCGTGGCGTTCTTTTAATTTTTCTTCAACTTCCCGTGATTTGTTTAGCAAATCTTCGAAACTTTGAATTTTATCGCGGTAAAGTTGCTCACGAATTTTTAAATTGATCGAACCGAAAATTAAATCAATTTGTTCTTCTTCCGAATGTCTACCTTTCGGAAGTTGTGATAACAAACTGCGCTTTTTGCAGACAAAATCGTCAGTCGCAATGGCGTCAGTCTGCTTGAGCTCAAAAATTTCGCTGTAGATTTGGTAGTAGGGTTTGGTTGGGGCAAAAGTTTTGCGTAAATTTGCTATGACTTCTTCCCATGTTGTCACATCATTCTTTTTTCCCATCCACCATTGTGATGCCACTCCTTCTAACAGAAGGGGAAAGCCTTCCAGCGCTATTTCGTCTGACATTTTTTCACATTTCTTGAATATGTCGACCTTCGCTATGAATTCTTCGACTTTGCTTTCTATCCTAGTTCCGTCATATTTTGCGGAGCAACTAGTGAAATTTTTCCCTCGCTCATCAGAGGTAGGGGTACGGATGGTTCTGAGTAATTCCTCAAATTGTTCTTTAGACAAATTCATTGTAGTGGCAGAAGATTTTTTTGATGAACTGCTCTTCTTGCCACTAACTTTGTTTAAACTGGTTTTATCCTGTTTTACTTGGCCTCTAGTTAGGCGCCAATTTTGTACCGGGCTCAGTGGATGGGCTATGGTGATTTTTATTTGAGTCCTCAAGTAAAACAGTATTTTCAATTTAATACATATATTTTCCAAGAATTTCAGTTTTATTCTAACAAAGTTGTTCTATGAATTACAATCTTTTTAATAAGAGCAGAACCTCCAGCGATTTGGTTATTAATTCAGTTAGGTAGGAAAATCTTCGCTTCTTGTTTCAAGAAATCCTTCAAGATGAACTTGATGCCAAGAAGAGAAAATTGTACGCGCTACCTCGTTTGCTGTTTCAATGAGTTCCAAGTATGGATGCTCTGATGCCAGCGAACGAAGCGGTAATGATAATTCGCTTGAAATTCTGTCGCTTTATATAGGCAGCGAGTTACAATAACAATGCTTATAATCTACTGTAGAACGTATTCGTCCGAGAGTGGTGGTAATGACATCGCTGTTGTGTGCTGCATAATATTTTGTATGTATTCGGTGAGGAGAAGTAGTGATGACTTTTACGCTTGTGAGTTGGTGTGGATTTTTTTGTGGGGTGTTACAGTTAGCCGAAATAAATAATTGAAGCATGCGCCAACGAATTCTTGAGAAGTTGAAAGAACTTTCAGTGGTTACAAAACCATTTTACGTGACAATCGCAGAAGTTTTCTGTTCGAAAATTTAAAATATCATATTATGATAATATGTAACCAATCAATACACAATGCCCAATAAACACATTAATTCCGGTGAACATATAAACTTTTTTTGTCTATTTTAAGGGACTCTTTTGAGGGAATATATCATCACTTTTTTAGGGAATATCAACGGAATATTTTGACAATTTTTCCGGGAATATTTGGGCGTCTCTGTGATGATTCTGAAGATTTGAAGTTTTCAAGCTGTTTGAATAGTAACGAGAAAATAAATGTTGAAGCGTTTTGGGATAAACCGAGGAAAACAATTTAGGTGAATCAAAGTCATCGGCCGCCTTTCTTCATGTTGGCTTTAATAGCTGTACCTTATAATTTACCTGAGAACGAGGTTTTTCTGTATTAAACTTGGATGGATATGTAAAAAAAAAATGATTAGAGTTGAAAAGAGATTAGAGGAAATTTGGGAAGCAAGAAACCAAACATTGTTTGGTGCCACTGTATGACATACTTTTATTCATCATATTTCCTTTTTAAGCCGAAGAATTCTTTTTTTTTTAGAAATGTAAAACAGCGACTTTCCCTAAAAATAATCTGCGCTCCGTATTATATTCGGGAAAATTTTGAGCGCATTCGCAATGAACCCACATTTTGCAATAATTCTATTTTGTGTGGTTAATGGCAATATACAAATGAAAACAAATAGCGGATATTTTTTTAGGCTCTATATTATTCAATAAATATAGTAGCTCCAAACTAAGTTTTTTTTATAATATTTTACGTTTATTTTCAGAAACTTTTTGATACATTTTTACCAATATTGATACTTTTTTTGAAGAAATTTGGTACGGTGGAAAATTTGGGAGTGAGAGCACTGATTCTGGTCGTCATGTAGGACGCCTTTAACAGCAGTGTTAGTATTATCTTCGAATAGATTAAGGGAAGTTTCTCTCAGATACGGTCGAAAATAAGGCAAAGTTTGAGAATTTTTCGAGGGATAATGAAAAAGCACACGAAGTTCTGGTTTTGATTATTTTATTTGTTGATCATTCTAAAATCGTTCAAATTTGTATTACGATGAAATTCAATGTGGTGGCTCCAAAATGGCGGCTCCCGTCAGCCTCTGCACGCGGGTAATCGTCCAATAACTTCAAGTCTGCAGCCTCTCGTAGGAAACTGATTGATATCAGTCATAGTTTAAAGTTATTAAAATTCATGGAAATCTCCATGTCTTATACCTAATGTTAATGAATTCGGACAAAAAATAAACCAAATTATGGACATTTAAAATAAAGTGCAACTTTTAACCCGGTTCTTTTTTCACTTTGACCTCGCTTAATAATTATGAATTGAAATTGTTCATGCTAATTTCAGGTATAAGACATACAAAAAAGTATATTCTTTTGGGCAGACTTAGAATGAAGTGAATTGGATCAATAGATCGACACCTGTGCTTGAAGTTATGATGAAAAATATCGTTTCGAGAAAAAAGCGTTTAGAGTTTTTAGCATTTTTGCCTTGGGATAATTTTCTTGTTTGTTCAGTTATCACGACCAGTACCTATGGTTATGGGGTTTTGGGGTCGCTGATTACGAATCAGAAGTCAAATTAACAAAATGCAAGATAGCGGATCCAATACGGCGGATCGAAAAATTTCCATCTGTCAATTTGGACCAAAATATCTATATAAAGATTTTCGTGGTCGTCGATCGTCCATTTGTTCCATTATATTCAAATTAGGATCTAAATTGGCTATTCCTGTGCCGTATAGGAATCCTTCCTCGATTTCAAACTGCTCCTCGTTGGCCTGCTCTGGCAGACGTTGCGCGTGGTGGGCGTTTCGAGCAGCGGTCGATATTCGTCCTTTTAAGATATTGCAATTTCCTGACGCATCGGCTATTTTTCGCATGTGCTGCCACCTAAAGTGTATTCCAACACGAACAAGTATGCGATAGTACAGATAGTAATTAGTTCCGATACATAGAAAGCTATCTGGGGCCACGCGATGAATACACTATATACCTGAGCGTTCCCCAGCGCGCGTGAGGTAGGTGCGTTTAAGGCGCTCTAATGCCATAAATATGTTCCAGATCGGAATATCCTTTTGCACACATATTCTACACGTATGTAGCTTTCATTTTTTGTAAAACAAAAAAAATCGATTTGTATGAAAAAATCTGAAAGAACATCCCCTTAAGTATGGCGTTTGAGTCTGGATAGGACAATAGTTAGTATTAATGTGTTAGGTTCAGGCGATCAGTTGATTGTTTTAGCTCCACTTTTCTTTGAGCCGCAAAAATAGGTGTTAAATGGCCGCTGCATCTAAGCTGAGTGAAGAAGGAAGCGACGGTAAAAGATGGTCATTTCCAAATATATTCTTAGGTTTTTCATTATCTTGATGAGTTTCACTGTTGAAATTGCCTCAACGATCTGATCACGGCCTAATGCCTTTCGGCGAAACCTTTTACCCTAAGGTTTTGACTGAAAGCTGCAGAAATTGACATTTCTCTAGGTTGATATTCGCTCGTTGAATATTCGCTCTAGATGAAAGAGAGTTGCTTTTTGGAAGTCGAAGGTAAAATAAAACAGAATGTCAGTCAGTGTAGGACTTCTGAAACGATTGTTTCGCGTTGCAAAGTTCAAAAGTCATTCTGGTGAACTCAAAGAGTTCGAAGGGTATTCAGATCGCGGTCGTAGGAATATCGTTCAGCTAGACTGGAATTTGATGGGAGACCATAGTCAGGTCTATTGTGGAGAATATTGTTTTGCCGTGTAGTTCATTACAGAAGTTTTGTATAATGAGGTTCGAATCTGGGACAGCTGAGAGTGTTGATTTTATGTTGACCGTGATGGCATGATATTTTTGGAAAAGGGTATTTATTCGTGTATCAAACAAAATGCGGAGTTTTTTTAAGGATTGGGCGATATTCACATGCTTTCAGTAGAAAGCGAAATTAGAGGATAGACCAGGATTTTTCATGTCGAAAGCTTTTTCATGTTGAAAGGAAGTCTGAACTTAAAATGAGTTTAGACACATCGGTAAAATGAAGTCCCATGAAAAAAGGAATGCGGTCCTATGAGAAGTCACAACGGGGTTTTAGTTCCACTTTAATCCCCTTTCGTCCATAGGCGTTGATACCAACTAGTTTATTGAAGTAGCTAGTTTTCCGGCTGCCGGTTTTGTGTTCACCGTATTTCCTACCGTTTGAAGAAACGACGATTTAGTTTTCTAGTTCTGTGGAACCAGTCTTTTAGGTTCATGGAGAAGTGCACTTAAATCCTTCTAAGACGAATTTTTGTTGCTGTAATTTGTTTTGCTATTTTTGTGTGTTTGAGAGCGGGGTCTTGAGCGAGACCCAGATCAGAACCATTTTCGAAGCAAATGGATGAGGGCGGCTACTTATTTTGCTAGCTCAACAGCCACTGACTGCAGTGCGGAAACAGCGACCTCGCATTTTTGTGGCTGTACGAAAACCTTTGCGATTTTGTCAGCTACGTAGGCAAGTTTAACTGGGCTGGCTTTCAGTGAACAAATTTGCATAGCCTATGATTGTTTCGGAAGCCACTGCAGTCCGGAAGTCCTCAACAGGTCCTCCCGAACCATAGAAATCCTTATCTGCCTCATTTCACAAAGCACCTGGTGAGGTTTTCGATTACTTAGGCAAAGGTTGCTTAAGATATGTTTCAATTTCGTCGAATCACTGGCAGATATCGGTAATATGTGTGTTCTCTTGAGGACGTCATCTGGCATCTCCGGGTCAGGGTTCGCAATAACATCCCATGCATTCCTCTTTTTTTTACGACAACATTAAAACTCAGGGGATTATGCTCTATAAGCGAGTGCTCCAAGGCAGTAGGGAAATACATATGGGATAAGCCGATATATGTATTATATTCCAATTAGGTGCCACGATTTTCATTTTTAAAGCTCTGGCCTTATAGCCAGAGACCGACAAATTCATGATGTGACGATTAGTGCAGGGCTGATATTATGCCTAGTCGCCGTCTTTTTTGAGGCAAAACAAGCCGAACAAATACAACCATGAGCATACGGCTGGATTCGAACCCACGGAAGATAGATCGGACTGGCACGTCAGCGAGCAGTGCTACCGACCTCTCAAATCGAGCACTTAGTTCAGCGAACAGACCAAATTACTGTACTTTGTGCGGGATCCCCGACAAATAAAATTGACTCTTCTACTTGAATGGCCCACAAAGATGGCTTGTCTGTTCAGAATAACTGTAACAACAACAAACAATAACAAATAACAACAAACAACCACTAGGGTGGCAGAAAAGTTAATGTTCATGTATCTGTGCGGCAATTAATTGTACATTAATTAATGAATTAAACCATCATTTGAATTTCATTTCGATCCGATCAAAGCGTTAGGAGTAATAAGAAAGGAGTAATAAGAATCTAAGGGTTACGGAACGAAAAATTTTAAAATTTTCAATAGGACAACTATAATATCACTATCATCAGAAAATTCAAAATTGTTATTCAAAAAATGACGAAATTTACTGTAGCTGGCAACCCTGTACTAATTTTTAACCAAATTGGCTTGCACTAGGGTTCATCCACCGAGTGAAGTTCGTTAGGATCTAATGATTTTTTGAGTGGTTTTTCTTGAATTACTTCTATTATACTTACTCCTACTCAAAACCAATACATCCTGTGAATTTTATATTGGGCTGATAATTCGACCGTGAGGTCAATATTTAGATAATTTGATGAAGGGTTACCGTTGTGCGACGTAGAGTTTTCCCGCGCATTCATCAAAAATCCCACATACTTATATCTGGTAAATAATAATCCGTCTTGTGAATTTCCTAATTAGCGGACCTTTCTCTCAGAACTTATCAAAAATCGGAATGAAAAAAACAAATTGTCTACTTTTAGGCACTCTGAGCCTACATAAGGTTTAAAAATTTTCAAAGCATCATCATAATCAAGCTTTAAACATCAGTTTATATTCAGTGCTCTTGGTTTTTCCGAAATTCGGCTTCTGTAGAAACACAGAAACACTAAAATATCCACCACCACCATAGGCTTAAAAATATCTTAATTTTAACTTAATATGGACCTACTCCTTGTATGCGTCCTATCCACCAAAAATTAAAACTTGTTTTTTTCTATCTTTAGCTTTCATTAAAATTAATTTCAAAAACCCTGATAGTATTATCATCTCGCACAAAGATTTTCCCACACTTTGTAACATTTTAGAAATCTTAATTTCGGCACATCCGATTGAATGCAATGACCAATCGCGAGATAGATAACATTAACATTATCCCCTTATTTGCATGCTAAACATGCACATTTGTCACAAAACGAAAATATCAAACGTTCTTCATTGCAAGTTCCAATTATATCTTGTATCTTTTCGCCTACATATACATATAATAATTAGTTCCACATTTGAAAATTCTCTGAAAACAATAAATTTCCTCAATTCCCACAAAGATAAACTCTAGATACTGCCAGTGAATGAACGGATGGAGATAGAACATATCCATGTATTTTCCTTTGAAAAAATTTTTCGGAAAATTTTTGTGTTTTCGTGTCAATTCAGCTGAAATGAGCGATTTCATTTAACTTGAACTCAATATCCATTCATATCGTTATCATCGGACTCGTTTCTTTTCTTTTGTTTCGCACCAGCAGATGCAGTCATTGCGAACGCTACGCACCGCACATATCCGTACCATACAGACCGTGAGTTTTCGCGAACTAGAAAAAAAAAGATACATATTTTTAACCCGTTCTATTTGTGGGTGGAACAATGACGTAAGATGTTCTGAGTAGTACACATATAGCTTGCTTCGAGCAAATCAGCTGTTTATTAACAAGACGGATGGAAGTGTGAAGGCGTGAATGATGGCAACGTTACGAGTGTCGGAATGGGCGAACGTTTGTGATTGCTAGTGGGTGGTCGTGTCATATCGAAAATTGCAAGGGTTTGGGAAACCGAACGAAGACCGATTCACCTCTGAATGGCTAGCTTGACTTGCTTTACAGCAATAAGATAGATCGATTGATTCCATGAGGGTTTTTTTTGTAGATTGTTGAACAGATTGAACTGTTAAGAGACGAAGATTCAAGTGAAATCGACTATCAGAGGTGTATCAGCGAGCTGATCGAAAGCTACTGGAAATATTATTGCTTGCCATTCGCCAGGTAGTAGACACGAAGATGAAACTACAATCATCGCAGAAGAAACGAGTTTCTACTCACGTTCGAATCGAATAGAAGCTATCGATTTGCAGAAAATCTTTTCATTGGAGGTAGACAGCACTTTTTTTGTGAAAACAAAAGCTTAATGTTTGTATCTGGTTATATAGCGCAGTATTGGGAAAAAGAATATTGAGTTTCATCATCTACTCAGTTCAAATTTATAAGGTGAAAAGATATGATGCAAGTATCAGTTTCAGTGTCAAGAAATTTCAATACATACTTAATTTGAATTGAATCCGAAGTTCCAAAAAAAATCAAAATAGCTCAAATTCTGTCTAACTCTATTCAAATTCTGGCGTAGTCAGATCAGAAGCTCGTAAAATATCATTTCAGACACCAAAAAGAATCTCTAAAGCTGAAATCAAGACAACCGATTTCATAAAAATACCAATATAAAACTAATTCGATTGTATCCATCTTTACACTACCATTCAACTTCTCCATACAACGTTAACCACTAGCTTTCGGTGCGCCACCACCAACACCAGCACCAGCAGCTACTACAACCGGATCCTTTCAGTTTTGCTGCTGGGACTTTTGATTCCATTCTGGTTTTCTCTCTGATGACTTTACAAGCGTGCGAGAGATATTTTTCTCATTTTATTTTTATTACTCTTTGAAATTCACAAAGTTGAGTGGTTTCTGGTTGTTGTTTTTTTTTTGGGTCGTTTTGTTTTGCCGGTTGGCGGTTTATTTTTCGTTGGTTTATCAAAGATAAGACGACATGCAATTGTTTTTGCCCCCTTCTCCATTTACGTTTGTCTTTAGTTGCTTTGGGATTTTACTCCATACTTGGGCTAGACCAAAGTAGTGTATCTTTGCAAGATGTATCTACAGATATATGCGCATTTATGTGAATGCATGTGCAAGAGTAGCCTAGCGTACTTAATGATAACGCTCGTGGAACAAGCGAAGTGCGACACAGAGGCGTACAAAAAATCGTGGGAGAGGTTTTATAGCATCCGAGTCATACAATGTGCAAATTTAACTGCACCTTTGTAGATTTGCAAGTAATTTTGATTGAGACAGTGGTTCTTTAGTAGCTTTTGAAAAAGTGAGAGATATGTCTGAGAAGGGGATTTTTGGATTGTTTAGGTAATTATATTTTCCGATTGTAGGTAGGAATGCATGTTAGTGGATGTTGATATTCGTACAGGTGGGACGAGCTGATTTACTTAATAAAATGGTTTAATCAAAGGGAAATCTATTGATTGAAAGCTAAAGAATTACATGATTGTGGCGCCTACCAGTAATGTTTATCAATTAGGCAGAATCTAGCTCGAATCTTGAATTTTATATTCTACACTTTTTCGAAATTCAATGCCGGGACTGTGGAGTTTTAGTAAAATTTTATTTCTTAATCAATTTCGAAACAATGTCGAACTACAACAAACTGTTCAAACTATTCAATTTAACAAACTATTCAAAGGAAACTACCCGGGCTATCTATACGAAATGATCATTCAAACAATTTTTATGGGAACTAAGCGAGATCCAGCACAAGGCTGGCTCGAGTTTTTATACCAACTCAAAAATTCGGTCATTTTGCCGTTACATTTCAAAAGCTACTACCAATTTTTTTTTTTACATAAACAATCTGCTTTCAGAAACAACGTTAGCGTTCTACATATAAGCTGACTGGAATATTCGTTAAAGCTGCGACAGTTGTTGACGCTTACGTTATGTCACATGACAGCAGTGACAGATTCAGGTGAGTAACAACGAAAATAATAAAAAAATTTAATCAATTTTTATTTTTAGGTTGCTTCGAAACAGTTAATCTTTGGGGAGTGAAATAACGCGTATATAACGCGTTATAAGTAACTTAGATATTTAACTTCAGTTCTTGTAATATATAGGGTGATTCATTATGAGGTTTGATTTTCAATAGGCTTTTTTTGACAGATCACGCGTGACTTCTGTCAAACTGTAATTTAATTTTTATTCAGTATTGTTTGATAAATCATCATGGAAAGATTTACATGGCAACAACGTATCCAAATTGTTCCAATCCAAAATCCGCTGTTTTATGGCAAAATTTAGTTCAGTAATCACCTCTCTTGTGGAACCTTGTAACAAACTCAATTCTGGAAAAGTTGGAAAGCAAGGTACTCACGGTTGTGGCCTACGCTGACGATATTGCAATTTTAGTCTCGGGTAGGGGTCCACATACCCTTCGTCAGCTCATCGAGTACACTCTAGGGCTGGTTGAGGAGTGGGCGAATACCGTGGGTCTTGGCATTAACCCCAATAAGACGAATATTGTGCTCTCCACTAGGAAGTATAAAACCCCGGATTTAGACCGTATCATGCTGGGCCGGCTCCAGGTTAGGTATCAAGTTACAAACTAAGTACTTGGGTCTTATTTTGGACAGCAAGCTCACATGGAAGGCGAATTTAGAGGAAAGAGTTAAGCAGGCAAGCAACGCGATTTATGCCAGCAAGAGAGTGCTGGGTAAAACGTGGGGTCTAAGCCCTGTTTTAATGCACTGGGTCTACTTGGCGATAGCTAGGCCGATCCTTGTTTACGGATGCTTGGTCTGGTGGCCAGCAGTGAATAAAAGCACCTTTGGTAGCATGGCGAATAGAGTTTAGCGGTTGGCGGCCCTCTGCACTACAGGTGCCTTAGCCTCGACTCCTTCGTCTGCTCTGAACATCCTGCTTCATCTCCCCCCGCTTGATCTCTTTATTAGCGGCACTGCCGCAAAAGCTGCTGTCAGGCTTAGGGAATCAGGGCGCTTCGAGCCAGGATCCTTTGGCCACAGCAGTATTGAACGGGGTTGCGCAGGAAGCACTGACTACCTGGTTCCCACTCTGTGCTTTGAGCGGGGATATCGAGCGACTGTGGGAGATGGGCAAGAATGGAATCGACAAATGTGTCCTGCAGCTCTTAGCATCTACACTGACGGCTCGAAGACAGCTGCAGGAGTGGGTGCTGCAGTATATTCTGCAGATGCAGCTATGGAAGCAGCTTTCAGCCTTCCGAATCACAGTAGTATTTTCCAGGCGGAGGTGTTTGCGATACGTAAAGCCGCAGATCTGATACATGCCAAGGATACTACTAGTGAAGTATTAAACATCTTTACGGACAGTCAAGCGGCGGTAAAAGCACTGCTGTCTCACTAATACAAATCGAAGTGTGTATTCGATTGCATTCAGGCCCTGAGCAGACTGGGTAATAGCAGAAGAGTCAGAATCTTTTGGGTTCCCGATCATAAGGGTATTGATAGAAATGAGAAGGCGGATGCGTTAGCCAAGTATGGGGCTAGTCTTCCCCTTTTGGAAGCGGTTAACATCCTTACTCTTATCCAGACGATTAAGTACTGCATTAAGTACTCCTTACTCTTATCCAGACGATTAAGTACTGTACAATGATGCAGGGTGCGACGCGCAGATGGGGTGCAACTCAGACCTGCAGGGTAACCAAAATCATGTGGGGGTCATACAATCTCGCATCGACCAAGTACCTCCTCGAGTTAGCGCGGATTGACTGCAAACTACTCGTTGGTATCATTACTGGTCATTGTCCTGTAGCAGCACATGCTATGAAAATGGGACTCCTAACGAGCGACACCTGTAGAAGGTGTCAAGAGCCGGGGGTCTCAGAAACTATCCAGCATCTCCTGTGTCACTGCCCGGCACTGGGGAAAACCAGACTGCGATACTTCGGTGAGCCCTGGCTGGTGGATCTCTCGCACATGGCAGAGCAAAAGCTGAAGGACATCCTTCAGTTCGTGAAAAAGTCCGGGGCCTTTGATGGCCGCTTCGACTGAATTCCTTTCTCGAGGTCCATTTATCTGGTATCACTGCGGACCGGTAGGTCTATGTGTGGCCATGTGCCAGCCAGTACAACCTAACCTAACCCATGAACCAAATACTAGAGATCACGACAATGCGAGCTCAAAACTCGTCATGTTCTGCGCATATCCCGCCTGGCGCAGTTTACGTCACGTAGCAGAGAGCGGTAGATCAAGAAAAATGTGGTGAAAAGAAAAACTACATGCATCCCAAGATGCAAAATGACGGCATGGCGAGTTTCAAACTCGTCTTGTTCTGCGAATGTCCATATTCGTCGCTTTGATTTAATGTAGCGTCGTTCATGTTGTAACAAATGATATAGCGTAATGTAGCAAATAGATATTGGCCGAGGCCAGGCGAGCCGAAGTCAGACGAGGCCGCAAACATGTGGACGGCATTTGACAGCTCGTCACGAATCGCCTTGGCTCGTGCTCAACATCCATTCCGATCGGATGTGGCACGAGCGCCTGTGACACCTGTCAAAGTCGCTCGTCTGGACCGCCCACACACTCGGCTCGCCTGGGCTCGGCCAATATGTATTTTCCACATAACATATAGTAGCGAATAGGGAGATATATTGTGAAAAGTATGGTTTGTTTAAAATGTAGTATGTATGGTAATTTAAATGATACCTTGAAACATGTGAGTACTGCATTTTCTTACAGCAATACGCAAATGAAAAATCTATCGATATTTCGCAATTATAAATAATCCGTTAATGAATTATAAAATAAAGACGATTATTTTTTCAAGTTAATATTTTTTTTAATTTTCGTTTTTTTTTTACTTATCATTTTCTTCAATACATTTGTTCAACGTGCGTATTCTAAAGTACATTCTAGTTTTGGTGAACTTTTAAAATATCATAGCTAATTAATAAATCTTTAGCCGAATGTAGCCAACCAAAAAACAATACCCTGATTCACCTACAAAACAGGTCATTTTGGAATGGTTTGTGGGCGTGTTGGCGTAATTTACGTCACAAAAGGTAGTTGACATGCGCATGACGTGATCTTGTCTTTTTGGGTCATGAGCCTAACCTAACCTAACAATGAATTATTTAATACATTTATTATGTTTTCTAAACATGTTCCCAGACTTTTTTTTATTTCAAATTTTGTATCAAAATGAAATTAATAATTTTATCTAGGAATGTAAATATCTTTTAGTATTAGTAACGATGACACTATCATTCGTTAAATACATATAGAAAAATTAATATTGTCCTTTAAAATGTGATCTCACTTACATATTCATGGTGTGCATAAATACATTGACAAAATGTCCAAATTTCATCTGAAAATCGATTAGTCTCAAACTATTTACCCAACCCGTCCTATTCCTCCCTCTTTCAATTCCATTACCTCCCAACTCTTTTCCATAGTCAACAATAATTATCACCACATCTACTCTAGCGCACGAGCGTCAAAAACGACAAACCAACAACATTGATATCGTAACTGAAAAATAACCGCCACAGCTAGATAAATATTATCATTTCCCAAAAAAACAGTCTCTTGTGTTTCCTGAAACGTCTCGAATATCATGAAACCAAATACCGCATAGTCATAATCATAGTCATTGCCTGCCTGCCTGCTTGCCTGCTTGCTAGCCAACCACCCAGTTCCTTCTTCGTAACACTAGCCAAGGTCATTTATTGCATTTCACGCGGTTTTTCGGCGAAATCGTTGGACGCGATTACATTAGTCTGACCATATAGTAATTAACACATTACTCATTTGCTCAAATGCTCGATGAAGCTGAGTCATCGAAGCGAGTCGAGCGAGGAGCCAACAACAGCGAAGTCAATGGAGCAGAGCCATTAAAGTGTTGTGTACTGTATGCAAATCGAAACATGCTCCCCTTGAAATACTTTTTGACATTATCATAGAATGACATTGCAATGGTCATTGTTGCCCAGTTGGCAATATAGTTTGCTTTAGTTGCGAATGAAAATTAAAAACTTTAGTAGCGAGGGAAAACATAGTTCAGGATTCAGCAAAACTTACTCATTTATCATCTTTATCTTCAAGTGAATGAGCAAATATGTCAATTTTTTACGCCCAATGAGAGTGCCAAAATTTTGTTGGTTGGGAGAAATGAGTAATTATAAGAAATAAGTAACAACCATAAATAGTAATTTAACACTGAGTCCGAAGAAATAAGCATGGATAGTTTAGTGCGTAAACCAATTGTTGCTATGGTCTCTGGTTCGAATCCCGGTATGGACATTGAACTATAGAGTGTTATAAAAATAAAACAGTTTCTTTTTGCAACGGGGATAACTTTTGATTGGTGCTGTTATTGTTTGACAAAACATGATGAACAGTCTTGCACCAGAAGAAATGAAAAATCGTATTACTGGTAATAGAGCCCCAAGTGATCGAAACAGAGACCAAAAATTTGGACTAATATGATGCACTTTGTCAAAAACAGGTAGGCTATATGTTAGAAATCGTGTTCAGAGCGTAATTCCATCAAAAATTCTTCACAATGTATAACAAATTATATTCCAACTTGATTCTGTCGCTAATCGAAAAAAAATGGTTTTAAAAACACCTTCAAAATCTCATAAAGACACCAGTTAGTTGTGACCTTTAGAGTCAGTCTTATTTTGCAGCATCTACCTTTATGACGTCACGAATTTCGTTAGCATAGATAAAAGAATTAAGTTTCAAAGAAAAGAATATACGGGAATCATTGAAAATGGTGATGGGCGTTTCTGTTGTTTCCAGAAAACGAAAACGAACTGTTTTTTTGCAAAAACCACTGTTTTTTGAAATTTTTTGAAAACTTTTTTCACTCGACCAGCAGCAGATTGATACTGGGTATTACCATTAGTGATGGACATTTCTGTTGTTTTCAGAAAACGAAAACTATTTGAAAAAAAATAATTGGAAAAAAACAGTTTGGAAAAAACAGTTTTTTAAAAAGTTTTTTAAAAATTAGTTTTAGAGAATCAACTACTTTAAAGGTCGATTCGAATCAATCTATGAGCCCAGTAGCAAAACCTGTAGGAAGGACATTAGTGCAGTCTCCAGGATGAGTGCCGGTCGAGGCGTTTAAAGTCGTGGCGAAGAGTCAACCATGTCTATTATTGGATTTATATAATGTATGTTTAGTCGCGGGGATCTTCCCGTCGCGGTGGAAAATAGCTCGACTGGTACTTGTAGACAAGGGGAAGGGTAACCTGGGCAATCCATCAGCATACCGCCCGCTGTGCATGCTGGGAACTACGGAGAAGCTTCTCGAAGGGTTACTTAAGCCGCGGCTGCTGTCAAAACAAAGAAGCAAGTCATCAAGCCAGACCGGTTGTCCTGCTGATACCGCTTGACGTGCCAAACGGCTTTAACTCGGCGAAGTGGACGGACATCCTCCGGGCCCTTCTGGCTACTTGCCAGCCATGATGCGGGACTACCTCAGGGATCGATGGTTGCTCTAAGACACTGAAGACGGAGTCAGAAAGAGGCTTGTCACCTTAGGTGCAGGACAGGACCTCTGGAGTATCGTGTACGATGATCTGCTGCGCCTGGAAATGCCTGCGGATGTGTTCCTAGTAGGTTACGCTGAAGACATCGCAGCTGTTATCACTTCTAGATCTGCCGGTTTCACTCAACTTATACTTAACCAAGCTATGAGAAGGGTGGATTGGTGGATGGATGAGCGCGGCTTCCAGTTGGCAGTCTCAAAGACAGAGATTGTCATACCAACGAAGCGGAGAATACCAACTGTCATACCTATGAAAGTTGGCTCCAACGGGGTTCAGATCAGCAAATCGGTCAGGTATCTGAGAGTGACCCTGGACATCAAGCTAACGTATTGGGATCATATCCGCAATCCATGTGACACTTCGCTGAGTAGACTGATGGCCAACGTTGGCGGACTCAGTGAGACGAGACGGAGGCTGCTGATGATGATGACCAATTCCATCTTGCTATATGGAGCCGAAATTTGGGGAGATGAGCTTCGAGCTAAGAAGTTCCGGAAGCGCATTGCAAGCGTTCAGCGCAGGGGTGACCTGCGAATCGCCTGTAGCTACCACACAGTCTCGGAAGATTCTGTGATGCTTATATCGCGAGTAATCCCGACCGATTTGCTAGCGCGAGAACAAAAGGAATGGTACCTCTTCCGCTCAGAGCTGGACAGAACTGAAACTTTGACGCACGTGCGTACGCTAACCCTCTAACTTTAGCAACCATGTTGGAGTGAAAGTGATAAAAGACGCTAGACGGCTAAGCTAATTGGTCTTATTGAACATTGGCTTAACCGAAGCCACGGAGAGATAAACTTTTGCCTTTGTCAATTCTTGACAGGGCACGGTTACTTCAGGAAATACCTGAACAAAATGGGTAAGGTGGTCACACCGTACTGCCGGTACTGTGTGACTGAGCTCGAAGATGATCAGCACACATTCTTTAAGTGCAGCCGCTTCGTAAGTTTGAGGCGCACCATTGAGAGTCCACGATCGGCCTGGTAGCGCCGGAGACGATCGTGGATACAATGCTGCCAAACGAAGAGAAATGGAAGAGAAGAGAAAGTACTGCACATAAAGCGGGAGGAGGGTTGCCTTACTGACCGATAACCTGTAGTAGTTCTTGAATTCCGTGGTTGCCAATAGGTAAGTCATCGCGATCGGGTCGAAGCAGTGCTTAGGCGGATCGCGACTCGTGCGCTTGTAGATGGTCCTTTCTTTAGTGAGCCAAACCTCACATACGTTGTGGCGATAGGTCATTCGGGTATCTGGTAACCATTTTTTTGCCATTTAAACTAGAGGAAAAAAAGAACAATAGCTACACAGGTTAAGGGTTCTGCAATATTGGAAAAGACACCAATGAAAGATATGTTTGGCTCACAGTTCACCACTGGATTATTGAAAAGTTATGTGATAGACCCTGTCTTTTGTGGAATGATATGATAGTGTACGTCTATAATGGAGTGATGATATAGTATTACGCCAAAAAGAAAAATATGTCCATATCTAGCTGAGATACTGTGGCAAAAAGCAGAACGTTTACAGCAGACTTGGACAGGAATAACGGTCTTTTCACCACATGATAAGAATTTCGGAAAATCAGAATATGTTTCCAAAGTGGTCATCCCAATGCATTTTCAAAAGTACATTCTACATCAGTGTTCTTTTTTTTTTTAATTTTCTGCCCCCAGAAACTGAAAGATAACGACACAAGGTCCTACGCTGATGGACGTAATGTTTTTAAAAGTTTTTAAAAAGAGGAGCGCTTCGCATGAAGAATAGTTTTCGATAGCACCACCATTTCCCATGGAAATTTCAGTTTTATTGATTTGATAGATTAATTTCAGTTTTATTTATACTAGTTGGTATAGAGCCTTAGGATTCAAATTATTCGCCTCCTTCCGGTTTCGGAATCGGGACGGAGAAATATCAGTAAGCGTCAGACTACATTTGCGAATTATTGGCAGAACTCTTCAGAATCAGCCTTGATTATAGCAAAATGTTCCCAGATTTACAATAATAAACTTCCAACACATTTTACCACATAACCATATCGATATTTCGAAGACAGGGCTACGCAAAAGTAAATTATTAAAGAGAGATATGGTAAAACTAACAATTTTTTTCTTCGAAATATGCAGCTACGAGTACTGAAGTCAAAATAAACATCAAACGCGAGCTAAACAGCAAAAATCATCGTCATCACAATATGCTCAATATTACAAATCAAGATTTCGAAATAATCATTGATATTAAATAAAAAATCTCATACAGCCAGCAATGATCATCAAAAATGCATACTCTAGTTTTCCATCATTTATTATTTTATTTCTTCTGTAACTCATGCAACCATCAATCATTCAGACAACCACCCTTTAGAAAATTGCATATTCTACTAACACATACACACACACAGTTCCAGCCACCTCGTCATTTCCAAGAATGATTAATCACAATTGTATAGGCCAAACACGATTTCCAGCTGGTATCGATATTGCCTCATACTGAGATCATTGTTAGTACAATTTCCGTTCTATGGGGCGTTTTTGAGTTCGACAGACAGATACAACATCGTTTTTATTTGGCCTTGTCGAGTCGTATTAAATTTCTCCAAAGAGATTCAAATGTAATTTGGCGATGGAATGGAAACGGTAAGGTGACTAAGTGTAAGCCTTCATTTATATTTTATCATTTCTCTTCGAAAAAGTTTAGAACAGCTGTCGAATCGTTTGTTATGATCCAATATGATGCGGTATAATTTTGCACGCGATTGTACATAACTTGGAGAAGTAAACTGCGAAAGTTGTCTAATGTTTACTGAAGTGGCATAAAGTTTAAGAGGCTAGATTTGGGTCATTTTCAGATATTCGCAGAAGGAAAAAAATATTATATAGCTGTTTTATTTATGTTTAGAACGAAATATTTTACTGATATGAAGAAGAAAAACAACGCAATATTTTACTAGTGTGCTCAAAGAAAAACAACACTCAAATATCAAACTTATTTTCAAATCAATCTCACTTATCTCGAAAATGTTTTCATTTGCTTCGAATCAATAAACAAAATCCCACATAAAATGATGTTGCTCCATTCACTTCAGCATCAAAACCGTTCGCAAGTACATACACCTACTACTAACATATGCACAAGATTTTATTTATATATGCAGAACATTCACCATTATATTTTATTCTCTCGCATGGCTGCAATAATTGTTTAGCTGAAAATTTAGCATTCGTCGAAGGGAAAATCTATTTCATCTTTGGATTTGTGGACGATTAGCATAGCAGACACATACAATTAGCATCTACTTCAAAATCACATTTATGCATTTATCTTGCAGATTTATCGATATAATCTTTTGCGTATGCCTCGTTTGAGGTTGTGTTTATCTTCCTTGTGGATTTGAAAATGAAAGGAAAATTCACGGTAACTATCTAATTGATTTGCAGTTTTCTCAACTGAATGGGACTTTGACTTTGTTGGAGTGGAGAAACGAATTTTTATTCCAGGATTGTAAATACAAAAAAAAATTTAAATCAACAAATAGTTTGTGAGAGGCTAAATAAAAAAACTCTAGCGCACCTGAACCGCTAGAAACACTAATGTTCGAAGAACAGTAGAAGAATCGTGCAGGTTTTGAGTGCATATTCCACCACATGCGCTGCTTATTACGGCCAAACTGTTTCAAATGCCACGTTTTACTTTCGTCTCAAGAATGCATTATAACTCATATGGTAGAAGGTTTCAGATATTACCACTGGCATGAATTTCAACGTTTATGAGAGCAAAACACGGGTTAATTATATTCGTTATCAGTTGCTTATTTCACAAAATTTTGAAAGCAGCATCTCATATAATATCAATGAAGAAAATGTTCAGTGCCTGCAGCACTGTAACTGAAGTTGGTGTTTTTAGCTGCGATCCGAAAAATTTGCAGAACTTTGGGAATTGAAACATCGGTTATTTATTTTCATTGTAAATGTTTCCGGTATGAATACTAACTGTAAGCATTTATTGATACAAAAGTAGCACAACCGACTCGTGCTGGCAACCTTTCGCCAGTATCAAAGCCAAGAATATATCACATCTGCTTCACGTTGTTATATAACATTTGAAGTTATAGGAGTATAAAGAAATTTAGGGTTACCTGCAGCGAGTTTTTTCAAATAATCGAAAGCTTAATATTTGCTGTTTATTGTCACTAAAATATAATTACCAATTGAAAATTCTATGATAAAACCGCTTAATATAGATATTGCAAACAAACACAAAACCAACAATAGCTGGCAACCCTATCATGGCTTTTCAACCAAATTTGGCTTAAATAATGTTTACAATAGGTTCCAGTAATTGTATGAAATTCGTAATGATTTCATGACTGCACTGGAAGTTATAGGGCAAAAAGTTTTATTTTCCTGAGCGAATTTTCACAAAAAGACACAAAAATTACCATAGCTGGCAGCACCAATCGAATTTTTCAACCAAATTTCTATCAAACAGAGTTTAGAGTAAGGTTCAGCTACTGTGTCAATTTCATGACAATCTGGTAACTTATTCACATTTCATAGGGCAAAAAGCAATTTTTTTTTCTTTATAATTTTTCAAGATGGCACCACTGGAACAGAGTTGCCTACAATTCAAAATCGCTTCTATCAGACCTGGCCCTACTTAAGGCCAATGCATTCTGTAAGTTTCAATTGTATCTGATTATTGATTCGTGAGTTCCCGTGAACAGAAATTTTTGAAGCTAAAAATATAGGTTAACTGAGAAAGGGTTACCGTTCTTGTACGACGTGAAATTTCCAAAGTTTTACTTTGACTGTGTAGATTAAGCATAAGATTTGTATACAGATTGGTTTTATTGTAGAAACGGACATTTTTTAGGATATTCGATGGTTTGAATGTTTTCACTTCTAAATTTTTATTTTTTCATATTTAAGACACCAAAATTATCATAGCTGGCAGCTCCAACCGAATTTTTCAACCAAATTTCTACCAAACGTGGTTTAAAGTAAGATGCAGCTACGGTGTGAATTTCGTCAAAATCGAACGATTGAATCAGAATTTATAGGGCTAAAAGCAGTTATCTTTTTTAGGGATTTTTCAAGATGGCACCACTGGCACAGAATCACCCGCATTTGAAAATCACTTCTATCAGACCTGGTCCTATTTAAAACCAATACATTCTGCAAATTTCAATAAATTCTGTTCATCGGATCGTGAGTTTCCGTGAACAGAAGTTTTTGATGCTAAAAATATAGGTAACTTGGGCAAGGGTTGCCAGGCGTGCCCGTTATACCATATCAAATTTTTTTTTTGTTTATGTAAACAAAGCACAAAATTTACATATGTGTGGCTTTTTTTTAAAGAAACGACATTTTTTCAAGAGAAACGATGATTTGGAAGTTTTCACTTTCAGTGCCTTCCCTAGCTACAGGGTTGCCAGCACCCTCATTAAAACGTACACTAATCTACAGCTAAATAAAACCAAATTGTCCTGAAAATTTCGTAATCATGGAATAGCTCTGTCAAAAGTTATCGCAATTTAAAAATTTTCAAGTTTTCCCGTTCTCTTTTTAAGCACCCAGCGCACACATGGGGTTAAAAAATTCCAAAACATTATCCGATTCACATGTAAAACACGTTCGAAATTTATTTCGTCAACTTTATTTTTGCAAAAATTATTTGTGTACGGAATAATAGGTATATTAAAAAAATCACTAAAATGGCCGCCGGCGCCAAAGGGTTAAAGATTATTAACTTTTTGTGAGACCTGGCACTATTCTGCATATACACCAATGTGTCCTGAAAATTTCAGCTCAATCGGATGGCGCGTTCCTGAGATTTTTTCACTGAAATTTTTTGATGATATATATATATATATATATATATATATATATATATATATATATATATATATATATATATATATATATATATATATATATACATAGAAATATGAATTTTTGGCCAAAGTGATTTTAATACTAATGTTCTTCTTCGAACATTAGTAAAAATATTCACAGCAGCACGTATTTTCAGTTTATTATTTTTGATTTGGGAAATTAAAAATGAAGTTAAATTCAGTATAAGATAATTCTTACCGTTCGTTAAACACGAAATCCAAATTTGTGAAAGATATTTATCCAATTTAGTCCAATTCTGAAAAGAAAAAAATAATACACAATTGTTAAAATCATTAATTATGTTTACATATGTATCTATCTGTTAAATATTTTCTGACTTAATTGACAATTAATGTCAAAATCTCAAAACCATGAGAAGTGATAAGAGATGAACTTATTGAGAAATCGACCAGAAACCATGGAAAATATGAGAATCTGATTTGGTGCCCAGATTTTCCCATAAGATAGAGACTCTGTTAAATAAAAATTTTCTTTCAGTCATGCATCACTTTTTATGATCATTAATTTCTTAATCTGACTTGATTGGGAGCACAAGCGGGAGCAATTTCTCTTCCCATTTCGCCTCGTATTGCAGACGGACGGAAAAACTTTCTACGATTATTTTCCAGAATGATATTTGAAATTTTCAAGGAGACAATCAATAATTGGAGCGAAAATCAGATTTTTTTCACTGGATTTTCGTAAAATATGAGTTTTCAAGACTGATTTCATTATAATCATTGAGATACATGTTTAATAGAATACTTTTTTCAAGTATGCTTTCATAGCATTAACAGGATTTTGCATGAAAAACAAACCATTTTTTATTTGGCAGATATGTTTTGTTTAGTTTTTTCAAGATGAATAGTAAAAAATAGGGCGAAATTAGGGAAAAGAAAACATCGTATAGTAAAATTACAATAAAAGAACTAATCAATAATTAGAATAAAAGAACTAATGTTAACTGAAGAAGATAAGAGCCATATAACAGTTCGAAGAAAACAAAACGAATATGTGGCTCGTTTCTATAGCTTACAAATAGAGAAGATCTTCCCTAGAATTTTCTCTTTGACGCCATCCTCCGTTAGCGAATTTATCTAAATCTATAGGAAACTCTACTACCATGCACTTAATTCAATCTATTCACTGCGTGGATTACTAGAGAAAAGGTTTCTGCAATGTCATGAATAGAGTTTGATTTCTCTATCAGTTGACAATATTGTCGCTGCTATTTTTATAGTTGAGTTAGAATTGAAAAGATGATGAAGGTACTGCAGATCAACCTTCACCATTCCAAAGCAACATCAACTGCCCTGCTCTTCCCATTGTCTAGGACAGAGGAGGAGCTGATTCTAATCCAAGAACCATGGGTTGCCAAAAACCGGGTTTGCGGATTACGCACCGATGGGTACAGACTAGTGGTACCCGACGGCGTACATGAGCCACGTGTCTGTATTATTGTCAGGAAAACCATAAATGTCCTTGTACTACACAATTTCAGTGAACATGGCTGTTTTAGTGAAAATCGATCAAAGATCATATTGGTTTGTTCCCACCTACATGGCACATGATCATGGCACTAGCCCTCCCTGCGATATTTTCAAGGGTGTTGTGACTGAAGCCACAAAGATTGGTGTGTCTCCTATTCTGGGGATTGACAACAACGCTCATAATGAAGTATGGGTTAGCTCCAACACAAATGGCCGAGGTGAGGAACTTTTTGACTTCATCCTTGCCCACGACCTTTTCATCGCCAATACTGGTAGCGAATTTACCTTCATTACCTCTTCTTGATGTTACTTTGATTGGTGGGCGGCACTTGCATCTTCTCCGTGACTGGAGGGTTCTACTGGAGTGTTCATTCTCTGATTATAGGTACATATCGTATAACGTGGCTTGCCGCAGCTCTGCTCTGCAGGTAGCCTTTATCAACAGAAGACTGGAAGCTATTTAATTCTCTGGTACGATCCTCACTGGAAACTGCTCTTAGGAGCATTAACTGCTACCATGAATTGGATCGGGCGGTTGACACCCTTACTAATTCTCTCAACTCCGCGTTTAGGGAAGCATGTAAGCCACCCTCATCCAGGGGCAATCCTTAGCCTTCCTGGTGGAGTATGTAAATCAGCATCCTGCGGAGAGAATGTAAGAGGGAGTTTAATAGCTCGAAAAGATCTAATGACTGGTCGCTGTATAAATCGAAGCTGAAGGCTTTTAAGTATCCCATACGCAAGGCAAATAAGTTCTCATGGAGATAATTCTGTGGAAACTCAGAGAGTCTCAGCGAGGCAAATCGCCTTCGCAAGGTCATCATGACCCCAGAGTGCATTTGGACTTGGAACCTTGTTACCGTAGGTCTCTTGCTCCCTCTCAATAAATATATTGATGACATCGGTCAAACTGGCCATCAGGCAAAAATATCTCGAGGATGCTAGGAGGTCCTGGGCAGATGAATCATCCTGTGCAATAACAAGGCAGTCCTGAGTATCCATGGATGCTTTTGGGATTAGTTCGAACCGCTCTACGCTGCACTATGGGAGTTCTTACGGGCTACTGCCTCATATGAAGGCATGCACAACGATTGGGAGTGCAGTTTAACGATTTCTGTCGGAGCTGTGGCTCAGAGGATGAGGAGGAGTCCGTCCTCTACCTCTTGTGACAGTGCCCGGCGTTGGCAAGGAGAAGGTTGGCGGTAATTGGTGCCCCCTTTCCCTCAAACCTGACCGAGTTGTTCCTGGTAAATTTAAAGGGGATAGCGCGTTTCTTCAAGGGAAGCAGATAGTTTCCCGAGTTCAGTGAGTGGGAGAGAGTCACAAATTATTGTGACGGCCTCTCTTGTGCCTATGGGTGTCGGTCGGCAGACCTCTGTAGATCGGCAGCCACTTTAACCTAACTTCAACCTAGAATTCTCGAGGTAGAGTTCTGTAGGACGTGTGTTGAAGCAATCATTTGCTAGCACCAGGCTATGCCACCGTTTCAATTTCGGTTTGATCTGATGACTGCGTGGGTTAGTGTAATGCGGAATTTTGAAAAATTCAATTGAAGTCTACAGACAGCATAAAATTTGTCAATTGTTGGCCGTTTTTATTAAAACGCAAAAAAATTATGGAAGTTGGTTGATTTGAAGGTTTTCTGTTTATGTACCTGCAAAATCTATCGCATTGACCGCACATTAAGCCCTTTATTTTTAACGGTCATCAATGTGTCCTGTGAATTTCATTGTAGTCCGATAGCTTCGTGAGAAGTTAATACATTTGAATTTTGAAAAATCATAGCCAACCTAAAAGCAACCAATTTTCATTTCCCATATTTGTGTTTGGCAAATATAGGGGTACTTATGAATTTAATAAAATAGTACATTGAAGTTTACACTTTTCTATTTCTGATCCCAATAGTTAACGTTCTATTCTGCCATACACATTTCATCACAGAATTCTCAACTGCACTGTACAAAATCTGCAAAACTCAATCAGTATCCGAATGTGCGGAGAGTGACGTGCACGTAAATGGTCGATCTGTTTGAAATGACTCCTCTCACCTCTCCTCTTCGTCCTATCTACTCGCCTTCCCGTAGGCGGTGCTGTTAATCTTGACCAGAGATCGGGTAACGATATCCTAGCGATATTAAAACCCCGGTGGAAGGGAAAGAAACTAAGTGGTAGATAGTCCGGTCCTCCAGGCTTGGGGGTTGGAGCGATGGACCGACAATCCGTCCTCCACAAAATTTTAAACCGTTGCGAAACTTACGGAGATGCCTCGGATAGGATTGGACCAACGGAAACGACCCGGCAAACGAAACATGGACTATGCTTTTGGATCCGGGAATGTCAGATCACTAAATAGACCTGGTGCTGTAAAAGAATTATTATTACAGGCCACTCAGTACAAACTTAACGTGCTGGCGGTCCAGGAAACGAAATGGACTGGTAGCGAGATTCAAGACATGAGATCGAACACAATATTCAAGAGTGGGAAGCTTGCAGGAAGCCGTGAATTTGGAGTGGCATTCATTGTGGATAGGGAGTTCAAGCCACACGTTATGGACTTGAAGGCAGTAAGCGAACGATTGTGTGCGATTCGCATCAAAGCAAAATTCTTCAAAATATGGCTGATAAACGTTCACGCCCCGACAGAAGAAAATGACGAAGAAACGAAAGACGCATTCTATAACCACTTGGAAAGGCTATTCGACTCATTGCCCTCAAACGATGTCAAAATAATACTCGGCGACTTCAACGCTAAAGTCGGGAATGAAGAAGTACATCGGGGAACAACTGGAGGGCACAGTCTCCACGATGCAACTAATGACAACGGCCAACGCCTGATTGACTTTGCATGTAGTAGAGATATAGTCATAAGTTCGACATGCTTCCCACATCGACGCATCCACAAAAGAACATGGGCATCACCAGATGGCAATACCTTTAACCAAATTGACCATGTCCTTATTCAGCGGAGATGGGCTTGAATATGGTTGAATAGCTATGATTGTCCTGCCAGATGGGTTCAGATTGGTTCAGATTGGCCAGATGGGTTCAGATTTTTTCGTCATATCTTTAATTTTGAAATATTTTCTTAACACATCAACAGTTTTCGATTCCATTTTTCATCAGATGCCCTAATTCTGCTCCAACAGAGGCAGATTTTGTTACGTCAGAATTTCTATAGAAAAATGCCAGCGTCTCTTTTTTGGCATTTGATATTTGATGAGAACTGCAAGCACACAAGTATTATCTTTTCGTTATTTCATAGCTTTTAGTTGATTTCACTTCATATAAGCTATAAAGTTTAGTCTTTTCAGTTAGACAAAATTGAAAAATACTATTTCTAGCCCGAAGTTTAACTTTGTTTTGAAGCAAATTATTCCAACTTTTTCAATTATAAATTTATAAAATGATTCACAGCGTTATGCTCACATCGCATACATATATCCGCCGAAATAATCTCTTTTCGCCTCGAAAATTCATTAGCATCAAAATTTGATAGAATGATGCAGGTAGGTATGTACATTCTTTCTGTGAATTACTCATATGTGTGTATAACTGTACTTTGAAAACTTTTTCAATTCAGATTTGCTTTCCCAGCTGCAAGGTAAAAATGCAAATTTTAACCCATAGATGAAGAATAAAATAAATCAAAGGCTACTGAGAGCGGTAAAACGACATAGTTGATCGTTTTGAAACTTTGATGTTAAATGTACTTCCTGTTGAAGCTACTCTTTAAAGTTTTCATGAAATTTAATTTTTTGCAGGGCACCTCATTTCAGATGTTGAGATCAAGAAATAAAATCCAGTTTTATAGCTAGTTTTTAAACTTAATATCTGAGGTGATAAAAACTCTGTTTTAGGAACCAAACAAGAAACTTTAACCATTAACAATGTATTTGATTCTTGGGATCAAACTTGTCAAACATTCAAATTTTTCACATTCAATTTAAAATTACGAACTAGCATTCGCAACTTGAAAACCACTGCTGACACATATTCCATTTTGTTTTTAATTTGACACTAGCTTGGCTCGCATTTCTATAACACAACACTGTTTTGGCTATCGCGAAACGAATTACTAAACAAAGTTTCGCAATCAATGGCATATTAACGAAAACAATTTGAAGCATCTTCCACACGTCGTGACTGGATCTTAAGTGTGTAATTTATATGATTTTCGGAGCTTTGTTGGCTGCTCGCTGCCCTGGCTAGCACAAATAGTACCAAAGGCGACTAACGTTCTCGCCGCCAACTTGCTCGCTCGCTAGCAGCTGTATGTCTATAATTTAATGTTAGTGTGTTGTTTGTTGCCATTTTATGAAAGTCAGCAAAAATGATGGCAAAACTAGAGACTCCATCTAAGCTGCTGCTATACATACTGCCGTCAGCAGCCAAACAGTACAAATAGATCGCCACAACAGATCCCAGCACATGGACATGAATCACATTCGGACGACGAAAAAAAAAAATTTTTAGAAAAACTTACATACATGCATACACTCGTACAATTTACTATATGCCCCCAAGGAGCGAAACGAAGCGAACCAAGTCATAAAAGCTATTACGCGGCCTTACAAATGATTTGTACCATTGTTCCATTCAGCTTCAGCAGCTATAGATGAGCCCACGAAGACGACGAGACGGTGGAAAACGTATTAACCCGATGCGCGCGTGCAAAATGCAAAAGTCACACTCGCATATTTTTAAAATTTTCCGGTCTCTTTGGCTAGTTGTGTGTGTGTGCATGCTTTCTTTTCCAAATGCCGTTTGCATTCGAGTAATACATAAATATCGCTCTAATGTGGATGGAAATAAGTCGAGCGAGAGAGATTAATGTTTATTTCCATTTTGGCTTTTGTTTTGCTGAACTATAGTTTGAGAGAAAATATTCTTAAAAATTACTTGGCTGAAGTAGTTTTGGGATAAATCAGATCGAGGAAAGTGTCAAAATACTCTCTGTTGAGTAGCTGTCAAATTTATTTGCTCTTTGTGAAAAAAGTGAACATGTTGAGTTAGATAAATAAGTCAAATATAAATTTCTTAATAAAATCCAACTCAAATACAGAATCTACTGTAAAAACTTACCATTTTTTAAAATCTATCTTCCTCATTTATCCTTTTTGAGTTTATTCTAATTTTTTAAGTTGGGCAGTGCAAAAAATGTATTTACGTCTTCGCGGAAGGATCCTTTCATTATTGGAATGGACATTTGAGTTCTCTCTTTCATATCGAAGAAAGTAGTCTTGACTAGAACGCGTCTGAACAAAGACTTCACTCTCACTTTTGTATCCATTTCAAATAATAGACGTAGGTACAATGACAATTTACTTGGACGTAAATGTGACAGGCTTCTACGGCTTCTACTTTGGAGAAACTTCTCTAAAACTGTTGGTACATTAAATATGATTTCAGTACAAATTGTCTATGATGTTCATAAATTTTGAATTGAATTTCGAAAACAAGAAATAAACATCGAGAAATTCTTTCACTGCGTCAAAAGCGTGAAAGAACTTATCATTGTGGAAATTTTTTTGTATACATATGTAGATAAATAGAACGATTTACTACGCGCGGCGATCAAGATAAAATATTGAAGAGAAATAACTAAACACTTTCATTAATAAATCACGCGAAGTTAGTTGAATTCAATTGCAATCAGAAAGTAACTGTCAAAATAAATAATTGTGTTCAATTGCCAAACTTTCATTGTTAGCGGAACAATGCGAGAAGGTGCGAGAATGGCTACAAGGTAGGAAAATAAATTAAGAAGAAAAACACTGTTGGATGACGTCATTTGAATGTAAAAAAGGGCGAAGTGGTAAGGTGAATTAAATAGTACGTTGATTTATTGAATAAATCAATTGTATGTAGTGGAACACTGTGTTGCCAGTTAATGACACAAAACTGATATTCTGACAACTTTTTTTTGTACAGCCAATTTTTGTAAAACATGCATGAACCAAAAGTAGAACATAACGATTTGGCGAGTTTCAAAATATTTTTTTACCAGGGGGTAACAGTATGATGCTGATGCACAGTATTGCCACATAGAAAGAAGTGGTATGACACCGATATGAAGAGTGTGAAGCTGGACGCGACTGAATTTATTGATTTTTTTTTTAGCTAAAAACTAAGGCTAACGGGCCATCATAAAACTCGATGAAAGTGTTCACATTTGCGTATCATGAAACTGGACGAAGCGAGTGGCTAGTCGACTATTTCGAAACGTGAAGAAAATGAAAGCCAAATTGCTTATCATGAGAGTGGACTAAAATGTCAAATTTCTCGAACGCCATGTTCAGCGTGAGATTTTTTCGGAAGTGTTTTGTTTTGAATAAGATTTGTCAGCGTGTTGTGCGGAATTTTTTTTTCGATTTTTCGGATAAACTTGACATTTGCGACCATTGAAATTTGAATTGAAATTTCGATTAAATTTGCTCTACAACAATGAATTTAGTAAGTAAAATCCGTTAGACTTAGGCACTCTGCACACTGGTCGTTAGCCATGCGATGCGCGAGAGATGCTGCTGACACGCGTAAAGCTTCCGTAAAGTGCTTTCAAAGAAGCGCAACAACCTACAAATATTTTGCAGCAACTGAATAATCGAGCTATTGAAAGGTTTTGTGCTAAAGGTATTAAACACGAGACAAGAGAAGATAAAAGCAATAGAAAGTACATTTTCACAGATAATTTTTATCCGAAGAAGTTTTTAATAAGCAATAAAATGCCCAATAATTTTTGTTATGTGAAACCATTGATACCGTTGAAAGTTACTAGATTTTTTAAAAACCAGGTCGGTCAAGAGTTTGCTTAAGGTTCCAGCATTTCAGTTACAAGCAATTTTTTTTACTAAACCAGTTGAATCGGTAGCGGCACTATTCGCATCAAACATTACAGACAAAACAATATACATACACTCCTTATCACTTGAATAGCCCACTTGGAAAATCCGTATAACTCTTCCATTGTTTTTCCGAGAATATTGGCATAAAAATCGTAAACACATTGCAGACCGTAATGAATATCTACCTGTTATTGGGATTTAATTCTCGAAACCTGGGGCGATGAAAAATGAGTAACGAAAAAAATGAATTTTTCAGCGCGCCAATAGAATAGCCCACTTAGTATTAGTATCAATCTCCGGTTAGTATTTATTTAAGTTTTTAAATTTGAGGACTGTTTCTATGTTAAAACTCATTTTTTGAGAGAGTGGTGTGCAAAATGGGACGCGGAAAATCATTGAGTGGCGAAGAAAAAACTACCATCTCGGTTTTAAAGGGAGAAAACTTAAATAACAATGAAATTGCCAGGTGAATTAACAGAAGTAATAAAGTAGTGAGAAACTTTTTAAAGGACAAGGATAATTATGGTAAAAATTATGTGGGACGCGTTAATAAAGTGACAACAGACCAAGAACGGCTAAGAATTTTGAGGGAAGCATCTAATTCGAAGGACTCTGTGAGGAAAATCCGTGCAAAAATTGGAGTTACTGCAAGTGTTTGAACGGTTCGTCGAATTATCAAAGGATCTCCGAATATGAAACGCAGGAAACTGAAGCGCAAACCGGTACTACATGAGCGTCATAAGGTAGCGCACCTGGCATTCGCAAAGAAGCATATGACTTGGACTAGAAAAAAAAGTTTAATTTAGACGGACCCGATGGCTTTTCATATTATTTTCACGATTTACGAAAGGAAGAATTGGTATTGTCTCGACGTAACGCAGCGGTTGGATCAGTCATGGTCTGGGGAAGAATTTTCTTCAATGGGGTTGTGGATTTGGTTGTTTTTTCCGGTCGTCAGAATGCTGCATTAGAATTAATGAAAAACGAAGCAATCAGATGTCGCGAGGTTTTAAAAATCCAGGATGTCATTCTTCAGCAGGATAATGCCCCAATTCACACCGTGCGTGCAGTGAAAAATTGGTTCGAGTCCGTAAATTAAAACGTTTTAGATTGGCCTGCGATGTCACCCGACTTGAATATTATTGAAAACGTATGGGGATACTTAAGTTGAAAAGTTTACGAAGGCGGAAGACAATTGGACCACCGGGAAGAGCTGATAGCCGCCATACAAGAGGAGTGGAAACATATTCCAATAAAGTACCTGCAAACTCTATTCAAAACTTTAAAAAATAGAATTTTTGAAGTAATAAAAGTGAAAGGGGGGGGACACACCCATTATTAAGAATAGCAAATTTTGTTTTTATTTTATTCTTTTCGGTGGTTTTTGCCACCTGGGCTATTCTATTGACGCGCTGAAAAATGCCTTTTTTTCGTTACCCATTTTTTATTGCCACAGTTTTCGAAAATTAAATCCCAATACCAGGTAGATGTTCATTGCGGTCTACAATGTGTTTACGATTTTTATGCTAATATTCTCGGAAAAAACCATGGAAGAGTTATTACGGTTTTTCAAAGTGGGCTATTCAAGTGATAAGGAGTGTATATTGCAAAGTATAATGCAAAGTAATGCCATTACCATCTTCTAATGGGTTTGTTCTAATTCCAACATCAGTGTTTATAGAAGTATGGAAAATATAATATTGCAAAATTTGTTTAAATATTGATTTGTGAATTTCATTTTCAAAAAGACACAGCAAACACCACTGCTGCTTACAAATGCAATGCTTTTATTGCTGGCGTAGCCATGTAATGTGAAAAATTTAGGTATGTTTTTTGTTGATGATTACGTACTCATTGAGCATTGAATATTTTCGTAGATCATTTAGAATCTGAAAATGCAAAGCTACAAGCTGCAAATGAAGACTAAACAAATAAATTTGACGAAATAAAGAAGATTTTTTTCTCCTTTGCTTAGATTTTCCTTGACTAATCGGTTATATTCATCCTTGTTTCCTTTATATGCTTTATTATAAAAGACCGGTTTGTTAACCAATCCTTTAAACATCGTTTCTGCCTTGGTAACTTTCTTCCTATTACCACTTTCCTTCCAATGATTTTAGCCACTTTGCCTCTAATTTGTCCTCTACCACTTTAATTTTCACTCTACCACCAAAACTTCTATTGCAAATTCTATTTCCTGAACAGAAAAATTCAGGCCTTGGTTAAATAACTCCATTTACTTTCCTGTAAATTAGACCGTGGACTTGCTTACCACATAGTTGGAGATAGTATCTAAGGCTTTTTTCCGGTATTCTTTCCTCTCATCAGCTGTTCCGGATTCTTCGCGAGAATCGTCTCTTTTTGTTCTTCTCATGTTCGAATATCAAACTTCTAAGATATAATCCACCTATTAATAGATACATATGCACCACATGAAAAACAGTACTCCGCATTCGCCTGCAAAGCAAGTCAATTTAGGATGATATGTAGGCGAGTTTAGCACCAATGACACCTGAAGTGTGTTGAAATGAGAATCTTGTGATCTTGTATTGTTGGGTCTTGCTAAATAAGTTGCCTATCCTTCAAACTATGGCAATTTCCGCAATTAGGCGTTGTTATTTTAGTACTTGTAGAATTATATTGAAGAGTTTCGTTCGCTTACAATCGTGTTTTTGACATTCGTTTCACTTGGCTTCAATGAGTGTGTTTTTTTTTTTGTAATATATAGATATTTCACTGCTTGTAACAATTCGGTACAAAGCCCTTTACTTTTTGCATTTGAAGCAGTATTTCTCAAAGGGTTTTTGCCGTCCAAAATCTTGAATCCATGTTGGATCTTATGTGGTCGGTTTTGAGCCATTTCTATCTTCTACCAACGTTTTGAAGCACATTATCGCGTAACTTCTAATGCAGAAGTCAAGGCTGATTGTGTTTAGATGAGTCTTAAGCGAACAGTGTCTAACGCTCAGCATTTTTAGTTTTATTTGCATTGATTTTCTATGCTCCTGCACTATGACAAAATCGTCGTTTTAAAAATCATTTTATAAAAAATTTTAATTTTAATTATTTTTCGTTCATTAAAATAATGCAATAAAACACAACAAATAATGTTTTGCTGGAATAAAATTCACTATTTTCAACCAAGAAAAAGAAATACTTGCTGACGCTCAGAGCAAATATTACATGGTAAAAATGAAAACTTAAGCACTGGCACACTTGTCAGTTACAAGTATTGCCAGACGTAACAAATGCAAACAACAGGATTAGCGACATACCATAACAAATGTGGAATGTAAATGGAACTACTATGACTGTTGAAAATTTACATTAAAAACCATTAACGGTAGAATAGGTAAGACAGTTTCATGCTTAGCCCGTTTCTATTTAGTTTCAATTTAAAGAATGTTTAGAAACTTCAAGCAAGTAGTTTAAAAATATATCTGTTTACAGTTTTTATTTCCTTATTCAGTTAATTGTTTTCCAACAAAGTACTCCAATGCAATCCTCCAAGGCTAACATTTAACCCCTAATGCAATACTTTTAAGAGATTTCAAGACAAACAAGTGTAATTTTGATCCTTCGCTTGAGAGATGCATCACAACCAAGTATTAACAACGCATTTACTAAAGTAATTTGTAACTTAAATTCATCAATCAAACGCCAGATGACGCATGAGTATATGGAATGCAGCCGATTCAAAACAATTTTAATTCACCGCATCAAAAAAAAAAACCAAACTCCACTCTGAATCATGCATCGCATCGTATTATGGTTAACAGAAAAAACTATTACAGTGTAAAATTTGCACATCTTCAACGATTTCAGCAACATTTAAAAAAAAAATGCTCAGCCACAGACATTCAATCTCTGACACTGAGATCGCGACGGGGTCAAAACGACAAGAGCATGTTTCGGAAAACTAACAAGGCACACAAATTGACGCTACATCAAAGATCAATTAAAGACGCATCAAGTGCACGCAGCTCCATTCCGTCGGCCCTGGTCCGGCCCGCTTTCAGCGAAACCAAGCCAAACAAACCGTATCACACCGTGAAAGGTGAATAGCCGGCGTCTGGGTCAGGTAATGTTCGTGTTTCGTGCAACAGCTAATTTTATTTATAACATCGCCTTATATGTATGTGCCTACTAACTAACATTCAAGCATTGCACTACATAAATGTCGATGACGGGTTGATTTAATCTGAAATGTTTCTTTGTAATTTATTTAAAGATTTCGTTAATTGTTAGTATGTGACATAAATGCATTTGACTTGAACAAAAAGATAAATTGCTATTGGTATGCTATTACGAACGAATTGTTTAAAATGACTAGCTAACAAGCGCCTAACTGTTGAACATGCGTTGAAACTTTGACGTAATCACTTAGACACAACATCGATTGAAAAGTGCAGTACACTGTTTTAAAGCTACGGTCAGACATCGCTACTCAAAAAACTGCGTTGACAGAAAGTAGCGATGTGTGATCAATGTAGAAACCTTGAAAACTGCGCCCCAGACTGCGGTCGCAACTTGCAGCTTAAAAAGTAGCGATGTATGAAGAGCTTTTCAATGAGTTGCAAGTGCAGCAAAAAAATATTGATTTGGTTGAAACTTTGCTGCGGCTGCGTCTGCAGCTTTTCGTTTTGTTATTTCCGATTCAATTAGTGCCTTGAAAAGTGACAGTATTGTGTGTACATTAGTGATAGCAATTTTAATATTTTTATGTATGTATTTCAAAATTTGTAAATGGTAGAATATTAATTTTGTTTAACCAAATAGGATATGGCTAAATACAATTGGAAGAAAGACACAGTATCTTTGATTGAAGGAAGAGCACTTTTAATTAAGAGAAGTTATGGGCGATACGGTTCATTCTAATTATAAGTCTATGTTATAGCTATTTTGCAAAATCTAACTTAAATATTAAAAACTGATAAATAAAATTTACGAAAATCATTCTATTCTAATGTTTCAAAACAAATTTGTTTAAATTTGTTTAAATAATTGAAGGAAGAGAATCGTTCACTTGGGCTTATTGATTTTCTCATCCAAGTGTCTTTTTTTTATTAAAGGAGTCACCAGTTGTAGAAGTTCATCAAAATCACTACCCGATATTCTCAAAAAGTTTTTATAAAATGCTTCGTCATCTAAACGCAATTCATTTAACAAACAATGCACAGTTCCATAGTGTTCTCTATTTGCGATCCACGTCCTCACCCAGCAGCTTCTGCTTTTGCTCTTATTTTTTCGTTTATTTAAAACTATAACTAAACAAGCCGCTGCCAACACTTCTGGATCATCGAAATACATACTAACACAACTGGTTGAAACTTCATAACAAACTAAATAGTAAAATACTGCAACAGAGGTTGCGCGCAGCAAAAACTGCGAGTTATGTGTGAACACCTTTGCAGTTTTCTTCGCAAGAAGTTGCAGCTACCTGGTTGCGCGCAGTAAAAGTAGCGGATTGCACCCACTATGTGTGAACAGAGTTAGCAGTTTTTGCTTCTGCAACCTAAAAACTGCGCAGTAAAAGTAGCAATGTCTGACCCAAGCTTGAGAGCGACGTAAATACTTATGTGTGCCCAATTTCGGGAGTTTGGGAAATATTTGCAAAACAATTTTATTTAGGTTGAATATGTACTACATATATATTCTTGCATGGCTTGCTTCAACCTGATAAAGTACGAATTATGTATGATATTTGAATATTTTTTGTTCTTGTTTATTGTTTTGTGCCGACGGTGGTTATAAAAAAAAAGGAGTATAACTTACGGACAAATATAGTGTAGACAACTAAGAGAGTATAGTGTAGGCAACTAAGACAACTAAGAGAGGGCTTCACTAGACAACTAAGAGAGGGCTTCAAGCCACGTACGAGTCTACGCAAAGTGCACAATGATCAATTATAGGCATCCAAATTAAGATCAAAAACACATGATTGCAATGCTTCTAGGAACTATTCTCAGCATCCCATAGGCGCACCGAAAGAGGGGCTAGGACCTCCAGACCCCAAGCTGGCCCCTCCCAGAAAAATAGCTCTGGTTCCTCCCAGAAAAATAATTAATAAAAATAAACCGCTGAGTCTTGAGTTTTCACCTCTTTGGTTATTGTGGTTGGATTCAATTAATGGAAGATATTTGAGGGACTGCTCCTGAATCACGAAATATCTAAAACTTATGCACTACGCGTTCAAGAATATATGGCATAAAATGCCTTTCAAAGAGGGTCGGGAAGACAGTAAATGAAACGGTGCATGAACAGTCTAAAAGTATTGTCAAGATGAACCTATATTATTTGCAAAAAGCGATCGACCTTACGATGCGTTTCTGTCGTCAAGGACTTCTTTTGAAATTATGCAAATGGTGCCAGAGAGTCGTATTGAAGCTTCTATATTATCCTGTCAGCAGAAACAATTCTGGTCCTGCATAAGGGTTTGCACTTGTGGTAAAAAAAATATTTTCTATATTTTCTTGTTGTTAATCATTTCGAGAATATAGTCCCGAAATTTGAAGTCAATCACAGCAAAACTCTCGAAGTTATTGACTACTTAGTTCCATCTCCTCTGTCATTGTAGTTCCGGCAGCTCGGAGTATAGTAGATCATTTTCTCAAAGCCACTTTTTAAAAGTCCGTGTTCACTGCCATTTAAAAACCACATTACTCATTCATTTCAAGCTTGGCACACGCTTTTTACATTTAAAATACTTTTCCCAACGATAAGTTTTAGAAAAAAAAATTTACATTAAGAGGGTTCTCCACTTACAAAAAGACCCAATTTTTCATGCAAAATACCCATTTTCACTTCAAATGACCACCAAAAATTTAAAAATGAAAAATAATAATCAGAGAGCGTTGGGGGAGAGGATTTGATGATACTTTAACTAAATTTGAATGTTCTTTGATTTCCGATAATTTTCAGCTGATACACAATGAACACCGAAAATCGTCTTTTTCCAAAGACTTTCTTGAAAAATCTTTAACACCGGTTCGTTTGTCGATATTTTCGCATAAAAAAATTACAGAATGTTATTGAAATGATGTACAAAAGGTTGAAAGAAATTTGCTCTAAAGAGTTTTGCCCTTAAGAGTTTTTGATTGTTTCCGATAAACATCTTTGAAGTAGATGGTTAACTTGCTAATCTAGACAGTAAAATCACAATTTAAATCAAATTTGGTGTGCTACTTTATTCAAGTCTCCTGTGTGGCAATCTACGGCAATACAGGGCAAAAGCCCACCCAAAAAAATTTGGCAAGCGAAACAAAGTGAAAATTTTAAACCGCAATTTTTTTTGTCATGTTTTTAAAATATTGTGGTAGATTACCACGTAACAAAAATTCCTCTTTAAAATTCGGTTTGGTTTTCTTGTTCCAGATTCTTTATTCCTGGGATTATCTATCCGCAGTATGACGAGGAATTTTTCGAGACATCAACTTTGGCGCCCTCTATAAATAAGTAAAAAATGAAAAAAAAAATAATAAAGTTTTTGTAGCCTCCAAGATTCCATGCTAATATCCATGCTAATTTCTAATCTAGACAGTAAAATCACCAGTAGTTCCAATGGCTGACCTTATATACTTGGAAGATCACTGTCTCACAGGAACCTACAGGTTCCTTTAACTATCTCCTTCCACCTTAATATTTTATCCAGTACGTTTCCTTCTTCCTTGAAATCCATTAATATTTTCTCATCCTGAGGATCAGGTAGTATATCCGATAATTCAACCTCTTCTCACTTCTGAGCAGTACTTATGATTTCGTTGACGATAAATCAAATGGATCCGACTTACTAGCGTTCACGGATACTGTTGCTTCCGCCATCGATTAGCAAAAGCAAGTGGCTGTATTATGATAATACTTTGCGAAGGTTTTTGTGATTCATGAAATCCTCTTCGAAGAACTTGGTGGGCTCAATATTTTGGATCAAACTCGTATTCTTCATAACTTTGTGATCGTGCTTGTTTCATAAAGGTTAACTTTTGTTCTTCTTCTCTCTCCTATTCTACTTCAGGTGTTCCTCAAGGCTGAATTCTTAGTCCTGTGTTTTTTCTTTTCACTGTTTAAATCTCCGTGTCTTTTGTACGCTCACGATCTAAATACGTTTAGTTTGATTGGATAAGTGGATAATTTTTCCCAGCTGGAGGATGACTTTTTTACGCTGTCCATTGTGATAATCTTAATGTTGCTAAATGCTTTCAGATGTCCTTTTCATTTAAATTATCTCGCATTGCGCTTTCGTATTCCGCTTTTGGCTCGTTCCTCAGTAATGTTGATAATTTCAAATACCTTATGCTGTATCTACACGTGGGTCCATGCGTCTATGTAATCTAGCGTGTTTTGTTTACACGAGGCAACTTAAGTATAGTATGTTTTCCATCCGTATTGTTCCATCCTGACCATTTGCAATCTTCTGCCATAAGGAGAATTCCTATAAGGATGCTTTCTTTATAAAATTTTGAATGGTTCTGCAGCTTCTAGCCCCAGTGTGCTTTTTTAATTTTTTATTTACTACTTCTATGTTTCTATTAATTGAATTGATAATTTTTTTTTCTTTTTCGAAGCATTGCATTTTTTAATTTTAAATTTTTTTCCTTGTATCTTCTTTCATTGGATATGTTCCTACTAATGTAAGCAATAATAAATAGATAAATAAATAAAGGTAGTAAGATATCTCTCTGTTATTATCAAATCCACCGCGCAACTTGACAAAGAATACGATATAACAAACTAATTCAAAAAAACTTACAAAGGCTTGGTAATGCATCAACTAGATTCAATACCCATGCAGAGCAATTTCATACAGATGAACGTTTCATTTAACTTCACTTCACTTCTTTTATATTGCATAGGTATTATAAATTATAAAAATTTATGACTATTGTAAACAATTAGACTTCAAAGAAAACAAATCGAAAATCATCGAAACCTAACCACAGAGATCGATTAATCCTCGTAAATCATTAAAACCCACAGAACAATATCCTAGCATCGAACAACAGATATCGCCCGGCACACCTTCACGAAGAGATCTGTCAATTTTCCTTCTAGGATACAACAGTCCGTCTTATGGGCCATTTAGACAAGCGTCCATGCGTCCGCGCGTCCAAGCGTTTTTAGATTACACGAGTCAAGTCAACTCAAATCCAGTTTTTTGAAGGCGGGGCTAAGGCGATAAGTGGATGGATTTTACACGCTTATGATGATGTTTTTTTGCTCCGTACAAATATATTGGTAACAAAAAGTTGTATGTATTTATCCATATGAGTATATATACCTACATATATATATGTTTGTGTCTAGATATTCAGATGCATTCAATTTGTTTTCGTAATAGTCATGCACGTAAGGATGCAAAATATATATTATCCACATCATTATATAAGAAAATAATCATCCACAAAACATATATTTAAATGATCACCAACGAATCATCCACACATGCCACTGAGCGAAAGAAATCATTTTAAAATCTATTGTACATGAATCAGCATAGTCCACCTCCTTCGCTTTAGACCCGCCTATATAAACAAAATCAAATTGACTCGTGTAAGCAAAACACGCTAGATCGCATGGACGCGTGGACGCATGGACGCCAATGTAAATGGCCCATTAAGTATCTACAAAATCGCACAATAATTTCGTTCGTTGTCTCGTTCAATAGACGACACAAAGCGCATTTTTATTTTTTTTTTCGCCACTCAGAACAATTTAAATAATTTGCAACAATAGATCTCAATCCGAATCTGAAAATCACATTTAACAGATGACGTACGTTGTATGTACTTATGTACGTTCGGTACGTTGCTCATATTCAATTCCCTTTCAGTCAATTCTCATGATGAGACCAGATTAGAATACTTAAAGAATTTTTTCTTCTAATAACAATCATTTCGAGCTTGAGTTCGAGCTCGATAGCAGTTCTTTTTTCCTGGAACAACTCGTTACTGAGAGCAGTCAAGACGTTCGGTCGATCGTCGTCGTAGGTTTGCGGTTACTTACTACTACGTCGTACGTAGCGCTGAAGAAGTGGTTCTCGAATGAGAATTGTTTTGCATTGTTTTGCTAGGTGATTTGAAGATAATTTCAGTGTTGCCCAGTTGATGCTGCGGTGGGAAATTCTATATAGCATATTGGCTAGGATTTACTTGCGTAGAGTAGATTAAGTTATATTGCAGTAAAAGTTTGTCTAGATAGGTAATTTGTTTTTTGTGGACATTACTTCGTTTAATTTTTAACTTGCTTGGTGAGTGGGAAGCGTCAAAGGTGCATCAATTAGTTGGGTTATTGGGAGTCACAAATATTTTTGAATGATTTTTTCCCCAAATCAAGATGAACAAATGTTTGTGGTTGCAAATGGAAACATATTACGAGAATATAAATATTAAATATAATTTTAACGGAGTGTGCGGAAGAAAGGAGGTGCATTCACAAAATGTCTTATGATTTGAAAAATATCATAACGTCTCTATAATTTCGAGCAATACGATGGGCTTTCAAGTTAGACCCTTAATTCCGATAAAGCCGGTCCCAAACCCGGTGCTAATGGAAGAGGGAGGTATATTGGGAGAAAATTTTTTAGAGAAGGTAAACACTCAGAGCATAGGGGGCCCGGTTGCTCTGCTCGCTAAAGCGTTAGGCCGAAAAGCGGCGTGCTACGGTGCCTGCGGGTTCGAATCCCGCCAGTGCCAAGGCTGTAAGTGTGAATGCGTGTGATTGTCTATGAGGGTGACAAATGGACCCAAACTGGTGACCTAATGCTGGCCGCGTTTCTGGCAGCCCTCTTCACTAACCTAAACACTCAGAGAATTATTGACACTGAAGAAGAGGGCAGATTACCCTCGAGATATCGATATCTGTTAAGAAATTGAAGTACATATATCCAGCATTCTGAAGGCGAAATTGACTTTCAATTGAGAACATTTAATTCCAAAAGCTAGAAAAGTTGAACCACATTGCATAAATACCCAATGAATAAAGTGAAATTTCCTGTAGCGTTTAAGATCGAAAATTGTGAAATTTTGAAAATTTCAAATCATTTTTGAAAAACAACAATAAAGTTATCTCCCACGACAACCCTCGTACGGGTCGAGGGGTTTTATTTCTGAAAACCACAAATTATTAAACTTTTGCAGCAGTACTTGGAGCTTCGACCCGCAGACGATGCACTCAATTAGGTATTAGTGGGACGGCACTGCAGCTAATTTTTAGTTTAAGACCACTCCTATACAGGACTCAACGTGTGCAGAAGTCAAATCACGGTGACTACCAGCGACAGCTTGAATAAGTGATTAAATTTCAACAATTTAGTCCAGTGAAATCTAACATGGTGCTTCGGAAAAATTAGGGTAAAGCTGAATTTTGGTGTCAACTTTGGTACTGGCATGTTGAACAAAATGTCAAAAGTCCCCATCGATCCGAGTGTTGCGTCACTTTTTATACAGGGTCAAAGGTCACCAAAAGTGACCTTTCCTAAATATCTCAGTAACGGTTACATCTTCAGAAAAACAATTTATGACGAATTGGTAGCTTAGAAAATTTCCAACAAAAAAGATTTAATAACTTTTTCCTGTAACTATAACCGTTTTTGAGATATATTGATCTAAACATTTGTTACTGTCACTGGCATGTCAATATTATCCAATTTTGATTACGACTTGGCATGTTTGTGAGTTTCTTTTTCTATGTTTAAGAGGCGCATAAAAAAAACATGTAAATAAACTTATCTACCATACTCCAGGGTAGATGGAAAAGTGTGCTCCGAAAAGGACTATAGTATAAAGCGTGAAGAACTATAAGCATGACGTCTGCTCTAGAGGTGACCAACGAACCATTATTTCAATGTATAATTTTAGGATCAATTGGTATTTGTCATTGAAAACATTGATGTGAGCCTCCAGTTAAAAATTTTCGCTACCAAATATTTGCACATACACTGTGACAAAAAAGTATCCGGAAATTTGAAATAAAACGCAAAAATATTAAACTTCTTCAATATTTATTGAATCTCCTTCAAAATATGCTCCATTTGAAGCGATACACATGTGCCAACGTTTTTTGTAATCATGGAAACATTTTTTATAGGCGCTTTCAGGGATGGCCTTCAGCTCCTTCTGCGAATTTTGTTTTATGGCGTCTATGGAGTCAAATCTGGTTCCCCGGAGCGGTAAATTCAGTCTGGAGAAAAGAAAAAAGTCGCACGGAGCTAGATCAGGCGAATAAGGTGGCTGGTCGATGGTATTTATCGAGTGTTTGGTCTTAAAATCGTTAATAATCGTGGTTCGATGAGATGGTGCGTTATCGTCATGGAAAATCCACGAATTGTTTTGCCACAAATCCGGCCGTTTACGGCGGATATTTTCACGCAAACGTCTCAAAACAGTTAAATAGAAGTCTTTAGTGACTGTTCGACCTTGCGGAACGAATTCATGATGAACCACACCACGAATATCGAAGAAAACAATAAGCATCGTCTTGATTTTCAAACGACTTTTGCGAGGTTGTTTCGGTTTCAGCTCATTTTTTCCCACCCATTCCGATGATTGTTGGCTCGTTTGTGTGTCGTATTCATAGACCCATGTCTCGTCACCAGTTATGATCCGTCCCATGAACGTGGGACCAGAATTCGCACGATCCAGCATGTCTGCAGCTACCTGCATCCGGTACTGTTTTTGAAGAAAATTCAGCTCTAACGGAACGAGCCGAGCGGCGACGCGCTGCATGCCCAATTGGTTCACCAAAATCAAACGAGCGGTTTCACGAAAGATGTTGAGATCACAAGCTCTCTCTCTCTCTCTCTCTCTTTCACTGGCATGACGATTTTCGAGCACAATTTCCTTGATTTTTTCGATGTTATCGTTGGTTGAAGAGGCCGACGGTCGTCCTGAACGAGGCAAATATTCGACGATCTCCCGACTGTTTTTAAAGGCTTTGTACCATTCGTACACTTGGGTTTTCGATAAAACAGAGTCTCCATAAGCCTTTTCCAGCATTCGCAACGAGTCAGCACACGAAATTTCGTTCAAAACACAAAATTTGAGACAAACTCTTTGTTCAATATTTTTTTCCATTGTAAAATTCGCAGACTACCACTGAGATCGACTGGTTTCAACAGCTGTCGTAAACAAACTAGTTGACAGACCGCGCTCATGTTTGGTATAGTAATTACGGACAGTCCTACCAACATACAAATACTTAAAAATACTCAACGCGGGCAATTTAAATGAGAATTTCCGGATACTTTTTTGTCAGAGTGCATGCCATGCATCGCGCTATGCATTTTGTATCAAATGCATTATTTTGCCCGAATTTCAATTATTGATAGCGAGTTGATATGGTACATAATTGGCGACTGTGTAGTATTATTTATACGTCCCCACACACAGTATGGCTGCGAATTATAATTGCAGTTATCTTACGTATGACAACTGAAGCCATTTACACGGTATGACAACTGAAGCCATATTAGATGGCTCATGGTACTATGTAATATAGGGTGTGGGGCCATAATTTCTGCGCTTTGTAATTATGGCGCTGGGAGTCATACTGTATAGCTCAGGGTACTATGTACATAGCGTGTGAGACCATAAATGCTGCACTATGTTACATAGGACCACGCGCTATTTTAAATCGGATGGGTATGCTTAAACGATCATTGCTGTCTCCACATTTCCCATTCTACGAGTCGAAATATTCTTCGAACAAAATAACCTGACTCTAATTTTCTAGCTAGACATCTGTTTTTCCAAATTTGAATTTTTAACTGATAAATGTCTAATAAACACACTGCTGACAACCGAGTAGGAATGATATAAACTCGCATGTTACTCCGGATATTGTTTTTATGCATGCCGATTATCTACTCCACTCTGGATGAAAAAAACGCTGCTACAGTAAAAATTTGCTGATTATCATATTTATTAGTTGAACCTACTGAGAGAGTAAATAATCCGTTTGTTGATTCTATTACCTTCTGTTTTTTTTTTACAAATTAAGTAATCTAACCTGCATTCAAATTCTGTATGTGCTAAAAAAAACGATGGTCCCATTTTGAAATACATATTAGCATCCATCAGAACTCTTCTCAGACCGACACTAGAAATTCAGTTTTCACTTTAAATTAACTTTTTCCATTTTTCCATTACACATGAAAAATAGCCTTGGTATCATCACAACAGAAATTCAATTGCCAACACTGCCATCCATCTACGTCGTTAGGCATACACCATCATACATAAAAATCAGTATTCTTTACGATTTCAATTTATTTTCGGATAAGAAAAGGTTACTTGAGACCCTAAATCCATCTTCAAATCTCCGCATACCTTGGCACTTTTACAATACGAAACGGTACAGGCCAGACCGAAAAACAACAATCGAACGAATCGGCAACGAAGCAGCAACCTAACCAAGAAAAAAAAAACTCACCAGCAACACATCCAAAGATAGTGCAACTTAAGGCAGGCAGAGTGTTTGTGTGGATTTGAATCTCCGGGAAGAGGAATTTCGTATCGGATCGGAGTCTGTTGTCGCACGGTACGGTGGACACTGAATAGGGAAATAATCCGATAATTGCATTTGGATTAGTTTTAGTTGAACAAAAACCCAAGTCACTTTTATTATTTCGGATGCAAGACATGTAGGCAGGGGTTTATACGAGCTAAGAACAGACTGCAGGTCAGATAGTACATCCCCATACAAGCTGGCTGGTTAATGAGCCTTGCATTGTTTTTCTGGCTACAGTTCTTACATGCGCTATGGTGGGTGCTGTGTTCAGCCTTGACCAGGAGGATATATTTTATGAAGCAAGTTTTTCGGTATCCATTACGGTGATGGAAATATTAATTGCAATATTTTAGACAGTTTTGGTATTTGTTCGTTTCATTTTCATCGAAAATGGTCGGCAAATCATTCCAAAGCTTATGGTGTATTAGAATTAAGGCCCCCATCGTAAATTCACTTGATGTAGATGTATGCTTCATAAGTCAATTTTCGCTTGCCACTAGATCTGATTTGGTATATTTTATTCAAGCTTTGTTGAACTCTACACCTAGCTTGAAAGAGAAGCGTATTCCGAGACCGAATAAACATATTCGCAATATTTTCAAAATCGAATATTGTGAATTGATCAGAAAATGCATTTGCCTGTTGAAAACACTTGTTTAATTGTGGCGCTGTGGTCGCATTAGATGTATTCCAGTACAGTCTTCTAATCGAGCACGGATGACGTTATGCAATCTGACACCTACTAAAAACACGAAGTTTGTAAATTGTAAAAATGGAAAGATTTTGGATATTATAGGCCGCCGTACGAGGATTGCTGAAATAAGAATAAGAAACATTGGCTATGTTTGAATTATTTCACATAGGAAAAACTTGCAAAAATTGATTCTTAAAATATTTATTTAATCTAACAAGTGACTACAAATGGGCCCAACCTATTCCTAGAGTCACCTCACGTGAGATTTCTCGTCACTTCGAAAGTCACGTCACCTACAAACCGGTATTCTGAGAGTCACGTGAAGTGACTCTAGGTGAGGTGACTTCGAATTTGTGTTTGAATAGCAACACCTGAATTGCCGTTTGAAATTTACCACGTCCAAGCACACTGATATCGACCGGTTCTCGTTCAATCACCGAAGTTAAGCAGTATTGGGCGCGGTCAGTACTTAGATGGGGGACGGCATGGGAACACCGCATGTCGTTGGCGAGCACAAACTTTCCCTCCCTTTAAATTAAAAGTGCGGTTTCCTTTGAAGAGGGAGTAGAATAAAAGAAAAATTAAAGTTCAAATAGAAAGTAAGGAAAATCGAACGCAAACAGGGGATTCCCAGGGATAAGCAAATGGTTAGTGAAATAAAAAAGAGGATGGTATTTACAAGTGGACCAGGTATACTAAAAATTGCTATACAAGATTAAAAATATAGTGATTAAGAAAAAGTATTGGTGAATATTAGAAGTGGTTTTTAGTTTAATAAGGTATTCGAATTGTCGCTCGTTGGTTGCTTGTTACCTAATAAAAATCAGAAATTCAAGAAAAACACAACATCAAAAGACACGAAAAAGCACTAGAGGACAAACTAAAGAAAAATAGCCAATCAAACATAAAACTTCCCAAAAATTAACAAACAAACATTTATCAGGAAAATCGTCTAACGGCCATGGTGAGCATGTAGTCGCGTTTAGCCGCATTATTCAAATAAGAATATATAATTATCTTCAAAATAAGATTTGTTTCCTATTTTTCATGATTCACAATCTAAACTTCGTCAAAATCCTTCTTTATATTATTCAAAATATCAATTAATATCACTTCTGTCCACAGTCTCTTGACACTATCGAGTGACTGAAAATCTCACTTCACGTGACTCTCGTCCAGTGTTGTGAGGTTTTCGTGGCCGAAATTCACTCGTTTTTCCCACAGAGTAGGGTGCGAATTCCCACGGTTTTTCCCACGGACAAAATGTGAGCTATTCACCACAGTTTTATATTTATTTATCAATATCGCGCATATGGCAATACTTTTAAGAAAAAAACAGCAGTTTCATATATTTTATGCACATTTATGTATATATTTGATTTATTACAGCGAAGAAAAAAAAACATATATTCATTTCAGGAAAAAATCATTTCATTATAACGTAATATAAAATGCGTTCATTTTTAAACCAATCAAAGAGATTTTGTGCATTTTGCAAATTGAAAAGTTTATCAGAAGGCTCCAAATCAATGCAGGCAACAGTTCTAGACTGGAAATTTGAACGAATATAACAAACTGCGTTCAGTGAATCTTCACTTATTCTGTTTCGCTTTGAAGTGTTGACGTCGGTTACAATGGAAAATATTGTTTCCGACTCAGCATTTGAATGTGGCAAAACTAGAGTATACTCTGAAATCTTAGTTAACCCTAGAATGGTACCGATGAGTAAATTTTACTCACATAGGGTATACATTTCGTCGCGCACCAGCCAGTTGGCCACTCCGACTGCCATGAGGCTAGAAGCTATATAATCTTTTTCTGTTTAATGACAAAATAAAAAATGTACATAATACTATTGTTGCCATTTTTTTAGTAAAAACATGTACCTAAAATCATCCAAAAATTTACCGAACGATTCCAGGGTTAATTGAGGAAACATGCATACATCCTCAAAATTTTTTGCTTTTTCTATTTCTTTCCAAAACTCCTCTACTACTGTTAACTGGAATAATTTCTGCTCTTCATCACTTGAAAAAGTTGCTGCTAGATCTCTCCATTCGATATTTGCAATAGATTCTTCACAGCAAACTTTTTTCTGCCAAATTTTTGAACTGCAGCCAATTCGTTCGTTTTGAATTATCAAGAGCTATTTGAGGGCTTATACAATTTCTATAAAGATAACATCATTAAATGGTAATCTCTCTTTAAGCTCTTGTCGTAACGTAAAACTCTTTTCTTATTTTTTTTAAAAGACGGTATGTATTCTTGACATTTTGATCCCAAATAAATATCGATATCTGAAACTAAATGCTCTTCATTCAATATTTTCCAGCAAGTCAGTGAAACCAGGTTTCACAAAATTTAAGCAAATTCTTCTTAAAATACTACTGCACTCAGCATACAATTTGTGAATCAGTAGTTGCTTTGACTGAAACGGTGCATTAAATGTATTGAAATAGCTTAAACTATGTTCTAAAAAGCTGAAAAATGCCTTCACACGATTATTCTGCATTATTGTGTAACAATATTTTGCTTTTGGCCGTTTCGATTTAAATTTTTTGTTGAAAATCGCTAATCCGATGTCTCCAGAAGCGAGTTCATTTCATTCCAGGTTTTAGCTCAAATGTAAGAATACACGAAGAAATCTTAATTTTGCCTGGATTGTTTAAATTCTTTCTCAAAAATATTTGGTGGAAATTTTACGAAAGTGTTTCATTTCATTTAAACCATTTCTCCCACGATTTTGTTCTACGAGCAGCACTTTTTCCCTTTTCCCACGTTTTAGAAGTTGAAAATTCCCACAAAATGGGAAAATTCCCACGATTTCACAACACTGCTGTCGTCACTTCATGGGACTCTCGGAATAGCGGACAGATCGAAAATGTCACTTGAGGTGAGATGAAGTCACCTCACGTGACTCTCAGAATACGAAATCAAGAGAGCCACTTCATTCATCACGCGAGGTGATTCTCAGAATAGGGCCTGTTAGCTCACTTGCTTGACAGATGACGCGAATATCCGACGTTGCCACAACTATGCGCTGTGTAATCGATTATGGCTGAATCTGCCAATGATTGTTTTGGTACTTATAATTTTCTTTTTAGTTATATCTAACAGGATACGTACACTGAGAAAACACATGGCGCCAGACGCCATAATTTATAGACTTCTGGCGCCATGTACATAGTCGATTTAGGGATTGTGATAAAATATAGCGCCACACGCCATAACACATGGCGAAAAGTACATAGGCCTACACGCCATGTACTATAGTCTTCCACGCCATGTACTATAGTCCTCCACGCCATGTGCATGGCGTGGCGGACTATATTACATGGCGTGGAGGACTATACTGTATGGCGCGGAGGACTATACTGTATGGCGTGGAGGACTATACTGTATGGCGTGGAGGACTTTACTGTATGGCGTGGAGAACTATACAGTATGGCGTGGAGGAATATAGTACACGGCGTGGAGGACTATAGTACATGCCATGGAAGACTATAGTACATTGAAGCAGCAAATCAGTCAAAACAGTGCTACTTACCATAAATGAGCAGACGGAGAAGTCACTTGCTTGCAACAAACAGGCGCTGGCTGCATTTAGAGTCGCCGAAGGAGCCATTCAATAATATGCGCCCTTAGCCGATTGAGAATGTTGTCGATCCATCGACGATACTCAAGTATCACTTGCTGACATTTATAGATCCCCTCACACAGTATGGCTGCGAGTTATAATTGGAGTGCCATGAGCCATATTACATGGCTCATGGGACTATGTAATGGTGTGTGGGGCCATAATTTCTGCGCCATGTAATTATGGCGCTGGGAGCTATACTGCATGGCTCAGGGTACTATGTACATAGCGTGTGGCACCATAAATGCTGCGCCATGAAACATGGGACCACGCGCTATGTAGATTCTGAGATTATGGCGCTGGGAGCCATATTGTATGGCTCAGAGTACTATGTACATGGCGTATGGGACCATAAATAATACGCTATGTTACATGGCTCTGGGCGCTATGTGGATTTTTTTTCAGTGTAAAGAATAAATATTTTGCTTTGAAATCATTTTTCAAATTATTTGTGTGCATACTAGCAAAATAAAATCTTTGCCAGGTTGAAAAGAAAACGCCAAGTTTCATAGGTTAGGAAAAAAATCAATTTATGTATTACGGTTTGGGATGGGGAGCCTATTCTGTATATGTATATGATCACCCAAAATTATCTGTAATTACATTAGTTGTCTGTAGTGTTTTCCCTATTTAAATTGTACAGTAGTGCAATGAGGTAGCACCAGGTGTTTGACATTCCACAATGCAACCAAAAGCTGATATTTTTATTTTCTATATGGACACAATTTTCGAGAGAAATTTCACTGAAAATTACATATCACCACATAGGAATTCAAAGAGCACAATTGATGCTGTAGTTATGTACGATCATGAATAATGCTCTACCTTGTAGGCAAAATTGACAGTTGTCCAAGTGTGATCGACAAAAATTATTTTGTTTCGAGTTTATTGCAAGACATTTTCACACAAAGCTATGAATTTTATTGAAGGAAATGTAATCCTAAATGAACGTGTTAAATAACATACGGTAAACGCATAATGCATCACTCAATAAATTATCACCAAAACGTTTTACTCCAATATTAGCCTAAACATGGAACAACCCACTCGACTGCGCACATTGAATACAATCTTCTAAGCGATATTTTCACTTTACTATAAATACTAATTAATTAAAATTCTCGAAAAGAAAAAATCTCATTAAATTTGCTTTCCGGTTTTTATTTTCAAGCGAGTTTTTCCACTCGCTATGTGAACCACACCATATCAGGTCAAAAACCGAAAGATCAAAATAAATTTCATTCAGATAACAATCGGGTTGATTGTGCCCTCCCTGCCCGACCCGGCTTCGTAATCAAGTGCTCCACCAGTGGCGGGGGCCCTAAGGAAACCGAGAGGCAACAGCAGAGACCGATGAGAGATGAAACTGAAATGTTTACGTGATTTGTTTACTTCGAATTATGTAATTACAACTGACTACGGAGTTGAAGAGACTGCTACGCAGCACATACACGAGGATGTAGTTGACCACCGTTCGTGATATGTATATGGATTGGACGTTTCGTATGTGTATGGAGAGAGATTATTGCAGTTTCGAAGGCATCAATCAGCTGACCGTTTGATCGCCGTTAAATTCTAGTTTGTACGGTGAGCGCGGATTTTGAAGACTTTTTGTGAGATAGTAAGTAGGTATAATAAGTTTTTTCTTACGTTGTGTTAAAGCTATGAGTAACAGATCTATAGCGCATAACATAGATAAATTTGGAAATTGAAATAATTTTCCAAGCAGCGAAGAAATATTGAAAACCTATTGGGTTTATCTATAATTAGCGGAAATTTAAGTCCGTTGCAGACTTTCGTGTTTCTTCATGATTGGCGATGTACGATGTGGAACGTACCCCGCACATCCAAGGTTTTTATCAACGAGGTTGTCACCCATATCTTCGATGGTCAGGGTACGTAGCATCATCCAACTTAACGTTGGAATTTTCGCTTCCATTGAGCCATGGTCATCATATTTGAATGAGAGCTACTGAAGTTTAAAACATTGTCATTCACTTTAGTATGAAAATTAAGTTCTGCTGTATGAAAAAGAAATGGTACATACTGCAGATGCATTGAAGGACTTATGGTTACTGACCAATCGTTGTTTGATTAAAATTAAACGCAAAATATTTGGGTGTTGACCTCTTGGGGTATTTATTTCTTAATTTATTCATTTATTTGTTTAATTGGCTAATACAATAGACTTAAGTTCAATTACGGATTAGAAAATAATAATAAAAGAAAATAAAACAATCCAAGAAATAGAGCATATCAGTGTGAGAATGTGTTGTGACCCGATCTTTCCACATCTGTCATTATTGGCAGATGAGCTGACCAGATTCAGCTGTTCAGCGAAAGCTCCTGGAATTTCCCATCAATTTATGGCAGCAAAGATGGCGTCTCATGTTTTTACGAATAGGCCTGGTGATGCCCTAATAGTGCGGGAAATAGCGTTCAAAAGGGGAAATTTGGAAAGGAACCGCTCTTGCGGTTCACTGAAAAATTTCTGAACAAAGAAACGAGGGCTTTTGCGTTCTTTTGGTTTGGAACTCTGAAAAAGTGAGGGTCGTGCTCGTGGTTGAGAGGCAATAACAGTTGAAATTAAGTTTGAAAAATTATTTGAACCTAAAATTGGAAAAAATATTTGAAAGTAAATTTGAAAAGTACTTGAAAGTGAATTTCAAAAGATTGTGTGAAAACAAAGCAAAATTGTGGCTGAAAAAACTGAATTGGGGAAAAAAAGAAGAAAAACGACCTGTTATCGAACGAGTGGTGGATAACTTCAAATTAGTTATTTTTGTACGAAAAGTGAAATTGTAAAAACTACTCAGGAGTTGGCGAACAAGGAAATTTTCTTCTAGTCGTGAATGTTCGTTAGTTGGTGTCGGAGGCAAAAGATGTTGAAGCAGCCAAGTATGCAGATGATCGAGCTTGCGAACGTTTAAAGAAATACACATAATATTGGGGAAAATTCAGCTAAGTACCTTTTGATTATATGAGTAAATTTTTCAATCGACAAGCAACAGAATTATTATTCGAATACTACCGTATCATACCTAACGTATAGAAGCATGAGAAGATGAAAATATAACTAATTGAATTCGAAACTATTTGAATTTATGCATCAGAATAATTTATTACAATTTTCTTCTTATTATTTAAAATATTCTCATTTATGTATCGCTATTGTTACTATTAGTGTGGACTATTGAATTACTTTAATCAGTTGGAATAAATATCGTATTTCTAGTTTGGATTGGTAAAGAAAAAACAAAAAACCAATTTTTTGTCATGATTTGTGTAAACCGATCCCGATCGGGTTTGGGGAATTAAAAGAAAAGAATTTATATTAACTATGTTATTGACTTCTGAATTACTCAACTATTGAATTGCCTTGTTTCCGTTTCTTCCTTTGTAAGGATCATTAAGTTTTAGAACATATATATACAGATACCTTTATCTCATAATTGTGGGTTAGATATTTTCTTATCCTGTTTTTTCTTCATCTACTTTTATTGCATGTTCTTGAATATTATGATGCTTAAATAAATTTGTTAAAAAGAAAAAAAAAATAATGATTTCACCTCACCATTGACTGTCCTTGCATGTTTTGTGATGTAAAGTGTGATGTCCGCGTGCCGTAGCACCAAAAGACTCCTTCTTTGCCAAAGGAATAAACTAAAGGACCCACGCCAGACTGCGTTAGCCGGCAAAATAAGGCACGCTGGGCAAGGTAAAAAGGAGTGCTTTAAAGAATAAAAAAAAATATGCTGCATTGACGGCGGCTCGGCTGAGAGGCCGCGGTGCAACAAATGCAGTGTAAGAAAAAATTACTATCCAAGGAAAATTGAAAAATTAAATATTTAAAAAGTTACAAAATTAACATTATACTTGAAGATATTATTTTTTTAAAGTTTTTGTGTCCCAAGAATGTCAACGGAAGAGGACCGAGTTTCAGCTCATTGTTGTCTTATACGTAACAACGGTGAACGAGAGTAAATTTCAGTTCGCGCGAAGGGTACACAAAAGATGACCTGTTAAATCGGCTAGATTCTCGAACAGAAAACCAGCTGCTTGGATCAGAGAAAACAAGACGATAATGCAGTTTTCAAAAGGAGACACTCGTCTAGGAACACTCTGCGTGATTCAAGGGGAGTAGTCTGTAATAGACTAGTAGTCTGTAAAAGTCGATTATTCTAATCACAATCAGGTATATTTAATTTGTGGTGACACTATTCCCACATACTTTACAACATTGTTTAATCTACTACATTGTAAATACATTCCACACACTGTATACATTCTAGTTTCTGTAAATCCTAGTAAGTAAGTACAATTGTAATTAGAAAATTCATACATTTTAATTCAGTTGGAGAAAGATTGTCATTGAGCAATCAACATGTATTAAATAAATACATTTTATTTAATAGAATTAATTATTAATAAATATTTTCAATGTCGAATTCTCTTCTGTAGTTATTATTTTTAAATAATAAGTGATAACTATAATTAATATCGAATTCTCTTCCTTAGCAATAATTCTTAAATAATAAGAGGTAGCTACAAATTTATAAAAAAATGAGAGGGTAAAACTTACGTTGGACGGATTCTAGAGTATTCAAAAGGTATTGATAAGGGGAACACCACACTTGGCAACAGTATTCAAGGACACTACGGCCCTGTGAAAGGAAAATATGCAAACAAGTGGAGAATTTAACAAAGGGTTGCGACGATTTAAGTATAAAGCCAGGCAATTTAGAGGCCCTGGCATTTACAGTCAGTCACAAAAGTAAAGACTCAGTTCGCATAAGTTACTCAATTTCAATTTTATCTAAATTTATCGCAGTCCCAAGTCTAAACAATTGTTACAAATGTGATCTACGTTAAATTGTTAGTTAAGGCAAATGTCATAAAATGTGTAAAATTGGGCCTCACAAAAGTATTGGCTCACAGGTTTTCTTTGAACAAAAAAATATTACTTTTTAAAATATAAAACTAAATCATTTTTTATAATTGAAAAATGCTGATGAATTTAGTAACCTCCGGTACTTCAACACAATCATTTAGTAGCTTTGTAGGGGGGCCCGGTAGCTCTGCTCGCTAAGGCGTCAGACCGAAAAGCAGCGTGCTACGGGGCCTGCGGGTTCGAATCCCGCCAGTGCCTTGGCTGTAAGTTTGAATGCGTGGGATTGTCTATGAGGGTGGCAAATGGGCCTAAACTGGTGGCCTAATGCTGGCCGCGTTGCCGGCAGCCCTCTTCACTAACCTAACCTAGTAGCTTTGTAAATAGAAATATGGTATAAGCACGTGGAAGGACCCTTGAAGAAAAAAATTAGTGTTATCCTTTTCCAAAGAGAGATGTTCGCAGGGCGAAAATGGTAATGACTTGAGATGCCACAAAGCACTGTGAAAAATATAAAAAAAAATCCTGGAAAACAAATAGCGTAGCAAATAAATCCAGAAAAGACCGGCGAGCAATTTCGGAGAATGCATCAGAACGGCGCATTGTGAGACGCTGAAAGGATAATCCACAAATATCAGCAGTAAAAACAGTAATGCAATAAATAAAGACAGTTTGGCGTGTTGTAAGAAAATCTGGAATACATAGTCAAATTGCAAGGAGTAAACCATGGGTGAACCAAGTGAAAAGAGCAAAAATATTACCATTTGCAAAGGAACATGCAAAGAAGTCCAATGAGTTTTGGAAAAATGTTTTGTTTTTTTATGAGATCGAAATAGAGTTATTCGGGTCACCCTGAAGGAAGCACTTGTGGAGAAAGCCGGGTGAACGATATCAAAGAAGAAGCTAACAGTCAACCGTGAAAAATGTGGTGGGTCGGCTGCATATCGACAGCCAAGGTAGAAACACTGACTTTTATTGAGGGTGTCATGGATAAAACAGTTTATTTAAACATATTAAAAGAAAACTTAAAGGGCAGTGCCTCGAAACTAGGTTCGAGTGATAGATTGATATTTCAACAAGACAATGATCCCAAACATTATGCGCGTATAGTGTAGTGTTTACAATGTGACTGAACAACTCAAAATGACACAACAATCACCAGATATGAATCCAATCCCGAATTTGGGGATGCATCTGCAAGGTTAAGTCAGCTAATACAAAATATCAGGCAAAAATTAGTTAAAAGCTCGCATTCAAGAAGAATGAGGTCAAATTAGTCCTGAATTGACAAAAAGGCTAGTCCAATTCATGGCTAACAGAATGCACCGCATCATTAAGGCGAAGGAATATGCTCTAAAATATTAATTGAAATATTATCATTATCATTTTCATTATAAAATTTCGTATTTCAGTTAGTGAGTCAATCCTTTTGTGAGCTTGTTTTCGTGACTTTAATTCATTTTCAACACATACTTTATATATTCTGTATACTATTCAATGAACTTTCAAACATATGAATTACACAATAAATCTATGTTTCTATTTTATTCTTAGAACAAGTTAAAAAACCAAAAATTTAAAGCTGTTAAAAATTTTATACATTATATGTTGATCGAATTTGAGCTCCAAATCAAATATCACGCCAATTTCCTTAAAATTGGCAGAACATTAAGAGAACAGTTTAAAGCGGAGTAAGAGAAGATAATTGATGTAGTTTTATACGTATAACTCATTTTATGGCATTTCGCGAGTAAGTGCATCTCCCATACACAAGTTATTCAATGGAGAGAGAGATAATTTTCTAACTGATAACAATCGTCAAATGTCTCGATTACTCTGAATATCTTGAAGTCATCAGCCGACAAACGACAGGGCGAATTTATAAAGGATTGCAGGTTACTAATAAACAGGGGGCCCGGTAGCTGTGCTCGCTAAGGCGTCAGGCCGAAAAGCGTCGTGCTTCGGGGCCTGCGGGTTCGAATCCCGTCAGTGCCATGGCTGTAAGTGTGAATGTCTATGAGGGTGGCCGCGATCCCGACAGCCCTCTTCACTAACCTAACTTACTAATAAACAACAGGAACAACCGTGGGCCAAAAATTGAACCTTGCGGAGCTCTTGAGGTAGGAAAAATGGAACAGGGGTGCAGAAATTGGCAGTTACAATACAAGTACGATCAAAAATATAGGAAGTGAACCTGGAGATTAGAAACCCTGAAATACCATGACTTCTACGCTTCAGAAGAATAAGATCATGATTTACAGAGTCAAAAGTTTTAGGAAAATCGGTATATATTACATATATCTGCTTTGGTTGATCTAAGGCAAATGCAACAGGTGAATGTTAGTAAATGTAGTTTTGCTTTTTATAAACCTGTGCAGCTATGAAGCTTAAAAAAAGATTGGACAGAAGGTTGGACTCTATTGTAAACCATTCTTTCAAGCAGCTTAATAAAGCAGGAAAGGAAGGGAATGGGGCGTTAATTAGATATATGAACATGAAAACTAGCTTTGTGTACAGGAAAATTAATTGCCGTATTCAATAGAGATGGGACTGTACCCGAAGCATTGCTTAGTTTAAAGCCTATTGAAAGAGACACACACAAGGAAGAAGATGAAAACTTAACTAAGATATTCGGAATACCATCGGGACCATAGCCCAAGCTGGTATCAAGGGAGCACATTAAGGATTCTACTATAGTTGGGTGTGTACGAAAAGAGGATAAGGTTGGAGAGAAGTTGCCGAGGAAAGAAGAAATTGTTGCGAAAAGAAAGAAGAGAAGTAGCGAGCAAAGAGCTCGGAAACATTTTGTGAAGTGGGGACAGTTACATCGTTGAGCTGTATGAGGAATATAGAAAGTGAATAGGTTTGAAAAACTGTCTGACCCCATTAACATCTAATTTCTGCACAATGACCGTGTATTTCTTTCTATTGTCGTCAATCTATATATTTATGAACTTATTAGGCCCCGCTGGTCTGTTATCACTGCCATTTTGATTGAATGGCGAATAATCGCTTACCATATTTTGGTTATCGTCCATAATTAGCAAGGTTAAGTTTGCTACCTCTGAAAACTCATTATTATCTAATGCCCAGTTATCTAAACTCTTATTATCATTGACTCTTTTCTTGCCTGAAATTACGTCAGGGGTGACAAAATCCGCACTGTATTTCCGTGCCGCCTTTGTCAGTCTAACAGATCTAATTTTGCCACAAAAACTACCATTTTCTATATTACTCGAAAGCTTATCAGGCGGTTCTACACCAGACGCCATAATGCGTCACTGAATTCTACTGAAAGTTTTTGTTCTACTATTCCTAAAAACACGTGTGCACCAAATATAAATTCTTACTTACAGTTTGTCCTTAATACCAACCACACCGATCACTTATTACTAATTAAACTTTCGCAAACACTAGCAAGTTTGTGCGAAACTCTGAAAAACTGTTCTACAATATAGAAAAATTCACTAATTCAATTCGAACTAAAAGAAATAATAAAAGCCCAATTACAATCCAAGCGCTTAGCAACAGGAGAGGACCACAGGAACGAGTTGGACACGTCTGCTAAATGCGGCTGATCGAATTGAAATTGCTCTGGCTGTCTCATTCAGGAATTCAGTCAGGTGCATAAGAAGAATGGGTATCATATAGGTCATAGCGCTAAGCATGCACAATAGACCCAGGAGGTGTCAGTCTTAAAGGTTATCTGAGCCTGCACCTTGCAATTCAATTATTTATTCATGGAATCACAATACCGTATCAAAACAAAATGCAAAAAACCCTGAATAAAGAGCCCAACTCATAGAAGTTCTAATTGCAGTGAAGGGTGGCATTGCTAAAGACTAAGATTATTTTTATCAGATTATTTATAAATGTTAATTTACATTGAAGAAATCTATAATACTTTGTAATCTAAATGAAAAACTCTAATAAATAAACAAATGCCCACAATCCCTAAAATCTAAAGATTTGCATTAAAAAGTTAGTTAAAACGGTGTAATACAAAAATTTGAGGAATGTCCTTAATAATTTGGAACTTTGCAATACATTCTGTGCAATTACGGTTAATTAAATTAAAAAAAAACTGTAAACCCTCTAAAAACAAAAAATTATCCAAAAAGTATCCACGATTAAATTCATCATTCATCATAAAACACATTCTGAATATACTCTTGGGATGATATTATCATTGACATCTTGGTTGACAAGGCTCGATTATGTTTACCTGACAGATTTTCTTAGCTGCCAGATACATGTCTAACTAAATGATCAAGTTTAAATAGCCACTAGCAATAACTTCTTTTTTTAACAAAACCAAAAACAAATTGAACGATACCAAAAGATATAAAGAAGATATTTAATAGTTAAGTTTGCTGTTTTTTTTTATTTCTCCATTATTCTGAAATAGTCATGTTCCCTGCCCTTTGGGATAAACACTTTTTGAGTGAAAGATCACTGCAAAGATGGCGACAAATTTGCCGAAAGCAGGAAAATTTGCTACTTAAAGAAGAAGAAATGTCAAAAGTGACATTTGAGTTTCGAAATTCACACACAAATAGCTTCATCCGCATATGCTACACCTGATCAGTTGAAACTTCGCCAGCAGAGAAAGTTCGGGTAAATTATTTGGAATGTGTTTGCTGGAAAATGGAGGTTGATTTTCACTGGTACCGTAAACATTTCGCGTCGACATAGACGAACTTCGCTACTCTTGTTTCGATGCTATGCTTGAATCGACGATCTCATCGCTCCAATTTGGTCGTACCCTTAGAGTGAAGATAGCTGTCATTCCACATTGAACTGTCATAAACCAGACATTTTTCGGAACGAAGTCCAAACAAAGCAATCATGATCAGTTTTGAATTTTAAATATGACTGATCAGATTTTCCCTAATGAGTTCACATTTCACAGTTGTTTATACAATATCATTGAAAATCAACAAATGTATGCAATCGTAAAAATTCAAATACACAAAAGATAATTTTATATTTGTATTTTTGCAAAGCAACGGTTCATATTTATTGCTGTGCCATGCAAATGTATCTCTTCTTTTGGCATTCGATATTAGTTTGAAACATCTCCGAATACGTTTTAAATAAAAATAAAAATAAAACTGCAGTTCTCGCAAATCAAAGTGTAGAAATATTTTTGGCGCCGAAGTTGTTTTAGTAACGTATCTACACATCCCAGAGTCGAGTAGTGAATTATTGTTGACAAAAGCTCAATAGCTCATTAAAGTCGTATATATTATGATTTATATTGGTCTGAAGTGTGATATGAAATCAAAAGCGACCGCCACCCATAATTACACCCTTGCAACTTAAGCTGCGTTATGCATGATGAATCCCGGCTTAGACTTAGATTAAGTGGCTGACAGCCGAACTTTTCGGCGTCTTTCATGTGGAAAATTCGACTATCTGCTCGATGGCAACATTGCTGTCGATTAAAGGACACCGCTTCTGGATTAATTGGGCTTTTCCCGCGTATGTGATTGATTTTTGTCTTAAAAATCAAATTTAATACGAGTTTCAGCCGTTCTATCTGAATTGTCATGAAGATGTATCTGTTCTATTCCAATTTGTTATTACACTTAGCAATTTAAATATGAAATGTGTACAGAGACCGAAAACACTTAAATCCATTTCGGCTCGTAAGATTCTGATTGCCATCAGTTGGGCGCAAAAAGTCTGTATTTGAATAGTTGAAATGGAATTAAGCGTACTACCTCCACGGTAACGGCAACGGCAAAGGCAACAAATCGACTCTCGTCCCAGCGCCCATATTTACACACCATCAATCGAAATCTAAATACACGACGCGAAGAGATCAGGCCAACGCTGACGCACTGTAATATTTGATGACCCCTTCTAAGCGAGCTCTGCTGTATATCTGTATCTTCTGCCATTCCGGTCTGTCCGTGACTTGTTTGCATTTAACTAACGCTCGTTATCCCCATGAAGGAAATTCTACTTCTGCTTTTCGAAGGCCCCCCACATTGTGTCAACAACCAGAGGAGTTTGTCGAGTCTTTTTTAACGAACTTATTTCGGATGGCAAAGCCTGTCCGAGTCCGAGTCTGACTTCGACTCCTCCGACTGCATATGCTAACTAAATTCGAATAGAATAACAATTGTGCCGAGTTTTTGTGTATGCATGAACCACTTGAAAGTGTCGTCGGAACGTCACTGGTAGCATTTTGATAGTCAGATGGGCCAGGCTCTAGAATCCACCGATTTTCGATGATATTGTGCAGCACTTAGATTGATTTCGGGGAGTGTCGTCGTCGCACTTAGCACGAGTGAATTGGGGCGTCTAGGTGACAAACAGCGGCGAAATGGGGTTTCAAATGATTTGTCGATCTGAAGTCGACAATGCACACAAAATTATGATAAATAAGGCTGTCGCGAATGGAGTTTTCCGATTCTTGAGCGTGCCGTACATAAGGAAAGGTGCTACTAGGATGTTTGCACCAGCTATTTGAATAACTGTGATTTTTTCATTAAAGTGTACCAAGGGTCTAAAGGTACAGGGGATTTAAGTATGTCTATTCAGGCGCAGAGTCCGATAAGGAAAACTGACAAGGCTTGAAATTGACATTATTTTAAATTGACATGCATTCAGATAACACTGTATGTTGTATTGGTGACATATGGTAGCTGTAGTTCGTAGATAATGGATTTAAGTATACATGTGATATATTGTGGACATACGCGCTTAATTTAAGGACTGGCTAATTATTTTGGAACCAAAAACAGCTGTTTTTATTTAAAAAAAATTAATTCGCATTTATTATGTATATTTGTGAGTAATTTTTCGCTCTTCTCAGCATGTCACTGTCATTGCAAATATGGCTGAAGCATTATTAATTTTTGACTGAGCTAGAATGGTTCGTAAGTTCGTACTGAGAACAAAATACCTGTATTTTTCCATTCACATCAGTATCCGCTTTTAATCCTCCGAGAACACAGGGGGTCAAATTGACCCCAGTGACCTTTTTGGCCAATCGCAGCGCTTAAGTCTGCGGGAAAAGGGGGGTACTATAGGCTCCTAAGTGTATTTCTGTGTCTTGACTATAAGTTTACACCGTTCGCATACAGTTCCAAGTCGTCAGTCGTCGTTGAGAAGCCTTTGAAGCAGATTAAGGGGTCAAATAGACCCCATATGTACTCGACGTCAATTTTGAGGTAAAAATTCAATTTTTTTTACTTAATAAATCGATAGATTAATTTAAAAAAGCCAAAAAATAAGTTTGCAAGTGCTTTTATTTTTTGTTTTAAGCAATATGACGTATAACTGCGTCCTAGTGTACGCAATAATTGTTATTTGAAGACAATGATAACAATTTTGGCGACAGTGATTCCTCCGAAGACGAACATGTCTCGGAGCAATCAGAATCTGATTATTCAGAAGGTTACACCTTTTTTTTCAACCCTTTATATAGGGTTATTTTTTTTCTATTATTCTACTGTGTCCTGAGAGTATCCATATACATTTTTAGCTCAAAATATTAAAAACTGACAAAGTTATGATTTTTTTTTAAATATGCAAATTTTAAAATCCTCACAATCGCCACCGTAAATATGCAAAATAAATACTTTTTTTCAAGGGTCACTATAGTGCTAGTTTTTTTTTATGATTTTGTCATAACTTGAGTGTATCCCCCTAAATTTTTAGCCAAAAATATTGAAAATTGAAAAAGTTACGATTTTTTTGTAAAAAGCTGATTTTTTATAAAACTGTTTTTTCGCGAATTTGTTTAGGTATGTTAAGGACATTTAAGGTACTTCTAATGGATGAGAACTACTAAACGATGTCTCAATCTAAACCTACAAATTTTTTCAAATGAAAATCTTCTGTGGCGGCGATTCTATAGACGTTCAAAAGTGGTTGGGGTCCATTTGACCCCAATTGTTGTCGGTGATCGAAAAAATAGGTGTGTTCTCGGAGGGTTAAGGGGACATAGCACCTTCAAATTTTTAATAAATCGATTTTTTTTTGATTGAATATGTTAGAATGAAGCTTTAAAAACATGATTTTAATAATATAAAATTGAAATTCTAAAAAAAACTATGAGCATATATGGCGAAGTGTGCCAAGGTCATTTGTTCTATGATTTTCGTTCACTTCGCTATACCGCTACATCGACTTAGGCCAAAGTGTAGAGAAAGATAAGTGAGTCAACTCCTTCAAAAGAAGCAAAAAAAAAATTAGCTTTGGCAAAAACAAATTGGCTGAAAAAGATGCTTTTAAAAACAGTGCTGAAATTCCAAAAAGAAACGTCAGAAAAAAGTTCAACTGACACTAAAATTAATGAAAAATTTATCAACATATTATGGCTTAGCTATACGATGAAATTCTAATTCGGTTGAAAACACGCGCAAGGAAATTTCGGTAGCAAATTACCAAAAAATTTGAACTGATGAGAACCCTCAACACTCTTATTGTCCTGTTGGAGAAAAGATTTGGTGTAACTAGCGCAAGGCGGAGGCAGCTGGTGGTAATGCTTTGCAAAATTTCAAGCATCCTCCACCTTTGGATGACGAGGTACAAGAAATTTTAAAGCCTATTTATGAAGACTTAAGGTAGAACTATAATGCAATTAAGTGAACTTAAGTGAGCGCTGAAACTGAACGAAAATTCACTCAATTGAAGTCGATCGGTTAATTTGCCCATAATAGAATTAAGTGAAGGTTCATGAAGCTGCCGTCAGAGTGGCGAATATGAATTTGAATTTGGAGGCATATGAGATGAACTGATGTGAGCGTTTACGCAATATATTTGAATAGATTTTTGCTGCAATTGAAATATAGTTGTCTTCATAGCCTGCTAGCTCTGTTGCAAGAAATCGTAGAAGATTGTAGCTGAGCTGAACCTCAGCACTTTGCTGTAGATTATTAGATCTATAAAGATGGGCTTGGTGCAGGCTCTTAATTTGTGCTTATATTCAAATAAGTGTACGAAAGAAATGTTTTTTGAGCAATATTGGTATGTGACCGGAATATATTTAATCAACAAGGTCTTTACTGCTGAAGTTTAATATTCAATAGTGGACAGCTGAAGCATGGTGTGTGGTTATTCTTTGAATGAAAAAAGCTGTGAGACGGCATTTTAAGTAGTTTATGTACTTGTATTTTTAAAAGTAAGTAATTTAAAGATACAAGTAAATAAACTACTATATAATTTATTATTTCGTATGTTGTTCAACGCGTTTTCTCTTTGAAATTATGTTTGAAACTCATTATTCCTACCTGCTGTAAAAATAGCATTTAAGTGATCGACGAAAAAAATATTTTAGATACCTGTTATTCTTTTTACAATGTCACGCAGAATCATATTCGAGACATCTAATTACTACTTCCTATATTGTAAACTGTCAATGAGCCGTTTAACAATAAAAGGTATGTTCGCGTACTACGATTAATTGCAATAAAGCCGTTTTTGCACTCCGTTTTACTGTAAACGGAAAATTTCCCCTTTTTCAGTAGGGTCTGAGCTACTTAAAAATACTGAAAACTGTCAAACGGTTTTTGGCCTAATGTTATAATATTATGAAGGACGAATATTTTTGTGACGATAATTTACGCGAACAGACCTAAAATATTCAAATATTTCACATACCTATTATTGCGTCTACAATACCGCATACGAACGATCATTACTTCTACCTCCTGCAAAAATACCAAACGATCCACGAAAACATATTCAAATATTTTACGTGCCTTCTATTGGTTGTAGTCGTTACGCAAACCTCTTGTCAAATTTACTTAATTGATGTACGGTCCCAGTCGTAGGCCACTTAAGTGGCCCGAATTGAACGAAACTTAACGAAACGGCAGATAAGTACATTATGGGTATGCCGCTTGATTTCTATGCAACCGTACTGTCACTTAAGCTACTTAAAGCTCACTTAATTGCATTATAGTTCTACCTTTATCATCAGAAGATTTATTAAAGCGCTGCTTGGGCAATTTCACGCAGAATAATAACGAAAGCAATAATTCTTGGGTTTGGAATTTGGCCCCCAAACATACTTTTTGTGGAAAAAAGATCATAAATACGGCTGCAAATTTTTCTGCATGTACATTCAATGAAGGATTTATGGCTATCTTGAAACCGAGGCGATAAAAAATTTCATGATTTGGAAGTGTGTCCAGAAACTGTAAAAGTGCATTTAAGGCGAAACAATTTTCACGGAAGAGTTGCGAGAAGAAAGCCATATACAGTACCTCACAGATGAAGTCAGTAAAATGTGGTGAGCACATTTGAGGGCCGATATCTCCCAAAATAAAACAGTTACCCAAATTCTTTTTCTTACAATATTGTTCTTTATTATCTATACTATTATAATCATTCATAAAAACCAAAAATTCTTCAGCTATAAAAACAGTTATTGAAATTTTACATGAAATTGCCAATTTTTGCCCTCACACTTAAAGTCGGAACAGTTAAGCGGCTCTGACAGAGCACTGTTTTTGCGACAAGTAAAACAAACCACAGTTTATGAACGAAAAATTATCTTTGACCTTTTTTGTAAAGGAAAAACAGCGATTAATATCGTGAAAATTGTGAAAAAAAAAGTTATTCGGCTGTGTGGGATGTTATTAGCCGTTATAAAATAAGAGGACAAATTGAAAATAAAGCCAGAAAACAACGATCCGAAAAATTTCTATTGAGAGAAATTAAGAAAGATCCACATTTGTCGGCTACAAAGCTTGTGTCTTTACTACAGGATCGAAACGGTGTTTTCGTTCACCCTGAAACCGCGAGGAGAGTTTTGCGGAAGAATGGATTAAATGGTAGAGTTGCTATTAAAAAGCCCTTGGTATTAAAAAAGAATCAAAGGGACAAACTTAACTTTGCAAAAGAATATATAAAGAAGGATGCATCATTCTGGGACAACGTAACATTGATAATTTGTTTAAAAAAGCCGTAATCAAAATAATTTAATGTATCCTCAAGTCCTTTTCACTGATGAGAGTAAATTCAATTTATGTGGGTCCGATGGACAGCAATATATGTGGCGGGAACCCAACACTCAGCTTAAACAAAATAATAATTTAAAGCCAACTGTGAAGTAATGGTCTGGGTTTGTATGTCGGCTTCCGGTGCTGGAAACTTTCACGTTATAGATGGAATAATGGACAAAAAAATGTATGTCGACATACTCAAGACAAATATGAGGCAAAGCACTGAGAAACTGGACATTTTGGACCGACTCTTCTTTAATCAGGACAATGACCCGAAACATTCCCCGCTCATAGTCAAAGAATGGCTCCTCTATAACTCTAAAACACCAGCTCAATCTCCAGACATCAATTTTATTGAAAATTTGTGGCATAGATTAAAAGTTTAAGTAGCGGCAAGGACTTTTTCGAACACCAAAGAAATGAAACAAATCCTGCAAGAAGAATAGGATAAAATTGAGCCGGAATTTTGTCGAAAGTTGGTAAACTCAATTCCAAATCGTTAAAAAAATACAATTGAACAACGTGGTTTACCAACAAAATATTAACTTCTTTTGTAAAATTAAAATTTATAACTTTTTCATTGATTCCTACTTTAAGTGTGACGTCAAAAATTGGCAATTTTATGCAAAATTTCAATAACTGTTTTTATGGCTAAATAACTTTTGGTTTTATTATTGATTATAATAGTATAGATAATAAAGAACAATATTGTAACAGAAATAATTTGGGTAACTTTTTTATTTTCTGAGATATCGGCCCTCAAATGTGCTCACCACATTTTACCGACTTTATCTGTGAGGTACTGTATATTCAAAGTAAATGCTCAAAAACCACTAAATTTTGCCACTAAATTTGGATAAAAAAGCCAGCACAGATTTGGAATGAGGCTTTGTTTTGCGACGAAAGCAAATTCAATATTTATAAGTCCGATGGTCGGACTTTAGGATTTGAAAAAAAGAATTTGCAAGGAAGAACATGTCTTGTACTGTCAAGCATGGGGGTCAAAGCGTAATGGTGTGGGCAAGCTAACGCACGTGGTGGCAATTATGGACAGATTCAAATACTTGTATATTTTAAAAGAAAACCTCGCTGAAAGTATTAGGAAAATTAACCTTCCTGAAAATTGCATATTTGCTCGGGTCAACGACCCTAAACATAAGTCCCATTTAATTAGGGAGTGGCTGCTGCATAACATCCTCTCAATCGCCCGACTTAAATCTGTGAGAGCTGCTGGATCAGAGAATCCGAACCCATAACATTACCTCCAGAAGATGTTAGTAGGTGTGCTGAATGCAGAAAACTTGCCGCAGAAGATACTAGTAAATTTGTAAAGACTACCAAAATAAGTTCTAACTTTTTTGTTCTTCACTTAATTAGGGATTCCCATCATTTGTACGCAGACTTTTTTTACCTGAATTTTGGAGTATTTTGTTGTGTTTGTTTATATTTTGGATTAGAAAATTAAGATGTATTATGTTTTTTTGTGTTTTCTACAGGAACTGTATTAAATATATTAATAAAAAAATTCATCCTACATAGTTGGCTTATTTACTTTTTTGAATTTGTGTATAAACGTTTACTTTGTAGGTACGCAGACGTTTTGATCCACTTTATAACATGTTTAAAAAAATTATATTCAGCACATTGCTTCCGTTTCAGCCTAACAAGGCCTAGCTATATTAACTTGCTTTGCTTTCTATCGTTTTAATTTGAGAACGGCTTTAATAGCTCACTAAATTTCAGGATTCCCATCGTACCATAATATTTACTAATTGATTAGCTTACATTACAATATGATCGCAATAAATAAATCGATACACATCGTTCATCACACCGATTTGCTCTCAATACGAATCATACTCATTCTTCCAAGTACTTACTATCGATTCTAAGCCTTTGAAGCACAATTATACGTGACTTGATTTAAGGCGAATTTCCACCTTTTGCTCCGAACAAGACATGGCAGTTTCAGGTTAATCCACGTATAACCATGCGGTAAAACTTCTAGAATCTTCTGTTTCGTCTTCATCGTCGTCTTGTAAAATTGTAAATCACACGCACATAAGTCCCTATTAAATCTTAACTCAATATTTACGCAGTAGATAGTGTTTACGACAGCTACGATAGAAATTGGGGTTGCTTGTGTTCGTGTTCGTATTCGTCGTCTAATCAAAGAAAACGGGGGATCAGTGACATGATTAACGAGCCAGCTTTTGTATAAATTCCAAATGGCATTCGGTTGCCATCATTCATCGACCATACACATATAAGTATCATATATAGGCTCTGTGCAGACTTGGAAGTGGAAATTGTAGAAAACATTGTTATCCTTGCGGTGGTAATTAAGATGAATATTATAATATGTACGGCCATATGTAATTAAAATGGGCAATTGGTATGGTAGTTTTGATTTTGGCTACCCTCGAATAGAATAATATGATTCGTTCAACGGTGAATTCTTGCAAATAAATATGTGTAGGGATGCTGTATTTCAAATTGTCGACAATTTCTTGAATTGCTGTGGGGGATTCTACAAAGGTTTGGCTGTTTATGATATAATCCGTTTTGCTATTTCTTTGATATTAATTTTAATTTGTCTTGCGAGTGCACTTGGCATTTTGCTATTGTTTTTCGCATACATACAAGTTTTAAAACGTGAAACCCGCCTAGACTTTCCTTTTTTATAATGGAGGATTACCTAACAGAAAAATAGTTAATAATAGGGTAGAGCAACGAATGCGATAATCAGTATTTCGTACTTGTTTATTGCTTGGATTTAACTGCACATTAAAATAAAACCATAATTTTCGGAATTATATTCTCCGTCCTCAACTGTAACATCGAACTGAAATTTTCTGGATATTTATTTTACCTCGGCACTTTTTTTCTTTTCTTTCTTTTTTTCTTCCGTTTTAGCCTAACAAGGGCTATATTAGATTGTTTTGCTTTCTATCGTTTTAGTTGTGCCCCTACACTCATTTTAAGTCTCTTCTTTCATTTAGCCATTTTTGAATCTATTGAAACTTTCACTATTTAGCAATATTTGAACTTTAATAATTATTTAGCTATTGTAGAGTTTTCACAAATTTGCTGTTTTCAGTTTCAATGAAAATACTAGAGACTTCACAGTATTTTACGATTAATACTGCATATGTGGCCTCAACCTGACTGAAAAATTCATTTTCCCACCTTCTTTCAGGCTCTCGTATCAATAACAAGCAAGTCTTGGAGCCACCTTCGTCATTACAATCTGTGCAATGTTTGGCTCATGTAGGTACTTTGTTCCATAATTGAAATTATTACTGTTTTAAATTCGTTTATTGAAGTTTTATGACTGCACGAATCTACTCGAATAATAGAAATTTGTTCAATATCGGCAATCGGTTGGGTTCTATTCAAATTACCTACATGATATTTTGACACTGACACCTCTTCCGTGCTAAAAGAACTGACAGAAACACTGTATTATGTCTGCACGATACGTATTTTCGATTTATTGTAAAACAACAATGAAATGTATAGAAAACTATTTCAATAAATTAGTATTGCTTTACTGAAATGATGAAATTTCGAAACAATATTAGAGCATAATAGTGGCTCACAGTTTAAACGATATGGGTACTTTTTACGAGTTAGTACTTTTATTGAGTACTTTCTACGAGAAAATCCCTTAAAAGCTCCCGTAAAATGGAAAATTCTTTTCTTCAGACATCCAAAATATTTCAGATGGTGGTTCTATTTATTATTTCCAATGAAAAACAAAAAATCAGCTCAAAAATTTAAAAGTTCATTATAAACATCAATTATCACCTCACAGCTTCAATGAGGTTCTCTCCAAAAAGTCCTTCACTTCAAACATAACTTTTTTTTCAAAAACTTATTCAATGTTTTTAGGAAGGTGTATATACCAGTGCTGCCATTTTAGCATTTTGAATGCTAGATCTGGCATTATTTTTTCCAAAACGGCATTAGAAATTCGGAGTTAGCATCTGGCATTATTTTTAGCATTTAAATTTACGTTTCAGAATATACTTTGTTTCTCAATAATAGCTCTGCTCGTGTGCTTTCAGTCGCGCTCATGGACTGAAACTTCCTGAATCATGTGGTGGTGGAAATTGATGAAAAAGTACAAAAACGCTTTCATGGCATTTCCTTAAAAGTGACCTCCAGAAGTGACAATTGTCTGATTTTGAAATAATGATAGTAATTATAAAGTTATCTTACGCAGTAATAAAATATATCCACAAAAATATTCGACTTTCATAAAATTATAAAATAATGAAAAATTAAAAATAATATTATTAAAAATATTTTCCTTGCCACGCATATTTGAAAATATGTATCCGCGCCACACCATTGAATTTCAGGATGTCGCACTAGCCCAGATTCAATTGAAATCTCATGCTCTTTCATAAAAGAGGGAAAATTTTCAGTGTTCAGTCAAACAGCATGCAAAAACGACTTCATGGCAATGCATAGTGTACGCGAATAGACCTTACATTTGAAAACATGATGTAATGCCGCCTCATTTCAACAAATATGCGCTTAAGGCTAGAGTATTCTGAAAATGCCAACTATAAAGTACATTAGAACTAGTACCACAGCGTAAGAAGTTAGTTCCTAACCAGCGTACCAACTTATTCCATTTTGCCAAAAAAATCACTTTGACCTTGAAATTGCGCCTCCATTTACGCAATGCATTATCTGTCAAAGCAACCTGAGAATATGCTGGTATTTTTTGCGAGAGTGACCCGTATGTGAGCAACGAAAAATCTAGCCTGAGTATGTAGGTAGTTGTCGAATCTTATCTTGCACCTCTTTCTGTTCCATGCGATTTCTTCTAATTTTCCAGGCTGATCAACAATAGAATCTCAGGCCAGTTCACTGGATTTTTGGACCGTAGACATATACGGAGTCCGCACGCTGGTTAGGAACTAACTTCTTACGCTGCTACTACTATGCCTTTGTGCTTTCAAGCGAGCAAAGGATATATACTCCATCTTCTATTCTTTGTCTACGGTTCTCAGGAAATTCCAATGCTAGTGACAAGTGCTATTAACGTTGCAGAAAAAGCAAAATATTGAGTGAAATAAAATGAAAAGTTAGATATTCCTATATTAAGGCAATTTTGGATTGCATTAACCATGGTAAATTCAGGTTTCTCGTTGCATTCAATCGTGATGATGCTAAAAATTAATGATATGGTCCTATCCACTTCAGACACCCAAGCGCCTCGGGCATCTACAAGTTCAAGTTTACCAAAGTATATACATTCTATATACATTCTTCAATACATATTTTTTCCTGAATAATGTGAATCGATTGTTTTGTAAGGGCTTCAAATGCAAGCAATCGCACAGATAACGATAGAGAAAAATCTTCGTCATCCGACACCAATACTTTTTCTTCACTTAAAAATAAATAATTGTTGCTGTTTTGATTGTGAGATTCCAAATGATATTTTGAAAAATAGTGGTAGAAATGAGCTTTACACAAGAGAAGACGTATATTAAGATGTAACTGACATGTCTGTGATAGATATAGAATCATGTTGAGACGTAAATTTTATGCTTCTAATTTGTTTTTATTATATAAATATATATTGTTTTCATATCAAATCATGTTTATTTTAATCAAATAAGAAAGCATTATTTAGCATTAAAATGTTACACGATCTGGCATTATTTAGCATTAAATAAAATTGAATCTAGCATTATTCCAAAAAAATAAATGGCAGCACTGGTATATACTGATTATTCCAATACCGCTTTGAGGTGATCTGGCATTCAGTGTACCAACTTTTTGGTGTACTGTGGTGAAATCGACTCCCATTCATGTTGAAGTGCCCTTCTAGGGTCGTCTTTCCTGCTTATTGCATGTTTTCTGACGCCCTCTTCTAGCTTTGACCATAAATTTTTGATAAAATTTAGATCAGGCGATTGAACAGGCGTTTTAATTTGGCGTGGGCAATTTTAAATCAATCACGTTCGTACTAGTTCCGAGGTTCCCTTGGGGTCGATGTCCTCGTAAAACCGGAAACTGTCCTTGATGTGAAATTTTTCCGCACTCTGCATTAGATTACCCTTCAAGATATTCAAATACTGGAATTTGTGCAGGTTGTCCTCGATGAACACCAACTTTCCCACTCCGGAAGATGACATGCACCCCCAAACCATGCACCTCCGTGTTTTACTGTACTGCATAAATTCCGTGGTTGAAGTTCAGCATTTGGTTGTCTCCACACACAACCCCTTCCATCGCTTCCGAAAAGGTTAAATTTGCTCTCGTCCGCAAAAAGAACGATATCTCAGAGCGTAGTGCCTTTCGTTAAGTGTTAGCGAGAAAATACCACTCTTCTTGCCTTTTCTTGCCTTATTTTTTTTTCAATAACAATAACACAATGGGGTCAGCTTCATTGCAGAGCCTCTTCTTCCTAGCAGCAGTAAGCCACTTAGTCTAGAAACAAGCAATTAAAATTATCATCATCCACCGAAAGGGAATAGGATAGGGAAGGAATCCCAAACCACACTCTCGACACATTCAATTTGTAATTAAATTATATAATAATTCAAAAAAGAAAACATAAATAGGATAAATGGAGAATAAAGAAAGTAAGATAGGGTTAGTTGATGGGAAGTTAGTGTAAAAGATGAAAAATAAAAAAAATAAAAATAAAGCATGCAAAGAAGAAGAAGAAGCACTTTCATAATATAAATTAAAATTAATTATAGGATTTTCAAGTAGAAAACGAAACAAGAAAAAGTGCTTCCCAGACAGCAACAGAGTGCTGGTATGAGGGATGCAAAAATCAGCAATTAGTAAAAAAAAGAAAAAACTAGTAGTAAATAGTACGTAATTTACTTTACATGGTTCTAATGTGATTCTTCAGCAGCCTTTTAAAGACGGGAAAATACCTAGCATTCTTCACAGAGTTAGGTAAATTGTTAAAGATTTCCATAGCTAATCTAATAGGATCTTTATGTTTTCTATTCGTTCTAGCGATATCAAGCCTGAGATTATCTTTAAATCTTGTGTGATAGCTGTGATAATCACAGTGTTTTATTGGACATATCGAAGATTTTATATTGTTATTGAGTATTTTATATATTATCTTAGCTTTTTCCATAAATATAATATGCCTTACATTGAATTTATCCGTTTGTCTGTATAGTATATCACTTGGAGTCAGTCTATCAAGTCCATGCACTGCCTTGACTATCCTATTGAGTATTCTATGAATTCATCTCTGAAGTTTGACTCCAATTCAAAATACCATAAGTAATCTTAGGCAGCACAAAAGAGTTGTATATCATATTTTTTAGTTCTAAATCCAAGTAATATTTCATTCTGAGCAGCCTAACCCAGAAAACCAACTTAGATTTCACATTACTTATGTGAGGGGACCAAGATAATCTATCATCAATAATTAGTCCTAAGTATTTAGATCTAGCCACTCTTTGTATCTCCTCTCCATGTATTCTAATGCTAAGGCAAATCTCACTTTTATTAATCTGCTTGAATACCATGTAACTAGTTTTACAGGTATTGATTGTAAGCCTGTTTCCCAAAAGCCAGGACCCATAAACAATTAAATCATTATTTATTTGTCGCTCCAGAAGTTCAGCAGAGTTAGCAGAGTATAGCAAGAGGGTATCATCAGCGTAAATAATATATTTCCCAGTCAGACCAGAGATATATAAATTATAGATATAGAGTAAAAATAAAGTTGGCCCTAGAATCGACCCTTGAGGAACACCAATGTTAACTACTCTTTGTTTACTTATTTCATCATCAACTACCAATTAACGCCAGTCCCAAGCCTTTTATTCCAAGTTCGCTCAGATTTTCTAACAAAGTGATATGATTAACTGTATCAAAGGCCTTCGCTAAATCAATAAACAGTGCAGCCACATATTTATTGCAATCAAGTTCACAATTAATAAATTGTAAGGCATCAGTTATTGCTGATGTTGTGTTACTTTTTTGTAAAAAACCCTATTGATGTGCATCAAATCCTACACTGTTTTCTATAAACTTATTGATAATTTCAAAGTTTTAAATTTAAAAGTCTTTTATTGATAATTTTTTCGAAAATTTTGCTAAACGAACTTGTTAAAGCAATTGGCCTGTAATTAGAAGGATCTACATCGTCACCTGATTTATGAATAGGAACTATCATGGTATCTTTCAGTTCTGTAGGGAATTCACCTTTGGTAATGTGATTATTAATGATTGCAGAAATATAAGGTGATATCTGAGTAGCGACTAATTTCAAGTTTTCAGAAGTTATTCCATCAGTTCCAGGTGAAGAATTCTTCAATGAGTTAATTATGACAAACACTTCACCAGGATCAGTAGGCTCGAAAAAGAGAGACTTTGAATTCAGCGGAATGTTCTGACGTTCAAAATTGTCAAGGTTAAACTTCACTTTTAAGTCCTCAATAAGTTTTTCACCTATAGAGCTGAAATGATCAACGACATTATCGGCAGTGATGATAGAGTTAGATTTGTTTATCCTATTGCCCAACAAGAATTTTTGGTTGATGAATTTCCAAACTTATATAGGGTTTTTTTCTGCATAATCTTCCGTTGATATTCACATCCCTTAAAACTCTTCTTACGGTGTCTGGGTTACATTTCTTATTAAAAACTTTTCCGCTTCCTGCGCTAGTTTTGGCTCGGTCAGCTTGGGATTTTTCTTCACCTGTCCTACAATCCAGCGACAATCGGAGGAAGAAAAATTTTATTGGGCGCTGTGTTACCCTTATTTTCTATGCGATTTTCATGTTCAATTATGTGCAGGACTCTAGACTTTGATTTGCCTTTTTTTCCTTTTTTTATTGTTCAATAATGAGCTCACACTCTTCAATTGTTGATCGCCGACCCATTTTTACTACTGATCAGTCCAAATGCTAAACAAATTTTCAGTAGAATTCCTTATCAGTCTCCACAGCTAGAAAAACAATGAAAATTCAGAAATACGTAACGCATACCGTTATATGTATGCTCTTTAAATGACGCATCTTTTAAGCTGTGAGGTGATATTTGGTGTTTATAATGAACTTTTATTTTTTTAAGCTGATTGGAATATTTTTGCCTTATTTTTTTCTTTGGAAATAATAAATAAAGCCACAAGCTGAGATATTTTGTTTGTTTGAAGAAAAGGATTTTGGGTTTGTTTGAAGAAGGGTTTTCCTCATATAAAGTACTTACATCATTTAGGCTGTGAGCCACTGTATATATTATTAAGTAGCGCGGAAACTGCCATATTTGCGATACAATCATATGATGATTCTTGTACCATCAACTTTTTTACGTTTTCCTATCGCTCACCCTTATTTGCGTTTAACGTCACCGATCAGTGGTTATTTATGTTTTGCGACAATTTTGTAATGAGTTTGGCTCATTTGTGGCAATACTATGAATGTTTTTCCCTCAAATGTTCCCCAGAACTTCACAGTTTTGTTCCATTACTCAATTTCCGGTAATCAAAATGCATTCCCTAATTAAGTATATTTCTCTAAAATTATCGAAGATCGTTTGACCTCTTCTTCGAAACAAAAAGTCAACACAAGCACCTACACCTAATTATCTCCAGAACAAATACCATTAGATTTGTACAAGTTCAATCAGAACAGCTGTTAGCCTAATTAGCAGTTGAAACAAGTATGGTATCGCGAATACAAATTAAATCACTAATTAGAAGCGAATCAGGAAATAGATTTACAACATATGGAATGCAAATCGAACCCACTTTTTTCTTCCAACATTCTCTGAGTTTCCCGGATGCAAAATAAGCTCAAACGCCCACTAGATAACTTTATTCAAAATATTCCATCAATTTTAAGCTTCCGTCTCATTCAAATGGAAACCTTTAAAATGCATAAATTGCTATGATATTCATAGCCAATACACTTTAATACCAATAAACTCAGCACATCACCAACCACCCCCGCGGAACCATGCAATTCTACAGAAATCACCTCCCGTCAACCTGTTCCATCGCAAGTACCCCTACTTGCCATGCCCAGGCCATTTCCAACATAGACGATGCCTGACGTTCAAACAATTTCGCCATGAACTGTTTGCCTTTGACCCGGTGACCGATGATTGCACCCTACTCAGCCCCCCAATTCAAAGCGGCCAGCGCACTCAGCAAGGGGATAAAAGGGGCTGGATGACGACAAAAAGGCAGTCACAGCGTTTCCGAGAACCACATCCTCCATTCAAAAGGCAACAACAATGCCAGCCGAAAAATGAGCATTGCCGTCGGTAACGCAACCGATTCACTATTACAAAATTCTTTTCCGAGAAATGCAAGCAAACACTTACCACAAAATCAAACTTGGATTAATCCAATTGTGTATCCATGAATTGCAATGTTCCCATAGTCATAACAGTAGATTTAATCCAAAGAAAGTGAATATAATCCCGCATTCGTTGAAACAACTTCGAATTCACAACTTTTCACACTACACTTCTGGGCAATTTTCTTTTAATTTCCTTGCAACTCACTACCACACTTTCCGTATATCACAATTAAATATTTATTGCACACTTAAACTTTCCATAATTCACTCTGGAAATTAACAAACGAGCACCAGAAAAATCATTAAACTCTACGAAAGCGAAAAACACATGAAGTGCAGGCGTGGAAGAAACAAAAAAAAAACCGTCCACTGTACCGTGAGAAAAACTCATTTGATTGCCACGCACACAAAATTCCAATGAGATCCACTGAATCGTCCTGCACACGAATTTGCTTGCAACGCGACGCACTTCACACTCTTGAATATTTTTCGGAGTATTTCCGATTTCGCGTGCTTTCGATTGCACACCGACCGAAAACTACGCCATTCGATTTCACTGCCAAAAACGCGATTTCCGTATCACTGGACTTATTTCATCCATTTATCGGCGAACTTCAGATTTTCCCATCTGCTATTACCGTTTCCCTTTCGTTTTTCACATGATATCCTGCAAATTATTATCAAGTTTTCTTTTTTTCCGCGTTTTCACCGGACACTACTACCGCTTATGCTTCACATTTTAATTTCCGACGCGAACTGAAAATTCGAAACTAGGCGCGAACCGGGTCAGCCTGGGATTTTCTTCGAATAATCTTCCCAAGGATAGAGCGAGAAAGGAGATCGGGATGCACTGTATGCGGCTTTGTGAGTGCAACAGAGATGATGCCAGCAATTTCGAAGGCGTGGTTTGCAGCGCCGGCAAGTATACGCCTTTTTCGGCCACCTTGTAGCGAGAAGTGGTTTGGGCAGTTTTCCCATCTTCTGCCCGCACAGCACAGCAACGAAACTTGAAATTTGAACAAGACCGGGAACAATTTCGCCGATTCTCCTTTGAATCGTTTTCGTAGATCTCGCGAAATGACTTTTCTTCTTCGCACCGCATCTTTCAAGATGCTTCGTTTGCAACGTATCGGTTTTTTGTTTTGTTTTCTCAACAGTAGAGTTCGTGCTCGCCGGCGCGGTCGTTACGTTCTAGGAAATTCTTCGGATTAACAAGTTGTAAGTTTTGTGCTTTCGCTGGCTGCCGGTTCCGCGCTTGGGGCTTTTTTTTTGTGTTTTTTTTTGGGGAGCGTCATGGCGGCGTGGAGGATTGTGGCGCCTTCGCTTCCATGCCGAGTTGACTTTGAATGGTGCTATGGAATTCAAGGTGAAGGAAAACGTATTTAATGGGGCTACCTATGTGTGTGCGTGTTTGTAATGTATTTAAACATGCTCGCGTTCTTAGAACGCTGCATATGAGAGCTTTTGCAAAAAAGTTCTTGAGCTTGAATTTTGCAGGGCTTAACATGAGTTTTCGTGCGTAAGAAGTTTTAGTGTGCGTCAAATTATTAACGAGATATGAATCAAACTTAGTAAAATAACATGCCGAGTTGGTTGGTGTGAAATTTAGGCATGACAACGAACGAGGCTAAAACTTTAAATAAATGCTGGTAAAATGTGAGTAATAAATTTTCATTTCAGAGATTAAAAATTTACTGCTTGTGAAGGGTCTGCAAAAGGGTTTTGACATACAATTTACCATTGTTTTTATGGTAATGAATTATTTAAGAACTAAATTAATATTTATCACAACAATGATGACAATTTAGCAGTTATTGTTCAACTTATGAAGCTATTTATTGCACACCAATTGGCTTGAATCTTTAATCAACCATGAACTGGCTGAGTACTGATCATTGAAATAAAATTTAGCCCGCTTGGAGGGTAAATATGTAAATATAAGAAATATGCATTTTTCTAACACTTGAGCATCAAAAGTGAGCGCACTCCTTTCAAATTTGTTTCTGGGCTTCAATGAAAAAAATTACTAAATGAAAATTATTTCCGTTTGAGTGTTATTAAACCTTTATTTGTTAAAAATAATGTACAAAAGAAATCTATTCCGTGCATTAACAAAAAACTTGCAGAGCAACAAAAACAAAACTCAGTGAAAAATTAATCAAAATTAAGTGTTCACGTGTTCAAACGTTGCTAGATTTTAGCTGTAAACAAAATAACGGAACTTTTACTTGAAAAAAGAATAAACTTGCTGGAAGAAAGGCGTGAAAGGAAAGAAACAGCCAGAAACACGAAAAATTATAGTGAATTTGTATTGTGAAGGAAAAAGTTTACGGGAAAAAGGGAAATATTGTAAAAAGACCACACAGTACAGTGAAAAATTAGTTGACAGATATAATAAATTTAAAATATTGGGTAATTTTAAAAGATCTAGACGACCAGGGAAATTAAATAGAAAAGAAATAAGAAATATAGTGAAAGAACTTAGGAGTAATCCACGCTCAAGTGCAGCAAAAATAGCTGAAAATTATTCCGCGACACAATCAATCCGTTTCAGCTTCCACCGTTCGAAGAATATTGAATGAACATGGATTGCATGGCAGAGCACAACGAAGTCGTTTAATTCTAAAGCGAATAAGAAAAAACGCAAAAATTATGCAACAAAATATAAAAACTGTATTTGTAATTTTTGGAAAAACGTTTTATTCTCTGATGAGAGTAAATTTAAAATATTTGACAGACATACAAATAAAAAATTTTAGAGAATAAAAATACAGAAATCCATTCAAAAAAAAATGTTTTCGGCACAGCGAAGCATAGCGGAGGATCTGTTATGGTTTGGGGGTGTATGTTGGCTTCAGGAGTTGGCAGGGGCGGCTCGTCGATGTACGCAAAGGAAGCAGTGCTTCCCTTGCTAAGCCACAAAATTGATTAAATAATCAATATGTTGCAATCAAAAGGTTTACAATCAATATTTAACAATCAAAGTAATAACATTTATTTTCTTACAAAAAACGAAACTCCATTGCTACTATAGATCAAATGGTTTTATTTTATAACAGTCCAAATACAGAGCTCCCAAGGTAATTTACCGCGAAGCAACGAAAACTCAAACGTTTTACTACGAACTACAGGCACTGCATACCATTCAATTCAAAACATACAGTTCATTAAGATATACTACACAGAACACTGAAGTGATCTTGCTTCAATGCTCAAACTCGTGGTTTTCGCATAGATCTACTTAGATGCTTTGCCTTAATGATGCCCACAAAATTTTTCAATCAATGTACTCAAATAGCATCGCGGACGCTGGCTCAGCTCACAGCGTCTTGCTGGGTAGAAAAATTCAAAAAACCCTTGCCCCATCCACCCGCTGAACGACCCGAAAATCTTTGTTAATGAATGAACTTAATACGCTACAATAGTTTCTGCGTCTCCTGTTATGTTACTGTTACCCCTCATGATTTATTTGTAGATTCTCTTCTGCTCCTCTTCTAATGAGCCGTTCCCCTTAGAAGTTGAAGCATTTTCTGCTTTGTTCACATGTACACATGTACAGTGCAAGCCGTTGTGATGTGTATGTAGAGAATAGACCCTGTAGCTTCAGTAAGTCATTCAGCATACGATTCGTAACTACTTCTAGGTAATGGTAAATTCCAATATAATTTCTGCATTACATTTAACTCATTATGTCATAGGAGGTAATGTGTTGTGATTGTATTCTGTACTAGTTACGGAAACAGTTACATTGGAGTGCTTTCAGAAGTGATGATAGAAAATCAGTTCAGTAAGAGATATGCTGTAATACAGAAGTGGTGATATGGTCCGTTGATATATGGTGAAAACTACGAAAATTGTAAATAATCATCTCGAAAACGTACGAGTATGCGTGATGGAAATCAAAGTCTAATTCGGAGTGTAACACACCAATGACGCTGAAGCATTTAGTTGAAAAATAAATAAGTACAAAGTTTTTACAAAATATATAGACACAGATTTCATGGATGAAAAAAAAAACAAGTAAAACAGCAAATATCACTATAAAGTTAATAAATTTTATTTATCAAAACAAGGATATGAAATCAAAATATTCCAGCATTATTCAAAATACACTATTTTAAATCTATATTTCAATAGAAAAATCGAACACGCGTTTACATCACTTGCACAATATAACGCGCACTGTTGAAAAATACATTTTATTCGGAACTGCGTTCATAAGAATTGCGCAGTATTTTTACAAAAATTGCGGCTACGCAGCCTCACTTGCTCGTAAAAATAAGCAACAAGTTACCTACTGCATTACTTTTTAAGAAAGGTAATGCGGTGGGTAAGTTGTTACTTGATCGCTTACTCGACAAACTCAATTACATTGTTAGTAATGGAGCTTCATGAATAATGTAGTACTTCCAGAATCAATTCTCAAGTAACGCCTTGCCATTTTTCCTACAGGGGAATAGTCGGAGTTACATTTTTTCGTGTGCAATTTTCCCCAGATCAGTTTTTGTGTGTCTGCTTTGGGTTTGCTTTCCCAAAAGACGTAGTTTTTCGGTTCTGGTGCTTTGGTGAAATGACCACTTGGTTGCTTTGGACGCCTATGTTAACGCTGGAAAGTTATCCGCGTCTTGTTATGTTTCTGTTTCTCGTCATGATCTACGTTAAAGAATATGTAGATTCTCTTCTGCTCCTCTTCTTTCGAGTTGTTCCCCTTCTGAGTTGATGCCATTTATGCTCTGTCCGCATGGTGTATGTACGGTGCAAGTAATTTTGATGTTGATATGGAGTATATGTAGGAGTTAAATTGTTTCGTGTGCAATTTTCTCCAGACTGTTTTTGTTGTTGTACCTGTTTCTCGATTCAGGTGCTTTGGGTGAATACCACTTGTTGCTTTCGCTTATGTTGATGTTATTTCTATGTTGAATTTCTGCTTTCGTTAGCATTTGTAGTTTACATTAGGTGCGTTTGTTGTCTTCGTCGCACAAAAAAACGCACCTGTTATAATTCTTTTGACTAGAATTTTTGTATTGTCAGTATTAATACGGTCGGTTAAAGATGAATAAAAGGATAGTTTTCAAAATAAATTATAACATAAAACTCTTTAAAGTGAGAGCGTATTGAATAGATTCTGTTTCAAAAAGTTTATATTTACCCGTATAATATGGGCTTTAAAGTGGAAAACCAAAATTGCTGTGATTGCGCCATATAGAATTTACTGCGGCAGTCTTTTTCATTGAGGATCTTATTGCGTCTTGGCAACCAAGACAACTAATTTCGCTCAGTCAACTGTTTGCAAAAGATAACTATGTTAGTCACTTTTATTGCAAATTACATTTATAATTTAATTTGCTAAAAAAAATGCATTATATCCTCAACTTTGAGCTAGTTAAAAACGTTCACCATTTATTTAGCTACGTTTTTAACTTGACTTTTTTATAATTAAAAAAAAAATGAAAGAGATAAGTAATTTTTTTTTCTTTCAAACAATATACATAATTTGAACTTTTGTGAGATCGTCGATCTGAGTGAGCAGTAATATGAAATAAGCAATTGACAATCAATCACTAACTTTTAATGCAAATATGGTCAGCATTGAAATACCTTATTGTTTATTTACACGATATTTAAAATAATCGCATGTATAGTTTAATACGCGCTTCATAAGTATGCTTATCTATATGCCTTTATATTTTGCTTGTGCTTCCCTAAGTCCCAAAACCACGAGCCGCCACTGGGAGTTGGACACCTTGAATTTATTGATATTACAATAGATAAGGTTATCTCAATATTTTACAGCGAAATATGGCTTACAGTGCTGCGAAATTGGAATTGCCTAAGACGTGGATCTTCCAACAGGATAGCGACCCGAAGCTCACTTCCTATTTAGTAAGGGGGTCGTTGCTTTATAGAACTTCCAAGGTATTGGATCATCAATCCCCAGACCTCAACCCCATTGAGCATTTATGGGATTATTTAGACAGGAAAATTCGGCAACGTCTAATCACAAGCAAGGAAAGTTTTAAAAATGTTCTTAAGGACGAATTTGATAATATATCAGCAGAATTTACCCAGAAATTTAGTAGAATCCACGCGTTTTAACGGCAAAGGGGAGTCAAACCAAATACTGATTTTTCTTAAAATTGTTACATAAATTTTTATTATATGAACTGTGCACTTACTTTTGATTCGTATTTCATTGACTTTTTGTTTTTGCTCTGTAAATTTTTCTTTAGTGACTATATAGAATTGATTTTTTGTATATTGTTTTAACAAATAAAGGTTTACTATTAATCAATTAGAGTCACTGTGTTATTCATCCATATTACATAATAGCCGCAATGTAAAAGCAAAGAAGTAGGAGGATATATCCGTATAGAATCCAATAGCTTCTCAGGTATGAGCTGGTAAGCCGTGGAGTTGAAAAAACATACACATATATGTATAAACACGAAATATATGATAATACAGGAATACATAGTGAAAATACAGGATCAATTAAAATTGTCTTTAAAACACTCTTTCTGATCGTTTCAATAAAAATATCCCTAGTTATTTGCAATTCGAGTGTCGGATGGGAAGAGCCTGTCTAAATTTCATGACTCTGCCGGGATACAGATGATAATACGGCTGGCCTTTATAGTTCCTCATATGGTGGGAACAAAATTCAGAGTAAAAAAATGTATTTAAAGGAGGTGCTGCCTCAAGTACCTCACACCCAAAGGACCTTCAAAGAATAACGTTCCAGTGCTCCCCAGTCGGCTAGCTATTGGGTAAAGAGTTCGATCAAGGACCAAATCGCATGGCGTATTTTGTTTTTCATAGTGTTCGTAGAATGCCAAAATAGGACCTTGATGTCAAGTCCTGGAGAACTTTGTTCAGGGAGAATAGAGACAAGGTCGTTATGCTGGTCATAGCAGCGGACCAAGCCTCGAGAATAAATTAACGGCAGCTTCTGATTTGGGCAAATTAAGATGACCGTTAAAGAGGCAGATGGAAAAGTCCCCAAGCCGGCATTCCCTCCAGTCACCAGCATGACGTGCACTAGAAACGATATGGAGGCAGCACTAGGCCCCAGCGGTTTTCAACCGACTAAAGACCTAGATTCAGGTGTCCACAGACGAACCTGCATCATACCAAACCTGCCTCTGCGAGAGAAAGCGGCACGGATGCCAAAGTCACCTATAGCATAGAGCTAATACAAGATTCCTGAGTAAAGTAAGCTGGAATATGTCGCCTAAATGCAAAAATACCAAGTTAGCTGGGCCGCGATTGTAACTAACACAAACAATAACTTTTTTCTACACCTTAGAACCCAATAAAAAGTTCCAAAATAGGCAGCCTACAACATCCCCGCGGGTACAAATCATGGGGCTACTCAAACCCATCTCAGTATTCTGGAGGGCATCAGACCCATATGGGAATGCTGAGCCTCAGAGACCAAATAAAAACAAAGACAGCCTTCGAGAAAATGATCAGGGTCGCAACACTCTTAGAGGTAAGAAAGACGCTAAATGAAATCGGAGTACAGAACAGCCTGGAGCTTATATGAGTCCCTGGCCATGGGTGGCACCTAGGAAATGAGGAAGCTGATGCGAAGGTTAAAAAGGGGGCTAAATTCCCTTATAATGTTCCCATTCCGTAATGGAGCTGTTTGAAGGCTGATACGGATAGGGAGCTCAAAGCATAGACTTAAAAAAGCTACTAGTTTAATCTAGAGGGTTTGAAAAACTCGAAAGGCTACTTAAACTTCGATATAAAAAGAGCAAAAGAAGCAATGGCTCTCCATAAAATTGGCAGAAGGGCTCTATGGCGAGCTTTCACCGACCATATTCCTTGCGAAAAGTATCTCCACAGGATAGGCAAGGAGCGAAATGACTGCTCTGGATACTGTGGAGAAGTAACAGAGAGTGTAGAGTATCTTCTCGCACACTGCCCAGCAGTAGCGAAACGAAGATTAGAGCTACTTGGCTCTGCTCGTCCCTCCATCTGGGACATTAGTAAAGTCCGGGTATATATCCAAGTTTATAGACAGTTTGGATATCCTATAAGACATAACGTTGAACAGGCAGAATATACCCAGGAGATTGCAGTGCTGGAAGCCATCCGGACCCACTCCATACATTGATTCATTCATACATTCATCCCTTCAACAGCTCAATCATATTCTTAGAGAGGATCCTTGACCTCATATTTTCTAACATAGTCACGAATAATATTTTTATCTGAAAACATACGTATCTTAGAGTTGATCTCCATAATCTTCCTTTAGATGTTGTTGTTTATATTCACTCCTTGCAACCTCTTCGTCCACGTCAATGCTTGAAATATAACTTTTTCAAATGGCACTACACAAGACTGAGTTCCTTCTTTCCTAAGATTATTGTCATCGTGTGAACGGGACATAAAATCTGATGAGTGTTTTGACTATTTTTACGACACTATTGAAACTATTTTGCCTATCACTTATCTCCGGAGAACAAAATATCTTCCTGATTTAACAGATCTATTGCTTTACATTTGCCAAGAAAATCAAAGCTTCTTAAATTCTACGAAAAGTCAGGTTTAGGCCAATGACACACACGGCGGTTCAATCGAAGCGTTTAACGTGTTGTTTTTGGTCGAGGGTGACACACACAGTGGTTTTCAGAAGCATTTACCCCATGCAATCATCAATGCATCCTGCAACGCTGGAAGAACAGAGTCGGTGGGTTGTTTCTCTCGTCTACCAACTCGGTTAAAAAACCGAGAAGCGGTACAAACGGCGCTGTGTGTCATCACAATGCTAAAGTAATGCACGACTATACCGACTTGGTTCTCCTCTCGGGAAACGCTTCAGTAGAACCGCCGTATGTGCCATTGTGCTTACATAGAAAACGGAATGCGTTGTGGCAACCTAAAATTTTTTGGTTCCACTGTATAGAGCTGCAAACCTTATATTCCTTCGGCTTCCATCAAACATGAAGGCAAAGTTTCTACATCTCTTCAAACCAGTTATTATCTGCAGGCTCAGTACTTTGCCTCGTTCAACTCTGTGTGCGCCTCAGTGTCTCCTTCTTCTGAGCTCTCTGACAGATTGTTGACATCATTCTATCCTATTTCCGACAAACTGAAATTGAGCGTAGCCATCGATGAGCTTCCAACGATATTTTTGAAAATGACGAACACTTCATTAAGACCATTATTATTAATAAGAGAACTTCTGAATGCCGATTCTGTTCCCTCTGGAAAGAAAATCGGCATCTTTAATTAGTCCAATTCCTAAATCAGATTATGTGCCCCCAGCAAATAATTTTCCCGGGTTACTCAGCATTAACAAATCCCGTATACTTTACGAATTCATTTGAGCCTAGAACCGGTGTTCCACAAGGTTCTACTCTGGGTCCTCTCCTTTTTCTACCTATATTGCATGTGAATCTATTGAAAACTCTAGCCTTCTTAAACTAACTGAGTCAGGAAAACTGTAAAATTGTTTGTTTGAAACGCAAAATCTGCAAATTAATGATGGTGCCAGTAAAACTAAACAGAATAGACTAGTTGCTTAATCAGTATGAATATTGTATAATTCTACGTAGTTTTACGTATTTTTTAACAGTGTTATTGATTGGATAGTCAAAAGAAAAAATGCTTTAGAGTATAAAGATCTTAACAACACAATAAACGCCCGTAGGTGTGTGTCTCGAGATGGTACCTTTTTTTATACACCTCTTCCCCTTTGCTTTTCCCCCTGTAACGGTAAGGAAGCTACAAATCCCACTACTGCCAAATTTTGCATTTAATCCAAATGTAAACAAACTAGCTACACGCAATCGATATCGATGTGAATCGACTAATAAAAATCGGCTTTTTGCAAAACCGATTATAGTATGATACGTCAATGAGAAAACCTCTCAAGATCACTTGAATGTTAGAAATAGCAGCGTCACAGATTAAATTTTATTGAAACAGGCAAACGCGGCCAAGCAGCAAGACATCGTAAAGGAAATAATCATTTTCCCGCTGCTCAAGTATATTTTGACAATTTATTTTTCATATACAAACTGTAGAGTTTCTGGAAGAATCCCAGTAATTTTAGACTAAAACTTACCTGCGACGTATGTAATTTAGTAATTTGCGATCTCGTCGTCGAGATGGGGTCTTTGAACCATGGCCTTCATATAAAAGGCCTATCGCGACTTGCAATCTGACAGGTATTAAGCTACTTTTTAAAATGGTGTAGTCCTCACGTTATTAAGATTTATTGGGAATTGCACAATGACAATTATTTGACATTTCTCTGACAATTAGTAATGTGAATGGTTCTACTCGGTTGAATCAGGGAATAGAGTCTATTTTCCTATTATCCGGAGACTCGTTTCGAAGTTTTTGTCGCGTAAAAGATATTTCGGATAAGTGTCGTGAAAGTGATGTGTTTATTGTGCTGTATACGCGAGAACTTTGCAATTTGGAATACCTGCCACCTACTCTCGGCAATGTGAATTGTAAACAATTGCCGTTTGTGGTTGGTAGGATTTATTCCACTTTAAAAATCATCAAATATTGATAATCTGCAAATTCTTCTACACAAACGATACTTCGGATAAGTGTCCCGGTGAATTGAGGTATGATGCTAAAGACTTTTTATATCTAAATTGCTTGTGAAAGATCCCAAAACAACAGTGATTAGCATGACATATGAGTTTCCTCATATCTCCTGTAGGTGGATCTCGTGAATTTCTTTATAACCATAAAAAAACATCACTGTGTGGACTGGTTGGGAAAAGTAGCTTAGGTCCGCCATCTTGTAGCTTAATTGCTTTTGCGATAGGCCTTTTATATGAAGGCCATGTTTGAACGCGGTTATTTGGCAACAGTTTGACAGTACTGGGATTTTTTAATTTTCAAAATGGCGTCAGTCGTCAATGACGTAAGTAGGAGATGATTCATAGGAGCAAATAATTTGATACATTAAATTTGGGTAAGGATTTCTATCAGTAATATAGATATGGGTGGAACAAAACTATAATAAAAACAGTCGTGTAGCTGTAGACTTTTATTTTTAGTTTCTTCAACCATAGCATGAATTATTTTATTTTTATTTGGTTCGCTTTTTTTTTTGATCATCTACTCAACATAAATGTAAGAAAAACTCTTCGCTTTCAACCATAGAAAATAAGTTTATTTTCAGTTCTAATTACATTATCAAGTTTATTGAAGCACTTTGTTAACATTTCTATCGAAATTTTTCACTAATTTTTCGTCTATTGAGAGTATACAAGTCAAATAACGCAATAAACGTACGTAATAACCGAATTCTATTCTTATTCATAATTTTTCAAATTCTAGTTTTCATTAATAATTTTTGAGTCTTTTTCTCAACTTGAAGTTCGATCAACTACTTGAAATCAAATACATTTTCTCAACATGATACATGATAAATAGTAAGGTTCTACTAATGCTACATTTGCTTAGCAAACTTGCTTTCTTCACGTGAAAATGATCGCGAAAACAAGTTCAGTGGCGTCCAAGAAATTTTCAGGAAGACATAATATTTCCTTAAAAATACTACTATGTGTATACTAACTAATACAATCACTTTTCGAATCTATCGATTTATTGAACATTCCTTTCATGAAACTGCTATAAAATACCTTTAGTTTCGTATATAAAAGTAACAAATCTGTATACATGTATTCAACTACTTATCCAAGTTACAGACTTGGTGTAAAGAGTGCAAGGTTGTTAAGATATTGCTTCAGTGTTGTATTTCTGTTGTTACGTTTCCATCTCTGCCTATACTGGCTATTTTACTGAAACTCTTGTTTCCTCACTATCTGTGGCCGCATGTAAATTTTCTCGATTGGCAATAAACCAGCCACTATATGCCGATCAGTTTTTCGAAAAAGTATTGTGTCTCCATTTTCGAGTGATCCGTGTTCTCGAGAATATCTTGTGCGTGCAAGAGTGTCGCAGACGCCAGTTCTCCAACCGTCCATTTTCGGTCCAGAAGCACACGCGATACCGTGTCCAGCTGCAATGGAAAGACCGAAAAGAGCCTTAGCTTATTATGGGTTTAATTCTTTCACGTTTTTCGGGGCAAGCATGATGAAACTGATCTGGTGCTGGTGCCATGGGAGCGAGATTTTAGTTTATGCATTCGATCGGTGATTGAATGGCAACAATAAAAAGCACCATAAATAGTTAGACCGATACCTCTAAAAGGGGCCTCGCCGTGCCATATCCAAATTAACACTCCCGACAGTGTATGATTATCATTAATTGCAGCATTACGGGAATGGAGATCAAATCAGAGCCGCGTTTTTAATATGTGTAAGATACTTTTGAGCGCTGTCGACCGTAGCGGCATATACATAAATTACACCTAAATTGGTTTTATGAAAGGTCAGGTTTCTCAACGGTCCGTCCCGAACTAATATGGAAAGTAGCAAAAAAAAAGACATTCGCTTCCCCAATTTAAATTCAAATTAGCATAAAGTTTGCGTGCCGATTCTTCGATTCGTTTCGGTTGAATCGTATTTATTAAAGACGTTCGGTTCCGTTAGTGTTTTTGGTTATCAGTTTTTCTTTCACTGCATAATTGACTCTCACCTTGGTTAGCATTTCGTGACCCGCCGTGTAATATACGAGAACGGGTAGCCCTGCTATACTTGCTGCCATCCACTGGATGACCAACTTCAGCTGGACGTCTCCTAGGAGTGTTGAGCCGCATCCCCAATTGCCTGTGGCCACTGGTCCTAAACTGCTACTACGACGACCGTGTTTTTGGCCTAGTTGCGATATCTAGAAGAGGTTCAATTAGATTTTATTGCATGCAGTAATAACAAGTGCATCGAATTGTCATGATGTTGGTTTCAAGGAAAAGTTATCATTTCGGGAGATTTTTTACTTTGCATGCAAACTCGGGTGGAGAAAATTGGTAAGATGACAGAACCATACCATCCATGAAGTACGCATGCTCATGCTTCTGAAATTTTGATCAACTAAAATATTTGTATATAGCAAGCCAACATCATAACAATATAAAAGCGAACAAAGCAAAAATTTTCTAAAGTAGTGAATGGTCATTAGCAGTGTTTAGTTTAAAGTCAGCAGTGTGTGAGCTTAATGTTTACATAGAGTGTTTCGCAAATGATAAATACTTAAATCGCGATATCCTGAAACAATTAGATTCCGCGGCTACCTTTTAAAGGCACATTCTGGAGGAAGCACACTTATGCATACAAGGACTATTTGTGATGGAGAGCCACTTCGAGTCCTTAATATACTGGGTAAGTCTCTTTATGTCTACCGACGCTACTTTGGTTAGACTTACAAAAAAGTATGAGAGAAGGAACTGCTTCCGTATTATAGCAAAGACCGTGCATTCAGACAACAGGTGGTGAACAGTTTTCTCTTCTTTCTAACATCTGCTACATGCCTTCCAAACAAAAAATGTCCAGTTAAAACAGCCAACGCCTCACATCGCCTATACCATTCCTCTCTGCTTTGGATCTGAGCGTCAAAGCCCTGAATCAGATATGGTTGGGAATAGAGATGGGCAAAATGCCTCATGATACGTGAGGCATAGCTCTTTCTTACAGTGCAGCGCCTGAAAAAAGCACAGCATAGTCTGTGAGCGAAAGCTTTCGTTTGAATAAACTTAATGAAATGCGAAGCAAACAGTGTACTGAGAGTACGGCGCAATACTGTAAAATACTCTAAAAAAGAGCGATCGGTGGTGTGTCATGAGACATTTTGCCCATCTCTAGTTGGGAAATAGTATAATCGACTCCCGCTAGAACAGGCATGTCCTGCACCAACATTCTGGAATGGCTCAGGCTTGACCTTGTCTATGGGCCATTACAATGTAGTCTTACCGCAGCGCAGCGTATCTCGCATGCTGCAAAAAAAGCAGATCGGTATGAAGCCAATAGAGAGGAGCACTAGAAGTGCTTCCGTCCAGATATTACGGAGTGCCTCATGTATCAATGAGACTGCGAACCTATGCACTTTGGCTATCATTTTCTGATTCAGGGATGAATACAATTCTCGTTTCTTATCAATTGATAGGAATGTACGAAAGTCTTAAGCAGGCATTGCAAATGGCCATGACCCAATAGCCTTAATCTAGCTTTATAGTTTGACCAATCGTTAAGTGTAGAGATGTGCTTAACTGCTCTTTTTACTGAGCAGTGATCGCAGAGAGCAGTTTGAGCAAAGAGCAGTTTAGAGTAGCAGCTATTCAATCGCAATTGCGATTGCAGTTTCGTGCGTACGAAAAACCGCTCGCTACTTTTGATTGCTCATTGCCAGTGTTTGCTCGTTACCTCATCGCCTTCGATTTGTGCTTGTTGATACAGCAATTTCTAGCCTCAGATTGCAATCACATTGTATGCTTACAATGTGACTGTATTTTTCGGTGGCGATGGATGCTCATGTTTAGAACAGATGTAGTATGTTTGGGAATACGTTGCCTGCATTAATTCGGCACTTGCTAGCAGAAGAATGTATTGCCAAGTGCTTGGTAAATCGTATAGTAGTTTTGTGGTTTTCAAAATGTCATACATTGGATGCAAGCAACGTAGTGAAATGTTATTATGCATGTACAGTATTATGCAGTATGTAATTTAATTTCGAAGATTTATTTTTCCTGGCTAATCTAAAACAATCGGTTTTCCACTTCGCCTCACCGAAGCATGAAGTTTGTCGAAAATTTTACTGACAAATGATAACAAAATTTTTACGTGTATTAAACATGCACCCACTAGGGGGCTAATCTGTTCGGTAAGGCTGGACAAGAGTCACAGCCCTGGTAGGGTTGGAGTGCAGTCATGAGCACCGCCGCAAAAGCCAACTGGCGAACCAAAAAGGATCTCAACATTTTTAGTGCTACTTTCAGTTTTTCGGGTAGATTTGATTTTGACGTATCTTAGAAACTAGGCCGACTTTTCCCAGATTTGTATGGAAATTTCGCCCGAAACAACTCAGAAAGGTCCCCAAATTTATGCTAGACAGAAAAAAAATTTGGAAAATATGAACGTTTTTGCCCAATTTCCCCTATCAAATATTTTGTCGCCCTTAATATATCACTAATATACTCCTCGACCACTTTCAATCATCGAAAGCGTCATAAAGACAGTTTTTGCCAAACTATGGTCAAAAAACCCCTTACTCCCCTACAAAACCGAAATTTATGTATCACAGCAATAGATCTTGGCCCGTTATGTCCGAAACCACTCTAACCCAAAATTGGCCGATTTCGTCCGATTTCAGCTACTTTTGCCGTATCTTCGAAACTAGGCCGCTTTTTCCTAGACTTGTATGAACTTGATAACTGAGAAAGGTCCCCGAATTCATGTTAGACCAAAAACAAATTTTTGGGAAATATGGACGTTTTTGCCCAATTGCCCCTATCAAACATTTTTTCGCCCTTAAAATATCATTAATGTACTCCCCGACCACTTCCAATCATCGAAAGCGCGATAAAGGCAGTTTTTGCCAAACTATGGCTCAAAAAACCCCTTACTCCCCTACAAAACCGAAATTTTTGTATCACAGCAATAGGTCTTGGCCCGTTATGTCCCAAACCACTCTAACCCAAAATTGGCCGATTTTGTCCGATTTCTACTTTTGCCCTAAATACTTTTTGAATAATTGAATAAAATACTTGCAAGTCCGAAAATACTCGCAAGGGTAGAAAGAAAAGAATCTGAATAGATGAGCATTTAAAATTTTCTCTACTGCAAAAGAGCAATGACCAGTTGAACAGCATGAGCAGAAAACAATCAAATTGCTCACTGCTCTTCATAAAACTATCTGCTCTGCAAAAGAGCAGTGAGCAATTGAACAGCATGAGCAGAGAGCAATCGCACTGCTCACTGCTCTTTTCAAAGAGCAGTGCGATTAGTAGCAGTGATCGCAGGAGCAGTCCCATCTCTAGTTAAGTGTTTTGGCAAGATAAAATTCCGTTCGGCATTCACTTTGTAGAGCCCCAATCTCACATTTGCACCACTGGTACCTCTTTTTCCCTATGGATCTAGTTGAGTTGCAGGATATCGCAGTGATCAGATCTTTCTAATTGGTGAGCTTAATGATCCAGGTCTTCCTGATTGGTAAGCGCCGGAACATCGTTCAGTTCAGTGTAGCAAGCTGGTCGAAATTTCTCCCATTTCCTTTTCCTGTTTACATGAGAAGTTGCCTCTTTATGTAGCAACCCTGCTTATATCAATGCCACGTACATGTTGTTTGACAGGGAGCTCCCTTACATAGTTACTGGAAGGTAGCAAACCTTCTTTGTGTGCCACTTAGCGTAAAGCTATCTAGACTGACTTTGGCTTCGTGTCGACTACAATAACATTACCCTAATCTCTAATGTTTGGAAGGCAAGCATATTTATGCATTATTTGATAAGGATGCTGCCTCTGGGCTTACCTAAAAGTTGAGGTGTCACTAGTCTATATGCAATCTGTCAATATGCAATCCGCAGGCTCAGGTCTTAAAGACCTATGGCTCTTGGATTAACACTATCTCCTCTACGTTCTTACACAGGAGAAGAGCATTGGACGCTGCCTTTTAGTGATGAAGGTTCATCTGGATAGCAATCTGGTTAATCTGTTTATTACAGTGCTGTCCAGATCTTCGTCAGACCCAATGGCCGCTTCGTCTTCTTTCCATCCGAGATCAAGGCGGCTACCTCGCTCAGAGTTCGTGACTACCTTCATCCTCCGTTGTATGTTTAGGGGCACCAGACAGCCGTTTTCCGTAAAAGATCGAGATAAAAGATCTCAAGCTTCCGTAGGGGCTAAATCCTTTGGTATGAAGATTTTTAGGCGTCTGCCTTTTAAAGGCACACTCTGGAGGAAGCACACTTATTTATACAAAGGCCCTTTGTGATACCGCATTGCGCAGTGCACAGTCCTTATTAAGTGGAGAGCCACATCGAGTCCTTAATAAACTGGGTAATCCTCTTCATGTCTACCGACGCTACTTTGGTTAGGTTTGCGAAAAAGTATAAATATTCAGTTGAATGAAATTGAACCCACAGCCGTCCGCGCAGCCACAACCCTTAAGATACGGAAGAGATTCCTCATTGATAATAATAAGAGCTTGGCATCCATCATTAGATAGCTTGCTGACCTTGCCCAGACAGCTCACTATTATTCAGTCTTATAGCCTGCAGAATTCCTTCAGGTGAACAAGGTTCAGCAGCGATCCATGCCTTAAATCTCCTTTAGTGTCTATACACCTGAACAGATTTAAACCGAGATTGAGTGCCTGAAGTGAAAATGACACCTGAAATACCTGCAGCGCGTGCCTGAGCTAGTTTAGTTACCGTTTCTCGTGGCTTTCGCTCGGTACGTACGGGCTTGCTCCGCTAATTACGGCTCAACTTCGTTGCCTTAGTACAGCGAGGGATCGAAACATGGTAAGAGGTTGTTTTGCTAGAGTTCCGTGAAGCAAGCTTCTTGTTCCGGTTTTGTTATTTTTGTTTTTTTTTTTTTTGGCCAAGATCGATGCTGTTGGGTTCAAACTCAGATCCGTTGTCTTAGCTCGAATGTGTAGTCACTAAAATAATCTAAACCTTGCACACCTATACAAAGCAGGGAAGCCATGTGAGGGCTGGCGTAAATTTTTGTCGGGACAAGTGCTCAGAGCCAAATCGATGCTTATCGGAAGAGCAACTCGACTGAATCTACACGGCCAACTTAATGACTACGAAAATAAGAGCATTTTCTGAGGACTGCCGCGATTTTATTAGGATGGGAATAACTATGTCGTCAGAAGACAAGCAAGTCCAGAATGCGAAGATCTCCAGCTCAGTGTGCAAACCAAAACTGAGTCAGAGAATAGTCCGTGGATCAAAAATAAATCGTACCGATTGATACTTCTGGTGATGCCATACTAGTAACCATCTATGGAGCAGCTACTCACTTGTCACCGCCAGGCTTATCGTACGAAGTCAAAATAAGCCAGAGTGAAACTCTTGGAGTCCAAGGTATAAGCATGGGGAAGCAAACAGACTTCGCCACGAAGTGAAACTATATTGCGTCAATTTTGAACAGTAGCTTTTGGAGCTCATATAAGTTTTCAATTGTCTTATGCAGCCAACCGACCTGGAACTTTGAAGAACGCTGATATAGAGAATTGTACAATGCGTAAATCATGTTAATGCCCAGCGGAATCAAACCTTCAAATCCTTTTTTGAATCCATTTACCGTCTGGCCTACAACCAAGAGCGAAATTCGTGGTAAAAAATTGGGCCCATAAACAAAAAGCACGAGTCTGACTCGTGGTACATCGTTCGGACCAAATGTAAACAAGACGAGCCTAGCTCGTGATATACCATTCAGGACAAACAATCAGACTCGTGGTTCATCTGTTCTCGATATTCTTTTACTTTAGTTACGCACACTTTCCCATTGCGTTCACTCTTTTTGGAACCAAATGTTACAATGTAGGGGTAGCGAGTAGGTCAAGTGATTAAGCCACTCTTTCAATCCCTCCAAACGCTGCCTTAAGAAAACTGATCAAGGAAAAAATGCAACGGCTTCATTCTAGTCCAACCCAGATGTAAGTTACCTCTGGAACAAGTCAGTTTTGAATGTAAAATAGTTCCAGGCAGGAACTATTCAGTAGAAACATATGATTAGCTTTATTACGCATACTACAATTGGACTATTTAATTTATCCAAATTTTGCTGCTTGATCTAGTCAAGTCTTAATTTTTTTAAAATCTAATTATCAGATTTGTCAAAGAGTAGAGCTCTAGTTGACTCAAATATAATGCTGCATCGTCATTATAAAGCTTAAGGCCATTTCGAGAGAGGAAGAAAAAACTCCTAGTAGCCAAAAACAAATGCAGCATTTAGTGACAAACAGATTCCCATAGGAGGAGAGAAGGTCAGAATTGCCTAGAAACATGCAATCGACCATTCGGGAAATGGCTGAGGGATTATAAATATCCCTAATGTGTGACTTGACAATCAGTCTTGAAGCAGCGCATCGAATGAATAAACCGGTAGAGTAATTTGAAAGCGAGTTATTGTAAAATTAGTGCGATCTTTGAAGTTTATACGCGAGTTAAGTGAAATGCTCTGAGTAGATATATAATACCAGTTCTGGAGCACTTAAGAGGAGCACTTAAAAGGAGCGAAGAGGAACAAGCCGGTTCTAATCCACTTAAGAGTAGCAAAGAGGAGCACGATGACGTCAGCGATTATCGGCCCGCACATCCTGCGCATGACGTAAGCGATCATCTTAGAACTGATAAACAGCCCAGTTTAGCTTAAAAACAGGGCTGTTTATCAGATCAACTGAGCTGTTTATCGGCTCAAGTGGGCTGTTTATCAGCTCAAGTGGACTGTTTATCAGTTCGAAGATCATTGCTTACGTCATGCGCGGTATGTGCGGGCCCATAATCGCTGACGTCATCGTCTCCCTCGTGCTCTTCTTTGCTACTCTTAAGTGAATTAGAATCGGCTTGCTCCTCTTAAGTGATCCAGAACATTCTTTGAATGAAATTGTGTTTAGAGGCAATAAACTGTTCTGTACGAAAAACGCAGAATATCACGAATCTACGAAGTGCGTTTCAAGTGAAAAACACTAAAACTGGTGTCAGAAGTGGAATTATTTTGATGTTGCGATTCAACAAGTGACTTTTATCGATGTTGCGAGCATTGGATTTGCGTAAAACTTGAAAACTCGTTTTGTGGGGACTAAATAAGAAGCTTGAAGCGCGGAAGCCAAAGAGACAGAAACGTTTGGATTCCCGGAAGAAGAAATCACCTAAAAATATATCCAGGAAGTATAAAACAGGGAGAAGAAAAATCCCATGATGGATTTGCTGCTGAAAATGGCTTCCGATATGGAGCAACAAGCCATAAAACTGGATCAGAAACTTAACCAGCAAGCCCAAAAATTCGACCAACAAGCCATCCGCATTAAGGAACAGATGACACAGTAGGCCAAAAAGAGAACAGTAGCTGATGGCAATTAATGAACTGTTGCAGCAGTAATTAGAAACTCAAGCTGCAGAAGTGAAACAGCAGCTAGGCACTCAATCTGTGGAAGTGAAAGTAAGGATAAAGGTGAAGAAGCCAGAAGAGACCTTGTAGTAGCTGGCGCAGGACATCGACCGGCTAACATTTATGTCCTACCAACGTCGGAACCAGAACATTGGGATAAATTGGCGAATGATGCTGGCAGGCTGAGATCGATAGAAGTCAACCTCAAGGGTCGGAGAGTAGTATTGTCCACCTTAGAAGCATAATCACAGTCTCCAAACTGTATTGATTCGAGTCTGCAAGGAAAACTCGACAGATACTGGAGTGACAAAATCGGTTCTGCGAACGGACTTGGACATTTTGTGACAGGGCGATACGTACTTCGGACGACTAAATACGAATTTACACCAATTCACCGAAAAATCACTCGTCAGGTATAAATTAGTGATTTAATATTCCAGATTAAGTTCGTCGTACCGGAAATAATCAACGAATACATACTTGTAGTGGACTTCCTAGGCCTTCACGGTTTCAGTCCGAATTTAGGAGAAAGGGTGATCACTAGGAACAACGTGGAAATACCGTGCGACCAGCTGCATATCGTCTCCGAAAACACGAAGGTGCCAAAGTTGTCTGAGAACATCATATGGGCCAGTTTTGATGCTTATCCTGGAAGCCACGAATTCTTTATTATCGAGCCAATGCGGAGTCCAGCACTCATCAGCCTTATGGTGCCTAATCAGAATCACACAAGGAATTTATGTCCATGCAAAGGTCCTGAATTTTGTAGATCAAGAGATAAAAGTTTTTTCCATCACTTCTTTGGATACCGCAGATATACAACCTAAACGCAAAAATCTACCCAGCAGCAAAATAGATGACCTAGCCAAGAACATGCTGCTCTAAGCATTTGGCACTAAGCAACGAAAAGTATCAAGGAGTTCAGCTTATTGGATATTATGCTGATCTCTTCTCGACTCGAGGCAAAGATTACGGAACACCTAATTTGGCTGCCCATCGAATCGACATGCAACATTGCAACAGCAATGACATTCACTACCCCTCAAATAAATCCTCTCTAGAAAGCTTGCGAGTAAAACTAGAAAAAAAAACTAAGACGGTTTAACGGGCTTAATATTGACGGAATATTTCAACCCTCTCTCAATATAATATTTACTCTTCAAGAATACCGCTATTTCTGCATTGCCCACCATTTGCGAAACACCCTGTATTAAATCTTCTGGTTTATTTACAATAGATTAGATCGTTTAAGTATGATTGTTTGTACTATAGATAATGTAATCTACTATTCCTCAACCTACCTTTATGGTGATGTCATCACAATTTAGATTTTGCGCACAAGAAACTGACCAGCTCAAATACCGTTTTTTCGGAGAAGGTTTGACATGTTTTGATGATTTGCCCGTTGAAGATTGCCTCTTCAACAGACCTGATGCAGTTGTACTGGTGACCATTTCCTTACTATCCAGCGATTGTTGGTCTTGTGTATTTATTTGCTTTTTGTGATTTTTCTAATGAATTATCGATTTAATTACGATTAAACTACAGTGCATCTAATTTGTAGGCAAAGTTAGACAAAAAGCTGGGGGGTGATTAGTCTTGAAGAATGGATATGAAGTAAATATATATAATATCTCGATATAAAAGAGTTAGTCAAGCAGTAGAACATTTTTGTTAATTTTTCGTTATATTACAACAGTCAATTAAAAGTGCACAGATGGGCAATATTGATAAATGCAGTGGCGTGTTCACTGAAATATTATGGAAGGGGTACATACGTGCTTGTATATTTTTGAATGCACCAAGCTTGATTGTGACTAAATTTAGAACAAGAGTGGATATTTTTTCTTTGTTTGATAAGTACCGTTATAAAAATAAAATATAAAAGTGTGGGTAGAATAGAAAAAAGTACATCAATTTTTAATTTTTGTAGAGCGATTTTTTAATCATAGCAAAATTTTTGAAAGAATAGTGAGTCAACTTCTTCCATCTTGTAAAAAAGCACTTTGAAACTGGAATTTTGTAAACTCAGGCCGGTTAAGTGGAAGGTTTAGACCGTATATTTCGTATACATATACGATACGCTAGTTAGTTATTTACGATGTGATCCTAGTGCAAATACAATCTGTAGTTATAGCTGAAGACAAGAGCTATAGAAGTAGCCAGTGCTATAGTTAAGATCAAACACAATATTGTAGTTTGTAACCGAAGCTGATAGTAGTCATAGACTTATTGTCAATAAATATTTTGTTGTGTAAGGTGCTTAATGGGATGAAGAAGCTAGATCGTACCCTCTAGGTGCATCCTGGCACCTCTAATTGATCGAGACTCTCTCTTTCTACAAGGACCACTTTCATTTCCAAATATTCTTTGTTTCATGATATTTGATCTGTAGCCATTGGGCTGGTGATTGTAGCATTCAGAACCTGTTCATTTTCACGCGCGTGAAAGGCGGTCAAAACAATTTTTTCCAACCTATTAAAACCCTGGCAGGCCTCCGAGTAAGCTTTTAATCTCGTCGCCAAAAAGTTCACTCAGTTGAGGCGGACTTCTGAGCACATATTCCCACAAAGGCTGGCGCCAACCCTAGCATGGTCTTCTTGCCTGCATAAATAACCATGGTATCACTAAGGTTACTACACATTCGGACTGGAATAGCGGCTCTGATTGGAGACCGTTTTAAAACGGAAGCTAAGTACCAAAAAAACTCAAGCTCATTAGGTGAATGCTTGTTACGAATGCTATTACATCCTCCAATACTGCGGAAAGATGTCTTTGCCCTCAGGGGCCGCAAAAGCCACGCAGACTATTGACAGCCTAGCTCTTAAATGTGTTGTGCTGACGTGGGGATATGACAAATTACTCAGCGTTTGTTTCGAGTAATTTTGGGTCTTAGCTCTCCAAGCTGAAAGGAAGCTCATAACTCCGTTCGTGGTCAAGGTGGCGGCCAGGTTATGGCAAATGATCCAGCTCGATCGTCCACCAGTTCCATTTCTAATACTGCTCCCTGCTGAGGCAATCAACTTCCACCCAACAACTTTTCTCGGCCTCGCGGAACTAGAAGGTTAGCTTTCAAAGTTCTCTGTGAAAGGTCCTTTCCGAGACCGTTCAAAAAGACCCTTTTATGAGTAAAACGAGAACCAGACTAGGCAAATATCTCAGAAGCCTAAACTCATGGCGACCGGACCAGGCCAAATGGCCAAAGAGTGCCTCATCTGGATTGTTATTGATGCCAGCAAAAAAAAATTGAGTCATCTCTTCAGAAAGCTGCTTAAGGCAGACTATGTTTAACGTATGCTGTAAGTTGCAGAAAGCCATCTCGTGCCCTCCTTTTACGGTAGATGATGCAGACTGACGTGAAGAGATTAGGCTGACTTCTATAAGCAGGCGTTGCTTGAGCTTTAGCTTGGTGAGACCCCTTGTCGGCCTAGATACCGATGGGTTCCTTGCTTCCATTCCAATCCAGAGGAAACTATGGAGATTGTCAGGCAGTTTAACTCTTATCTCCCCATGGAAGATTAGTAGATTGCCCAAGTTAGCGACACTATTTGGAGTCGACGAGTGGAACTCTTCTTATTCAATGAGGAGGCTGTATGAGGTTGAGAAATTGACTCTACATTTGTATAGGAGATAATGGCAAAGGGCTTGGAATCGACAGATTTTTACACTGCTTACAAGAGAACATTCGGGCAAGGCGTACATCACTCCTTTAGAGGTCTCATCCGAGGTTGGTTCAGATGCGAATGAAACTCTGCTGATGGGGTCAGTGTTGGGACTAACTCCAAGTTGGGAAACTGTCTAAACACCCTAATTATGGACAAAAAGGGAGAGAGTGAGATAGCTAATGCGTTTAAGGAGAACCTTGACTCGACCCTTATTGGTAATGTTGAAGATACTTCAAAGTAACCTTCACCATTCCAAAGCAACAATAGCTGCTGTCCTCCTCTGTCTGTCTAAAATAGGGAAGGAACTGATTCTGATCCAAGTACCATGGGTTGCGGGCTGTGCACCAAAGGATACACAAACCAGGACAAACCAAGAGTCTACATTCTTGCTAAAAATAATATTAATATCCTTATTCTTCACAATTTTAGTGCTAATGAGAACATAGTGTTGCTGTGGAAATCAATCAAAGGACATATTGGTTTGTTTCCTTCTACATGGCACACGATCGTCGTGCAAATCGACATGATGTAGTGGCTGTAGCTGCAAGGACTTGCGTACCTCTTTTTCTAGGTTCTGACTCTAGCGCTCACCATGCAGTGTGGAGTGCCTCGAAAACTAATGGCCGTGGTGAGACACTTTTTGACTGCAGCTTAGCCTATTGTTGTCAATGCCGGTAAATATAATATTGACGTTACTTTAGTCAGTGGGCGATAAACCAATCTTCTGGATGGATGGAGTGTCATCTAGGGGTGTTCGTTTTCTGATCACAGGTGCATATTCAATAGTTGGCCTGCCACTAGTTTAATATTCAAATAGAATCCTTGATACAAATTGAAAATTTTAGCTAAAAATGGGCTTTAGAGAAAAGTAGTGGGTCAGAAATGTTTGTTGGTATGCCAAAAATGGACAGCCTTTAGTATAAAGTAGACCAATTATTTGGTTTAAAATGGAGTTATTTGGAGTAGCAGCTCCTGCTTTAAAGATTTTGGACATCCAAAAAAAATTAAATATCAAAATAAACCAGGCAGGCAAAGATTGGCAGACCGAAGGCAAAGTGATTTAGAAAGGATAGTTTTTTAACAGACACAATCTCAACTTGCAGTGAAATTTCATTTCGCCAGTGAAATTTCGTTTCCCTTTTCAGTATTATGCTCAACGATAAAATTGTCAATGCCAAGAGATGGACCTAAGTGACAATCCGTGGCTTTTCAATGGTACGATTCCTCTTTTCGATAAGAAAATTAGCGGAATAAAACCAAATATCGGAATTTCTGTCAAAGACCCTTGGGGTCGAATGAATTTAGTGTCATGCACTGAGAAAACACATGGCGCCAGACGCCATAATTTATAGACTTCTGGCGCCATGTACATAGTCGATTTAGGGATTGTGATAAAATATAGCGCCACACGCCATAATACATGGCGAAAAGTACATAGGCCTACACGCCATGTACTATAGTCTTCCACTCCATGTACTATAGTCTTCCACGCCATGTACATGGCGTGGCCGACTATATTACATGGCGTGGAGAACTATAGTGCATGGCGTGGAGAGCTATAACACATGGCGTGGAGGACTATACTGTATGGCGTGGAGGACTATACTGTATGGCGTAGAGGACTATAGTACATGGCGTGGAGGACTATAGTACATGGCGTGGAGGACCATAGTACATGGCGTGGAGGACTATAGTACATGGCGTGAGGGACTATAGTACATGGCGTGAGGGACTATAGTACATGGCGTGAAGGACTATAGTACATGGTGTGAAGGACTATAGTACATGGCGTGGAAGACTATAGTACATGGCGTGGAAGACTATAGTACATGGCGTGGAAGACTATAGTACATGGCGTGGAAGACTATAGTACATGGCGTGGAAGACTATAGTACATTGAAGAAGCAAATCAGTCAAAACAGTGCTACTTACCATAAATGAGCACACGGAGAAGTCACTTGCTTGCAACAAACAGGCGCTGGCTGCATTTAGAGTCGCCGAAGGAGCCATTCAATAATATGCGCCCTTAACCGATTGAGAATGTCGTCGATTTATCGACGATACTCAAGTATCACTTGCTGATATTTATAGATCCCCTCACACAGTATGGCTGCGAGTTATAATTGTAGTGCCTTGAACCATATTACATGGCTCATGGCACTATGTAATATGGCGTGTGGGGCCATAATTTCTGCGCCATGTAATTATGGCGCTGGGAGCTATACTGCATGGCTCAGGGCACTATGTGCATAGCGTGTGGCACCATAAATGCTGCGCCATGTAACATGGGACCACGCGCTATGTAGATTCTGAGATTATGGCGCTGGGAGCCATATCGCATGGCTCAGAGTACTATGTACATGGCGTATGGGACCATAAATAATGCGCTATGTTACATGGCTCTGGGCGCTATGTGGATTTTTTTCAGTGTGTACTGCGCTAATTGGGTAAACAATGTAGGAACATAGAACCTACCTTGCCAAACCAGATTTGTTTAATAGCTTCCAGAATTAAATAGCTCACTACATGAGAACAAAGTTAATCTTAACATTTAGCGTGTGTTTATAATAAAAGGATGCAAAAACAAAAAAAGAAGCATGAATAAAAAATTTAGATAAGTGTTAGTAATACGCAATGTATAGGAAGTGACCACAAACAACACTGATAATAGTTTGCAACAAAAACTACAAGGAGCTTAATAATTTAAATCAAAACCTACCAGCTGAGCAGCAAGTCTGTGTTTATATTTGGCCAATTCCAGCGATAACGATCTTGCATTGCGGGAAATATTCTTTTTATTTTGTTTGTAGTCTTGAATTGAAGCTGTTTCACCAGAAAGTCCTAAAATGTAAATATTAGTGTTAGAATTCATGTTTACTAGCAATAATTGAATTTTTTTCTTAAATTTCAAATGTCATTTTCGAACAATATTGTCATAAGTTGTCCGTTTTTTTTCGCCCGTAATCAATCAACAGCGTTTCACAAATGAACATTCGAACCATTTAATTTTTTACTGTCAATTCATGTGGCACAAATGTCGAGTTTCTTTCTGTATCCAGCTTTCTCAATTGGTTTAAAATGTTTGGCGATGAATGTTTTGTTCTTTAACAATGCTTGTACTAATAATTCTTTAACAATGCTTGCATATTGATCGTTTTGGATTATTTCCAGTATTTCATCAGCTTTTTCATTTAATGGCCGGCAAAAGCGAGTAGGATCTTTGATATCAACATTTTTAGAATGAAATTTATGGACTGCTGATTTGAATAGAACACCTTCACCGTAAACACCACAAATTTGTGCTGCATTCTCGCCTTCATCGAAAATTTATTGCCAAATGTAGCGAATTTTCTCATTATTTATCTCCATTTTCAATTCAGTACAACTTTTTAGCTGTGTTTAATGACTCCGAAAAAAGAGCAGAGCATCTCAATGCAAGTTAAAATAGAACAGCTGTCAAAAAAGATGAGCAAGTTAGACCAATTGAGAGGCAATTCTCAGAGGTGATCGCTTGTTTGAAGTTCAGCCTGTCAATTCACTAATAAAAAAATTCTACTTCAGTCACAATTTTATGTTCCGTGACAGTTGACAAACAGCTGGGCATGAATCACAACCGACGATAGACGATATCGACTGTCGAAATTTTCGAGATTTGAAATCACGAAAATCAAAAAACGGCAGCGACTATCGAAATCTGTGGCGATAGGTAAACGACTATCGATATGTCATCGATATCCATCTTCGGCTTGTGACATGAAGTGAGTCCATTTCGAAGCTTTGAATTTGAAGACGAATGGTAAAGAGTGGTCGAAACGATTCCAGTTTTTTTTCTTTGAAAATGTAAGTATTATGATTAATTTATAAAATTTTGTCTCAAGGAAAGTGTATTTTCAGGGAAAATAGAAATTAGTGAAAGAAAATGTTGTAGAAATCCCATATTTTTCTAGAAACCAAATCTTGCATTCCTCCTCAAAAGTGAATTTTAGCCACTTGGGGCACAGTTTTTCCTCCATTTCGTCAATTACACCTTTCAAAATTTTTGAAACAGTGCTTTGAGCCATTCCGATCAAGTAATCGTTGCCTACTTGATGCTGGTACGCTCCACCCGCCAGCAACGATAACGCACCTGCTACATCTTATACTTTAGGAGCTTATAGCAACTGCTGCATCCAACTCGCTCACTATATATTGAAAGGCTACACGAAAACGTTTAATGAACCTACAAAATACATTTGCATTACAAAATATTTTAAGATCTTTATTTCTTACTTCTGTTCCGGTAACTCCAATGGATTACTAGAATTCCTCAAATTCCTTCGTAACACTTTTTCACTATCATCTTCAGATGAAGAATCAAAAAGTATGAATTCTTCCATTGATTTTCGCTCTGATTTAAATTACCGACAAACTTATCACGTGTTAGCGGCTCACTATTCGAATTTTCAAATGTCATTACCACTCATCAGATGCTGTCAAATGTCACAAAAATCTAGCATGGAGTTATATTTCAAAAAAAAAATTTCGATACATCATATCGTTGAGGCTGTGATGCCGACATTCCTAAGTCGATAATCGCTATCGTTTTTATTTGACAATAGGCGATATCGCCTATCGAAATCTCGTGATTCATGCCCTGGTCGCTTGCCCTAACTTGCTCTACCAAAAAAGGTAGAGCAGGAATTGTGCTCTAAATTGCTCTACTTCAATCAACTTAGAGCAGGCTCATGAAACACTGCTTTTATTGGATGTGAATGTCACTACTTTTATTAATATGAAATATCAACTGTCAAACGCATTTCTAGTACTGCCAGATGAATTTTATATTACGGGGTAAATACGACGTCAAAGCCATCTAGCGACAACAACACCTCGCTTTTTTTCGGATATCCAATATTTCTAACGTGAGGGTGGCTCATTAATCCATTAATGTTTATAAGTGAGCCCAGAAATTTGAACCTCACCCATGATTGAATGTAACTGATACACAGATTAGTCTGATAAGTCAGCCTATAAAATGAGCTTAGCAAAATCAATACCACAGGGTGTTCTTTTGAAACTTGTCGTTATGATTTCAATTATTAGATTAGCAAGCCAACCTCAATGTTCTATTATGTTTTGAAGAAAATAACTATCATAAATATTCTTCGTCAGTAAATTAAATTGATTATTACATTACCTGCACTAGGAACACAACCTTCAATCAAAGGGACACCCACAAAAGTTTCACTTAGAGTTCGCTTTAAAAGAGAATTTGCAAAAAGCATTACTGCCTCGTTGCGGGGATCCAATTCGTTTTTCGTATCGTTCGTTGAACAATCCAGCCACCTGCAACGGGAGATACAACGCATTAACATTATCAAATAACACACCGACTAAAACTAAACAACTTACTTTGAAAACTGGTCATAAACTTCATCTAATTCTGAACTATATTCAGTACTAAAACTATATCTGGAAGAATCGTTGCTCTCTTTGAGTGCAAATTGATATTGTTTTTGTTGCTGCTGCTTACTTCGAAATTTATTGACCCATTCTTTTTCCTGTTCCAAAGATTCCTTGTAAAAATCTTCGTCGAGTGAGTCTTCTTTGAGTACGAAACCGGTCGATCCGCCGCGTCTAATTCTATTAAAACAAATAGCTAGAATCCTTCCCAGAGTAAATAATTCTTCATGCTTACCTAATGGCATCATCACAGTTTTGCGATCCGGATATACTTATTCCTACGGCATAGCTACTATCCGTGCTTTCTGTGTATGTGCTTGACTGTCGCAAGGCTTCCTTCAGTCTTTCAACGAAAATTTGCCGTTTTTCCGGCGTGTCCAGTTCCTTCGAGAGCTTCTCAGCAGCATTATCACTTTCGTCTGAGCTTTCATCGAAACTTTCCTTAGCGCTATGAAACTCATCACCGTCCGAATCACAGCTAGAGTAGAAGCTACTGTTGGTGTGGTTGGCAATCAAGTCGCGATTGACAGGAAGACATTCGCCAGACGATCCTAAAATGATGAATCGTCCGCGACGTCCTGAAGCTGTTGGTCCTGAAACTACCGAAGAAGAACGTCGTTCCGGAAGATTCGGTCCATTGTCGGGAGGCTTTAGCCAGGATCGTCGTCGGTCGATATCTGTTTAACCAAATTAATGGAGATGGTAATCATGGAGGCAAAGAAGGAAAAATAAATCATTCAAAGAAACCTCACCATTGGTCATTTGTCCTGAATCAGAGCTTGATTTCATAGTCGCCGTCGAAGGTTGCTTTATAACGATCGTTGTGCTCACATCACCTCTCGGCGAGCTTCCCCCACTTTCGCCGATCGGCGACAACCGCCCATTCATCTCTTTTGATGTCTTCTTCTCTCGATGTTCTAGTATCACATGATTTATGTTTTGTTTAAAGGCTAAAAGGCACTTATTTAATTCACGCAAAATATTATCCTCTTCGAACTGATCGACGGGAAGGATGCTATAGTTCTCGGCATCGATTGTGCATATCGAAACGATCCGAGGTTGCGGCAGAATCTCTACAACACCTTTGTTTTTCGGATCCATAATTCGAGCCACTTGATAAATGCCTTCGATAAATAAGGCTTCATTGTCCTCAAGAGCTTCCGTAAATAGCAAGATCACGATTGCTTCGGGCATGCTAAAGAGGTTAATACATTCCTGAGAATTACCGCCATGCAGGACTTTTCCACCGATCCGGGCTGAGGTAAAGATGGTTTGTACCGTATCGTCTAAAGCATTCTCAATGCGTCCTTGATGTTTTATGTCCAACGGACATAAGGCCAAATTGCATTCGGTCCAGTCTTCTATCGTTAGCCATTGTTTACCAGTCATGACTTTTCGGTACATTTTGACATGCGTATCGAATGCATTTTGTGTTTCGATCCACTCGAAGTAGTGTAGAAAACACTTTAGTTTGCCCTTTTGACTATTACTGTAACGCAAAAAAACATATTCATGATTCAAGTTTCAGAATTTTAGAGGACACCAAAAAACGACTTACCTATCTAAACATCGAAAAAAATGTGTAAAGTTAAAATCTTGAAGAGTTGGGTGTGTCTTTTCGGTTCGTTTTGGAAATGTTGAAAAAAATGCATTGGCTAGAACCGATGCAATAAAATTATGATCCAGTTCAACACAATCAGCTGAAAGAGAAATGAAAGTTGACTTTTAGTAGCATAATGGTAAATGGTGTGATCAATATATGCATTTCCTAAAACTTTTTGGAAGTATTTAGATTTGACAAGATTTTATTCCGCATGGCTTTAAGAGTAATAAACCGACCACCGTCTTATGGCTTCGTTACGAATATGAAGACGTCACTGTCTAAGATCTTTAAATCACTTTTAAATTCAAAATTGACTACCTATTTTCCGTGGAACCATCTTATCAACGACCACCAGTATTGTTTTCTGCTCCACTGTTTATGCTCCACTGGAAACTTACTTATATTTCCCACTGAGAGAGCAAACCGTTGTCTCGATAACTATGATGAAACAATGATCGTTTCTGTTGATATTTCGAAGACTTTTGACAGAGAATGGCAACCAGCTCTATTAGCCAAACTTCCTGCATTTGAACTTTATCCTGTCTTTGGTGTTCCTTCTAAATTGCTGCTGCTATTTCAAAGTGTTCTGTATGGACTCAAATCCAACGTTTACACTACTAATGCCGGGGTACCGCAAGGTACTGTTCTCTCACCAATTCTTTTCGTTTTATTTATAAATGACCTTCTTTCTTTCACTTTCATTCCGGTTCATAGTTTTACTGACGACAGCACCTTTGACTTCGCATATTCTTTTACAACAGTGGCCGACTGTAGCGGGAATCCTACTTCCGTTAGCAGCCATGCGAACTCGATCACAGACGCAGAATCTTGCGTTAACAGCGAAGGGCAGCTCAACAACAACAATTACCATCACGTAGTTACCTACAATTGCTGAGCCCATTACTACCTACGCCTCAACCAGTGTCAACTGGCTTATCTGGGCAAACTGCCCCATCTTTATCTATGGATAATATGCAACTGCCACTACAATCTCTTGATACACAGCAACAGCTGCCAGTGACTCAACCTTTGCCTGTGTCTACGGGCCCACTTTTGCAACCTGGAATTTCTGTGCAATGCGCCAATTCGACCTTGCATCAAGAAACGCTACATCAGATTGATTCGGCTCCAACTTTGATTGCGGGTACTCCTCTTCTACAAGACTTACATATGTGACTAGACTTACATATGTGACTAGACTTACATATGAGACGAGTACTGCTGCTGTAAAGAGCTACATTCATCACAAACTTGGATTTGAACCAGCCCTTCTGAACTGCACTAAATTTACTCCAGACAACATCGCTGGAAGATTGATCAGCTCATTCAAAATAACCACCACTGCTGATAAGAAGGAATTACTGGATACCAATGTCTGGCCCCCTGGTATAATTGCCAAAACTTTCATCAGAAGACCTCGTCCGAATTTTCAACGGAAAAGGAAAGCACCTGTTCCAACCTAATCTCAAAAAATTGTAAAATTTCTTTATATTACCAAAATGTGCGTGGCTTGAGATCGAAGCTCCAATCCATATTCTTTAACTCTTCACTCGCCTTAGATAACATTATCTGCCTCACGGAAACTTGGCTTTCTAATGATATTAATGGCAGTGAAGTTCTCCCTTTGCACCAGGTATTTCGAGCAGATCGGAATTGTTCTATTTCTAATAAATCGCATGGCGATTTATTCTCCTCCTGTTGAATGCGTGATGGTCCGTACTTGTTTTCCTAATAGCCTTCACTTAATAATTCTCTCTGTATATGTTCCTTGTAACAGTTCTTGTGCTGTGTACGAAAATTTTTTTACCGAGCTATCTTCTTACATTCATAAATTTTTTCCTTTTGGCCCTTTAATAATCTGTGGCGATTTCAATATGCCTTCTGTTGACTGGAATCCAGTTTCAAATTGCATCTGGTCCTATAATCAGCTCTCCATATTACTTTTTTCCTTCCTCTCCCACAACTCCCTTTCGCAGATTAACACAACTACACGTAACTTGAATGGTCGCATTCTTGACCTTATCCTAACTAATATTCCCTCTACTGATATATCTGTCTCCACCGTATCCTATCCCTATGTTCTAGTAGACGCTCACCACCCTCCTCTTTCTCTTTACGTTTCATTGTCATATTCCTCAGAGAAAGGGATCTTAGTTGCTCCTCGATACAATTGTCGCAAGGCTAATTACCCAGCAATGGCATCGGAATTTCAAAAAAATTAACTGGTTTTCGTTTTTCTGTGGGCTGAATATTGATCATGCACTTTCCAAATTTTATTACTTCCTCAATGACCTTATCTCTACCTATACACCTACCTTCAACCCTCGTAAATCGTCAGATCCTCCATGGTTAACCCAACGAGTCTTGAGGGCCATCTAACTCAAAACCGTTGCTCGGAAAAAGTTCCGAAGATCGAATTCTGCCTCTGATCTTGCCGTATTTCGGTCCCTGCGATCCTCCGCTAAAATCGTAATGAGACAAGCAATGCACGAATATTTCGCTGGTCTGGAGTCTTCTATTTCCAATACTAAACCTTTTTGGTCTTACATTCGTTCCTTAAAGAAAAATCCTTCCATCCCAAACCAGGTAGCTTTCAATGGCTCGATCTCCTCGTCTCCACAATATGTATGTGAGTTTTTCGCTAAATTGTTTTCTTCCTCATTTAAAAGTTCTTCCTCTCTTGGACATCCCCTGGTTTTTCCTTCCCTTCCTCCTTCTATTTCTCTAATCCGTACGAATCCCATTGAAGTTGAGAATTTATTGCTCAGCCTTGATCGGAATATCTGCGGTGGTTCTGATTGTATTCCCAATTTTTATGCGTCCTCTATGTCTTCCTCATTGTGCGTCCCCCTCTCTATCCTTTTCAATGTGAGCCTATCATCCGGTATTTTTCCCTCTGCCTGGAAAATTTCTAATATTTGCCCAATTTTCAAAACTGGCGATGCTTCCTCCGTCTCCAATTATCGCCCTATTTCTCTTCTCCCCTGTTTTAGTAAAATCCTTGAAAAAATTGTCTTCTCTAGAATGTATCCCATGATACATCCTATTATAGCTCCTGAACAGCATGGGTTCGTGAGGGGTAAGTCTACTTTGACTAACCTTATCCTTTTTTCAAACACAGTTGCCCTTGTCTTAGATCGTCAGGAACAAGTGGACGTAGTGTACACAGATTTTTCTAAAGCCTTTGATACTGTCTACCAGAAATTATTACTCAGTAAAGTTTCACAGTTTGGTTGTTTCGGGCCAATCCTTTCTTGATTTTCGTCCTACCTCAGTAACCGTGAGTGCAAAGTCACTATTAAAAACCTCTCTTCTTCTCTCTTTCATTCCTCTTTTGGTGTTCCGCAAGAGTCTATCCCTGGTCCTTTACTTTTTTTAATTTCTATTAATGACCTTCCTTCCATTATTGATTCTCCTTGTCTACTGTACGCTGGCGATCTGAAATTGTTCCGAGTGATCAGGTCTGTTGATGACTGTATTATTCTCCAGAATGATCTGTGTGTTCTTCTTAATTGGTGCAATCGCAACTCATTGTCCATAAATGTTAGCAAATGTAAACATAGGACCTTTTCCCTCAAATCATCTCCTATTTCTTTTTCTTATTGAATCTCCACTAACTATCTGTCGTCCTTTAATCAATTTAGAGACTTGGGTGTGACTTTTGACCTTAAATTGAAATTTAATTTCAATGTTGCTAAAGTCACCTCTAAAGCCTCCCGAGTTTCTGGATTGGTACTTCGCTCTGCCTCTAAATTCGTTGACATTCGTACATGTGTTCGTGTTTTTTTAATGTTAGTTCGTTGTGTCCTCGAATATGCTTGTCAAGTGTGGTCTCCACGTTTCCTTTACCTTTCTGAGGCCATCGAGTGTGTGCAGCATAGGTTCACACGCTCTTTATTTTTTAACTATAAAATCCCTTTCTCCTCATATGTTTCCCGTTTGTCCCTTCTTCAAATTCCTTCTTTGGAGTCACACCGGCTGTTGCTTGACGAGTGCTTCCTGTTCAAATCGCAGCGAGGTATTATATCTGGCTTCACCGATTCATTCCGACCTCGCAGTTCGTTACGGAGCAACAAGTCTCAGGAAGTCATCACTGTTCCGTTCGCGCGTACAAATGTGTACTTCTTTTCTCTTTTCGTCAGAATCTCTAGACGTCAGAATGAATTGGGGCTTGGATCTCTGCCACAATCTTTTTATAGCTTCAAAAGTCATTTAAAAGCATTTATACTTGACCTGAGCTTTGGGACATTAGATTATTGAATTGAATTTTCTTTTTGTAAATATTAATCTTTTATTCTTTTTTATTTTTTCATTTATCATTGCCATAATTGGAATTTGTATTCTGTTGCGATGTATTTATGTAAATAAATAAATAAATATTTACCTCGATAAACAGGGACCTATTAAGCATTACAGCTTGTGGTTCGAAACTCAAGACTGGCATCTGTCACTTAAGTCTTACCCTTCTACTGCTAGCCACACTTCACTAAATCTATGAGGTTTTAATATCTCCAGTTTAATATCTCCTTTGCTGGACCGCCTAAATTTTCCAAATCGCGAAAATTACCATGAAATACCTGTATTTCATTCAGAGAAGCAAGAAGACTTTTATAAGACCAGGGCTTGAGTGCATTATTACTTCTTCATCATTCTAATGGACATTGTTCTAACGAAACATGACGTATGATCCCTTGTAGAGCACCTTATATGCGCAACAACCGAGCTTCTCAACGCTCTTTAAGCCACAGTTTTTTTTAAGAGAAACGTGGATCGCTATCTTTAGCAATATCCGCACTTCCACCAGCTCTTACCTTAGCTTTCCTCTTTCTTTCATGCTTTGAGTCAAGGCATCAACAAAGAAAAAAAAGCTAGATGGTTTGCGTAAAATCTAAGAAAACAAAATCGTTACCTCAAAATAAAAAAGCCAAAGCCTTTGACTCTATCAACCATTACCTCCTTCTTCCAAAGCTAAGGGACGATGGCATAACTCGTCGTCTTCTTTCTTGCTTCAACTCTTACGTCTTTGGGCGTACCTGTATTGAAACTGTTAATTCCTGCTCCTCGATTCCCTTTTATCCTGTATCAGGTGTTCCACAAGGGTCTATCCTTGGTCCTCTTCTCTTTTCTTTATTCATAAAAACGATCTCCCTCCTTTAATCCGATATTCTTGTCTTTTATATGCCTATGATTTCAACATGCTTCGCGTGATCAATAAGGGTTGTAGTGGGATTACTTACTCAATCGGGCGCCTGAGCAGCTGATCAAGGAAGTAGTAGACGAGGTCAAGATTGAATGGGCTATTGGCACATTCCGACCTTACAAAGCTACAGGGATTGATGAGATATCACCCATCATGCTTCAAAAAGCAGATAAAACCATCATTCCCATTCTGCAGCGTATTTTTACCGCATGCCTCCGCCTCGGGGTAGTACCCGAGCAATGGACAAAAGCTAGGGTGGTCTTCATTCCGAAACCTGGTAGGTTGAATCATCATTACGTGAAGGACTTTAGACCAATCAGCTTAACATCGTTTCTGCTCAAAACACTAGAGAGGCTTGTTGATCTGCACATCAAAAGCTCGATTGATGCCGCGAGACTCTATGTTGATCAACACGCGTATCTAGCGGGCAGATCAGTGGATACGGCATTACACAAAGCTGTCGGTACAGTAGAAAAATTCTTACGGCAGAAGGAATTCACGTTGGCAGCCTTCTTAGACATTGAACGGGTCTTCAATAATGTCACTGTCGCGAGTATCATCGATGCCTTGGTTCGATATGCTCCGCCTGCTCTTGAGGCTACCTTTTTGGAGGCCAAAGCGGAAAGAATAGTCGGAACCGGACCACCACAAGAAGAGATTATATCTCCCCTTTTCTGGATCCTGGCAGTCAACGAAATACTGGAGAATTTAAGGGTCAGTGGCTTTGAGGTGGTGGCGTATGCCGATGATATTTTGGTACTTGTGAGAGGTGCGTTCCCACAAACTTTGTCGGACCTTATGCAATCGGCGCTGGACCATGTCCAAACCTGGGCCAGAAAATTCGGTCTTAGGGCAAACCCGACAAATACCGAACTTGTACTCTTCACAAGGAGACACAGGTTACCGGCTATTGCCACGCCTAACCTCAACGGAATAACATTGGAACTTGCTGATAGTGTTAAATATTTGGGCCTTATACTAGACAGGAAACTGAACTGGGGGGCTAACGTGAAGCACAGAATTGGTAAGGCTCGCGCAGCACTTTTCGCGTGCCGTTCCGCCTACTCCAATACCTGGGGACTTAAACCTAGGGCGGCCTATTACATATTCACATGTGTGGTGAGGCCAATTTTGGTGTATGGAGCGATCGTGTGGTGGAAGGCAGCGGAGAGTAAAACTAATAGCAAGGAGCTAAAAAGACTGCAAAGATTAGTTTGCATATGTATTACGGGTGCTTTAAGAGCCGCCCCCAACGGCTGGGTTGGAAATGATTTTGGGACTCAAGCCCCTAGATCGATTCATCTTTAGAAGCGCAAGCCTAGCGGCGATACACGCTAAAAGTTCCGGCATGTGGAACGATTCAGATCAGTGGGGCCACATCGGTATTCTTACAGAATGCCGCAAAAGATTTGGGCTCGTTGCAGAAGACACGGACAACATGAGCAAAATAATACATCTTGGCAGGAATTTCCAGGTCAAGATACCCACAAGAACAGACTGGAAGAAAAAGGAACCTACCACCGATGGGGGCGTCTGGATTTACACGGTCAGGTCAAAGACGGACACAGGAGTTGACTCGGGCGTTTTTTCTACGGATTTGAATCTTAACCTGTGGTGTAGACTGTCGAACCATGCTACCGTCTTTCAGTCTGAATTACATGCTATACGCATGGCAGTTGAGTCCATTAGCGGAATATCAACCAGATCAATGACGATTTGCGTCGACAGTAGAGCAGCCATTCTCGCTCTTGCGTCTTACAGATGTTCTTCAAAAACTGTTAACGCTTGCAGAGTGGCTCTCAATGAAAAGGCAAGGTATATTCCTATCCGGATTATGTGGGTGCCAGGGCATAGTGGGGTCATAGGCAACGAAAAAGCTGATGAATTGGCGAGGAAAGGTTCAGGAGCTAGCAATAGCCCCTGCATCACTGTACCTGGGTCAATCGCTGACGCCACAAACAAACTTGATGCCGCCATATGGGCCAAACTAAAGTCCGAATGGGAAAACAGGTTGGACTGCAGGGTGGCCAGGACATTATGGCCATCACCTGATCCAAGCAAAAGCAGGAAACTGCTCAAGCTCAGCAGAAACTGCTTGAGAGCCACGGTCGGCTTGCTCACAGGGCACTGCCTTACCGCATCTCATGCGAAGAGAATGGGACTGACATCCAGCTGTTTATGCAAGAGGTGCGAGATGGAAGAGGACACCATCGAGCATACTCTCTGCGATTGTCCGGCCCTAAATAATAAACGCCTCAAAATTTTTGGTGCATACCACTTTCAAGGGTTAGCAGAGGTGGCCAGTACCGTCACGCTGAGTCAGCTGATCCAGTTTGGCGAAGCGGTCACTTGGCAGCTCTAAAAAGCCAGCGGATGGTGGCAAATGGGCCCAAATTGGTGGTCTAATGCAAGCCGCGTTCCCGGCAGCCCTCTTTACTAACCTAACCTAACCTACTCAATCGGTAAGATCCAACGTGACTTCTATTATCGAGATAAATCAATCCAAAAGTCACTTATCTTTGTATCTCTATGAGGAATTTGTTATCACCAACTTTCATAATCAAAATTCATTGATTAAATTTTTCGTTGTTTGTTTATTTATATGAATCAATTGAAGTTGTTAAACAAATGAATTCATGTATTTATCTCTCCCTGTATGTATCTCTGCTAATACATACCTATCTTCATATCAATAGCTCGGTCTCCTATTGTCTTTCAACGCGATTAAAATAAATAACCAGCCCAGTAGGAAAGAAAACAGCCTTAACTGATAGCTTTTATGATAAATGTTGAACACTCATCACTCAATCAAATACTATCTTATTTGCCGAATTCCAAGCTAAATAAGTAACTTACTTGCATTACGAACATTTCGTTTAATACATATGTATACGAAAATATTTACAAATACTTTTTATGATATGACCTCATTCTATCGAATATCATACCGAACGTTCAATTCACATTTCCTCTACTCTACACAACCATACCTATCTTCTATCTACTCTATTTATATTTCTTCGTCTGTTTTATTGATGTTTTTCCATCGAATTTATCTTGTTCTATAATTTCGTTTGAAAGATAGGTCATTTAGTGTCGAGTCTCGCTCGGGATGCTCTGCTCTCTGAAACATCGCAAGTAAACAGGTGGTTTTGGCAATCTAAACAATCACCTAACGATTTGATCTAATTATTTTATTAAGATGTTACGCTGGCTGCAGATGTTAGATATTAACAACGAAACGCTTTCAAAGTATAGATATTTTCGTTTCTCAGACGAAAAATGAAAGTCCCTAATTTGTACGGGGCCAGGGAAGAAGTTGCGTTTGTATGATTTATTTCCTAACGTTTCGAATGGATTTCGATATGGTGTTGTTGTGATTGACGTCACTCGCCTCGGAGAAATTTGTTTCGAGAACATTTTTATGAAGTTCATTTAAGGCAACATAGCACCTCCAAATCTTTAAAAAATCGATTTTATTTTTTTGATTGAATATGTTACAATGAAGGTTTAAAAACATGATTTTAATAATATAAAATTGAGATTCTAAAAAAAAAATGAGTAAATATAGCGAAGTGCCCCAAGGTCATTTTTTCTATGATTTTCGTTCACTTCGCTATATCGCTACACCGACTTAAGTCAAAGTGTGGACAAAGATAAGTGAGTCATCTCCTTTAAAAGAAGCAAAAAATAAGTTAGCCTTGGCAAAAAAACAAAAAAAAAATAGCTGTAAAAGATGCTTTTAAAAAAAGTGTAGAATCCCCAAAAAAAGTTCAACTGACACTAAAATTAACGAAAAATTTTGCCACATATTATGGCCTAACTATACGACGAAATCCTGATTCAGTTGAAAATATGTGCAAGTAAATTTGGGCAGCATATCACCACAAAATTTCCACTGATGAGAACCCTCAACACTCTTACTGTCCTGTTGGAGAAACGACTTGGTGTAACTGGCGCAAGGCGGAGGCAGCTGGTGATAATGCATGATAATGATGAGGTACAAGAAATTTTAAAGCCTATTTATGATGACTTATCATCAGAAGATTTATTAAAGCGCTGCTTGGGCAATTTTACGCAGAATAATAACGAAAGCTATAATTCTTGTATTTGTAATTTGGCCCCCAAACATACTTTTTGTGGGAAAAACGTACTAAATATGGCTGCAAGTATTTCTGTATGTACATTTAATGAAGGATTTATGGCTATCTTGAAAATAATGCAAGTAATGGGAGTTACGATTGCCGAACTTGCGCTGGAACATGCAGAGCATAGAGATGCTGCAAGAATTAATCAGGCGGAAAAACACTCGACTAAGGCATCTAAAGAGGTCAGAAATGCTCGAAGGGAGCAAAAATCTTTGAAAGAGGAGGAGTATGAGCAAGAAGAAGGTATATTGTATGGTCCAGGCGTCGCAGATTAATTTTCGGTAAGATTTATTGCAAAAAATATTGAATTTTAGCTTTAAACGCGATTTTCTTGAAACAACGTTTTTCAAGTTGGCGTGCATGATTAAAAAAAAACAATATTATCCAATCGTTCTGAAATTTTAACACGTTAATCTGCACATGTTAATGCTCAGAATGAACTACGGATGAAAAAATTGGCATTAAATTTTTTTAGTTATAGCCTATTTTTGGGGAAAAAACCTCGATTTTCGAAAAAACGCCGCCATTTTGTTATTTTTCAACCAATTTTTTTTTTTAGTTCATCCCAAGGTCGTTTTCATGCTGGTCAAAACCCGGTTTTCATTTTTTTTCAGACTTTCCTGAGGGCAGTTATCATGCACACCAGGTTTTTTTTTTTGGGGTATTTTCCAAAAATTTGTAGCAGACGACAGGGGGCCACAAAACATTTTTAACAATTTTGTTTATATAGTCTAAGACAAATAAAGTATGTGTAAAAAGTTTCATTAAGATATGTCTTTTTATTCAATTGAAAATAATCTATTGAAAAAAACATTTTTTTTTCAATTTGAAGGTGCTATGTCCCCTTAATTAGCACTTTCAGCAAGACAATAAAGCTCCTGTGAAACTGACTCGAGAGAACGTTTTTCGGTTTACCTTTTATACACCTAAATATCCATGTGTTGGTGAATATTTTTAAGGCTTTGTTTACGTCTTTCAATGGAATGAAATATGAACAAGTCACAGTATATAAACTGCTATTAAATTCGAGCAAACGTAATTAAAAGATTGTCAACGAGGAAAGATAAAAAGTCTGCAGTTTGTTGCAATCGGCAATGAAAATTGCTTTCGGGGAGATTATAATTCGAGCTGTTTAAAAGTTTATGACTTTCGCACTTACCTTGTTGCTGCAAACTGAAGTTTAGTCCTCTCGGTGGTCTGAGTGCTTTAATATTTTGCGCCCTTCGCGCTATATTTCTAATTGTAAAGTCAACGAAACGTGTCCGCTCCTCAGCAGTCAGATCGTTCTCGACGAAGCTCCGAAGCCCATTGAAAATAGTCGTATCGCACTTATCGTCGTCTGGGTCGAGGCTCACGCTGCAATGGGAGAAAGTTATTTAGAAAGCGCCCACGCTGCAGAATTAGTGTATTGTAACGTAATTATAATGCTGAATAATGAGAAAATAATTATCACGGTACTTGTTAGGATTGGAAGAGCCACCGTCATCATCATCAACGTTCGATGCTGTCGTCAGGCTATCGCGGTACAAGGGTTTGAGTGTATTCTCGCGTCAAAGGTACTTACTTGCAAAGGTCATGGATGTTTTGCATTAGTTCCAGAATGTTTCCCAAGTCCGGAGCTTTCTGAATAGCCGCCAATTTTCTGTACACTGTCGACCACCAGGGCAGATCCGATGGGAGCATCACAAGAGCCATCCTTGCAGTGTCGTAATGCCGCTGATGCTAATGCCGGCTGTTTGTGGGAAAGCAATAAAAGAGGAATCTTAGATCAGAAAGATAATTAAGAAAAAAGCTAATGTATTTTACAATACATGGCGACAAGCAAAGCACTATTGTATGTATCTACTATGTGTATCTATAAACAAACGCCGTTACAGAGTGTATCTATCGTGTTGGCTTTTGTTGTGCTGACGCTGGTCGCAACACACAACACTGAGCAGGATTGTGAGTTCAACTAGAGATAATCACAGCCCGCGTAATCTTAGATGTCTGCGGAACCATATGGGTACGTATGACGTCTTTGATAGCAAATATCTAAATGAAAGTGTATTATTGAGATAAAACCGCTTGGCGTATTAATCGCGTGTGTAATTGATACCATAATGAAACTTGAAATCTTTTTTTTTTAATTCCAGATCGTTATAACATTCTTAGGTTTTATTGGTTGGTAGCTTGCCTAATAAACGTAAATTCATTGTTTGAGATACCTAGCGTGTACTTGCTGTATCAACAACAGTGATTGAATAACGTTTGGACGGCACGAATAGAGAGGTGTTTTTTTATAGATAAGATTTTTTTTAGATTAGAAAGATTTTATTTGTAGTTTATTTTTGTACATTATTATTCTAATTTAAGTAATATTTACAATAAAAAAAATTACTAACTAGCGGCTATAATATTTTGATATTTTGATATTTTTATTTTTTTTATGTTTATCTTTTGAATTTTCTTTTAATCTTACAGGCTAATTATCATACCCAGCCGTGTACAGTGGCTAGGATTATCCTAGCAATAGCCACTTAAAATCTATCTGTTTTTATAGAAATGTTTATAGGGATTATGAAAATATTTTGAAATTTGTTGCGGAAATTCGTAAAAAAATCCTTCCTTGTTGCAAAGCGGTTAAATAAAGATATATTGAGAATCTTTGAAGTGTTAAGTTCTTTGTAAACTTGTTCAAAGAAGTTTGAGTACATACTGGAAAAAAACTATACAGTGACTCACACGTCTAACTGGATGACGAATGGAAAAAATTTCAATTATGCAAATTTTGTCTAGTTTTATTGCAAAAATTATAAAAACTCTAACTGTTAATTCAACAAAATGATAAAACTTACTCCAACTCAGAATTTAATGTCACACGACTAACCGGGAGTGTGTTCAATATTCTTGCTATAGCAGCTATTAGCTGCTATTTTAGCAGCTCTGGCTGTCCAATGTCACAAAATAGCTACTTTCTGATGCTTGCTATTTGACAGTCAGGCTGTCCAAGATTCCGGAATAGCTGCTATCGTAGCAGCTATTTGCTGCTTGCAGTCTGGAGGATAGCAAGAAAGTAGCTAAGGCAATATGGCCGTGCGTACACATCTGGGGTGTGTTCAATGTGCATGCTATAGCTGCTCCAAAAGCATAGCATAGCATCACTTTAGCAAGTGTCAAAATTCGCAGTAGCTAGGTGAAGCAGCTATGGATATTGGACAGCCAAGAGCTGCTACGAAGGTCAGCCTTTACACAGGAAATTCAAAAATAATTTTGTTTCAATTTTTTTATTGTAATTTTTGCATTTTCGTGGACCAGTTGAATACTTCCATTGCACATTGGAAACTGTATGAAATCTAAGAGTTTTCAGCTGCACAATCCATTGAAATTTTCCTAACATATTTAAAACGTATCACTTATTTCCGGCTTTTGACGCCATATATGAGAAAAAGAGCAATAAAGAATCGTTGAAAATTTGATAATACAGGAATCAGAGCACCCGGCCTTTTACGCTTCATGCTCGCCTTCTAAAAACTCAAGATGAGCTGCGCTGTGTACAAGCCAACTTAAAACTCGAGTTGAGTTTAAGTGTTTAAAAGCCCGTATTTAATTTATGCTGTCACTATTTTCAAATTTATTCCTCATCTCCTGTGTCACAAAAGCGCAAAAACTTCTTTTCATTTCAATTTCCAATTGAAAATAACGTTTAAACTGCATGTCAGCTGTGTACGCACGGCCATTTTGCCTTAGCTACTTTCTAGCTATCCTCCAGACTACGAGCAGCGAATAGCTGCTACCTTAGCAGCTATTCCGGAATCTTGGACTGTCAAATAGCAAGCATCAGAAAGTAGCTATTTCGTGACATTGGACAGCCAGAGCTGCTAAAATAGCAGCTAATAGCAGCTATAGCATGCACATTGAACACACCCCTGACACAGTGGCGTGGCGTTCATGGAAGCAAGGGAAGCATTGCTTCCCTTACATTTTACTGATATATATTTTAAATTAATTTATTTAAAAATCGCGAGAAAAATCATGGACAGGAATTTTCTAAATAAATTTTCCCAAAAACTCATAGTGAACATCTTGCACGGCTAAGGTGGTAACACCACCGAATGAAAATATTGAGAGAACAAGACGGGTGGAAGCAACTAAAAAATTGCTTCTACGAGCATTAATTTCACTTCATGTAGACTGCATTGTGACGTCATTCAAAAAAATATGCTTGTACTGGCTGTTTGGAAGCAATGCAGAAATTGCTTCTTAGGGGAAATTCTCGTCTCAAGCGAGAAACTGAGAGAGAAGCCGCGTACGTATGGTTGCTGTGGAACTTATTGTGACGTTCCCCATATAATTTGCTTGTGCGTATTTTTTTTTTTGAATGAGAATGTTTGCTGTAGTACCTACACACTATGTGAATTTTTGAATGAATTTAAACTACGAGATGTTTTAAGGGTTGCCAGAGACTGCTTTAATGTAGTTCGGTAGTGAAATTTGTGCTATATTTTATATATAAATTTGGTGAAGGTATTTTTAATTGATGAAGGTTATTATTTCACCAACAGTTTAGAGTATTGTTGTAATTAAATTGATTTGAATTGTTTAGAATTGAGTGCGTAGAACTACTTTCTGGAATCGCATGATTTTTTAATTTTATACTTAAAATAGTGAGAGTGCAATCAAAAGGTTAATGTATTTATTTGTTCCGTAAATAGCATGGATTATAATTGCATAATTAGTGACCTTTTTCAATTTCCTTTTGGATCTCCATCTTTTGCGAATAAAAAGGAACTCATTGTTTTTTACTCTAATGCAAATTCACAGAAAAAATATTTTTGAATATTCTATCAACAATAAATCAGAAAATAGTTTAAAACAATTTTATAAATCAGTTTTTTTAGTTCTAACATTGCAAGTAATGAATGCAAAAGAGAATGTTACAAGAGCGCCCGCAGAGCACAGTTTTTCTTGCTTAAAAAGGATTAAAACTTATCTCAGGAATAGGACAGATGAACAGTTATTAAGTGACTTGGCAATACTTTCCATAGAAGAGGTTTTCTTAAAATAATGTTTGAGCGAGTAAAGTTTTTATCAAGACGTCATAGATGAGTTTGCAAAAAAAAAACAAAGGCAAATTGCATTAAATTTAAAATAGAAGTATGCATGAATTTTCTCATCAAATTTGATTTATAATAGATTTTTTTTTCAGCTGTCACTTCATTTATTTTAAATTTACTAGATTTTTTTTTAAATATAAATATATATGTTATTCGTTATGGGAATGTTGTTACTTTACTGTTATTTTTTATAAGTACTAGAATATTGAAATTTTCTTTATGCGTATAAACATTTAATTTGCATAATCACTGTGGTTGTCATTGTTGCCGTAGCTATATTTGCAAATGCTTTATTTACATAGCTTGCTGTTGCAACATCGCTAATTTATATATTTGCCAATATTTAATTTTTGCAAATATATATTTAATGAAAAAATAATTATATATTGGTAGCATGCGAATTAGTACTGATAACAATACAGTATAAGTACTCTCACGTCCATGCTCGTAATTCATGGAAGCTTTTGTATTTGCAATGTTAAAAGTAGCTAACAAGAGGGGTTCCATTAATACGTAACAAATTTGAAGAAAACATAGCCAAAGTCAGTCATCGAAATGAACTAATTGCTTCCCTAAGGTAAACTATCACGCCACGCCACTGCCCTGACATACTGTTCAAACGTCACTTTGGATTAGAAATATAAATGAAAAGCAGTTTTCACGCTTTGGCGGCAAATAAGATGAACGCTAGACTTGATTATAGTGCTATTATAAACTAAATACGGGCTTTTGAACTCTTCAATTCGAGTTTTAAGTTGGCTTTTACACAGCGCAACTCATCTTGAGTCTTTAGAAGGCGGGTGTGAAGTGCGACAGGCTGGGTACGCTGATTCGTGTACCATGAAATTTCGTAGTTTCTGCAGCTGTATGGTGAAAACCTAGAAGTTTCAACAATTGTGCGATAAATGGAGAGCTGATCCACGTAAATACAAAGAACAAAGTTTAAAAAACTGAAAGAAAATTGTTATTGAGTTGTGCTGTGTAAAAACCGATCTACATAGCAGCTCTTGGCTGTACAATATCCATAGCTGCTTCGCCTAGCTACTGCGAATTTTGACACTTGCTAAAGTGATGGTATGCTATGTTTTTGGAGCAGCTATAGCATGCACATTGAACACACCCCGGATAGCGCATTTTATAAGCTATATAACGGTAATTTTTAAATCAATCAAGTGTTTGCAGCATACGGTGATATTCATTTACGTAGAAATTATCAGTTTGTTTGAGTTCTCTCAAAGTGAAGCGGTACTATGGCTATTTCAAGGAAGCATAGGTCCTTGGAAATACGGAACCTTATTTTGCTGCTTCCGATCTTTACAATTTCAAATATTGTACACAGGAGCACTTCAACTGAACAGAAACTGTACAGGAAGGAAACCAACTGCAAACGATGAGAAATATATTTAAACGAATCGTTGAGAAAGATCCAGACAATTCACGAATAACTGCATACCTTCGAAATGGTTTGAAAGGGACAAAATCCTTGTAATGAATTACGTTGTATTAATAAAAGTTTCACAGATTTTGTATCGTAGCGCAGACTATTCGAAGAAAGAATAAGCAGACGCATATTTTGTGTATGGAATTTGCGATGACAGTGCCTAAACACGAAAGGTGAATGAAATAAGGTGAATCATATGCCTTTTCGGTTAAATGCTGCTGTCAAAATAAATCGAAACGGTCCTAGTAAATGGTCATCTTAGTCCCTCACCTCAACCTTACTATTTTTTACTTTTATGCATGTGATTGTATTTAATGTGTACCAATTTTTTCCTAGCTCAAAAAAATATTTTAATAAAACAACCGATTTTTCCTTTAGAAGCTAGATATATTGAATTTTGTGACAAATATTGATATTTCGAGGGTAATCTGCCCTCTTCTTCAGTGTCTATCAGTCTAATTTTAATCTAACTTATGTATGTTACTTATAGAGCTTACTTTTCAAGTATTGACTTATACTAATTACCAACTAGTTGTCTATTAATTGACTTATACTAATTACCAACTAATTGCCTATTAATTACTTTACTATCCATATTAATTAAATTATCCTCCTCACTATCAAATGAATGTTCAAATTAGCCTGAACAATGGTGATGCACAGTTTCCTTGGTCTGTGTTTAGTCTTCTATGCATAGGGGAAAAAATAAATTTGACGAGAGGATAATTGAAAATCTTGTCAAAAAGAAAAAGTATAGTATACAGCGTGATATTTTAACGACGCTTTTTACGCAGGAAAAACAAGAAACAACCATAAGAGTTCCAATTATTTATTCATCAGTATTCAAAAAAGTTCGGGTACTTCTTGAACGCTTTGATATTAAAGCAGTTCCAACCAGTAAAACTAAAAAATTAGGTACTATACTATGTCACGTCAAAGACAAAAAGGATAAAAAGGAAAAGTGTGGAGTTTATAAAATTACCTGCCCAGAATGCGACAAAATATACATCGGGCAAACGAAACGGTTAGTTGGTGTTAGACTAACGGAATACAACATTAGTACGTTCAGCAGTAGCAAAGCACATATTGGAGGAGGATCACAACATAACTTGGGACAACGTGGAGGTGATCAAGGAGGTACAGCAGGTGCGAAAACTGGATGCGTACGAAAGCCTGCACATATGGAAAACCCCTATGCATAGAAGACTAAACACAGACCAAGGAAACTGTGCATCACCATTGTTCAGGCTAATTTGGACATTCATTTGATAGTGAGGAGGATAATTTAATTAATATGGATAGTAAAGTAATTAATAGGCAATTAGTTGGTAATTAGTATAAGTCAATACTTGAAAAGTAAGCTCCATAAGTAACATACATAAGTTAGATTAAAATTAGACTGATAGACACTGAAGAAGAGGGCAGATTACCCTCGAAATATCGATATTTGTCGCAAAATTCAATATATCTAGCTTCTAAAGGAAAAATCGGTTTTTTTATTAAAATATTTTATGCATGCTTCAGTAGACTAGTGGGTAGAGCATCAACTGGTAGCGCGTATGGTCCATGGTTTAAAACCAGCCATGATCACTTCGAGATAGCCTAGCTTCAAGTCATATAACATATCATTCCACACTCGTCTACACAAATTGTGAATGATGTCTCTACCAACTTCAACTTAGAGCATGTCGAAACTTCTATTACTTCTGACAATCCTAAACCTTTTTGGTCCTATATTAAATCCCCTAAAACTTCCTCTGGCATTCCTTCTGCTATGTATCTTCATGATAAGTCTGCGCCTTCACCTCAATATTCTTGTGAGCTTTTTACTCAATTTTTCTCTTCCTTCACCTCCCATCATAGTAGCTCTTCGCCTTCAACCTTTTTTCCAGTTCCTGATTGTACCCTTTCTGCTTTTTTTACTAATCCATTAGAAGTAGAATTGTTAATATTATCTCTTGATGCAAGCACTAGCTTCGGTGCTGACGGCATTCCAAATTTGTTCACCAAATCCCTTTCATCTTCCTTGTGTGTTCCTCTGTCAATAACTTTTAACCTCAGCATTTCAACCGAAACCTTCCCTTCCCTTTGGAAATCCACCAACATATTTCCCCTCCTTAAAACTGGTGATATTTCTTCCATCTCTAATTACCGTCCCATATCCCTTTTACCTTGTTTTAGTAAGCTTCTCGAAAGAGTCGTTTACAATAGAGTGTACCCTTTCGTCCCGCCCTTGCTGGCCAGGGAACAGCATGGATTCATCAAAGGTAAGTCAACGGTTACAAACTTATTAACTTTGTCAAACACCGTTGCTTCCGCAATCGACCAGCAAAAGCAAGTAGATGTCATCTATACCGACTTTGCCAAGGCCTTCGTTCTGTGAACCATGCTGTTCTTCTATCAAAGCTAGCTGGGTTTGGTATCTCTGGTGCCCTTTTTTGTTGGTTCTCTTCCTACGTTTGTGATCGCTCTTGTGTCGTTACTGTTAACTCTTGTTCTTCTACACCTTTTTTTCCTACCTCAGGAGCTCCGCAAGGATCCATTCTTGGCCCTTTATTGTTCCTTTTGTTTATTAATGACCTTCCTTCCCTCTTTAATTCACCCTGCCTTTTGTACGCTGATGATCTTAAAATTTTCAGAGTGATTGAGTCCGCCAGTGACTGTACCATATTGCAGTGCGATTTGGATACTTTGGCTAACTGGTGCACTGCTAATTCCCTCACTTTGAATGTTGCGAAGTGTCATCAAATGTCTTTCACCCACAAAATATCTCCTTTGCTCTTCTCCTATTGTGTCCTTGGCTCTCCTCTCAATGCTGTTTCTAATATCAAAGACCTTGGCGTGATTTTTGACTCCAAATTAAAGTTCGACTTGCATATTCTTCACGTCACTGCCAAGTCATCTCGTTTTTCCGGCTTCATCATCAGATCCTCTAAACGTTTTGTTAATCTTTCCGCTTCTCTTTATCTGTTTTTTTCCTTTGTCCGTAGTGTTCTTGAATACTGTTGCCAAATTTGGTGTCCACATTATAGATACTTGATCGATGCGGTTGAATCCGTGCAACGCCGATTCACCCGCTCGTTGTTCTATAAGTACAGTATTCCATATTGTGATTACAGTATGCGCCTCTCCATCCTTCAAATTCCTTCCCTTGAGTCACGCAGAGTGTTCCTCGACGAGTGCCTCCTTTTTAAACTTTTTAAAGGCAGTATATTGGTTGACCCCACCATTCAACTTTCAGTTAGGGAACCGGGCCGTCTTAATAGAACATTATTTGCCTTTAATGTTGCATTTGCCCGTACCGACACCTATTTCTTTTCCCCCGTCTTGCGTTTGCCTCGTCAGCACAGTAGCCTTAACCTTGGTCCTCTGCCTCAAACGTTATCTGTGTTTAAAAATACTTTAAAAAATAACGTAATCTCTTATAATCGTAATATGTCCTAATTTACTCATTTTGTTTGTTTCTTTTCCGATCGATTTGCTTTTTATTCTTTTTTTGTATTATTATTCCATTCTGAATTTATTAATTTTCTTGGTTTTCATGTTATTTTCTTATTAATTTTCTTGGTTTTCATAATATTTTCTTTTTCTTACATATTTTATATACTTGTACTTATTTTTATTTTTTTCTTCTTGTCTAATCAATAATTGGATTTGTTCTGTGGATTTAGACAATAAATAAATAAATAAATAAACTTCCAGCCCCTATAAGGATTGCGCGTCACACAACTTCATTTTTTTATATAAAGAGTGCAATTATATAGACACTGTAGCTGAAAAGAGAAGGTTGCAACTAATGCTAATGGATGCAATGTTGACCATCATATTGAAGGCCTACCGCAACTTGCAATATGACAAGTATTAAGCTACCGAATTGGTCAAGAAATGTATCGCGACTGGTCGAAATACTGGTAGCTTAGGTCCGCCATCTTGCACGTTACTTACTTTTGCGATTGGTGAAATAAAGAAGATATTTTGGACCATTTGACTTGTACTTTGACCGTTTCGAGCCAAAAATTAAAAAAAATTATCCCGTTGCACATCTTGGGACTAAAGCTGGTAGAGACGTAATTCGATAACCAATGTGTACGAGGGTGGTGTGATTAGTTCAACTGCTCACTTTGAACTTAATTCAACTCAGGTATCTACTCGTTCAAAACGTATTTGATCGTGACATCACCAATTTTAATTAGTGACTGCTCCCGTAAAACTTGATAACCTGTCTTTGAAAATTAGGTGACTGGCTTAAACTAACTTCATCCTGTTAATTTAGTCCTGGCCGTCACATAGAAGGCAATTAACGTACCAAGAGCAATTACCGTACCAAGAGCAATTAACGTATCAAGATGGCGGGCTTAATGTACCTTTTTTTCGACCAGTCGACGTACATTTTTCGATCAATTCGACCAATAAAAGTACATTAGTACCTTTCAGATTGCAAGTCGCGACCGGCCTTATATATGACGGCCAGGATTTAGTGCAAGAACATAATCAACAGAAAACTCCATAGCCGACATGGAACATTTCTTCTTGTTTTTTTTATTATTTATATCTTCTATAAGACACAACGCATCCTATTAACAAATTATTTCATAAAATATTTTGAACCTGTCAGATCTTAACAGGTAGCCGAATATTAATTTGTCTCTGATGATGTTCGAAATCGAGAATCTATCTTATTAAGCGGAAAATTCTACATGAAATAAATGTGCTGAAAGATGACTGCTAATTTTAGCCAGCCGACTAATACTTTCGTCTTACAATAATTTCGGGTCATGCACTCGAAAATATGCTATTTTGTTCGAAAGCGACAGCAATAGTATTGTTGAGTGCATGATTTGAATATTTTATTGATGATTCCTTATTTTGTATGTACATATCTTTTTGATCATAAGGAACATGATACGATTGAATTCACAGTTTGCCTCGAATGTTTGCTATGTGACTAGGCAAATAAGTTTTATGAAATTCACTGTACCTACATATTATTAGCTCAAATGCTCTTAACTCTTCCGCATTTTCAGTCCGACTCCCTCCCGTACTGTATCATTACTTTGTTGGATCCGTTCCAAGCAAGCTGTTCGTGTTGGTGTGGGTTAAGTGTGTGCATATTTTTTGGACTTAATAAATTCTACGCAAAAATATTTTAATTGAAAGACTAGTACGTATTTTTGTTGGTTGAAGTGTGAAAGCAATGTCATCCCAATGATAAGATATTGGGAGAAACATTTTGAAATTTATTGATTTATATAGATTTAATAGATTTAATTTTCATATGTCTATCACCCCACTCGTTCATTTACCATGCTTCATGATGACAGCTGATCTACAATATCTCCTCCTATTACCTGTTTCATATCAAAGCTATTCAACTATCTTATACAGCGTCTATACGAGCAACAAGTTAAGCAACATGCTTCCGATTTTGAATCTAAATTGTTAGGTTATGATTTTGACAGAACAGCCAATATAAATCTTAAATAATATTTGAGCGATAAAATTGAAATTCAATTTAAATTTATTTAATAATCATGACAAAATATTCGCATTCAATTTTCTAATTATTTTATTTAATTCTCATTGATTTGCACATTAATCAGTTATAAGATGTTCGAAGCACATCTACTCCCTTCCCGAATCCAAACTACCTATCTGTAATATCATGTGGTATGTTCTCATTTACAACACCTGCACAAAAAAGTCCTACATGTCATTTAATGCAATATTTGTCATAAAACATATTTGCATACTTTGCATTCTATATTCCTACTTAACTGTTGGCATGAAGATTCATCCTCTCATTCAAAAAAAAAAAAAAAATTAACACAAAATGGATCGTGTAAAAACATTTAAAATAAATAAACATATACACGCACTCACTTATATACTCAACATAAAATGAATTTAATTACTCTATTCCATACTGACGGAATCTAAAATTAAATGGGCTGGATCATGGGCTTCATGTGTATCTACAAAAGCTTTCGAATACTGAAAATAAAGTAACGACAACATCGTATTGAAGTAGAGTCGTACTACAGCATCAATCTTTAGCATGTTCTTTGACACATCGAAAATGAATTGGACTGTTTTTGTACGAAAATAGAAAATAATAAAGATTCTGCTGCGTAAAACTGAATAAGTAATAAGTAGACTAAACTTATAAATATATTAACATTCAGAGTAGTAGATTAATGGAACAGCAAAAATGCAGCCAGAGTCATTTGAGACAAATGCGGAAATGACCGGTACTTACAATGTTTACATTTCGGCACTAGTGTTTTACTTTCAATTGCCAAAAAATGTTTGGACTTTCTATGCACCAAAGGTATTTTTACTAATGTTCGAGGAACATTAGTATTTAATCGATTTTATATATATATATATATATATATATATATATATATATATATATATATATATATATATATATATATATATATATATATATATATATATATATAAATATATATATATATATATATATATATATATATATATATATATATATATATATATATATATATATATATATATCATCAAAAAATTTCAGTGGGATAATCTCGGGAACGCGCCGTCCGATTGAGCTGAAACTTTCAGGATACATTGGTGTTTATGCAGAATGGGTCCAGGTCTCACTAAATATCAATTATTGTTAACCCTTTGGCGCCGACGGCCCTTTTAGTAATATTTTCAATATACCTATTATTCCGTACACAAATAATTTTTGCAAAAATAAAGTTGACGAAATAAATTTCGAACGTGTTTTAAATGCGAATCGGATAATATTTCAAATTTTTTAACCCCATGTGTGAGCTAGGTGCCTAAAAAGAGAACGGGAAAATTTGAAAATTTTAAATTGGGATTACTTTTGGCAGAGCTATTCAAATATTACGAAATTTTTAGGACGTATTGGTATAAGTGAAAACCTCCAAATCATCGACTCTCTTGAAAATATGCCGCTTTTAAAAAAAGCCACTCATATGTAAACCTGATGCTTTGTTTATGTAATCAAAGAAAAAAAATTGATATGGTATAACGGGCACGCCTGGTAGCCCTCGCCCAATTTACCTATATTTTTAGCATCAAAAACTTCTGTTCACGGGAACTCACGAACCAATAATCAAATACAGCTGAAATTCACAGAATGCATTGAACTTGAATAGGGCCAGGTCTTATAGAAGCGATTTTGAATTGTGGGCAACTCTGTGCCAGTGGTGCCATCTTGAAAAATTACAAAGAAAAAAAACTGCTTTTTGACCTATTAAATGGGAATAAGTTACCAAATTTTCATGAAATTGACACAGTAGCTGAACCTTACTCTAAACCCTGTTTGATAGAAATTTGGTTGAAAAATTTGATTGGTGCTGCCAGCTATGGTAATTTTTGTGTCTTTGGTTTTGAAAATTCGCTCAGGAAAATAAAACTTTTTTCCCTATAACTTCCAGTGCAGTCATGAAATCAATACGAATTTCATACAATTAATGGAACCTATTATAAACATTATTCAGGCCAAATTTGATTGAAAAGCCACGATAGGGTTGCCAGCTATTGTTGGTTTTGTGTTTCATTGCAATATCTTTATTAAGCGATTTTATCGTAGAATTTTCAAATGGTAATGATATTGTAGTAGTGATGGGCGATTGCGAGATATTTCAACAATCGAGATAATCGCAATCGGCGCCACAAAATAATCGAGATAATCGCAATCGAGAGAATCGCAATCGATGCGCCAAAACAATCGAGAGAATAATCGAGGCAATCGAGATAATCGAGACAATCGGGATAATCGAGACAATCGAGCGATTCGAGATAATCGAGACAATCGAGCGATTCGAGATAATCGGCCGATTCGAGATAATCGAGCGATTCGAGACAATCGAGGCAATCGAGACAATCGAACATCTCGCAATAGATCATTCGGTCGGTCAAGTCATCGACAATCGGTTGACGGCAATTGAGTGAGCCATAAAGCACGTTTCGTTGGCGCAGCCAATAAAAAAATGTTCAAATATTTCAGCAAAAATGTTAAGTGTTATTATTTGATCAAACTGCAATTTTTTTGGGAAATATTGATGTATAAAAGGATATGTTTATCTTAAGTTAAAATTAAGATATCTTTAACTCTTTGGTGGCGGTGGGCATGTTAGTGTTTAAGCACACCAGTATACACAGTACGCTTGTAGAACCGCTTGTGAAGAATAGATTTGAATGGATTGGATATACTATTTAGTAGATTTTTTTACGTGTGCATACATATGGAATGTAATGATCAGATATGCATGGAAATTTGTATGGCTAGCATTTATCATGTATAAATGGCTGGTAGTTTTGCTAAAACTATTAAGTCTGATCAAAGTGTATTATCAAATATTATATGAGGTTGAGTTTTGTCATGCTGTTAAGTATGTTAAAATAAAATCTGCTTTTAGATAGTGCAGTTTGAAAGCATATCATTTAGCCAGTATTTTCGTACTTGCGAGTATTTTATTCAAATATTCAAAAAGTTTTTAGGGCAAAAGTACCTGAAATCGGCCAATTTTGGGTTAGAGTGGTTTCGGACATAACGGGCCAAGACCTATTGCTGTGATACAAAGATTTCGGTTTTGTAGGAGAGTAAGGGGTTTTTTGGCCATAGTTTGGCAAAAACTGCCTTTACCGCGCTTTCAATGATTGAAAGTGGTCGGGGAGTACAATAGTGATATTTTAAGGATGAAAAAATTTTTGTGGGGAAAATTGGGCAAAAACGTCGAAATTTTCCAAATTTTTTTTTTTTTTGCGTAGCTTGAATTCGGGCACATTTCTGAGCTGTTTCGGGCGAAATGTCCATACAAGTCTGTGAAAAAGTGGCCTAGTTTCGAAGATATGGCAAAATGAAATCCGCCGGAAAACCGACCGGAAAAACTGAAAGTAGCACTAAAAGTGCTTAATAAGAAAAGGTTTAGATCCTTTTTGGTTCGATGATTGGCTTCTCCGGCTGTGCATTATGCCGTATCTTCGAAACTAGGCCACTTTTTCCCAGACTTGTATGGACTTTCCCCCAAAACAGCTCAGAAATGTCCCGGAACTCAAGCTACGCAAAAAACAAAAATTTGGAAAAATTCGACGTTTTTGCCCAATTTTCCCCACAAAAATTTTTTTCATCCTTAAAATATCACTATTGTACTCCCCGACCACTTTCAATCATTGAAAGCGCGGTAAAGGCAGTTTTTGCCAAACTATGGCCAAAAAACCCCTTACTCTCCTACAAAACCGAAATCTTTGTATCACAGCAATAGGTCTTGGCCCGTTATGTCCGAAACCACTCTAACCCAAAATTGGCCGATTTCAGGTACTTTTGCCCTAAAAACTTTTTGAATATTTGAATAAAATACTCGCAAGTACGAAAATACTGGCTAAATGATATGCTTTCAAACTGCACTATCTAAAAGCAGATTTTATTTTAACATACTTAACAGCATGACAAAACTCAACCTCATATAATATTTGATCATACACTTTGATCAGACTTAATAGTTTTAGCAAAACTACCAGCCATTTATACATGATAAATGCTAGCCATACAAATTTCCATGCATATCTGATCATTACATTCCATATGTATGCACACGTAAAAAAATCTACTAAATAGTATATCCAATCCATTCAAATCTATTCTTCACAAGCGGTTCTACAAGCGTACTGTGTATACTGGTGTGCTTAAACACTAACATGCCCACCGCCACCAAAGAGTTAAAGATATCTTAATTTTAACTTAAGATAAACATATCCTTTTATACATCAATATTTCCCCAAAAAATTGCAGTTTGATCAAATAATAACACTTAATATTTTTGCTGAAATATTTGAACATTTTTTTATTGGCTGCGCCAACGGAACGTGCTTTATGGCTCACTCAATTGCCGTCAACCGATTGTCGATGACTTGACCGACCGAATGATCTATTGCGAGATGTTCGATTGTCTCGATTGCCTCGAATCGCTCGATTATCTCGAATCGGCCGATTATCTCGAATCGCTCGATTGTCTCGATTATCTCGAATCGCTCGATTATCTCGAATCGCTCGATTGTCTCGATTATCTCGAATCGCTCGATTGTCTCGATTATCTCGAATCGCTCGATTGTCTCGATTATCTCGATTGCAACAATCGAGTCCAACTTAAATAATCGAGATGTTTCGAGATATTTGAACAATCGAAACAATCGAGTTTAATATCTCGCAATCGCGCATCACTATATTGTAGTGACAATAAACAGCAAATATTAAGTTTTCGATTATTTGAAAAAACTCGCTGCAGGTAACCCTAAATTTCTTTATACTCCTATAACTTCGAATGTAATATAACAACGTGAAGCAGATGTGATATATTCTTGGCTTTGATACTGGCAGAAGGTTGCCAGGACGAGTCGGTTGTGCTACTTTTGTATCAATAAATGTTTACAGTGAGTATTCATACCGGAAACATTTACAATGAAAATAAATAATCAATGTTTCAATTCCCAAAGTTCTGCAAATTTTTCGGATCGCAGCCCCAAACACCAACTTCAGTTACAGTGCTGCAGGCACTGAGCATTTTCTTCATTGATGTTATATGAGATGCTGCTTTCAAAATTATGTGAAATAAGCAACTGATAACGAATATAATGAATCCTTGTTTTGCTCTCATAAACGTTGAAATTCATGCCACTGGTAATATCTGAAACCTTCCACCATATGAGTTATAATGCATTCTTGAGACCAAAGTAAAACGTGGCGTTTGAAACAGTTTGGCTGTAATAAGCAGCTCATGTGGTGGAATATGCACTCAAAACCTGCCCGATTCTTCTACTGTTTTTCGAACATTAGTGTTTCTAGCGGTTCAGGTGCGCTAGAGTTTACCTTATTTCATTTACCGTTTGCATCTATTTTTATTGCTACGAAAAGAAGAAACTATCTGAATAATTTTCCTGACATGTACGTATTATTGTGATCAAGTCTGTAAGGGATCTTTCGGGGCAAACTTCTGATAAAATAATTAGCGTAGTTGACGTCGTCGCTTGTTTGTTTAATCATAAAAAGATGATCTGCTGTGTTACGTTTCATAAGTACAATTGGTTTAATTGAAATGGAAGATAATGTACGGTAATATGTAGTACTCCTAAAATAATCTACGACTTCCACGCTTATGATATCATCATCTTTAGATGCATCTGTTAATTCGATTGAGGAACTATCAGCAAGAAGACTGAAATCACGGCACTTGTAGAAAATAATGGCCCAATTGAATGCATTTCATTCCAACTATAAGTATTCGAAAAAAAAACATTATACTTCGGCAGAATTGAAGTGCAATGGCTCTTCTGGATCATCTTTAAACTTTTAAAGTTATTGTTCAAATATAAACAAAACTTCGTCATTTTATTCGAAAATACTGTCCACCAAGAGCCATAGGCGTGCCGTGACCTAAAATCTGGCAGGGGCCAGGGACCAAAAGGTTCAAGACGTACTGTTCATACAACTTACATATTATATATTTGTTAATTTATTCTTTGTTATTTGCTTATGCATAATGCATTATCAAATAAACTTCATGTCTGTGAATATGTATGAACGGTAGGTACGAACTACACACGAATTATCTATGATTGCTACGAAATGAACGCTTGTACAAATTATATGGGAATAGAATGGAAATAATTAGAAATATAAGACTATTTTTTCGTTGAGAAGCTAAATATATTTCAACTTATACTTGAAGAAGAGGATATCTAACTTTAAGCTTAGAAGGAAAAAATTGACCTCTTGCTTCAAACTTTTGTTACCTATAAAACCTAGAAAAAGCAGAAATAATTTGGCAAGATGGAAGAGTGCTGTAACTTACTCTTTTCGAGCCATTTGGTTTGCAGGGATATCTTCGTAGCCCTAACTGCGTGTCCAATGCTAGATGAAACAGCAAAACCTTTGAAACTAGTGCGTTTTGCTGTTTTCCGTTTTCGCGATCCTCTGGGAAATGTGAGATCGAGACAGTTCTTCTCTGCGAATAATTTAATTTTTTGCCAAACTACATACAAGTCTTCTCGCTCACTTAGTAGTGTTTTAACTGTTCCATTTACAAGATCTATCCCATCCCTAAGAGTTGCATTTTAGTTTGGAAATATGTGCTTAACATGTTCGTTATAAAAAGAACGTAGTGAAAGATGAAAAGATTTACTACAAACTTAGGATTACTGATTGAATGAAAGATCCCCAATGAATAAACTGAGTCGTTGTATTTTCCCTCATTCATTTCTTTTTCTAAAGCCTCTTTCATAGTCCCATAGCCATTGATCACATATTTGCAATTGTGAAATCTCATTGATTAATGAGTCGAGCTTAAACTTCTCATTTCACGCCTTGTATTTAGACCAACTGCCGCTTCAAGCTGCTTCAGCAATTGGTGTTTTGATGGCTTCGAAATGTGTAGGTAAAGGGATTCGATGGCATTGAAAAAGGATGTACATGTTTCGATTGTGAAAAATGTGTCCATCACAATTAGGATAATTTTATGAGCTAGACAGTGTACAAATGTGGCTGCAAGGTGTTTCATTTTAATTTAGATTTGTACACCACTTTTTTGTCCTGACATGACACTAGCACCATCATAAGACTGTCCAACAAGAGGTAATTCACTAAGTCCGTAGCTGGCTAACAGGCTGAAAATTATATCTGCTAAATACGAGGCATTTCTAGCTCCTGAACAGTTAACAAAGCTTAAGATCCTTTCTTCGACTGCTAGTTCTTTAGTAAATCTGACAACCACGGAGAGTTGTTCCTTTTTGTGGACCCTTGCTTAATCTGCCATAATGGATATCAGTCCGCACTCTTTTATTTCAGCTGTATTATCCTCGCGAACGATTTCAGCAAATATTTTTATTAATTCATTTTGTGTTTAGCCACTACAGCAGTTCGCAACCTTGTTTTTAAAATTATTTGCAAAAGTTGAATCATGCTTCGCGAATAATGTAAAAAACCACGGTTATCACTGGCACCACTGTCATCATGTCCTCTGAAAGCACATCTTTGGCGACTGAGACACGTCGTAAGGTCGATGACCTTTTGCAAATAATTTTGGTTCATCTTGACAATATTCCAAGACTGTTCAAGCACCATATCACTTTCTGTCCTCAAAGTACTATTCGAGTTTTCACATTGTGCATGAATTTTACTATCCGGATAATTTATGCGGATCGCGAATTTTGGTGTATTTTTGGCAACAATGGAAATGCTATGGAAAATTTCGCATTGTGATAGCTTCACACCGAGTCATCAGACCATCCCAAAATTTACAAGACTCATCAATGGGCATAAAAAATAAGTTTCTGTAGTTTTTAAATAATGTATGGGCAACCTTGTGGCTACCATAAGTACGTAAACACAAATCTTTCACACGATTTTTAGAATAAAATGCAAACGATTGATGAATTTGATACTATATTTATACAGTCAAATCTAAACTTGTAAAATTCCCAATGGGTATATACTGGTCTTGAGTAGATACAGATATGAAAAAAGTTTAATGAATATGATAAGAACCATGTGGTGGTTGTGTCACTATGGAAAAACACTCGGTGAAATTGAAGTGCTATGCCTTTTAACTTCTGATGGAGTTATCAGATTATAATAAAATACACACACATTTAACCTGAGTGTAACCCAAGTAGGTCATAGATAGTGTGGGAATACATAACACAACCCACAATCACATATCCACACAGCACTATACAATACAATAATATAAAGTAGGCTAAGAAAAATGTAAATAAAAATATTGTAAAATAAGAATCAATAATATATTTTGTAAAAAGCTGTCAAGACGTGTTTCTCTTGATAACATTAAAATTAAATTTTCAGTGAAAGTATTTACTTCCAAATTAGAATTTACTTCTAAAATAGCATAAAAGTGGCAGCGATACCATTTTTATTCTCCAAATGACTTCGAAAATTGTATTCTACGTTAGTACCATTTTAATACTCAGACTATGTTTTGTGAAAAACATAATTGCATAAAGCGCCAGTTTATAAAAGTGTTATCTAAATACCTGTATATTGCCTACTAGGAATGAACAGATAATCTTAATAAAAAAAGGATGATTGGCGAAGCGCTTTTCGTCTTTTTCTTAACGTATAACTTGTCGAAATTAAATATTCTCGTCTATATCTCGAAATAAGTCCCATAACATCGTAATAAATACCACAAATAACACAGTCTTGAAGTTATAAGTAGTGAAAGTTGGTATAGGCTTACACTACTGCACTACACAACTCTTGCTGTCACCACAAAAACCTAACAGGCGAAAACTTAAGTGTCTGCTGTTGGAAATATTTATTTTTCTGGGAGGGGCCAACCTAGGGTCTGGGGGGTCCCGGCCCCCTCTGGCCCCCCCTACGGCGCGCCTATGCAAGAGTCCTTCTGACAATGCAAAGAAGTAAATGCAGATGGAAAAAAGTCTAGCGCATCAGAACCGCTAGAAAACTAATTTTCGAAGAAGCTGTCTTTGAGGGATTTAAAAACTGCTTCTTCTTCGTTCATAATGAGTCTCGTCTTCAGCAAGGTCTATCATCAAGTTTTCTGTTGGAAACAAGGCCTCCTAAACCAGGCCAGATCCATCTTGCACACAGCTTATGTTAAGGGAAAGTGCCCGTATTTTACCTTTAAGATTCACTGGTAACTGAGTGATATTTCTTATGTATTTGACAGTTTTCAGCTATAGAAAAAGAAAATGTACGGACCGATTTAAGGTTTTTCATAAAATCCACCATTTTTGGTCGATCTGGTTCAGGGGGCCTCGTGAGAAATGATGCGTTCTTCACTGCCTAGTTTAGGTCCTGGTTTAGAAGCTCAATTTGTTCTCCTGTAAATGGGATTATAGATTTGTTTATCACATAGCTGGGGATAGTTTCTACTGCATTTTCTCCGTTCTCGTTTCCTTTTACTGGCTCCTTTAGTTTCCTTGCAAGAATCCGCCTCTATCTCATTTCTGTAAGCTTTTCCTATAATATCCATAATATTTCGTTTTCTTCTGGATATATGCTACTTTTAAGTGTAAGAAGTAAACTTGTTTTATGTATTCTGTTGAGGGATTTTTCTATAAGAGTTATTACAGACAACGCTTTTTACTTCCTAATTCCTTCCTACTAAATGATACCTATGTAAATACCTTGAGTGTACACCTACCAACCCCCAAAACAAAATAATTTAAAATCAAATACTCCAATCCAACCTCATTTAAAAGCTTCAAACACTCCTAAAAGCAGTGAAAAATTACACCTGAAAAAATTTAGTCTAAATAACAATAAAAACAATTGCGGAGCATTCGCCCACAATTTTCTTGCGCTTAGTAGAAATTTAAGCAGTACATTAGTGTTTGTTGTATTGTATTTTAGGAGAGTTTTTATGACCACTCCAAATACACTTTAATGTAATACTATGGAGCGCAATGTAGACACCAGAAAAAAATATACAGAATTTATGCGACAAGCAATGCAAAGAGTTTCAACAAAAGTAAATTTAAGATAAAAAAAAACAGAAATATGTACCAAGTTGTTTCCCATGTTGACAAAATGAAAAAGTAATTTAATTTTATAATTTTTCTTAACCAATACATTATATCGATACTGTGAATTTTATAATAGTTCATATTCATCAGCATTTGCATTCCCATTTAACAAAATCTTAATTTAATAAAAGAAACATATAAATCCAGCAAAAATATCTACACACTCACTTTCAACGCAAACTATGGTGCAATTTAATTACATTCCCGTATCAGAGTGAAAGCATCTTTCGAATAATCCGTTAGTTTATTCACGCGGAACATTAACTTGTCCCAAAAATAACGCGACAAGAAGTTACTCAAAAAGCATCAAATCATCTTCTACACAAAACACTATGTACCCGTGTACATACATATCACTCGGCAGTTGCCCGCTTCCATCTCACATTCAAACTCTCACTACTTAATGTGTAGTATTACACATCGAGCCGGGAAATTCTCCGGATATTTGAGACAAACGCGCTGACACACATTTTCTCGTTCAGGAAAATCTTTTCAGGAATTTCTCTTCAATTGACAGTTATAAAAATAAATATCATCACAAGTGTGATCTAACGGATATAATTCGATTCTTGATTTCACCGCATACAGACCACTTACAGGCGACACAAGGATATCGAATGCACCGAAGGATTTACACAGTTATATGCCTCCGAAGCGATTATGAAAATATCTTGCATATTCACATAAACGGACGGTGAAAGTTATTATTTTTCGATTTGCAGAGAGACGCTTTAGAATACTATCTATTCGAAGACGATAGAATTAAATCCGACCAAAAAATCAGACAAAAATTGTGGGAACAAAGTACCGAATTGAAAGTTCTCGAGCTAAATACAACGCCACGCGACGACGATACGACGAAATTAGACTAAAACAGTTCTGCTCCAACTTAACAACAAGATTTTCCTAGCCAGCGGTTTTTCCTCATTTGTATTCGTCTTCAGTTTTTCCCCAGTCGAGTTCAATGTATTGTTTGTTAGTATATGATGGCAACTGGCTGTTGCAAGCCGGTGTAATGATATTCCCCACAAAAGTGGGGTCTAGTCGGAAATGGTACGTGTGTATAATTTTTTTATATTTAGTCTAAAAATCCATAGAGCAAATGATTAAGTTAATTAATATAATTTGAGGCAATTTTTTCTAGCTTTCAGCATCAAATACTTTAATTTAAAACCACATTTCCTCTCAAAGTTGGATATATTTCAATTTCTTGACTTTGTATTAAATAAAATATTAAGTTTTAATTTAAATATTATAATTTATGAAGACTATTCCATCATAGCACGATTAATATTTGTTTTTAAATCCATCCTTTAAATTGCACTTTTTTTTTAATTTGATGTTCTGTGCATTTCACGCTGGGATGGAAAAGCCTGCTAAAACGTGAAGAAGAAATACATTTTCCGGGTAGTTGTCGTAGTTAGAATTGGTATAGGAGATTTTCCCACATTTGTATTCTCCACATAATGCCGAACTTAGATTCCTTCTTTCATGCCTCTCTTCCATATACAACTAGAATATTGCCGTGAATAACATAGCATGATGCGAGAACCGGTGAACTCGCAGTGCATGGAAATTCAATAATGAAAAGTCATACAGTGTTGGATATAAAATATTGACGGTGTTGATTAATTAAATTTAGTTATTAAATTTTATTATTTACGAATATATGTAATATTAATTTATATAATCAATAAATTTATTTAATATTAATTCATAGGATGCGGAGCGCATCACGATCTCCGACCGAAGAGTGCATGAGAGCAAAAAAAGGGGAAGAATGGTCGGACTGTTAGAGGCTCGGACAAATCGGACTACTTTAGAAGCTGTCGAAGTATATAATCCTGGAATAGATGACTCAGTGTAAGTTGAAAAAAAATTTTCAAAACTTTTTTTAATAACGGTGAGCAGGATTTCTCAAGAATGGAAATGTCTCAAGTCAGTCAGTCTCAAATTTTCACATAAGCTCAATGAACAAATTTTTTAGCGATTGATCGAAGGATTTTTCCTAACCGATAAATATTTTTCAATTCGTAAATAGTTTTTAAAAAAATGTTATCGATAATTGGTATTTTTTTAGCCATTTTGTTCAAAATTGATATTTTACTTATTTCTTCGATTAATCATTAAATAATATTTTATGTTGACAAAATATTTTTTTTCTTTTAAATCTTGTAAATAAATCTTGCTCAACGCAAAACACATTTTTTTAAAAGGAGCTCCCGATTGTCCCGAGGAGTTTTAGAAGTCATTATTTTTACAAATAAAAAATATCAAAGTAAAGTTAAAAGCTGCCGATACTCAAAAATATATTCAGGAAAAATTCTCGAAAAATCACTTTTCACCGGCCGCACGATTGCGTATAAATAAATAAATTGTTCCAGCATAAAATCATCCGTATAAATCAAGGCAAAAATAATGAGGCCAGCAATTTCCGCCCGATCTCTCTTCTTCCTAATTTGGGAAAGCTCTTTGAGAAAATTTGGCTGGAAATGATTTCCACCTATTGCGAGCTCGCTAATATCATACCAGAATATCAATTTGGCTTTAGGCGTAAGCATGGGACCCAGCACGCTATCTCGTACTTGCACGATCAGATTTTGTCACACCTGAATGAGCGACACACTCCGAGGGTTGTTTGTGGCTTGGATATCGAGAACGGAGGTCTTCTATACAAGTTGATCAAGTTGGGATTTCCAGAAATAGTAATACGACTCGCCGCAAGCTTCCTTAGCAACAGACAATTTTATGTTAGCGTTAATGGAGCAAATTCACTTCGGGGACCTGTGACATCAGGAATGCCACAAGGTTCTGTCACTGGACCTGTTTTATACACCATTTTCACTGCTGACTTCCCTCTTCCAGCGGGCAATCCTTAAGTTAAAGTCCTACAATATGCAGATGACACGCTCTTATTCGCGTCGAGCCAAGACCCGCTCAAAGCTGCGAAGAGCCTTGAAGATTACTTGGTCAACCTTAAACTTTATTTTGATGAATGGGGCATCAAGCTAAATAGTTGCAAAACACAGCTGACCGTATTCAGGAACCCTTCCAATTATCGGGGATCCCAAACCATCCGCAATAAGGCCAAAAAAGTCGCTGTCTTGTTCGGAACCTCTAGAATTACTCCTAATTCTACATTGCGCTACCTTGGAGTAGATATGCATGAATTCTTGAAATTTAACCCCTATGTTCGACATAGAATAAAAGTAGCCAGGTCCGCATTTCAGCGCATCAGACATCTTTTCGCCAAAAAGATGGGCACGACGACAAAGGCTAAATCTATTTGCTACCAAACACTCATTCGGTCAATCCAGACATACGCATCCCCATCCTGGATTACCTGTTTCAAATCTGCCATGGCAGAAGCGAAGATGTTCGAACGGAGAATTCTGCGTTTCTGCACTGGCAGGTTTTACAACCCGGTAACTAAAAAGTGGCCGAGGAACTCTCTCCTATATCAGGAGACAGGTATTGGGCCGCTTAGGGACCGGGTTGTAGAACTGACGACAAGGTTTTACGCACAGACAGACGGACATGAAAACGGACTGATCCGGGGTATCGGACGTATGAGTGGCTCTAATGAGCCATTTATGCGTCCAGCGGAAACAGCAGGACAGCGGCAGCTCATGGACATGCTGTTCAATTATGTTGGCCTTCCGACGAATCGGAGAGGATAGTTAAGACCTAGGTTAAGTTTAGGTCTAAGTAGGCTAAACTAATTGTATTTAGACTTAAGCTAGATTTAGTTTAGTAAATTAAGTTAGTATTTAAGTACTATATTGCTAAGTCAACCCCAGGTGTTGTACTATCTGGGTAATAGTTAATAAGTGTAAATCGAAAAATAAATGAATGATAAAAAGCAATTAAAATAAAAATCCAATAAGAGCCAGCAGGCCAGCAGGCCGCTAAGTATAAGTTCTTTTATGTTAAATACCACTTTAGTTAAGTTATCTATGTACAATGTAATGAATAAAATTTCTTTTATTATTATTATTATTATTATCCATATAAATCAGTTTATTTTACATTCCGCCAAATCTGAAGAATATGTTTACAATTATACATGTGAACAGATATCTTGCTTCATAGGATCTCGTAGCGCTGAGGATAAAATTATACTCCTAGGAGATTTCAATCGCCCAAATTTACGTTTTATTCCCGATGAAACTTTACTGCCTATGAACTATCTTGATTATTCTGATTTTAGCGTTGTGAGTCTTATGCATCGTAATGATTAGTAGCAGGTTGCTCCGACTCCCCACTGAAATGGTGATTGGTTAGACCTTATATTTACAAATGTTTATGAAGAATATCAATTATGAAATATACATCCCTAAAATTTCGAGAAATTATAATTTCGAGAATGTTTTCCCTGAAATTCACAAGGGGTTTTTAGCTCATCCATTATTTTTTCATCATTCTATCAATCCTCAAAGATAACTCACAAATTTTTTGTGGAAAACATCACCTTTTCTAAAGATGATATATTTAAAGTTTTTGTTTGAAGCATGATAAGAACAAACACCATGGACCTGATCTTCTTCCTCCTAATTTTTTTATTAAGTGCGTTGCACAGTAATCCCGGCCTACGTGAAAAAGTCTTAACTCCATTTTTGTAGTTTTGAGAAAAATTGAATTTTCGTTTTATCGATTTGGCACAATGTAATAAAACCTTTGCACTTCCAAAAAATGACTTCGCCGGTTAGGTAGCTTTTGTTTTTTTTTGCATGAGATTTCCCTTTTTGGCATAGAAAAATGGGAGTTAACACTTTTTTTGAACATAATTTTGATTTCCAAACTTCAGCAGATCGGAATCGTAGGATCGCTATTAAGATAGCTTAGCAACCAAATTCCAAGGGCTTATCTCTAAAGAAATTCATATCAACTCAGGTGTACCTCAAGGTTGCCATTTGGGTAGTCTTCTTTTTACGACTTGTCGGAAATTTTATGTGATACGCCTCATTTGTTATATGCGGTCGACCTTAAAATTGATTATACTATCAACTTGCCATCAGATGCCAACTTTTTTTCAACTAAACTCTCTGGAACATTGATGCTACGCGAAAAATCTCCCTCTCAAGATCGCAAAATGTCATGTGATTAGCTTCTTTCGTAAAAGTACATTCGTACATTGTACGTACATCCTAAGCAATACTGCATGCAGAAAGGGGTGGACAATGTATTAGACTGCGGTGTTGTTTTGAAGGAAAGGCCCGCTTCAACTTACATTCTAACAAAGTGATTTTCGAACCATGTAAACGTCCTAGCTTGATTAAGCGACAAACCAAAGAGTTTCAGGAACTTTAGGGGTTCAAAATCCCTATACACTGCGCTCGTTTACCCTCTCCTTGAGTATGCTTGCATTAGATGGAACCCGGTTTTTGGAATTTCACAGCAAAAAAATTGAATCTGCTCAAAAGCAGTTCTTACTTTGTCGCTCTTAGAACTCTGCATCCTTGTGATTTCAGCGATTTACCTTCATATGAATCTCGCCTTAGACTTGTTAACTTGTTACCACTAGCGTCTAAAAGATTAATGTTATAATCCTGCTTCAATTCATAAAGGATACGTTTGTGGTTAATAAATACTTAAGAATCACTACATTCCGATGATTGCTTATTGAATACAAGCCTAGCACAGCATATAAATAAATTCTACAAAATATTCAACAGCATGAGCTAACTCTTCTTCCCTCGATATCCAAAGCGTATTTTAAAAACACACTTAACATCCTACCCTTCCTACCTTCCAATTATCCTACTCTTCCAACCTTACGCTTATCCTACCCTTCCTAGTCAATCGACTTTTTATATAAATAGTTTGTATATTAAATATTTAGGTTTGCTTTTCAATCCTTTGTTGATCTTATTTCAAATGACTAATTCACTTATTTAATTTTGCTTTGTTTTTATATTTTTAATTGTATGGTAATTTAATGAAATATTTTGGTTATTTAATTTTTTTGGCCTAGATTGGTAGACAAACAAATAAAATTGTGATGTGAACTTCTAGTCCACATGCATTGTTTGGAAAGTCGTTCAAAGGACTAAATCTGCATTTCAATAAATATTAAAAATATCTGGCGCTCTTGTCAGCTGCCGCCATTGTAAGGCACTCTTTAAAATTGCAGGTTTATTTTAATAGCTTTAAATAACAAATACTTTTGAACAACAAAATGCTGTTTGTCTTTTAAGAATAAATGAGAAACATCGTCAGTATACTTTATGTTAATTCTTTTAAAAAAAAGAACTGTCAATTTTTCTTCGTACTGTATGAAAATCAACAAAGTAAAATTCCACATGCTCAAAAACATCACTTCGTTGCAGCGCATGTTCTATTCCTCCAACTTTCTCACACTAACACAAAATCTCTGGCTACACAGATTTTCCAAGTACCCGGCACCATTCAGCAACTATTGTATTTATATGCTAATATCAAACATGTTATATCGATATATTGTACAAGTATAATTATTTACGCCATCATTCGAATGTGACGTCATAAGTGAAATTTCTTTGCGGAATGGTTGACGTCATCCGTGGGCACAGAAAATGGAGCAACGCTGCTCTCACGCTTTGCCTCCCTCAGAGCTTGTTAGTTTGTTTTCATAGTTGGCCGTAGATAAGGATATCGCTGCTCATTTTCGCTTCTTTCACTTCTTCCCATCTCTCCAGGACAAAGAGTTTTTAGTTAATGCTGGCGGCGACACCGCCCTTGAATTAAATGCGAGACTGATGAATGGGATTTCGAGTGGACTAGCTTTGGGTCACCGTATTCGTGTTTGGATGGTTTCGGTTCCATTTGTTGTAATTGGGAATGGAGCGCGGCAATTTTTGTGTGAAATATTTATTCTCTTCGTCCGGAGCAATCCACGACAAAATCCTAAATGATTAATTATGTTGTCCTTAGAGTAGTAGCAGCGTAAACGAATACCAAACAGAAGTACTATTATTGAAATGAATGCTTTGGAAATCGATTGCGGAGCATGTAAATAGAATAACAAAGAGATATTGTTATCTTGGTGACATCATTGATGCATAATGATTTTAGAAGATCCACAAAAGTTCCAAATCTATCTTAGAAACGAGCTTAGTGACAATGCATCGGAATATTCATAGCTGAGAAGAACTGACCAACATAAAATTTCTTAAGATAGCTGATGTCTACGAGAATCTTATCCGAGGAGGGAAATACGTCAACAAATCAGATCTTTATTATTTGCCATATTTGCCTATATTTAAACATTACCTGCGACAAAACTTCAACTCAACGGGATTACTTAAAGTCGTATCGGGGCTGAAGTAGAAGGAAAAACCTGGCCCGCCATTGTTAATTAAATATATTAAACGGCTTTCCGCAAGTTATGATCTTTCGTCATGTAAAATAATCATCTTGATATCTGCTTTGATAAACTTCGAAAACATTCGGGACTTACAAACGAAACTTTTCTCCTCACCAGATCGAGAACTGCACGACATAGTGAGCTTCATAGACACTTGGCTCAATGAAAACTTGAAGCTTGGTATGAAAATGTATCATAATTTGCCATCAAATCAACGTCAATTTACCACATTATCCTCCTTAATTTAAAGAAAAAAGGTAATTTTAACACGTTTTCCTCCAGTTAGTTACTTTTATTTTCACAAATTTGTAATTTAAATAAAAAGTTACAATAGTTAAATAAGAGACTTTAGGTCCTAAACGAAAACATTGTTCAACGTTCTTTTACTAATGAAGAAACAAAACATACACAATTCGAAAGAGCAACGAAAACAGTTATAATTACAACGGTCATTATTACTTAATTTTATTCTTCTGTGAAGTTGTAATTTAGAAATGTAAGCAATGCGGGAAAAAGAAAAACAAAACTAAAACTATTTTCGTAGTTTTTCAAAACGAAGTACGTATGTACATATTAAGTTAGTTACATTAGCCTATTTCTTGTTAGCGGCTTCCACTAGAAATAGTGAATGCTGTGCTCCGCTGACAACCTTGACGATTTTCTTGCCCTCAGTTTCCTTGCTGCTAATAAGAACTGGAGTTTCCTCGTCGTCTTCCTTTCCAGTGCCCAATGACAAATTCGAGCCCATGCCCCATGCATAGACTTTACCATCTTTCGATACTGCAAAAGATTGTACTTCGCCGCAAGAAATATCGACGATAGGCTTGCCGACTAGGCCTTTGACTGGTGTCAATTCAACTACATCGTCTTTTACATCGCCCAAACCCAATCGTCCGTAGTCTCGTCGTCCAATAGCATGACATTTATTGTCGGTCGTCAATACTAGTGTATGGTGCTGACCGCCTGAAAGATAATGGAGAAAATTGAATATATTGTTTTAGATTAGAATCTCAGATGAATTTCACTCTAATCATTATATTCATGTAGCGTGTCTCCGTAGTTTTGGGATACATTTTGGGGGGTTAGTTACGCGTGCCATCAACGACGCATCTCAGAGGAACTTTTGACTTACTTTTGGCATGGGTTGTACACAACCCGACTTAAAATGTCTTGGACAGAGAAAAGCTAACTGAAGATAAACTATATTTTCACATGTCTTTCATGTCATTTTCACAATAACAACAGATAAAATCAACTTTAAAATGTTCAAGGGCTTTAATGATCCCAATCATAAGGAAGGTTCACTGAATTTGATCCCAAGGCGGAGTATTATCTCCTATCTCGTGGAATCTGGTAGCAAATACTATTTTAAAGAGGTTTGAGAGCAAGCGATTGAACGTTGTGGCTAATGCCGGTGGTATTGCGACCATAGTGTCCGATATATTCCCGCATATCCTTGGTCCTTGGTTAATTAATTAGTCACAGTAGTATTGGGCAGGGGCACGTAAGATACACTGACTACTTGGTCCTCACTCTTTGATTCAAATGACCGCCGGAGATGGGCAGTCATAAAATTAGCCCTTTGCTAAATGCAAAGAGCTAATGTACCCATTTGCTGACGGATCCAAAACAGTTGCAAGAGTAGGTGCTCCAGCATACTCAACAGACCGCGATATAGAAGCAGCCTTCAGGCCGAGATCTTTGCGCTCCCAGGATTAACATTTCATATAATCTCGCGGCTACCAAATGTCTACTTGAATTACCCCAGACTGACTGCAAGCAACTCGTCGGCATCGCTACTGGAAACTGTCTTGTAGCAGCTCACGGCTTGAAACTACGACTCATAACCAATGACACCTGTAGGAAGTGTCAGGAGCCGGGAGTTTCAGAAATTCTAAAACTGTTAGATTTTAATATCTGTCTTATTTTTTTGTAGCAGCCAATTATCAAGCATCTTAAAAGAAGTCATTTTTAAGGAGCTCAGTAATTAAGAAATCCTATTTCCATTGAAATTTAAATAACCTTTCATTATTATTACTGACAGTATTATAGGTACTTGGGTTTTTTCGTTCTTTACAGTTTTTGAAAACATAGAAAAATCGAAGGGAATCTTATATTTTTGCAGCGGAAAGTATATGAGAATATATGTAAATTTCTTCCAAATTATGAACACAGAAATAAAATTAAAGAGTTGGTGGAAATCTTTGGTAAAATTCTTAACAAGTCAACAAACAAAGAAATATTTTACAATAGTTTCTATGCAATCAGTAAGTGGAATAGTATCTGGCAGAATCAAGCATTATCTTATATTTTGTTTTAAAGTATATGCAACTTGCCGAAAATTGCTTGAGTGAACATGTGGAGAAGTGTTGAAGTGTCGAGACACGACCAAGGGTCACACTTTACTTCATTTCAAGTAGATTTACTTCATTTTTCAATTAAAAATGATAGCTACTTCACTATTACAGATTCTTTAGATTCTACTATTTTTGGTTCAATCGAATCAGACGAAAATTTTCTATTTTTGGTGAAAACCACCACCTTTATTCATGGATTTAAACAATTTTCAATTGTTCTGAGTGCAGCATGGTCTGAGAAATCAGTAATGCAAAACAATTCTTCAAAACATAAATAAGCAAATCGCAACATTTTTTAGTGCCGTTCTTTAAAATACTAAGGAATCGAAGTGTGTTTGCGAAGCTAGGGGAGGCGAAGCTAAGGGCGGCCACCAGGAGAGGATGTCCACAGGGAGGGGTATTATCCTCCCTGCTATGGTCCCTACTAGTTGATGAGCTTCTCGTGACCCTCAACATTAAGGGCCTAACTGCTCTCGGCTACGCGGATAACATCATGATAATAATAAGAGGCTAACACATGGATACCTTGAGATAGATACCAAAATGCAGAAAGCCTTAAATGAAACAACCCAATGCTGCGAAAAAGAGGGTCTATCCATTGATCCTCAGAAAACTAGCATAATACCATTCACCAGGAAAAGAAATCGAAATAGGAGCTCTAAATATTAGGGGCACACTCGTATGTCTGCAGGAAGAGGTAAAATATCTGGGAATACACCTAGCTAGGAAACTCACCTGGGACAATAATCTAAACAAATCGACAATGAAGACCACTAAGGCACTCTGGGCGACAAAACAAATGCTTGGACTCAATTGGCGTACAAGGCAGACCCTATGGGCATACAAACAAATGGTGAGACCTATCCTCCTTTATGAAGCTGCAGTGTGGTGGAAGAAAATCATACAAAAAAGTGCTATTAATAGGCTCAACAAGCTTAAAAGGATGGCCTGCCTGCTGATTACAGGAGCAATGAGCTCCACCCTAAAAGCAGGAATGGAGGCCCTTCTAAACTAAAAATTCAGGAAGGAACAGTGAAACAAGCCATTAGCCTACAGGTATTATCAGGGGACCTTAAAGACCACCTAAAAATCCTGGAGGACGACAGGCCCATAATGGAAATGTTGAAACTCAGCGACCAAATAAAAACCGAAGCAGCATTCGGGAAGAGGTTCAATGTAACAATATTTAAAATAACACTAAAAGGTTCAGAATTATGACCCTATCGGATAGTCAAGCGGCTCTCATGGCTTTAAAACGCGATCAAATAAATTCGGTTATACTCCTAGAGGTTAGAGAGGCCATAAATGAAATAGGGGCACAAAACAGCCTCGAGTTGATATGGATCCCCGGCCATGAGGGGCACCAAGGAAACGAGGAAGCTGATACCAGAGCCAAAGAAGGAGCAAAAATGCCCTTCATATGTCCTTCTCCGTACTGGGGTTTTACAAAGGCAGATACAGAAAAGGAAATTAAAACATGGAGCAAGAAAAAGATCGAAGAATACTGGCTTAATATTGAGGATTTAATACACTCAAGAAAATACCTTGGTTTCGATAACAAAAGAGCAAAAGAAGCAGTGGCTCTCTGCAAAAGTGGCATAAAAGCCCTATGCGGACCATTGAAAGAATACCTTCCTCGCAAAAAAAAGTATATCCACAGGATAGGTAAGGAGCAGGACGACCGCTGCAGATACTGTGGGGGAAACGACAGAGTGTGTAGAACATCTGCTCACACTCTGTCCAGCAATAGCCAGAAGAAGATTCGAGCTGCTTGGCTCTGGACATCACAAATGTCCCATCAAGGTACATGTCCAGGTTCATTAGAAGCCTGGACATCCTATAGGACATAACGCAGAGGAGGCACAACAAACCCAGGAGGTCAGTGCTAGGGTCCCTCTGGACCCACGTCAGGCTATCAATCAATCAATCAATCAATCAATCAATCAATCAATATATTTTTCTTAAGTTAAAGTTCAAAATTATAATCGCTTAACAAAATGAATTCATTGGCGCTGTTTTACTCAATAAGTTTTACCGTTATACTAAAAATGATATTTTTCAATCAAATTTTTTAAATACTCAAATACAATGACTCCAATTTGTAGCCTACATCATTTCTTATCAATCTACTTCAATTTTTAAACAACTTCTACCTCGAATTTTGTTCAAAAAGTGTGAACCCTGCACAAGAGTTGGATGCGAGTGATTGACTCATTTTGATTGCTTCGCTCACGTGTTACCCAGTCAGTTAAAAAGGAAATTTTCAGTAGTCTGGGTAAGTTTAGGTAGCGCTTATACCCGCGGTGTATATAAGTGTGTCATCAGCATAGAGTCCTAATACAATACAGGGCTGTTTGAGAGCATCATTTGTGAAAATTAGATATAATAGCGGCTCAAGCACTGATACTTGCAGTTTTGGAATGTATTTTTAATTCTGATTGACCCAATGGGACGTAATAAGTCCTGTCCGGAAGGAAATAACAAGTCATTTTGATTATACATATGTGTAGGGATATTAAATTGCATCATTTTGTGCATAAGTCAGTCGTGCCAAACAAAATCAAAAGCTTTATGAATAACAAGTAATATTGCTATAGTAGACCTTTTGTCATTTAAATTATGTTGGACATTCAGTGTAGAAAAAATGTCTTCGTACAGCAGCTATTTGAAACTCAAGTGATAAAAAACAATAAATTGTTGCAAGAAATTTGAACAAGTTTTAATACAGATTTATTCATTAGACATTTTTATTTACTTTAGAAACAAAAACTAATTCATTTAAATTATTCATTACAAAGATATTAACTAAAAATAAAACAAAGTCGACAATTTGCCTCCAATAAAGTCTTCGTGCACTTACGAAACAGTTTGAGAAAAATCTTAAAAACAATAGATACATTTTTTGTTAATATTTGGTTGGGTAGCCTTTATTTTTAATCACGGCTTTAAGGCAGTGTGGCATCAATTGTACAAGTTTTTTTTGCATAGCATGGCTCTATTTCCGACCATTCCTGCTGAAAAGTCTGTTTCAAGTTAGGTTTCGAGCTAATATGATGAATTCTGATCCATTTTTCCAGCATGTTCCGCATGTGCTCAATGGGATTGAGGTCAGGACTTTGCGGCGATGTTTTAAGCAAATGTGGAGTTTTGTACGCCAAGAACATTCTAGTATTATGGGCCGTGTACTTAGGATTGTATCTTGTTGAAAGTAAAAATCCTTTGATTCACCCAATTTTTCAGCACTTGGCTCCAAATTTCCCTTGAGAATGTCCGATGATCCATGTTTCTTTCATTTATTTCTAAGTTTCCAACGAGCTTACAGCAATACAGCCCCATACCATTACGCCACCGCCGTATTTTGAGGGAAAGGAAAAACTTGTACAATTGATGTCACACTGCCTTAAAGCCGTGATTAAAAATAAAGGCTATCCAACCAAATATTAACAAAACATGTATCTATTGTTTTTAAGATTTTTCTCAAACTGTTTCGTAAGTGCACGAAGACTTTATTGGAGGCAAATTGTCGACTTTGTTTTATTTTTAGTTAATATCTTTGTAATGAATAATTTAAATGAATTAGTTTTTGTTTCTAAAGTAAATAAAAATATCTAATGAATAAATCTGCATTAAAACTTTTTCAAATGTCTTGCAACAATTTATTGTTTTTTTATCACTTGAGTTTCAAATAGCAGCTGTACGAAGACATTATTGGTACACTGCAGTTGGATAATCTTGCCAGCTGGTGAACCGCGCTATGGTTACTGCGAAATGCAAACTGCTTACTTGGCAAAACATTGCATTTGTCAAGAAAGTTTAGGATTGTATAGCTTTTTATAAGTTTTTCTAGTAACTTGTTCAGAGGACACAACAGGATAATGGGCCTGTAGCTTTCAGCGATATACTGCTGTCCTTGCCAGGTTTTAATTTTAGAATGATTTTCCCAATTTTCCACGAATTAGCCAAATAAGATAGTATCTAACAATTATTAAATATTATCTGTAGATAATTTACAGCTGTGGTAGGTAGGTTTTTCAAGAGGAAGCTACGAATTATGTTTGCACCCGGAGTTTTGTTAGTGAATGCATTAGGCGAGTCCAGTCTTTACGTTTGAAAGGTGGAGGGATATAGCTGGGCTTCTTTTTCAGTTCTTATATGGTACTGAAGACCTCGGATTCAACTTGATTACCTCTTAACTAGAAGGTAGACTCATAAACAGCAGAAATGTGAACAGCAAGAGCGTTAGCTTTGTTTAAAAGCTTGATTGAGCTGATGCCTGATTTTCAGAATTTTCGTTGGCTGCCAAAATGGTTAGATGCCTTTTCTGAAAGAGCTTATTATAGATTTTGCAATCTTTAATATCGTGCAGATTCTATTGAACTCAGTAAGGTAATTAAAGTAAGTAAGGTAATTACTTACAACTACCGATGGTCTGGTGTTCTTAAATACAGATATGATGCACTTAGAAATCAGTTGAATACAATTACGAATGCCTAGGATTGTGTGAAAGTTGGCAACATCTATGTATATTTCGTCCAATCATGGTTTTGTATAGATTCTAGTTTGTATTTTTCGTACCTAACTGGTGAGCCTCCGCGCTTAATGTTCTCTCAAAGGCTTCAAAAATAACCGGTAAATGATGCGATCTTAAATCATCGCAAATAGTAGCAAAACATTAGTAAGAACTAGGCCAAATATCGAAGGTTTCGATTGATCTTACCGCAGAATATAAGCGGAGTCAGTAACTTCTTATGAATATGAAATCTGTGTAAAATATAACCCGTTTTAAATAGAATTGTTGTGATTGCGAGACAATCCATAATAAAATTTTTAACTATTTTTATCCAACGAAGATTTATCCAACGATAATAATGTGTTATAAAGCAATAAATTGTCATCAGTTGCTACCCTCCCTGTCTACAATATCATAGACATCGTATGCAAGCTCCAAAGCTTTCTAAACGGAGAATATTTGATGCGGGAATAGGGATCACTTTGCGGATAACAATAAGAAAAAAAGACGTTAGTTGAACGAATAAACCAGATCAATTTTTTCCGAATCTGAGAAGTTTCTCGAATATGAATATAACACGAAAATTGCTGGCATCATTTGATTCCTGAACAAAATCTTGACAGAGATACCACATATTCGTTCTCGAACCGTTTACTATGTCTTGGCGAGTATAATAATTGATAAAAGATTTTGTCAGGCATGAAAATTATCGTCGATTACTTAAGCTCAATTACGCTATACTTAGCGCGGCCCAAGAAAATGAACAATTATTGAATAAAATAATTCAACTACGATTTTCGTTATACCTACTTTGATAGTATTGTCGCTAACTAGCATTATTTCAGTCCCTTTTAATCTATTAAAGGCAATTTAAATGCAACAATTAACTTACCAGCGATTATCATAACATCTTTCAAACTAGTTTTCTTCGGAACAGAAACTGGTAAGTCCGTTTTCGGCAGGCACAGCTGATTGTAATTGTTCAATCCAAAAGCATATATTTCACCAGTTTTGGCCTCCTGAACAAATGTGCTGCAATGAGAAATATATTATGCTTCGAAACACTTCGAATGAAATTCAACTTACCAATAAACTGAAGTCCATATCGCGCTAAACTGCCGTTTATGCTTTGCGTGTATCATTCTCGGTCTAAGCAATTCCGTCTTTCCTCGTCTTGAGTCTCCGCCGGCATCTCGCAAAGGCACCCTACCTAGCTGGCCTTGCTCGGCACACCCGACAGTGTACACATTTCCATTACAAGATAATATCACCAAATGATCACCACCCGAAGATATATTGTTTGCTTTTACGTCTGGCAGAATATCGACGGGAGTTCTCTTGTTGCCTTCCAGAGTCAGACCCATGTTTCCATGCGAGTCCCGAAACGAGCCCCATGCAAAAACGCGACCATCCTCCAATATACAGGCCGAATGCGAGTCGCCAGCTGATATTTTCACAACTTTCCCAGGCAGTTCTACTTTCTGTGGCTCGAATTCCGAGCCATCTTCTGAAGTATCACGCCCTAGTGCTCCTTCGTCATTGCATCCGAACGAGTAAATGTCTCCAGTTTTTGTCAAGCATAAACTGTGCATCCCTCCGGCGCAACAGTCCACAATATCCGGCAAGTCTGCTACAATCACAGGGCGCTTGCATTCGTGTTTGTCTTCGCCGAGCCCCAACTGACCCATGTCGCCTTGGCCACAAGCAAGAAGTTTACCAGATCGTTTCGGACGCTCCGGAATCGGAAGTGAAAAAGATACACGTGAGACTTTTGCAGATGGTGCTCCGCCATTCATTTCAGTATGTTTTCTACGGGGCATCTTGCATTCGTTATGACCGGCTGAAATTCAAGGTTAAGTTAATTATTATACAGCGAAAATAAATGCAATTAGATGTGAATGAAGAACGAAACTTCAAAAACTGCAACGGAAATGTGTGTGCGATTTTACTGAATGGAACCCTCGATCATTAGTAAGAGTTGTTTGAATATATGAATGGTAATCACAAATTACCTTGTAATAATTATATTTACGGATGTTTTGTGCGCAAGAAAAATGAAATATTCCTATATGCTTAGAGTAACAAATACTACTAATATCACGAAGTAACTGGGAAGATTTCACAAATGTGGCGGGCACTCTTTAATTTCAAGCCGACAGCGCGGATGGATGCAATTTCAAAAGAAACAGCTGTTGCTTGCCGAGTGCAACACGAAGTTGGTAGAAGTTTGTCGTTGCGTTTCGAAATTGAGATGGTTTGTGTTTGCGATAGTCGAAATCGAAAAGTCGTTATATATGAATGTAGTAACGAAAAAACTTTGATTTTGAATGGTATTGCGTTCAGTAAATTTTTAGAAGAATTATTATCAGTTATAGAGGAAGAAACGATGCCTACAGTTAGTGTGTGTGGATGAAGAAAGGTGAAAAAGTGAGCAAAAACGTTACAGCTAAAAAGGAGTATGAGTAGGAAAAAGTATTGATGATGTTCTGATGATGCAATTCTAAAAATTCTCACAAAACTGATATTTGACGGCTCATTCTTTTCTTTTTTAAGCAAATTACTTTTTTTAAATAATTTATATGACCTGGACTTATTTTTTTAAAATATATGTGACGAAATGTGATAAAAAAGAAAGGTATGCAAGAAAGAGTGGATGAAATGAATAGAAAAGTGAGGTTTAAAAAAAAGGTGTTGTGAGTAATGTAACAAAAGACACCAATCCGAGTATTGCGGTGGTCCATATAAACGATAAGATAAATGTTCAGTGGTTTAAGAGAATTCTTACTGAAAATTTGGACAATTTCACATTCACAATGAATTGAGCCACACCGGTTAGCTCATAATCTTGAGAACGGTAATTTTTTCTTACCTTTTTCCTACTACTCTCTCCGTCACTCAGTCAGTATACACGTTCCGTGTGGATCATCGCTTTCTCAAACACATAGCCCTAGTACTTCGCAAACAAATGTAAATAAGTATAAGAAAAAGCACAATCGTTGTCAATTTTATAATTTCATACATTAAGTTATATTTTGTGTCTCGATTGACTTGTCTACAAAAAATTTGGTATCTCATTCATTAATGATTGCTGCTTTAGATGCGTAGTATTGAGTTCCGTTTGAGCTGTATTATGTTATTCGACGATTTACCGTGCGACAGATAGGTTTCTAGGAGTCCTATTTCCCTGCTAGCTATCTCCAAGACAGTCCGAGGGATTTTTGACCATTTCAAACTGTTACTTGGTATTTTAAAAATCACTTATTCCCTTTCAAAACTAATTAATTGATCGATATTTAATCTGAATACAGAGATTTATAGGGCATTTATTCTTCTGTTGGAATATGATGTGATTGGGCTTGTGGACGTTTATAACCAGTTTTCAGTGCTTCGGCCAAATTAGGCATTGTTCCAGATCTCTTTTAACTTTATACTCCAGAGATGGTTCAGCGTTTCTACAATATAAAATAAGTATGTCGACAGCGAAGAGGACCAGTTTTCCAGAAACCAGTTTGCTTTTCATATACAGGATGAATAGCACTGGTCGAAGAATTGATCCCTGAGTGATCAGTGGAAATTTTTAGTAAAATTATGTAGGTTAGGTTAGTGAAGAAGGCTGCCGGGAACGCGGCCAGCATTAGGCCACCAGTTTGGGCCCATTTGCCACCCTCATAGACAATCACACGCATTCACACTTACAGCCATGGCACTGGCGGGATTCGAATCCGCAGGCCCCGTAGGACGCCGCTTTTCGGCCTGACGCCTTAGCGGGCAGAGCTACCGGGCCCCCTAGTAAAATTATGTAGCAATAGAAAAAAAAAACGAAAAAGCTTAAAGAGTGGATTACTAACGTGCAGCGTATTGCCCGTTTTGGTAATATCGGCAGTAATCCTTATATCGACTTGTGCGAAAATGCAGAGAAGGGTACCTCAACCGCTCTGAGCCGAATGCAACAGAAGCGCTAGCCCACGCAATCACGCGAACCCTCCAACTTTGGCAACAATCCTTGAGAGCAAGCAACGAAGGTCTCTGGACGACGAGACTGATAGGGTCTTCTGGACTTATGAGATAGCCATGGCCACCAAGAGGTAAACTTTCACCTGTGCTAATACCTGATGGGCCATGGCTATTTCACAAGGAACCTTAGGAGAATGAGTAAGTACTGTTTGGATGAGTACGGTGATACTCCCCAGCAAACAATTTAGTGAGCGTTCACTAAAAACGATCGTTTCTCGACAATCTACAGACATATCCCTCATACGAAACCGAGCCTGTTCGTAAAACGATACGCAGCAATAATTTTGCTTAGGATGACCGACGCAATAAATAATGCAAGCCATGTGTACGCGCCCTATGGCCTATGCGGCTCAGTAGCAGATTTTGCATAGATTTTTTCCCTAGTTTGCTGGTCGCGGTATCCCAAACAAAATGCCAGTTTAATTCGACTGTGCTGTGAATTCGTCTGTGCTGAATATTGTTCTTATATAACGATATTTGATGTTCGTCTTTAGCAGCCTATTTTGCTTTATTCTTTCAGTCTTCTAAATTTACTCTACTATGAGTAAATAATTTCAACTCATTTTCAATTCGTAAAAGCTAATATATTTGAAATCGTTAAAACTATCGCTAATAACCAACCACAAAAACATTTTTTCTAACTCATTTACGAATCGTTAAAAATGATTCTTTTCGGATGGCCATTTTAGTAGGACCAATGAATCGTTTTCGATTCATTTGCGAGCTCGTTAACGACAAAAACATTCGAAAAATATGACTCGTTTATGAATTAATTACAATGCATTTGGTTTGCTGGGTCGCCATACATTTTTTGTATGTGGTAGGTTCGCAAGTTCGTGTAAACGATGCTGCATAACGAGGATAACTGGCGCATCGTCTCAAAACACGTCGAGGACATACTGGCACAATGCAAGAGGAGGGTTGTCTTACCGATCCACAAGGAGTCGTGGTTTCTGAATTAAAAGGGCGGCAATACGTAAGCAAGCATGAGGGCGGATTAAAAAAAATATCCTATCAACACTATGGTGGCACTGGAAGCACACTCAATCTTCTTCAATCAGAATTTAGTATAGGAAAAAGCGGAATTTGGTGCAAACATGAATAAATCTTCATGACTATGGTGTCCCAGAAATTATCAAAGTGAAATTTATGACAACCCCCTTAATCTGATCTAGCGATAACAATGAATTTAACCATGCGCGGTGATGAACTTAAAATCGAATTGATCGAATAAACCAAATTATGCAAATTAACCGATTTAATAAATTATCCTGTAATGCGCATTGTTCCGAACAAACCGGAATTTGATTTTTCTAAATATATTAAATTTTAATCATTTTTCAGCAGTTTTGATTCTAGATTCTTATTGGGTGTGGTGGAAATCAAATTAATAATTAAAAATATTCTCGTCAATTTTGTGTGATAGTTTCATGGCGTTTAAGATATAGCCCGTTACAAATAGAACAAATGACTTACACACCGGAACATTTTAAGTTTTGACAAGGATAACAAGCTTGCAAGTGACGATGTGAAAATTCCCTTTACATACTAAATGCAGCGACGACACCAGGAACATGTGGTTTATAATTTTTCAACTCACAATGATCTTTTGTCGCCAAGACCAGGGGTTAAATTGACAAGAGGGTCAATATTATTTTGAATTAGTTACACATCGATGATTCTTTTTATATCATTTGAAAATCTGTGAGATCTCACAATCAACCGCAAAACGATTACACAAAATTCACCGATAAATTGTCTTTATTGGCAAATCATGCACCATATACAGTATGTGGTGTGAATTTTTCAACAGCAGATATTTTCGATGTCCCGAAATATTCATTTTGTGTAATGATTTGTTTGTTTGTCGAATCTATAAATAGTCTTGAGAATTAGTCATCTAATACTATCTCCAATGCAAAGTATATTTATCGTTTAAAGTTACGACTTTTATCATCCGTAATACAATTAGCAGCCATCAGGAGGGCAATGATTCCTTAAGATACCAAACTGAAACGATACAAGATACACAGATACTCTCAGACGACCTAAGTAAATGGATATTTTACCTGAAATCGTTTTATGACACCTTCACTCACCGAAACCTGAAAAGATGATGCGATGTGATGATGTGTGACGCTATACATTCATCTTCCAGTGAGTTGTCGTTGGAGATGTATATGCTTCAGCAAAAGCAGCGGCAATTTAACAAGATTTTACACTCAAATGGAATCGAAGACAATAAGTAACGTCATAAAAATTTTACAACTTCTATATAATATCAATAAATGGTGTTACTAATGTACGCCACGTTGAGCTCGTTGAACAAATTTAAGCTGAAACGGTAGGAAACTGGGATTTTGTTAGAATTTGGAGGATTAAGTATCTTGAGTGAATGATAAATACCGAAATAGTTCTTATATGAAGAATGACAATAAAGTTCTCGATTGACTTATCATCGTTCTTTTTTGCATATAAAAATCGTCCACAGGTCAATACCCAATGGATACTTAACCAATCAAAAATGCTGTTTTGTGATGCTGAAATTTTCCGATGCAATAATAATTATGTATGCAGATTTGAATAGAAAAATATTGTTTTATTTTAATTTACAAAATGTTGTATACACGTTTACACATTGTTTTCGTAATTATTTTTCAACTACTTTCTTTACAGCTATCATACTCCTAAATTAACATATCAAAGCTATATTTTGTATAATTTTATTCAATTCTACTCTATTTCAAATAAAAATAAATAATCGTTTAGAATTAAATGGAGTAATTATAATGATTTATATTTATTTTATTTTTGACAATGTGGCATTCATTTTTTCAGCTAGTTTCCGCTCGTGTTGGTCAAGATCACAATCATAATCCGTAAACATTCACATATGTTCATATACATAGCACTTAATGAAAATTGTATGGAGGCGCAATACAGAAATGTAAAATTCATGAGTTTCGGTTTTGTTGTCCATCGATATGTTACAAGAGTTTCATGTTTTTGGCAAGCTTCATTTTCATTGTTATTTCTTCAATGGGTGTAATCTTGGCCGTCATATAGAAGGCCTATGGCGACTTGCAATCTGACAGGTATTAACCGTTTGAGTGCCGACGAGCGCGATCGCGTGCGTACTATTCAAAACTGCCACGAGCGCGATAGCGCTAGTTACGACATAGCTACACACTCCTCATTCTAATCAGCTCACACATTCAATTAAAGTAGAGTAAACAAATCTGTTTGCAATGCACAGATTATAAGTTATTTGACAAACATGAACCAGACACAGATAAATTCTGGAAAATACAAAGAAAAAGCTGAAGTTGCAACTGGAGATATTTGAGTTAGAGGCAGCAGTAAGGAAAGCTGCCCAAGAGGCCACCGCTGACGGAAATATTCCTCGACAAATGGAACGAAGGGAAAATGCAAAAGCAAGAGAACCGCTGAGAATAGACCAGTTGCCGATGCCAGCCGACGTAGTAGCCGCATTGATCCAAGATGCTGAGCTTGAGCAACCGGAAGTTGAAGTTCATGCCGCACGACCGAGCGAAAGAAGGCAGATGACCTTCTTGGAATTACAGGCAGCCCTACCAGAGTATACTGGTGATAACGTATATAAGCACATTAATAGATTCTTCGAGGAGTTAGAAGAAATACTCCAACTGGCTGGAATTCAGGGTGAAGAGAAGTTAATTTATTTAAGAAGATCTCTCACTGGCACTGCCCGAGCATTCCTACGAACAGTGCGGGCTCGGACATACGAAGAATTGAAAGTAATGCTTATTCGGGAGTTTGCCGCGGCGACTAGTTTGGAGGAGGTTTATACAAGGCTGCGCAGAGCTAGATGAAATCCTGAATCAGAGTCGCTGCACAGATTTATCCTGAATCTACATGGGATAGCACAGTTAGGAAACATAACTGAAAATGATTTGGTGGACATCACCATCGATTTAGTAAGAAATAGCGGATATGACCCGGCGGTATTAATTGGTTCAGGAACTCTGGAAGAACTAAAATACCGAGCCATTCGTTACCACCGGCAGGTTAGTTATGTACCAGCAGCGGACCGATATCGAGGACCAGTACCGAGGAATCCCAGAGTTGACGTAATACGAAACCGAAGTCCGAGAAGAAGCCGACCTAACTTAGACATGTCCCGAAGTTCGCAGTCCAACACGTCGATGGCGGAAACTAGATGTTACAATTGTTGCCAAATGGGGCACTTCCAAAATCGATGCCCTCACCCAAGAAGACCTCCGGGAAGCTGTTTTAATTGCTGGGGTTTGGATCATGATCATTATAGGTGCCCCAACCCCAGAAGAATTCCGCCAGCCGCTACGAATCCCACCCGAGGTAGGACATCTACACCTAACTTGTCCATGGCCGCTGCAGTAATAGACGAACCAGAAGAACGTATGAGTCGACTCAACATAACGAATATGGTAAGTGTCCTGTTTGAAAATTCCGAGCACGGAAACCCAATAACTATCAAATGTCTCTCTCTTTTTGACACGGGCAGTCCAATCAGCTTGATTAATTCGATTAATGTGCCAGCCGAAATAGTTATTCATCCGCAGTTCCCGAGGTATCGAGGTTTAAGTGGTAATCTGATTGATTTATGTGGGAGTATCGACGCGAAAATTGAAAACGTACCAGTTAAATTATATGTTATGAAAGAACGAACACCGCTGTTCCTGTTAATTTTAGGACGTGACTATTTGAAATGTAGCAATATACAATTAATCAAGATAAAATCTTATCATTATGACAAAATCAACCTATTAAGAATAAAAGAGACTGTTGAAACCAAGAGATGTCAGTGTTTCCGTGCTCAGGATAGTGTTTTGAAGATATTAGAAAAACTTGATATAATAAAAAGGGGACAAGATGAACTAACGCTGCCACCTCAGTCTGCCAACTCGAAGTTTACATTAATGAATGAAATTTTTAGTATAGATGTGGATAGATATGAGGAAACTCCAGAGATAGATTTTAAATTGCCGCCTGATTGCTATAAAAGAATTTCGATGATAATGAGTTGTCAAAAGAAGAGCGTAAGACCTGAACCTCTTGATTTTGAAATGAATATCCATTTAACGTCCGATGTTCCTTTCCATTGTTTACCCAGACGATTGTCAGTTGTTGAAAAACAGAAAGTTAAAGAAATTACAGACGAATTACTTGAGGAGGGGATCATAAGACCGAGTAATTCTCCATATGCGTCTGCTGTCGTTCTTGTGAAGAAAAAGAATGGAACGATGAGGATGTGTGTTGATTATCGTGGTTTGAATAAGTTGACCATACGATCCATTAATAGAGGATTATTTGGAATATTTAGAAGGGAAACGAATTTTTTCAGTACTGGACCTAAAGAGTGGGTTCCATCAGGTACGAGTAGCCGAGGCATCTGTTAAGTACACCGCTTTTGTAACTCCAGGTGGACAATACGAGTATGTGCGAATGCCGTTTGGGCTTAAGAATGCACCAGCTGTATTCCAGCGATTCATAAACACTATTTTCCGTGACATGATTGAGAAAATATAAATCGTAGTATACAAGGACGATATTATGCTGGCGTCGGCCAGTTTTGAGGAGCATTGTGATCTCCTCACTGATATCTTAAGACGAATAAACCTCCGCGGTCTAAAACTAAATGTGAACAAGTGTAAGATAGGATTTTCCGAGGTGGACTTTTTGGGATACCGAGTTACGAAGGATGGCATTGCTCCTAGCCAATCACATTTGGTGGCAATACGGAATTTGCAAGTACCCAAAAGTGTTAAAGAAATCCAATCAGCACTGGGTCTGTTTTCGTACTTCCGAAGATTTGTACCGAATTTTTCTAGAATAGCTAAACCGCTGCAGGACTTAATACGAAAGGACATTCGTTATGAGTTTACGGAAGCGTGTAAATGTGCTTTCAAACAACTTCAGAAACTGTTAACTGAAGCCCCGGTGTTGGCGATATACAATCCTAACAATGAAACAGAACTTCATACTGACGCCAGCTCCTTAGGGTTTGGAGCAGTTTTATTGCAACGACAACAGGATAAACGATTCCACCCAATAGCTTATTATTCGAAGACCGCTTCCGCTGCTGAATCGCGGTATCATAGTTTTGAACTTGAAACATTGGCTATTGTTTATGCATTGAAACGATTCCGAGTTTATTTGGAGGGGATACGATTCACCATAATAACAGACTGTAATTCATTAACTCTGACATTGAATCGTAAGCAGGTAAATCCTAGAATAGCCAGATGGGCATTAGAGCTCGAAAACTTTAACTATGCTATCCAACACAGAAAAGGCACGGGAATGCCTCATGTAGACGCGTTAAGTAGAAATCCCGTAATAGCCTCTGTTCCGGAAGAAGATGTTGATTATAGATTACAAATCGCTCAGTCTCAAGATGGAATTATTCAGCCACTGAAAGATAAACTTCAATTGTATGGACAAATATGAGTTGATAAATGGTGTGGTATTTCGGAAGAAAAATAATGGAAGTCGATTATTATATGTACCCTCTGCAATGGAGGAGAATGTAATTAGAATGACTCATGAACGTATTGGACACCTAGGAGCGGAAAAAACTCACTCAAAACTCAGTACCAGGTATTGGTTTCCTAACAGTAAACCTAAAACTGAAAGGTTTATCAAGAATTGTATACCCTGTATAATGTATTCACCACCGGCCAGTTCCATGGAGAGGAATTTATATAATATACCTAAGAAGTCGTTGCCATTTGATACACTTCATATTGACCATTTCGGGCCGCTACCTTCGTTGAAATCGAAGAGAAAGCATATTTTGGTTGTAATAGATGCCTTTACCAAGTATGTAAAGTTATATCCGACGAATAGTACAAGCACTAAGGAAGTTACCGCTGCCCTCAGTAAATATTTTAATTATTACAGTAGGCCTAATCGGATAATTTCAGACCGAGGCACCTGTTTCACCTCCATGGACTTTGCTGAATTTATAAACAAAAATAATATAAAACATGTCCAAGTAGCTACCGCATCCCCACAAGCTAACGGGCAAGTGGAAAGAGTTAATCGAACTCTTAAAAATATGTTGGGAAAGCTAACCGAGGAAATAAATCATTCTGATTGGTTATCAAAGTTGGCTACTGTTGAATATTCCCTTAATAATACTGTCCATTCAACTACTGGATATTCTCCAAGTAAGCTATTGTTTGGTATTGAGCAGCGAGGTTGTGAAGTGGATGAATTAGGTGAATACCTTGGGGAAAAGTTCGATACTGAAAGAATTGAATTGAACCAAATTAGAGAATCCGCAGCCAAGAATATTCAGAGGTCTCAGGCATGCAATAAGGAATATTTCGATCAGCGTCATAGGCCGGCTAAACAGTTTGAATTGGGAGAATATGTTGTCCTGCGGAATGTTGATACTACTCCAGGACACAACAAGAAGTTTATTCTTAAATTCCGTGGACCATTTGTTATCCATAAAATTGTTGGTCATGATAGATATGTAATTAGAGATGTACCCGACTGTCCACAATCCCAACTTCCATATGATGGAATAGTAGAGGCAGGTAGATTGAGGAGATGGCAAGCTAACCCCGTAACAAGTCAAGAGTCTTCACAGGTTTCACAGGACACTTTAAATCCAGGAAATATTAATGATGTTTTACCAACCGATTCAGATAATTTAGATACTACTGAAGTAGAGTATACGAACGAGGAATGGCTGGATGATGAGTGGGATGCTGAATACCTCGATGATGAAGATGACGATGCTGTCACCGTCCATAATACGCCCGAATCTATTGGTTCTTCGATCGAGGTCGATCGATTGTCAGGTCGGCCGAGTTGTAAGATACAACCAGAACGGTCGGAGGAAATGGCCACTGAGGATCGGTCATCAAGGGAAAATACATTAAACGCACCCACCCGCAGAGGGAAAAAGGTGGAATGGGCAATTCCACTAGTGGCTTACTTCGGAGGATGAGTCATGAAGACAAACAAGAAGAAGAGTGACGCGCATTGTTTTAAGCATTGTATTACGCATTGTAATTGAAAGTGGTTGTCGAACATATTCGTAAATAAAATTGATAGTGTATCTCAAGTACATTTCGAGACTTTGTGTATTATATATATATATATATATATATATATATATATATATATATATATATATATATATACATATATATACATATATATATATATATATATATATATATATATATATATATATATATATATATATATATATATATATGTATATATATATATGTATATATATATATATATATATATATATATATATATATATATATATATATTATTTATTCGTGATTCTCCATCACACTAAATTGTTTGACACGTATGAAGTTTACAATGTAATATCGTGGTTTTAGGGAAGAAGTGATTGAATCAATTCAACAATTGACCATGGCTGCGTACTATTCAAAATTGCCACGATCTCGATAGCGCTCACAAAATCAGTTGTTGTTTAGCGCGGTACAGGTTGCTGCTGCGCGCTGCTGTTTAGCGCGCTATTGTATAAGTTGTAATAAATGACATCAAAAACAAAGATTTTTTTGGCATTTCTAAGTATATATGAGTAAAAAAACAATGGCACTAAAACGGTTAAGCTACTTTTTAAAATTGTATAGTCCTCTCGAGATTAAGATTTTTGGGCAATTGCTCGATGACAATTGCTTTGACATTTCTTGGACAATTCATAATGTGAATGTTGCTGTTCGGTTAAATCAGGGAATATAGTCTTCTATTTTCTTATTATCCGGAGACTGCTTTTGAAGTTTTTTTCGCGTAAAAGATATTTCGGATGTGTCGTGAAAGTCCTATGTTTATTTTGTTGTTTAGGCGAGAATTATGCAATTTGGAATACCGGCCGCCTATTCTCGGCAATGTGAATTGTAAACAATTGCCAATTGTGGTTGGTAGGGTTTATTCCACTTTAAAAATCTTCAAACTATGATAATCTGCAAATTATTATATACAAACGATATTTCGGATAAGTGTCGTGAAAGTGCTCCGGTTATACTTTTGTGTGCCCGAGAACTATTCACATTGGAATACCGGTCAACTACTTTTGGTAATATGCATTGTAAACAATTGTGATTGGTAGAATTTATTCCACTTTGAAAATTTTCAAATTTTGTTAACCTATGAGTTGCTAATGAGTGCCTCTCCATTTACCGTAGTTCATGAGAAAAATACTCAGCATAACATATCCCGGCGAATCTTGAAAAAGGAATCGCCCATTCCCGATGAATTGGAGTCTGATGTTAAGGACTTTATATGTAAAGTGCTTCTTAAACATTACAAAAAAACATTGATTAACATGACATGTGAGTTTCCTCATATATCCTGTAGGTGGATCTCGTGAATTTCTTCACTGAGGTATTAGAACGAATAAACCTTCGCGGCCTGAAACGAAATATTGCCAAGTGTAAGATAGGATTCTCTGAGGTGGACTTTTTGGGTAATCGGGTAACATAAAACTGCGGCAATGGAAGAAAATATTAATAGAATGGTTCATGAACTTATCGGCCATCAAGGAGTAGAGAAAACTTTTTCAAAAATTTGTGCAAGATACTGGTTTCCCAAAAGTAGAATCAAGAGAGAATGTTTTATAAAGAATTGTATACTATGCATAATGTACTCTCCTCCTGTAAGTACTACTAAAAGAAACCTGTACAACATACCAAAGAAGCCGTTGCCGTTTGACACTCTCCACATTGATCATTTCGGATCTCTGCCTTCACTGAGGTCCAAAAGGAAGCATATTCTGGTAATAGTCGACGCCTTTACCAAATATGTAAAGTTGTACCCAACAAATAGTACTAGAGACTTACCGCAGCGCTGAACAAATACTTCAACTACTATACCAGACCTAACCGAATAATTTCGGACCGCGGTACCTGTTTTACCTAATTGGAGTTCGCTGAATTTGTGGGCAAGAACAATATAAAACACATTCAAGTGGCGACTGCATCCTCGCAGGCAAACGGATAGGTTGAGAGAGTCAATAGAACCCTTAAGAATATGCTAGGCAAGCTAACAAACGAGATAGATCATGCTGACTGGTCATTAAAATTGGCCGCTGTTGAATATGCCATTAATAATACTATTCATGCAACTACCGGACATACTCCGAGCCAGCTGCTCTTCGGAATAGATCAGCGAGGTTGTGAGATAGACGAATTAGGTGAACATTTAGGAGCACTGAGTTAGGTCAAGCCAGAGAATCCGCAGCTATAAATATTCAGAAGTTTCAGACGTACAATGCTGAATACTTTAATCAACATCATAAACCTGTAAAAAATTTAAGTTGGGAGAGTATGCAGTTATGCGAAACGTTGACACCACCCCAGGTCACAACAAAAAGTTCATCCCTAAGTTTCGCGGACCATTTATTGTTTACAAGTGTTCGATTCCACCCACACTTCACATGATGTCCCAATAATTCATAATTAATACCATTAATTCGTAAATTCATTATCCTAATATCATGCAACAAAGTATACAATGAAACAACCAGCAATAGCTCCCATAATCAAATTTCACTGATATAAACATTCTCGTGCACATTCCAAATTCCGTTGCTTGCAACACAATAATCTAACACATAACAATCTTGCTTATGCATCATTTTCATAACACAAAACATCAACATCAATGCGTGGATTGAATATCGCGCTCGATAAACATCATGTGGAGTGTGAGTGGGATCTCAAAGAATTAAAATTAATGCTGATTTAGCATTTTTGTATTCATTGTAGAAGCTAAGATACATTATAAGTTTCGTGAACGAAAATAAAGTTTCAGTCATCATCAGTCGTTCAGAAGTTTCATTGCGTTCAAGTCGTACTCCAGATTCGGTTAGCGATACGCTAAACGAACATATTAAGAATTGCAAGGGTACATTGCCTTAGCAAAATTAATTAATTTCTTGTGTAAATCAGTGCACCTTAACAACTTTAATCGCTCCTTTGTGTAACATTAATTGAGGATTCCCACGTTGGCTAGTGAAACACTAGTCAACATACTCTAAAGCGAAGGTGCAAGGCCTTAGCTTATTTCTGATAAAAGAATCAGAGATTAACAACAAGGTTTTAGACCATGATAGGTATGTGATTAGGGACATACCGGATTGTCAGCAATCCCAACTTCCATATGACGGCATAGTATGTATGAATCCATAAGACGGCATAGTTGAGGCAGGGAGATTGAAGTGCAGTATTAGCATATGAAAAAGTGTCGGGAGTCGATTTGTTCTTTATCTGCCGAACAGCGTTGTACAGGACGGCACAACGAGTTTGTTGGAACCACAGATATAATGACGATGTGCATTATTGCGGGCCAGCTGTCAGATACCCATTAAGTGCAATACAACATTCGCAAATATTACATGAATTTAGTTTTAACCGATAGGAAGGGTCCCATGAGAAGAATTTGGGCGATTTTGACAGGAAGATAGCATCCAAGATTCGGATTTGACTTATTTTTACAAAGACTTAATTACTCTACCAGGAACGGAGATACCATATCCGTTAGAAATCATGTGTCAAGTAACGACGGCTTGGTTCGTGGGCGAAATTCGATTACTTAAATTATTAATATTGTTTGAATTGACGAATGTTTCAATGCAATCGAAATTCGTTCCGAATAATTCCGAAAATTAGAAAACTGAAGTGAGCTCGTTGATTCGTGGAGATGCGTTGTGTGGCGCGAGAAAAGATACCCCGAACAAACAAGGCAAAATATATATAAGCACAAAGATTCGCTACAAGATTGAGGAGATGGCAAGCTAATCCTATAACTAGTCAAAATCCTTTAAACGCAATACAAGACACTTTGGAAAAAGTTCAAATAGAAGATACTGTACCAGATAAATCAAATGATTCAAATGCCAGTGAGATGGAATATTTAGATGAGGAATGGTTGGACGAGGACGAATGGGATGCTGACTACTTAGACGAATTGGATTCTAACACCGCTGCAACTAGAGCTGAGGCCAACATTGAAACTACCCCGATCGAGGTCGATCGTTCGTAAGGTTGGCCGAGCTGTAAACGAAGATTACAGTCGCCTATAGAAAAGGTTAATGAGGATCGGCATTCCTTGGATTCAGAGACGCTGTCTTTCCACACACCCGCAGCAAGCAGCAAAAAGGTGAGATGGGCAACACCAATAGACGATGGCAGGAGTCATATGACAACCGGCGTAGTAAGCGGACGCGAACAAAGAAAGCTGTAGAACGCAAATAAAGTGTTTTTATAATATCCTACCACTGGGTTTCACAACAGAAGCTATTCCTCTGTCAATTAAAAAAAGACTTTCTTTCCCTACTAAATTTCATTCCAATTGTTTTTCATACAATTTATAAGGAATTGAAATGTGATAATGATACTGAGGACTATATCTACGAAGAAGAATCTAAAGATTAAAATTTAATTATTTTCCATTTGAAATGTCTTTTTTTAGTAGTTGTATCACATAAGATATTCATAGCGTCAATATAATATAATAATAGAACATTTGTAGTAGTATAGTATGACAATCGAAGTGTTAAAACCTTTGAAACTATCAAGTGCTTGTTTTGTTTTCGTTCAATTTAATATTCACTTCATGATCGAATGATCATAGAGATATTGCTTCTTGTTGCGAATAATTACAGTGCCAACAACAGCATAACTTAACTAATGACGCTTAGAGCCTAGACTGACAGCCCAGCCTAAATGATCATTTGTCGTAAATGATCATTTAAGTGCTGCGTGTTATATGGTAATTTGGCCTAATTACAACTAAATGACCAAATTATCAATCATTAAGCAAATCGCTAATGACCATCAAACTTTGGTCATTTAAATGATGTACAGTTGTCCGATATAATACGTAATTCCTTTGTAAAAAGTAGCTTTTCGCATTGAAAAAGAAGACAGCTTTTTTGAGACGTCATATTCAAAATATTTAAAGAGTTTTAATGCCGTTCTTGCGTGGTTTGTACTCCAACCTTATTAATTAGAACATAAAAGAGGCAACATGCACTTAAAGCACTTTCAATTTCTTTATTTTTCAAAAACTAATTGCTTTGAGTGACAGACAGTCAGTGACAGTTTTCATCATTAACGCAAAAGCTGTGTGTCAGCAACTTTTACATGACTAATTTAGGTATAAATGATCATTAGTAAATTAGTAATTTAAGTGCCTGTCTGTCTAGGCTCTTACAACTGAGCTGCAATTTTTGTTTTCGATGATAAGTAGCTTGCCAATAATGAGATAACTTCAGTTATCTCCTTAATGTGAATGCTCTTTCTGCATTATAACTTCAGATATTTTCATTTTTATTGAATTATAACCTAAGCAATTATTCACCAATAGTGATCCGATTAATCAACAAGTAAGAATACTTCACAAGTCGATTAAGCTATTCAATTATCCAATTTCACTTTCAATTAAGTAAATTGGAGCTCAAAACATTGAAACAAGTCTCCTGCAATATTTAATATTTGCAGTTATGCTGTTATTGCAGATTTTTATTCTGCTAAAATTTGATATAAAAAATAAAAAATTTGATATAAAAATAATGATATAATGCATTAGGAAAACCCAAAAATTAATGGACTAAAATAATTTGTATTCGGTTAAAAAAATGTTTAAGAAAAATATAATGAATTTGTAAAACCCAACTTTATGCCTTTTTATTGAGTGAAAGAAAGCCCGAGAGGATTTTTCCTTTCAGGTTTCGTGATGGCCTGGCTGGCCGATAATTGATTAGTTTTTCTTGGAATTTTAGATTTTTGTTCACGGGAGGGACCTCGGCCATTTAGTTTCTTTTTGTTTTATATGTTTTAAGGCCAAGGTCAGTGGGCGGAGAGACCCCCTGACATCTGGGGTCATTTCATTCTCGGGCCTGTCGAAATAGAGGCAGTTTTTCCCCTTTCTAAGATTTTCGCGAGTTTTTCAGAATGCTAGCAACGTGCTTTGTCAGGCCTATTCCATGATAAATTATTTTCAACTGAATATTATAATTTAATGTTAATTTATGAAAGTTCCATTGGTAGGCTCATAAATATTTTCATTCAGTATCCCGGAAGGAACCATAATGCAACTGTCTTGAAAGATTCAAGCCAATTCAGAAATACTGTGAGTGTAATTCCACAGGTGAGATGAATAAATTTGAAACGATTCAATAAAATATTTATCATATCTCTTTTACTGCAGGCAACAAGAAATGTAGATGGCTTGGACATACCATTTTTAATCACAATGGTTGATAAAAATCTGTCCTGGTCGTGTAATACCTTCAACATTTATTTATAATCTGCAAGAGTTGCTGTAGAAATGGCATTTGGTCGATTAAAAGGAATTTTGCTGAAAAGAATTGATGTACACTACGAATACGATCTATGAGTGCGTGTTGCATTTTGCAAAAGTTTCTAGAATCCAAACAAGAACAGTTTGACCAACAATATCGTCAGATCGGATCGAGTACTGAGTGTACACACGAGGAGAACTCAACAATTTATGACTAATTAGCGGCCTTTATTTTTTATGTGCAGATGATCTTCGGGTTCAGGCCACTGAAAAAAATCATACCCCTGGTCAGACTTTTACGGCTCATGAAGTTTAAAGTTTGTTCACTTTTTTTCTACCGCTTGCTTTTACAAAAACAAAAGGTTTATAAAAGTATGGAATTCCTAAATGGTCTCTTGCGGACGAAGGTTGCGGTCCGAAGAACTCCTAAGTAGTCCTAATCTCAATCGGAATTTGCTACATGTGGTTTTCTCAGAAAAGCGACTTTTCTTTGTAATTGAGCGTTCGAGAATCAATACTTGAACGACGCCATATCTTGAAAATTGAATTAATATTCTTGAAACAATCCTTTATCTTGAAATGATGAGTGAAGTGTAAAGTTTTATGTCTAATGTTATAATAATCGATGAAGATAATGAATGAATTTAAGTATTTGAACCCAATGCATTGTATCTTGTGAAAATAGTCAACCCTGTTTCTTACAAAAGTGTCAAACCTCGCCCGAAACATCGAGGAAGAAATATCAATGTCAAGCGAGCAAATTCTTGGAACCTGGACGAAATGAAATCGCCAGGAAAATTGCTTGACTGGGCAGAGATGAGGAGTTGCGTTTGAGGAGTCGAGGTGAGCGCTCGATCGAGCGAGTCGTGGATCATTTTGCTTGTTTAAATATGGGATGGAGATTTCGGTTTTTTTTCTGTACGAGGATCGTGAACAACGCGAGTTGATTAAAAAGGATTTTCTACTCACACACAACACTTGGAAGATTGTGACTTACTACAACTTGTCTGGATATTGGACAGAATATAATAGTTTAGCCAAATCTATCATCAAATTGGTAGAAGTGTGTGGCGCCCAAGATACGTTACTTAATCTAACTCATTATTGCAATGCAGTAGTATCCCAATTTCAACATTTACATTTAGAAATTGCAGAGAGAAACGAACTTCTGTATCAGCACGCCACAAAAAGGTTGAGAAGAAAACGAGCACCTTTAAACATAGTTGGAACTGCAGCTCATTTGTTGTTTGGGATTTTAGATGAAGAATTTGCCGCGAAATATGAGTCAGACATCCATAAGATAAAACGATATGAAAATTATTTGCTTGAACTTCTAAAAAATCAAACAAGTATCATTGAGGGCACACTCAATACGTTCAAGAAAAGCACTGATCAGATACATCAACAGTTTAAGCCCATCGATGATCAAATTCAACATCTTCAAGCAACAACTCTGAAAAATGAAGAAATCAACCAAATTTTTAATTCTGTCGCCCTTCAAACGTCAATGTTAATAACACATCTTGCGAATATGCAGAATACATTACTGCAAATAGTTACCAACACTTACCATGGTAAAATAAACCCATTGCTGCTAAATGCCTCAGAATTACACAAACAAATCCAGGTCATGAGAGATCAATTACCAGCAAATCAAATCGTACCCGTCTCCGAAAAATCACCACTTAGTATATATAATGCCGCCATAGTTAGGAGAAGAACTACACATAATAACATCATCTTTGATATACAAATTCCGCTATTGAGCTCCGATCAATATCAATTGCTCAAAATTCATCCGGTGCCAACAAAATTCAAGAATGGTTCAATACAAATACAACCGTCAACAAATTATCTCGCAGTTACCCTACACAGAGACAAGTACTATCCCCTATCAGAGCATGATAGGAGCAGATGTGATCACTTCGATATGGACTATCTAATTTGTAACCAACGGCATCCAGTCTACACTATTCAATCTACTGCAAACAAATGTGAAATATCTCTTTTGACATATCAATTTAATGTTTCATCTTCATGCAATGTGCAGTTTGTAACTTCCAAGGACCATTGGATTCGATTGGAAGAATCCAACAGTTGGATTTTTTCTATAAAATACAAACAAACACTCAATATCGTGTGTAATCACTCGATATACAATGAACGGATTGAAGGAAGTGGCATTTTAAAATTAGGGTCAGGATGTGTACTGACTCAAGGAGCAATCATCATCACGAGCCATTCTGAATTTTTGAACAAAATGAACTTTACACTTGCACCAATGATGAATCTTTCAGAGTATGCCGAACTTCAAGGGTACGCAACAACAAATTCAAATATCCACACACACCTAGATTGGTCATTCAACCATTCAACATTTGACACACTACGATCCAGATTACAACAGCAGATGGCAGCCGAATTACCGGAACGCATTTCATCCCACGACACTCACAATTACTATGTCAGCTTGCTACTTATCTTAGCAATAAGTGCGTATTGCATACGACAAGCAGTCATCGTCATTAAAACTAAGCGGAAAACAAAAAAAAAACATTAGACGTTGAAATTCTTGCACGAGAATTCAAGGTGGCGGAAGATGTTCAATCAACCATACCGCGTGACCAGTCTAAATAAACTGCAACAGATCGGATAGCTAAATTCTCGCGTATGACGAGCACATTAGAATGCGATAAATACCAACGATGGAAACAAAACCCAATTGTATCACATTTTACCTTGTGATTGTGAATTGCTGACCACTGTCTACACGCATCATGAGAAATGTTTTAATTCTTTCCAAATAGCAAAATTAATTTCCCATGTGAATTCAGTTGTCAGCAATTCTCAAATAAATTTTAGTGTATAAATTAAGAGACAACAGGTAAAATAAAGTACTTGCAATTCAGAAGTCAAGCTAACGTGTTTAATAGATTATTTCACACCTGGGTTCCATTTATTTGCCGAATAAAAGTGAATAAATTAGATCTGTAGTGCTACTGATTCCCGATAACCATATGTGGTTGATTTGTGTTGGATACCCTTTTGTTCTAGGTTGAAATATTAGGGTTAGGTGAAATATGAAACGACGGTAAAGTGTTCGCACAAAGGACTTGTGATTGTTTCAAGTTCGAGAAGTGCTTGTCGACAAGAGTCGAATACGGGTGTCCTTTCGGGATGATGAAGTGAACGGCATTAATAAATGCAATTCATAATTATATGTAAATCTAATTTTCAAAAATCGAAATAATAAACAGTCAAAGTGAAGGTGGATTGCTTTAGCTGCGGCAAAGTTAATTTAACTATTTCATAAACGTGACTCGGTTTTATTGCATTTCCCAAGTGGGCTGGTTTTGTTGGCAGCGCTAAAGGTCCCGATCAAACTATAACTTATATAATCGGTTTTCGATTTACTGACGACCAAAAGGCATAAATTGTTATTGATGAATATAAGACTGCATCCTAGAAAGCAGGAGTAGCACTCGATTAATTCTAAACATACTGAATTTTCAGACGCTAGTTACTAACTAAATTGATTAATTATACTGTTTATGTAGTACTACGACTCTGATCGGCATTTTTACTTAATTAGACGCTAAAGCAAAATTACGAAATTTTATGTTAATTTTTTTATTACCATCAACGGAAGATCGTTGATTTAACATAAAAATCAGGATGGAATTCATCTCCAAAAGTTAGCTTGTAAAAAGGCCTTTAGGATAAATATAAGAAAAATAAACAAACAAAAATATGAAAAACAAAATTTTTTTATTGAAAAATAAAACCAATATGTGTTAATCAATTAACCTTTTGGACTTGTTATTGGGTCTCGGCTCATGAGAACTGTGCGGCGATAGGTACGTGAGAGCCAGGCTGGCTTAAGTTTTTATAGGAGTGGTATTTCGGCGAATTTTCATGTCGAATTCAGTGGGTGGCGTTACCCCACCTATATCGGGGGTAAAAGCTCCAATGATATCAGGGGCCTGAGGTTGTGTGCCTTGCCTCGGGTCCGCACAAGAGTAAGGCAATTTTTTTTTCTCTCGTAATTTAACGTAACGTTTTTCAGGTTCCCTTACGTGTGTTGACACGTTTCGGCTGAGTCTGGTATCAGCTCATGCCTCAGAGTTTTGTATGGCGGTTCTTTACGAACTTAGGCCTTAAATCCCTGTTGTATATTTGAACTTTGCGGTTACTACTTTCTATGACGGATGAAATACAAGTAGCAGTCTTTTCTTTCTTGGAGCACATCCACCCCATTTTTGTAATGACCCACCCCAGCCGCGTAGAGCTAGCAAAGCGGCACACCAGCATCCGTCGGGGTCGGATAAAAGGGTGCTCCGCTATAAGCGAACTAGGGGCCTTTACGGCCAATTCTAGGGCACCCTGCTCCAGGGGCAATTAATTATTTTTTTTTTGCCTCCTTGATGGTTCGCCATCACCCTCTTCGCTATTCCTTGTCGGTCTCTCATTCATACTTCGGTGTGGATGAGGGGAGCTGACATGGAATTGTGAAAAGTTAAATCTCCCTCATTCAAAACAATTTGCTACAATTTGTAAGAAATTTAGTCATTTTGCGAAAACGTGTAAGTCTAACTGTAAATCTAATTATAATGTTAAAAACCTGTCAGTCGAGGAACATTTTATTGGCACATTAAATTCACTTTCATCAAGTGATAGTGTAAATAGTTGGAAACTTGTGTTATGAACAGGAAAAACCCCGCCTGGATAGGTAGCTTATATCTACCAAAAAAGTCTCGAGACGTTGTCTTCTTGCTACTCTGTTGCTCGTAACAGCGACAAGAATCGGGTGACTAAACCGACTCTGTGAACAGGACTCGTGCACGCCAGCCGTCGCCTGATCCTTTTCGGTATTACTGGTTTTATGACTCTCGGCTATGTAAAAGAGGTTGAGATCCGTTCGACTCGAAAAGGCACATCAGCTTGTATCGACACGTCGGGCAGAGTGGCAAGTTGACGGATACGTTTTAGATTTTTGTTCGTTACAAATCAGAAGGGAGATTATATCCAAATTAGAAAATAAAGTGAGAAATAGACGTTATATTTGGTGCATTTTTGGTGAATTGAACGTTAAAGAAGAATATAAGTGTTTATTTTTGTTGTGAACAGTGCGAATCGAATTCGAAGCGAGTGGTGTGAAAAACATTTGGTTTTGTTCTGGTGGTGTGCGTTTCGTTGTTGGGGAAGTACAGGATGGCGAAAAACGATCTCGAGCTAAAACGAGATATAAAAGGGCTTCGAAACATAATTGAAGAGCTGAAAAGAATGATTTCGGAAATAAAGAATGGCTTAATGGGTACTGTGAGACAGGAATCTACTGAAGGGAAAAGCAATAGTATGCTCGAGATAATAGTTTGTTCGCTAGCAGAAGGCGCAGTTCGTATGGCATTTAACGAAATTGCAGAACTGGTGCTAATATTTGACCCAAAGTCCGATGAATTTGGCGTGGAAGGATGGCTGAACGATTTTGAGAACCTGGCGAGCCTGTACGACCGAACTGACAAAATGAAGATTTTGTACGCGAGCTTGAGATTACGCGGAACAGCCAAACTTTGGTACCGCAGCCATCAGACTGGAATAAGAATGTGGGAGGAAATGGGAGCGCAATTAATTTCAAGTTTTCTGTCTGGCCATAGCGATTCTAAAATCCTGCTGAAGATAATGAATAGAACTAAAACCGAAACCGAGAGCATTGAAGCTTATTTCTACGAGATGGTTTCGTTGGGGAAGCGAATAAAGCTAAATTACGATATTATCATTGAATACATCATCAATGGTATTTGTCACATTTCCACCAAACGAAGTTTGATGGCTGCAAACTTTAGCAGTTTAAGTGATCTTTTTCTCAAGAACAAACTCAAGAACATCTCAGAGTTTGAAAAGGAACCATCTTGATTTTATCACGTTGAAACTCATAAAAGAGTTAGCACCGAAGAATACATGGTGAATAAAGCGAAACGACTCAAATCTGTCTATAGCCAACACCAAGATAAACAGTGCGCATATTGTACAAAGACTGGCCACCAGCTGCAAGAATGCATGAAACGAGAAAGAAAAGGTTTTCAGTGTTATCAACCTGGACATTTTGCTAGAGATTGCGAGAATGGGCCAAGGGCCAAAAAAACGTGACTAGCAACGCCCAGTAGTTCGGATACAACCGCTGGAAAATACTATCAGCTAATAAAAGTGGGAAACGTCATCATCGATGCCTTCATTGATTTCGGTAGTGAGTGCTCGACAATACGGGAAGCAGATGCAATCAAAAAAAAATTGGTGTGTAATCGACTGTGTTAAGGTGTTACGTGGATTCGGTGGTGTTAGAGTCAAAAGGTAAAATTCATCAAAGTGTAGAGGCGTTGGTGTGGAGTTACAAATACACATATTAGTGGTTCCAAAATAAATTATGAAACATTTATTTGTATATAATATATTTAAAGGATTAACCACTATTACTTCCCCCCTTGAAGTTTTTTCCAAAAAAAAACTTCAAGGAAACAAAAATTTAATAAATAATGTGCAAATCACACCGGTTATTATCGGATCGAATTTCTTAGAACACCCCAGCTTAACCGTGATCAAGACTAGTGCGATAATTCGCAATGAGTGTCAAATTGTGGAGGGCGAAAATCAATTGAACAATTCAGAGGGTAAACGACATATCCAAGTGACATTAGCATTAAATCAAATGTAGAAACTAATATTCAAATGAAATTGGTTGATTTATTGAATTCGTTTCGTGACTGCTCCTCTGAATATATTTCAGAGCTAGGAAAAACAAACATATTGGAAATGACAATTAAATTAAAAAGTGATAACGTTGTTCATTACAAACCCTATAACGCACTTGAATCCCATCTGGGTAAGAAAATTGATGAAATTTTGAAAACATAATTTATTTTTTAATTCCTTCACGGAATTACTTGAGCTAGAGATAAAAAAAATCACATCCTAGAATTGATGCACTATTCAACAGAGCTAAAAAGTTTTCAAAATACATATTTTTTTTATTTTTTTTTGTAACTCCTCCTTACGTTTAATTAACCCTAACAAAATTGGCGTAATAGGACTAATTCTAACCTTACTTCTAGGTTTCCTTTTGGAAATTTCAATGCTCTTTTTAAAAACTACCGCTGATGCTGCTGAGCACTTTGTTACAGTTTCAGCTTTCTTCACCTTTTCAACTTTCTTTTCTTTTTCAGCTTTCTTCTCCTTTTCAGCTTTTTTATCAAAAGCTGCCTGGTGGCCCTGCAATTTATCCGTATTGCAGATAAGTGCTTCTAAAAGCCGACACCTCTCTTTAAGAAGTGTCGCTTCGATCGATGTCACGTAGTCCTGACATGCTATCATCAAAAACGGGAAGATCGGCTGGTCTTTGATGCTGCGATGATCGCTGTTAGCTCGGACAGGGCTTCGCTTATCGTCCTCAGGAAGTTCTAAGCCGGGCTGGCCTTTGGTGCTGCGATGATCGCTGTTAGCTCGGACAAGGCTTCGCTTATCGTCCTCAGGAAGTTCTAAGCCGGGCTGGCCTTTGGTGCTGCGATGATCGCTGTTAGCTCGGACAGGGCTTCGCTTAGCGTCCTCAGGAAGTTCTAAGCCGGGCTGGCCTTTGGTGCTGCGATGATCATTGTTAGCTCGGACAGGGCTTCGCTTATCGTCCTCAGGAAGTTCTAAGCCGGGCTGGCCTTTGGTGCTGTGATGATCGCTGTTAGCTCGGACAGGGCTTCGTTTAGCGTCCTCAGGAAGTTCCTAGACGGGTTGTCGTGCTCAAGAAGTTCCAGAGCACGATGAAGTGTGAATATTGGCTCTTGATGCTTCGTTTTTATACCATTTTAACATCCCTTCTTTCAATAAAAAACTTTGAGCATGTCATATTCTTACATTGTAGTATTATCTAAAGGGTATTATCTTCTCAACATGATAAAATGTCATCTTAGAACTAGGTTAATGAACTTAAAACGACACCGAGACTAGTATGCCAAGTGATTGAATTTAATACTTAAAGTGAAGTTTGTTTTTTGAGAAAAAAGAATTATAGAAGCGTATATAAAGGGCGCTAGGCTAGGATTTTTCATGAGTTCACCTCTACCAGGATCCAAGTAATAATGGTAAGTTCTAAAAAATAAAATATTTGAATACAAATATAATATTTATGAATATATATTTGAATTGAATAATATAATGAATTTTTAAATGTTTACGAAATTTTTCAGAGTGCTTTTGAATTGCTAAATGCGGTCGCTGAAGGTGGTCAGGACACCTTAACTTCAATAATTTCGTTGGAAATCGGGAAGGCCCATAAGATAAAATTTTTTAGGCTGGTGAGCACCAAGTTTGGGAGTAGAATGACAGTCCACCTACTTCCTGACAAATTTGTCTTCCTCCCGCCTCGTTTTGCGGACAGGATAAAAACGCAGCGACAAATTGACGAGCTCAATAAAGAACCAGGATAGATGGTTTTTCAAGGAGTCAACGAAACCAGAGGCGGATTTATGAAATTAAAATTTGTGAAAGGCGAATAGAAATAAGTTTGAAAAAATTTTGATCTGATAATGGTAAACTTAATACAACCAATAAATTTTTTGTATCCATTTTCATTATTAATATCTTTTATTTCCTTCCTTATCCACTGTGTCCATTGTCGCTGGTCTGATTTTGCTTAAAGAATAAACCGGTCAATGTGTGACCAAAGTCATGATCATGATCATGACCAGTTTATTGGCCTAACTTGAATAGTCAGATACCAAATTACGTTGAGCAATGCCAAACTCGTGCTCAATTTTTGCAAAGTACAAAAAAAAAGGTTAGATGAACAGAATTCCGGTCAAACAATATCCGTCAGTGTAGCTACTAAGAGTTGCTGCGACCATTTGCTGATTCCATTCTTGGCCATCTCCCACAGTCACTTGATATCCCCGCTCGAAGCACAGAATGTGGACCAAGTAGTCAGTGCTACCTGCGTACCCCGGACGTGACTCGAGCCTTTACTTAACTATGAAATATGTTAATTTCCTTGGGAAAGAATTGGTATTAATATGATGGACTTTTATAGATCAAATGATTTAGTAGTTACTGACTACTATTCGAAGTAAATTGAAATCGCTCCATTAACACAAGGATATGCAGCGCAGAGTGTTATTACACACTTGAAATCCATGTTTGCAAGACATGGTATCCCGTTGCAGCTAGTAAGTGGCGATGGTTCGCTATATAATGCAGAAAAGTTCAAATCATTCCTAGTAAGTTGTTATATCGAACATATAATGAGCAGTCCATATTATGCCAAATCTAATAGACAAGCCGAAAGTTCAGTCAAGATAGAAATAAATATATTGAGAAAGTCTCAAGTAACGAATACTGATCCATATTTAGCTTTACTGCAATATAGAACTACGACCAAAAATAATTTGCCGTCCCCAGCTGTGTTATTAATGTCACGTTACATAAAAGTAATTTACTACCCCAAAGCGATCCCGTACCCAGATTACAAAAACAAAGGTAGGGAAAACAATCAGAAAATATGAAACGCTCAAAGCATTTAAAATCATTTCACACTGGAGAAAAAATGTTCTCTAAAAAAAAACAACCGTCTTGTGATTAGTTTTCTGGTACTAGAAAGGAAAAGTTGAACTACAGGTCTTAAATAGTAGAAGCGGCAGACGATAGGGTTTATCGCAGGATTAGAAAAAAAATTAGAAAACATTGTACGATATATTTTCTCAGTAAACTACACACCCAAAATGATCCACAATCTCCTGATGATAAATTAGATCAGTCTATGACAGGTTCGCAAAACTTTCAAAAAACCTCAGAGATAGCATTACCATCCAATCCTCAAAAACATGAAAGGGAACAAATAGGTGAATCTGATGTTGAGAATACAATCCTTCATGGCAGACAAGTCAGAAAACCGAATTGATCTAGTTGGTCGACTTACAATAAATAAAGTTATGCATACATTTTATAAAACTGTATTATCTATTAATGAAATTTAAGCACATATAAAAAACAAATGAATTTCAAAATTAATTAAATTAGGCAAAGCAAAAGCCTTGAGTGTATTTTGTGAATTTTTGTGAAATTTAATTACATTTCTGAATCTCTAAAGGGAAGATGTTTCATATTGTGATGTTCCACCTTTAACCACTTAATGCACTAACCCGTGTCTGACTCGAGCGTTCCTTTCCGGCAAATTTTGAATATGCCCGTGTCACACTCGAGCGAACGTATTTTTATTATATGCTAATGCATTATATGCTCGTTCTCGACGCGGGTACTTATTCACAATATGTTTATCTACTGAATATGTCACAGCGTGTTTCGATTTGCGTATCGTAGCTTTGTTTACAGTAGAAATTCTTTTTCAAGTGTTTATCTTTACGACTTGCGCGTTCAGTGTGATAAATGTTTATGTGTGACACAGTTTTTGTCTAAGAAGATATTTGCAACTTATATTTCATTCATTATAAAAACTTGGTAATATAGAATTTATAATTATATTATATATTTTTTTTTGAATTGTTTGTGTATTTACTTTAGTAATACAGCCCTAAAATGAATGAAAGCGATAGCGACGATACTGAATTTGAATGCGGTAATTTATCAGAAAGCGGTTCCGATGAAAGCGATGAGAGTGATATAGAATCTGATAAAAGCAGTGACGATGGTGATGCTGATTTGGCATTGGCAAGAAAATGGTATGCTCTAAGCACAGATCATCCACCTCCAGCACCACCCAGATTTCCGTTTATAGGAACTCCAGGTTGTACATTTTCATTACCTGATGAAGAAAATATTTTGGCTTATTACCAATTATTTATTGATGAAGATTTTATAAATTTGATAGTAACTGAAAGTAACAGATATGCCCAACAACAACCAGGTTCATCAACAGGGTCATGGATACCAATAACAATTCCAGAAATGCAAATTTATTTGAGCATCAAAATTCTTCAAGGTATTATATCAAAACCGGAAGAGAGATCATACTGGACAAAATCCGAAGTATTTCAAACACCTATTTTTCCGAAACTTCTAAGTTATCGAAGATATAATCAAATTCAAAAAAACCTACATTTTGCAGATAATGAAAGTTATAATCCTGAGACACATCCACACCCAAAACTAAACAAGATTTGGCCTGTTTTTGATAATCTAAATAACAAATTTAGTTCTTTCTACATTCCCGAAAGGGATGTAACTATTGATGAAAGCTTGATGCTGTATAAGGGCCGTCTAGGCTGGATTCAATACATTCCATCGAAAAGAGCTCGATTTGGTATAAAATTATACCTACTGTGTGAGTCAAAATCTGGCTATTTATATTCATGCATAATATATACAGGAAAAGGCACTCTCATTAGCGACACATATAAAGACTGGCCTATATCTTCCCAGATTGTTTTATCTTTGATGGAACCATTATTAGATATGGGATATTGCCTCACGACTGATAATTTTTATACCTCTCCTCGACTAGCAGATTTTCTCATAAAACGGAAAACAGATTCATATGGGACTTTGCGAATGAATCGTCAGGATGTTCCTGCAGAAATTCAAAACAAAAAATTAAGAAAAGGAGAAATTACTGCGTTTCAAAAAGGCAAAGTAATGCTTTTGAAATGGAAAGATAAAAAAGTTGTTTGTCTCCTGTCTACTGTACATAATCCGATAATGGAAGCTACTAAAAAAAAAGACAGGGATGGCAATGCAATAAAAAAACCAAAGGTAGTGATTGACTACAACGACACAATGGGGGGCGTTGATCGATTGGATCAACACCTTCATGATTACCCTCTTGCAAGGAAGAGAGGGAAAAAATATTATAAAAAAGTATTTTTCCACTTCTTAGACATAACATTATGGAATTCATTTGTTTTGTATAAAAAAAATGGAGGCAGGAGGGACAATTTAGAATTTCGACAGACACTGATTGAAAAGCTAATTGAAAAGTTCCATTCAACGTCAAAGAAAGGTAGACCAAGTTCTCAACCTGGGCCCTTACGACTGACCGAACGCCATTTTCCTGAATATGTGCCTCCAACAGAAAAAAAAGCTGCTCCGTGTAGATACTGTGCTGTGTGCTGCAGTAAAAGGGACGAAAAAGGGAAGAAAAAAAGAAAAGAAACCAGATATTATTGTAGAAAGTGTGACGTAGGATTATGTGCTGTGCCTTGTTTAATGATATACCATACAATATCAAATTTTTAATTTTTTGTAAAGATTTTTATTATTTTTTTATATATTATTATGTACTTATATTATATCTTTATTCTATATACCTAAAAAAACAGTTATTTTAAAAAAATGTCAATTTCTTATTTTTGCTCCTACTAGAAAAAATATCCTTGTTACGCCACTGAAAATGCTTTTTTCTTTCTTCCAATTATACATAAATACTAAATCAACGAAAAAAAAAACTGATCATTTTTTGATAGAAAATTCCAAATTAATGTGTGCATTAAGGGGTTAAGCACCTTTCTTAGCCGGACAGATTTTCACGATTATGTAAGTGTCCAACCAAACGAGGCTTCACTGTACTAATTTCCAGATATGTAATGCCCTAGACACGTGTCAAAAACGAACATAAACTACAGATTTGCGAAAATATTATTCTGTACAGCTTTATAATTGCTTATAGCACATCCGAAACTTGCGCATACATAAATAAGCTTCGTTAGATTGGAATCAAAGCGAAGGATTTATTCAAAAAGAACACAATTGTTCCTAACCAACCTGAGTTTTTTTTTTGCAATGCTGCTGAGTAACAGTTGAATTGAGTTGATACTGGTAATACCGAATTTGAGAGGTTTAAGAAGAATTAACAGTCGCACTATATTGCTTAGTTTGGTCGGGGAAAACACTACTTACAGCCGAAAACTACAGCAACAGGAGCATAAAATCAGAAAACTTCTCATTGAGCTGAATTAGTATTGAATTTGTTGAATTGATGACCTCTTGTTAATGTACACAAACGTTATTTATTTTTTTCTTTATGCTGCCTCCTCACTATGGGCCATCATGTGGCCCATTGTGTAGACGGGCGATGGCTTGCAGTGGCCGACAGTGGCGAAGCATGGAAATGGATGGCTTTCGGATGGCATGGAAAAGGATGGCCTTCGGAGCGGTTTTTCGCACACATCAAAGCGGGCCATTATGCGCAACCGATAAACCATGACTGGGTTATCTAGCGGCCCAGTGTGTGGAGGCAAATTTGTGATGGTGACTATAATTGTGGTGATCATTGCAACCATTGCAGTGGCCGATGATGGCCCACAGTGAGGAGGCAGCATTATGTAGAAACTAAATCAAATTCGTTATATTTATATTTATTATTAAGGCGTTTTTATTTGGTTATTATACACATTTCAGGGACATTATCAGCAATAACCACGATGAATTTTTAAGTGAAAACTGAGATGTTCATATGAATGATGGATATTTGCAAATAATTTATTTGCGCTCTTTATAAATAAGAAATCACATCATAACATCTTCGCGGAAAATAAAAAGAAAGTTGGTATTATTCATAAGGACCAATTGAACGTCATTTTCCATGGCTAAAACTCACGATTAAATCAAATATTCTATGTTTGATTTGTTTTCATAGATTTTTCTGACCTTAGCCAAATGGTACAAAATTATCAAATTAATCAAATCCACTTTGCATAGGCTGCCTGAAAACGATTGTTACGTTTTCGTTTTATTGTCTAGTCAGTGAATTCAACATGAAAATTTTTAATTTGCTTTGGGCAAAAGTTGTCTTTTTTTTTCGATGCATAATTTTTGTTTGTACTGTATATCGAACGAAATATATACTTTTATTTGAGTTATGATTGTGATCGTGACCATTAAGACGTATACATAGGGCAAAGGATTCATTCAGTTTAAACTTAAGGTAATTTATGTAATTTTTATAATCTAATGACTAAAAATTAAAAACATAATAGCACATCACATATAAATGCGTCGCAAGTCTGCTGGTGATGTTATCATGTTACATTGTGGACAAAGCTTTCGAGCACCTAATGTTCTAAGCCAACATTCTTCACAGTGCACATGCCAACAACATATTGAAACGGCTGGCTTTTTAAACTCGTCCATACATATTAGACACTTTAATTTATTACTAATTTGATTTTCATACTCCCTTATTTTCGATTTGAGACACTCGATTATCTGACCCTGGCTTCCGGACTCTGATCCACCGTTGGAACTGGTTCCGACTGCTGCTGCTGCTGTCGACGAACTTCCTTCATCCGTTAGTCGATTGTGTTCACTTGTTTCTGGTAATTCGTTGCAGGTGTGGTTTTCATTTAGTATTCCCATTGCTTCTGTATTGCTACTATTCCCTGATGAATTCAGAAGCGTTTGGACATCATGCCCAGTTACTAATTTTCGCAGGTAGATATTTTCATTGTCTTCTTTTCCACACTCGCCTGTGATGGGAACAATAACGTCGCGTTCACTATACTGTGGTGGACCATAAATCGGCGTGTCATCACCGTCGACATTCAAATCTTCATCGTCGTCGCTGCAGTTGCTTATCGATGTTCCGATTCCGGCTGCCGAGTAACCGCCATGCAAGAAACTCGACGCTCGCACACGTTTTTGACCAGCCCATTCGTATTCTTCAAAGGCTTCTCCTTCGATATCAATGCTTTCATCGTCGTCACTGGCCGCGCTACTGCCGTTATTCAATTTGTCAGCAGGATTCTCAGATTTATTTTCACTTTTTCTCAAGCATAGTTCAACGTGGACATTGATATCTTCTGTGGGCCTTTCATTGCAAATTGGACAGATAGGCTCGTCAGCTTTTCGTTTTCGAGATTTTATCTGAAATGAAGATTTTTCTATGATAAATGATAATTTTTATTGATTTTAATATTAATATTTTATTGAGTAAGTTTTTCACAAACTAACTTCTCAAAGAGATTGAGGACCACAGCGATTCATCGATAGTTATCGATTGATCATTTATAACTACTTTTGAAAATAGGTGTAATGGTATGATTTACAGAAAGACGGAAAAATACCAAGAGAGGTATTTATTGACAATTATATGGAAAGAAAACAAAAGAAAAACCAAAAATTTGGAAAAGTGGCGATATACTTTTCAACATAGTCTCCTTTTAGCTCGATACACCTGACCCAGCGATGCTCCAACTTATTTAACCCGCCTGAAAAATATGTTTTCTCGAGGTCTGCAAAGTAGGCCCCCGCGGCGGCAATGACCTCCTCATTCGACTCAAATTTCTGCCCGGGGAGTGACGGCTCTGAAGTGGTCCTTCTTCACGGTTGCGCTTCTTGTCCGGAGTTAGCGAACGCGGCACCCATCGCGCCGACAGCTTTCTCATGCCCAACATTTCATAGAGGATATCTCAGCTATCTCGTGCACCTTGAATCGGCGGTCTGCCAATACGAGATCGTTGATTTTTATCACGTTATCCACGTCACACCTGGGCGTGGCTTATCAAAAACCGATGTGCAACAACGTTGAAACTCGTTAAACCAATTTTTGACGGTCGCCATCGAAGGAGAAGAGTCATCGTATACAGCATCTGGTACTTTTCTGTTTTTCCCCCCCATTTTTTTTCACTTTTTGTTATTGCAATGCTTCTAAAATTGATTAGAAAGTAGTAATTAACCAAAATTATGATGGAGAAACACGTTTGAAAAAAGAAAATTTTTTAATTTTTTTTTAATTAATTTTTTAATTTAAAAATTAATTATTTTAATTTAAATTTGGAATTAATGTCACATAACACTGAGAATAAATTTTGGTACTTTTCTTTTTTTCCCCTCCATTTTTTTAAGTTTTTTAATGAAAACTGCTCGAAGTGGGTTAAAAAGTGTTACTCCACAAAAATTGAGATGGGAAAATGCATTAAAAAAAAAAAAAATTTTCCGATTTTAAATTTTTTTTCCATTTTTTTGTGGCAGAATGAGATTTTCAAAAGTTAATGTGTTGTTGGGGAGGCCTGCTGTAAAATAATTGTAAAATAAATTGTAAAATAATTGCTTAATTGTAAATTGCGTTGAAGCTTCGGAAAGGTAAGACGTCAAAAATAGAGCAAAGTTTATTCTCACTGTTATGTGACATTAATTTAAAATTTAAATTAATTTAATTAATTTTTAAATTAAAAAATTAATTTAAAAAAAAATTAAAAAAAAAAAAAAATTCTTTTAAACGTGTTTTTCCACCATAATTTTGGTTAATTACTACTTTCTAATCAATTTTAGAAGCATTGCAACAACCAAATGTGAAAAAAATGGGGGGGGGAAACAGAAAAGTACCCAGCATCTAAGCGCTCTTTGATTTCGCTGCGCGATTTCCCTTCCAAAAACAAGAATCGAATCACCGACCGATATTGCTCTTTTTTCCGTTTTTCTAAAATCCGCGGACATGCCCGCTCCCACACGCGGTCAAAACAAATCTACTACGAGTCCAATTCGGCTGAAATTTTGACAGTAGCCGTCTACGAGAATGTACGGAACGATAGTAAATTTTTCTTTCGATAGTGGCGCCTTCGGGGGGTGAGGCTAAGTACTTATCGCACCGCCCTCGTATTTAGAGCTAAGTGAACTCAAAGCAAGAAGCCAGTACTTTACCCACTAGGCTACTCAAGCAAAATTTGTTCTGGTTGTGATTTTTATGAGAGAAATATATTTAGAATTTACATAGAATTTTTATGTCAAAAGATTCGTGATAGCGGTTAAAAATGAGATGTAAAGGGCCAAGTTCGATCCTCTGTGAACCAAATTAATGTGAAATTTCGCTATCTCTAAAGTGGATTTTACAGCAAAACACAGCTCTAGTTTGAAGAAGGCGGGGCAAAAGCGAAAGTGGTCGAGTAAGTTGATTCATGTTTAGGTGTGGGTTGGAGGAGAGGCACCTGGCACTTCTAAGCACTGAAACTAAAAGACCAATTGTACTCATGTTGAATCATAAAGTACCCCAGACTTTATGACTCTCTTCTTTCGCGCGTGTAAATGCAATAAACTTGCATGTATGGACTCATGTGCAAAGCACCCTTAAACGTTTCTTTTGATTCGTTAAGCGGATTACAGACATGAGTTTAAGCGTCCATGCGATCAAACCCATTTTTTAGAAGGTGGGAGTGAAGTGGAAGAGAGCAGATACGTTGATTTTTACTTCCACTTAACTCCCGCAAAACACGTGGAATTTTTTCTGACGCTACATGCCCGACAATTTTAGAATCCTGATAAAAGTATTTAACCTTATTTTACGAATAACGGAACGGTGGGTTGAGATAATTTGTTTCTTGCGCGCCCAGCACTGATCCTAATGATTCTTCCGTATTTTCGCTTACTTATGATTTTATGCACTATTGCAAAAACGGCCCTTAATTGCAGAGATAAATTTCAGAGATAAATTGCCAAAACATGCTGATTTCAATAAGAAAATTCTTTAGGGTGATAGCGCCAAATCAAATAAGTGCATAGTTCCAATTCACTTGACGATTCGGAACATGAAAAAAGCCAATTTCAACAACATGTGAAACAAATGATACAGCTCAAATCACGAAAAGTTCATTTCATCAAGAAATGATTTGCGAAATAAATGCATGCTAATCACTATAATCTACCATTAGTTCTAATTTACTTCACAAATTCTTATTAGAAGTTCTATCGCATATCAAAACTTGGATTTTGTGAGATAGAATGATGCACTTATCAGCAGCAATACGAAATTTAGCAGCTTTACTGATAAAAGTTCAATTATACATTGTGGGGCATAAGCAAGCCACCGATAAATATTTCTCTAATCTTATCTTTCTATCTTAAGCCCCTTCGGATGCGAATGATATTGATAAGGGCGCATTGCTAGGGGAGGTTAATTGTCAATAACTGTCTTGTTCATATAAACATATGGATTCTAATTCATGCAAGTTTTCAGCGATTCTGAAATGATGCTCCATACATCGTTTTTTTGCACTTACCCGAAGTCTTGAGTGCCGGTTATTACGAATTTTCTGGAACGTAACCCATGGGCATCCACTCGTACCTGCATCTCCATTCGACGAGCATCCTGGCAGTGGATCGTGATAAGTGTTCCCATTGTTCAAACTCTTCTTGACTTTTTGATTCAATTGCAGTTTAACTAACCGGTCCACTTCTAAGGCGAGATGCTGCTCTAGATCAGAAACGCGAACCGTAACTCCGCAAGCAGGACAACAGAACGGATCGGATTGTTTCTTCCGAGAACGAATTCCACGTCCCTCTTCACTCAGGTTTTCCATGATAACGCGCACGATATAAACTTCAATGTTTCATTCGAAATTGTCGTCGGATTGGTCATATGCGAAAGGTTGAAATCACCGAAATATGCATGTCAGCGATATACACTGCGGTTAAAAACAAATTCTACCAACGAAATGCTTATGGAATCACTCAACATCACTTCAACACAAACTTCAATTCAATGTCTTCAATTCTAAGCTGATATCCTGCACTTTTAACTACCCAGCAACGCGATGATTTTTCGATTTTTGTCATTTGTTTACGATTTCGTACGTGAAAACAATCCCGCAGTTCTTAGCACCGTACTTCAGCGGCAATTTACCGAACAAAAACACATCAACGATAGCCGAGGGGTCGAGGAACATCAACATAACCAACTCGCTATCAAATTTGTACACATGCGAAGTTAGCATCGATTCTAGAATATATGTCAGCTGTTGTAAGGTCGTGTCAAGTGTCAATTGCAGCAGTAAAATTAAATGAAAATTTCAAAAACCGCATATTGCCAAGATGAAAAACAACCATTTTCTTCGAAAAACATCCTCTCTTTTAATCAAAAGAAATATTCGTCCAATCTGAGCAAAGAAAATATCTTGATGATAATTCAAATAAACATTTTTCTCGAAATCCCGTTCAAGTAAATTTTGTAATATACTGTGCAGCGTTGACATCTAGTAGCCATGCGTACCAACCGTAGTTTTGAATTATTGATGTTTGAAAGTTTGAAACGATCACTGTCGGAGTTTTCAACGGAGATTTATTCATACTGTTATCTAAAGTCGATTTTTAAGGATAAAAGTTGTGAATCGTATGCTCAGGGAATACGATTAAAATCCTAGATTTTCTGCAAGTGATATGCACAGTAATTTCAATCGAATACAGACTAGATGTTAGTGCAAAGTCCCTAAACAGTGATTATGGATCAGAAAAAAAGACGTTCATCTGTAAGTGCAAAGTGGTGTTTTAATGTATGATGAATGATATGGTTGCGTGATAGTGTGGTCATTCTTCATAAACGCAAGTGCTGCAAGCAATGTAAACAACAAGAAACAGATTGAATTAAAAGTATTGTCTCGGTAGTATTAAGGTCGATTCTCATTTGAGAAGCAAACTCGGTACATTCATGATCAATCAATTGCAATAGCATGTATAGCAAGGGCCGAGACGAACCGCATAGTGCTAATGCTTCGGAAGGATTACGTGCTAACGATGTGAATTGGACCGTGGCTTTACCCCAAGTTTGAATCGAGCTAAATAAATAAATATGTACAAAATATTTTGAAATGCATATAGGCAGTGTATTCTAAGTGATGAAGGATTTAAAGTGAATATATAACAGATTAGCCAACAAAGTATCTCCATTTACTCGAGGCTGAATAATGTATTATTCATAAAAAACCATTGCATCTAAATATTTAAGCAATTTTTGCACCATAACAAAAAATTTTATTAAAATTGATAATTGGTAAAGAAAGATGAGGAAGGTAGTTTTAAAGTAATAGAATATGTTTGAAAAGTTGGTGTTCGCACTTTCAAATATTTTAAGCATTCAAATATTGGCCTGCTTTTATCGCTTTACTAAGCATTTTACCCAACATATTGATGTTAGAGGAAGACGACTGACCCCAATTTGAAATGCCATAAAAAATAGCCACTACTATCATGCATTTTGGACAGATAACAGGTTGACTATTCTGCCCTACTAAGCATAAACGTTCTATCTGCATTTTTCTCATTTTTGAGTTAACACCGGATGCGAAAACTACATGATCTATTACATCATTCCACAAAATTTGATAAACCTATCTTTTGTAGAAGTATGTTCAAATCAACATTGAAAAATGCACTCTCCATATATCTTCAGTACAAATCAAAACACAAATCATTGAATATCTCGAAAGTACTAAAATGTAGATAAAACGTTTATGCTTATAAGGGCAGTATTGCCATCTGAATTTTCTTTGCTCGAATCAGAGGGCATGTTTATATACTTCCAAATCTATTTGATAAGATGCAAAGACATGCGATTGCTGAGGAAATCGAGATATTAACACTTTTGAATCCAAAGATAAAAGTAGGAAAATAAACACCAAAGGCAGCTTCCAAAAAAGAATACAAAAAGAGTGCTCACAGCTTGTTCGATACGTTACCTATTTTTTGCCCAAAAACAATGGGGAAAGTACTTTATATTGGCAGATTGAATTTTACTCAAATCATTTTTAAAAGCTGATAAAATAATAAATTTGCTGTCCTAATAGGAAAATATCCAATAATTTGGAGAAGAGGAAAGGGTATTGGAAACTCATGCATTTTGAAAATCAGTCCTGCATGACAGACTTTGTCGAAGGCCTTCGCAATGTCAAACATAACTATCCCAGTCAATTTTGTATGGTTAATCCTTTGAATGTGTCGGACCTCCCTTACTATCTGGAAATCTGTGGAGTGAAGTGGCTTGAGACTAAACTGCTCGTCCGGAGATTGTTCTTGGAGATTTTTCGCTCAAGTGAGAAAAGAGAACGCATTCGGCTAATTTAGCTATTGACGACAGGAGACTGACTGTTCTCCAGTTCTGGGGGAGTGTTAAGTTTTTGTTAGATTTCCGTAGAACGATGATAATAGCTGCTTTCAATGCCCCTAGGATATCTCCTCAGACGGAGTATGGCATTGATTATTTCCTTTATGGTTTTTAGTATGCAGCCTGGTCAGGTAAATGCATTTTGTGCTATCTATCCCAGGAGTTTTTCATTGTTTCAGTCCGTTCATCAAGATTTTTACTTCCTCAAGATCAGCGGAGACCTTAACGGTTCTACCTCCTGAGGTTCAAAATTGGGAAGGCTTGCGGCCGCTCGTTCGATGTATTCTTCATACTCTAGGTCGTTATTGGATGAGATGTTCTTCTAGAATGGTGTCTCCAAAGAGTCCGCAAAGGTGTTAGCTTTATTTGCAATGCTTTATTTTAGGCTTTCATTGTCTCGACTTTCATTAAAAATCGCTCCAATTTTCAGATTTTGAAAAAGACAACTCGTTATGAGGCGGCATCACCGACACAAACTTTTACTAAATCAAGTCGACGTATCAGCTTTTCTGGAACCAAATCTGTAAAGTAAGTAGTCTGTACGATATTTGATTTATAATTTTTGAAATACAAACTTGCCTAGAGAATTTATTGCGGGTGAAGATAAAGCAACAATCTGGGGAACGTCTTATGAAGAAGAAGATGGAATTCATGCGGGTGCTGCCGCTAGCAAAAACAGTATTGAAAACGCAGCTTGCAATGAAATTAGAAATATATCAATGGTGGCTCGTCGAAATAGATTGTTTGCAAGGAATACAGTTTCCGAATCTGATAAGGAAAACTTTATAATGGACATAACGTCCGATAGTATGGACTTGGATAATACTCAAAATTTTGCATTGTCCTATGATAATCGGACATTCACCAATACCTTTGATATTTCATTGAATTCATTTGAAATCAAAAATTTGAAATTCAAAAGAGAAGCACTGGCAATTTTAGCTGCGGAAAGTCAAAATGTAGATAACTCTGAAATGAGTGTGGTAGATACAAGTCCGCGTTTGGAGCTGTGTCACAAAGTTTTTTCAAATGACGGTGTTATTAGTGATAAAGATCGAAGCATGTTACAAAGGACTGCGAAAATGCAAAAGAATCGGCAGGCGGATAATGTCAATATGTTGCAACAATTTGAAGATCGAATTGATCAACTAGGTTTTGAGGATTGCCCAACAGAAGCATTTAACAACATAGAAGAAGTATCAATAATTGTAAATAACCCCCAACAGAAACGTAAAACTCTGATATTCGCTGACGAAAATATTGATATCGAAGACAAATTGAATCACAGACAAGTATTAAATAGTCAGCAACAAACACCAATGGAACTCAAAACACAACTTAGTGCATCGTCAACGGAGGACTTCGCAATGATATCAATGGTAAAATCTTCCAAGGGACGAAGCTCCTTACATTTTCCTCATGGCGAACAAATTGATATTAATGCGCGTGGTAAAGTAGACTTCGATCCGAAGCAAATGAATGTAGCTTTCGAACATCCTGAAAGAAACACAACACACAACCATAGAACAATAATTTTTGAAGGCGGCGAAACTGTAGATATGGCTGAATTAGGGGGTAAACACACTAAAATGAAAGGCAATGAAAACTCGCAGGAAATTTCAATGGACCATATGAATAATATTGTGATTCAATCCTCTGACAAAACATTGAGTGAGATCAATGAAAGCATTCAATTACAAAGAACGGTACTCGGAGGTAAAAGACAAACTTGTGTTTTCGATAATCAAGATGTTGAAGTCGAAATGGACACGCATAATAAATTTTCGATTCAAGGTAGCCTGATTCAGCCATCATGTTCACTGTCAAATGAAAATGAGAAAAATAAAAGACGGCAACTTTCATTAAGCACGAAAAGGCAAACTTGTGTTTTCAACAATGATGCTATTGATGTTGAAACGGCGATTGAAAAAGACAGAAATTCCTCGATGAATATTCGTCAAAAAGACTTAACACTAGTGAAATCTGAATGCATGGAGGAGCAATCTTTTTGTGTTGAACGCGCCGTTACAATAAATGGTTTACAGCTCAAGCAAAACACAGCGAGCGCTGAATCTCTGAACAGCAAATTTTTAGAAAACATTCAGCCGAATTATACTGAGATGGACATAAGTTTCAATGGAAACTTGATAGAAGCAAAAGAAAATTTAATCCAACAAGAAAATGCATTACCAAATTGCACCGATAGAAAACGTAAAACTATAGTTTTCACTAATGAAACGATACTAGATGAAACAATTATTCCAGAAAAAGTTGAGAAATTGCAGGATATTCAGTTTAATATTAGCGTAGTAAGTGAAAATGTTAATTTAAATAACGTTTCAGCTGATGCAAAAAGTCAACATTGCACATCCAGCCGCCAAACAATGGTATTTCCGCATGGTGAAGATATGGTAAATGCTACCCGCATAATGCAAGTAAATGTTGATGCCACGAACTCTATTAAAACACATGACCGGAGAACTTTGATTTTTGAAAAAAGAGGGGAAATAGATTTAGATGAAATGATCGATAAAAAACGACGTAAGCCTGATACGCATTTCCTTGAAAAGTATTACGATAAGCAAAACAGTGAATTACAAGAAACCACATTGCATCGACTACCTAATCGTACGTTGGCCAATGAAGATATTGAAGTAGAGCAAGCAGCAGGAGTGACTAAAATACCTTTTAAAGGAATCCAAGGAGAAGAATTCTATAATAATCTGCAACAATCAGCTGGAAAAATAAATACCTTGCAAAATTATCTTAACACATCTCGTTCTTCTAGTAGCAAAAGTACTCTACCGAATATTATTGCCAACCGCGTGTATATGGATATGAGTCTTGATAAATCTTTATTAACCTCGTCAATCTTAGAGGCGAATGAAAAATATTCCACGGACAATAGTCAGAAGCCACATCCTCCACGTAAAACAATAATTTTCTCTAAAGAGACTGCATTAGATATAACTGAGCAAATTGTTGAAGCTGACAATAGAATTGACCTAGTGGATGCAAATGTGAACGATATTTTAGTTAATCCACATCAATCTACCGTTTCCTCTTGTCGACAGGCATTGGTGTTCGATCACGGTGAGAGAATTGACATTGACACAAACAACCGATTAGAATTTACCAAGAATCCAAAATCAAATGCAGAATGTGAAGGTCCTAGTAGGAAATCTACACAAAACCGTAGAACCATAATTTTCGAAGGAGAACATAAAGTTGACATAGATGAAATCATCAGCAGTCAACAAGCAATAGATATTGATAGGAATTTCGACGAAACAACGAACAATCAAATTGACGTTTCTACGGCTAAAATAAGGAACGAAACGAATACTAACATTTATTCGAATAACAAAGCTCTTAAAAATGTTTCAAGCAATAATAAAGAGAAATTCTTGTTAAATGAAGACACTATCGAAGATGAAACGGAAGTCATCAAAGACGACGAAAAACCCTCAACTGATGTACAAATGAGCTTAACGCCAGTTAGCATCTTAGAAAAATCTTCGATCGCACAAAAAACAATGGATAAAGTGAATAGTATGTGGAGCATCCCAAACGTTTCGCGGATATTGAATTTTGATAGCGAGGAACCGACGTCGAATAGATTTACAGATCGACCAACTTCAATTCCGGCCCCTGAAAGAATATCAAAAAATCCCCAAACGAAAATCAGGCAACACGATATTGTAACACAAAAGACCGAAAAACAAACTAACTCAACTCCGTTACCAGGTCTCCACAATGATACACATAAAACAAATATTTTCACAAATCACCCAATAAATATCAGTCCTACAGCTGAAGATACCGGGAAACTCACTGACCTTAAGCATGATCCTGTTCCAGTAAACGAATATAATGAAGCCATATCAATTTGTATCCGAGAATGTCCTACTAAATCCTGTCGTCAAACACTGCTTTTCCATGGTCAAGGGAATATTGTTACCGATTTGGATAAAGTATTGGACATTGCGGGCAATATGCAAGCGTCTTTCACCGATAGCAAACAGGAACGAACGACAAAAGATCGTAAGACTATAATCTTTGAACAAGGCGAGACAGTGGATACAGCTGATTCGACCAAAGTTAGTAGAAACGCTCAAAGCGTGACAGCCTCGTCTGAGATAAATCACGCTAAAACCTCGGAGCGTTTAGGAGGCGATGCTACAAAACCTTCAAAAACTAACAAAAGACGAACTGTAGTCTTTGACAATGACGATATGGAGGTAGAAATGGAGATTGAACAATGCGTAGATAATTTGGAAAAGTGGTTACTCGTTTCACATAAATCACAACTTGATCGCACATTGAATGCCGTCGAAGACAGAAGTCTAGGTGTAAAACATCATCAAATCGAAGACAATCGGGAATCAATCTTAAATGCATTTCAACAATCGGCGCAAAGCCCATTGAATGCAATCAGTAGCCAACAAGTTGGTTTTGATAATATTGATCTCAGGGTACTCGAAAGAGAAAGGCTAGTCTTTCCCGATCTAGATGATATGCCGCCCGTTTTAGATGAAACATACAAGTCCATTGGTACCCGACAAAATGCTAAATCTGGAAATCAAACACTGCAACGTAAGTCAGCTCAGGCTCCAGTCGAAGAAACTATTCTTGTAAACAGAGATAAATACAATGCACCTGCAGAATCACACAATGCTTCACAAGCTTCCGGCAAAGCCCGATTCGAAAACAATTCTTGGACAACAACAAATATACACGCCAGACTGCTGAAAAAATACACACCGGATTCCATTTACCTGAGCCAAACAGCACGATGTCCTATGATTGCTGGGAGCTTTCACACTACAGGCAGCTCCTCTTCATTTTCGCCCAACACCACAGATGCTTTGTGCAATTTAAATCCCAGCCCCACAGCAGGTGTGAGATGCAGCTTTGATAAAAACCGTGAAACTGATGAATCCTTTTACCAAAATTTCAAACGGGACTACGCCGAACTGACAATAGACGCAACTAGATCATCTCCGTTTGGAATCGATGACGATGACGATGACAACATCGAGAAAACGCACATAGACTTGATAGATACGATCTCAATTCATTCGATTCCTGATACGCCTGAAAAAATTGAAGTGTGCGAAGCATCTGTGGCTTTCCAAATTTTCGAAGCGAACGAACCAACAGTTGATTTGAAAAACATTACGTTATCGGAGCATCAGCGACAGTCGTTGTGCCGCAAATGCAAAAACTGTCAACGGGCCATGCTGAACGATACAACCCTAGCTGAATTCAATCTGGAAGAACCTGCGGGCATCATGCAACTAAATTTCGACGCGCTGAATAAATTGAAAGGAAAACCCCGTATACAGGATGTCTTAAACGAGTTTAAGGAACGACGACTTTCCAGTTGTTTCAATTCGACATATGAAGAATCCATTTTACAGCCATCTGCACCTTCAGTTGAATTTTTGCTAAGAAACTATGATGAATGGTACGTACGCCAGCTCGATTTAACAGTTTTCAAGTTAAATTTATTTACCCATTCATTTATTTTCGGCAGCTACAGGCAAAGTTTAGAGGAAGAAAACCAAAGTGAAAACTATGTGGGTGCAGTGTTCCCATTAATTCCCTCTTTTGAATTCTTATTCCTTAACCGTATCAAAACGTAAGTTCTTATATTCGAATTCAATTTTCAATATTAAACTCTTATTCTACGTGCTTAGGACAAAAAGCGGCTGGATTTTCAACATGATTAACTTACCCATTGGCGTGCTTGAGTGTCGCCATCGAATCGTGAAAAGCATTCGACTCATGGTTCACTTCAATTCCGACGATTTGTACACGCCGCATTGTAGTCGACTAGATTTCTCGAAAGTATTACTGGAAAAATGCAAATTGTACAGTAAGTAAAATATGTATCAATTAATTGAATTCATTCAACCATAATTACCGAACCAAACTTGTTCCAAGGGAAGTATTGCCGTCGCTTCGATTGATGCATTTCTAATTTTTCTTTCAGAAAATCCAACAGTCTTTGATAGAATTGTTCTCAATGAAATATATTTACGAGTACCGAATGATTTAACAGCATTTTGCAGCTCCAGCATTGATCTCTTTGAATTTCTAAATAATATCAATGGTATTTGCGAAAGATCACACGAACTAACAAAAGCTCTATTAAAAGTGATTTATTCACATTGTTCATCATTGTATTATGACGAAAGGTAGCTTATATCTATTCAATTTACAAAATCAATTTATTTACAGTAACTTTCAATGCATAATAATTTCAGTGAAAACTGTATCGTGAAGAGGACTGTGTGCATGAATCAAACGTCTGCAAAACAACAACGCATGGAATTTCGAATTCTTATTTGGAATATCGAAAAAATGTCGTCAACTGATATATTATTGCCATCTCGTTCATATTTTAATGATAGCTTGAGAAGTTTACCGGCTGGATTGGAATTTCTGGAAAAGTTCTTAAGTAACCCTGTGAATTTTTTAAAACAGAATAGTTAATTGATAAAATATATGTTTAATAGTTTATAAATCGAATATTGTTTTTTAAATTACTTTTTTTGTAAGATTTTGTATTAAATTAAAATAAATAGTAGATAAAGTCACAGTCAGCTAGTACTGATAAACATAATTAAGTCTATATCGATTTAAATTATAAGCTTGTACATAAAGTCAAGAGTATAAAATAAATTTATTTTTGCCTGTGTAAGCAAGTCATCATTTTCACTTACAACGTTACTAGCACCATTTTGCATATAAACCCCCATGCACCAATAAAACCCAGTGCTCTACTCACTGACGAGCTTCTTTCTGCTACAAAAGTAGGTACGTTCGTTGGTTGCCACCACCAGGCAGACTCCAGAGAAAGCACACTAGGGCAAATAAGATTCAAATTTGATACCCCATTTTGTGATGTAACGCATAACCTTTATTCAACTGAGACCCACCCCGTCCTTGATGAACTGAGTGATTCTCTTCACGTTCACTGACGCTATTTCGGCCAGACTTGCGAAGAAGCATGAGTCAAGGCACTGCTTCTTTCATCTAGCTCTCTAATGCGCGCAAAGTCAAAAGTTCTCTACACACAATTGCTTGGCGGTCGCACAGAAAGGTTCTTTCGCCAAGGATAATAAAGTTCTTTAGGTGTTTTTATCTGATCGTCACTTTAACTGAACCCAACTGTATTGCCGCTTGGATGTCAGTGAATATCCAGACATTCACTCCGAATATCTGATTTCATAAGAGCCAATTGGTCGCTTCGAGAATTGCCAAAACCTGCACTTGAAAGACACTGCAGTGGTTCAGCAACCAGAAGGAAAGCTTCAAATTTAGCTAATTCGAAAATATACCACACCTCATTATGTCGTTCAGTTTGGAACCATCGGTATACATTTCCATAGCATTATTTCATAGCGATAATCCCCTAGTCCGTACCTCTTTGCTTTGGATATGAGCTTAAGTTCTTGAGTCAGAGATGGTTGGGCATTAGTGTAGTCGATATCTGCTGGAACAGGCAATCCTCGCACAAAGATTTAAACATGCCCCAGGTCAGTCCTAGTCCATGGGACACCGCAATGTAGGGCTACCATAGCGCACATAGCATGTTGCGAGACATGCAGGTCGGAATGAAGGCAATAAAATAGCACTAAGAAGTGCTTTCGTTATTACTAAGGCTGCTAACCTACGCACTTTCTCTATCATTTTCTGATTTACAATCTTAAGTAGTGCTGGCCATCATACTACTGCTCCTTACAGTAGATTTGGTCCACAATACTATTGTAAATCCAACAAACGACACGAAGCTGCCACCCCTAAAGAGCACACTGTGCCTTGCTAGCCCTTTCCGCTGTATTTTCCTTCCACAGAAGCTAGGAGTCCAGAATGAGTCGCAGATATTTTACTTTATTTGTGACGCTTATAGTTGGACCATTAAGCTTCGGTAGATCGAAGGTTAGAATTCTATACTTCCTCATATAGGTAGTAGTTCAGTTTTGTTAGGGTTAGTATTGAGACACACCCCTGATACCATTCTTAGAGAATATGTAAGGAGTTATTTAATCTCCCCAATAGGGTCGATTTCTCTGGTGGGATACATTTCCCTGATACAATAATAGCGATGTCGCCTGCATGTTACATACAGCTTGATCAAATCTTCTTAGAAACTCATTAACTGTTAAATTCAAAAGCAAGGTAGACAGAACACCGTTCTAAGGAATGCCCGTATTTACCACTTGCTTGATGGTTGAATTACCTAAAGACGAATATATTACACGATTTCAGAGTAGCTGTTTTATTTGTGTGACTAACTGCGGAGTGAACGCCCTGAATGTCTAGAAATGCAGGCAGCATATACTCTTTGCCAGTAAGTAATTTTTCAAAATGCCCAATTAGGATATGTAGCGCTGTCTCGACAGTTTTGATCCTTGTGTAAATGTCGTGATTTCGAGATCAAAGTATAGTCTAAGGCACTGGTTACTCCAAGGCTCTCTCTAAAATCTTCAATAGAAAAGAGCTTAGACAATTCGGTCTATAATCTAATGATATCATCGGGGCCTGGTGTTTCGAATGGGCCAAAAGAATAAACGGCTTTTCTAATGTGCGCGCTAAAAATGACAGGAATCGAACTTGCATTCTTGTATGATTCAACGGCAATTTCGGAGATGTCTCTTCACTACCAGGAAAATGGGTATCCATCAACACGCTAAGCGTCTCACACCTGCTTTGAGTCCAACTACCATCGGACTTTAGTATGCAACTTAAGCTTAGAAGTTTTTGGAGGCGACTTTCGATACCTACACAAAGGTTTTCATGAAGCTTTAGCCTGAAGCCTAACGCACGTCATAATTTAACTTTGTAACTTGACTAACCTTTGAACCTTTTGGCAAGATTAAACTCCTTCCTACAATCACTTCGAAAAGGCGCAATCTTACTTTTCCACCACTGGGATTGTTTTCCCAGTGAATTTAGCCGAGCTGCAGGATTTCGCAGCAGCATTGTTACATGCGGCAGTTAGATAGTTCACTGTCTTATTGGCGATCGTCGCAATGTGACCCAGAATGAAGAAATACTTGAGTGGAACCGATGACAAAGCTAATTTTGATCCTTATCACTCTACACTCAAAGAAGCTAACAATGTCGAAAATTGCCGTTCGAAAAAAATTGTATTTTCTATTGCTTAGATACATTTAGGTTGCAAGCAGAGCTTCTTCATATCTGATTAAAAAAACATTAAATCTTACTTTTCGGCCTTTTAGATGGCTCAATTCAATTCCAGCTTTTAGAAGGCGGGGAATAAAGCGAAACGAGCTGGGTACGATCATTTTGACATTTTTCTTTCGTTCATCCTTATTTGCGTCAAAAGTTCCGGATGAGCGAAATTTTTTGAATAATTTTCGAAATATTTACAATAATTTTACTAAATTGTGCTAGCTACTGGAGGCTGCCAAAATTTCTATTTTCTTCAATTCTCAATGTACTCACCAAGACAAATACGAGTGACAAAACGTAAACGGAAAATCCAACTTTAAAAGACATTCGAGAAAAGTTTTTCGTATTGAGTTAAATAATCTAAATCTCTTTGAGAACTATGAAGAGCAAGGGTCTAATTAGAGCCATGCAAATCTTCAACTTTTCATCAAAAGATTACAACTTTTAAACGACATTTTTTTCTTAATTTTGCTATACCAACAATCGGATTTATTTAAACATTCACATTATATGTTTTCCTATAACAATTACAATGGCTGTCTTGAGTAATTACGCATTCTCTCAATTGGTTTCCGTCCTTGAATACGTCTCATTCGTTTCGACGGTGCCTCGAATGAATTACCGTCATTACTAGTACCTGAAGTAGCAACTGAATGTGCATCGAAAGTGTTGGTTCGTTTTCTTTTAATTTGTTGCCTGTTATAGTCTTCGTCCTTCGATGGGTTTCGTGCCAGTACACCTTCAAATAAATAAGACATTTATATTTCTTTATTTTAAGAATTTTTTTTTTTTTAAATAATTTCGAATAATACCTGCAAATGATGCGCATCGTTTAATAATTCCGATGGCACCATCACCGTCAGTTGCATTCTCTTCCTTCCTATTATTATTATTATCGCCAAATGAAGCCAAACGCATGACCGAAGAAACCAGTGACCAAAGTCTGTTTCCACCGCCTCGCTGATCATTCTCCTTATTATCATTTTCAATTGCGCTACTGTAGATTGGTGACGACATTGTGGCTTTCAAGGGTATTGAAAAGTGATCTGCATTCGATAGTTCTGTTGCATTTGAGTTCGAAGAAGGACATGTCAAACTTCTTCGAATTGCACCTTTTGTTGGAGTGTAAAAAACATCATCCTCTTCAGATACATCTTCTTTACTACGAACACAATCAGGAGTATCAAACGAAATGGTCTTTTTCAACGCTACTCCCGAGCATTTCGGTGTTACATGAAGAACGTTCTCGATTTTAGTGGTTGATTTTTTCACCACATTTTCATTACTAAAACACGCATTGGATGACTCAAAACTTCGACAAGATTCATAGACTGTTTCCAGTTTCTCATTGACACTGATTGAAGAAATTATCACATCTTCTGTAATGACCCGTCTCGAAGATGAAAATATGTGTTTTCTGGAGCTAGTTCTAGACGTCTGAAACTCTTCATATGTTGAACTTCGATCCACGACTTCGCTTTGTGTTCGACGAAGTACAGGTGAAGTTCGTAAATCTAACGGAGAAGTTAGCGAATCTATATGGACGAAGAAGAGAAGTTGTATTTAGTTCTGTATGAAACCATAATTAGGTCTACTCGCGTACTGAAGCAGCAACAAAGTTTTGCAGCTGGCTTCTTTTTATTGCAGAGCTTGTCAGTACAAAAACGACTTGCTGCGAATCTATTGTAAGATTCAGTTACGCGAACAGACCTATTAACTTACAGCTTGAATTCATTGAGCTGAATATCTTTTTCGGTTGTAGCTCTATGTCACGTTGGCCTATAGCCCCATGTTCTGCAATTGCTCGCTGAATACTTTTCGACATAACCTGACGCAACGGAGTCGCAGAAACCGGTAGCTTTCCACGACCCCGGGGTCTTTGCATTTTTCCAGTGATTTTCGAGCTTCCTGGAGATGAAGCCATACTGTGTACAATCAACTAAATAAAAAATATTTCAGTTTCAATCAAAGCAATATGAACTTACTGATTGCCGTCAGGGGGAGAACTCACATCAGAATCACTACTAGATCCGTGAATACTCGACACATGGCCCGAAGAAGAGTCGAAATGTTGATCCCTCGGTTTTGCAGCCAGCATCGGTGTAGATGTGGTGCGAACTAACTTCACAGCAGGTGCCTGTGTGGTTGCGATTTGTGCTGACGTGCTGAACGACGATAAATTTGTAAGGGATGAAGCGCCCTCTGCTATGCTCGCTTCATTCGGTAAAAGTGTTTGTTTATGCGCAGCCTGTTGAGCAGCGGGTACTGCAAAAGTCGGCGTAACCACTGCCTCGTTCCTATTGATATCCAATTGAATCAATCCTGGGGTAGTTTGTGTTGATGCAGTAATCAATTGCATTTTTTGTGAAGATAGTGTTGAAATTCTCTCTATTTGGCTAGGTGAATCGATCGTTATCGACACAGTAGACTCTACCTTGCACGCTGCGCTGAACGCGGTGCATTTACCATCCTGCAAATCGATTTCTGACACGTAAACCTGTACATGAACTGTCAAAGTTCAAATAACTTAATTAAAAGGAAAACTCATGAATTCACCTTGGCACATTTTTTGCAATAAAGTGGAAAATGTTTGTCCACAATGTGTTTTAGGAGGCTTTTCGGCATGCCTGCTGGCTGTAAAAGTAAAGCTTCACCTCTACAAAAAGAACATGCAGCTATTAGGTCTTCAAAATGCTTGATATCTTCCGCATGCTTGTTTTCTTCATGTTTTCTACGGCACTTTTCACAGCAAAATAAATTTCCGCAAATTCTACATTTGTTCTGCAACTATAAAAACACACATAAATCAAAGTAAATAAAGAGTAGAGATTATGTGGTACCTCTTGTCGTTGCCTCATATTTAGGACATACACGAAAAACAACACAATTTTGATAAAAAGCCGCTTTTGCTATTTTCCTGTTTCAAGTTCCACAATCTCCGATTTTCAATTAACGGTTTAGTTCTCAAATATTAATATTTTAGCCGCTCAAATGTGTATGTTCTTTTGTATTTCATCCGTTTGATTTTGACATAAAGTCAAACTACAGTTAAAAGTTATTAATTTGACAACTGGTAAATATGGATTGAATCATGCGTCGAGTTTTATTCTTTTAGTTTCTGGTTCACTTGCTTCGGAAGCTGCTTCATTGCGGCTTCGCAAATTTAATTTCATTCGGAATTTCACCTCTCGTTTTCTCTGTGCTAATTTTGCCCTTATATCATCACATGTTTCAAATTCGCATCCGTACGAGATATGTAAAATGCCTCCATAGAAGTTTCGAGCATCGTGAAATTTTTTTGCTCTACGAGCATCTTCCAATCTTTTATATTTGACACGATAGATATCGGTGAATTGTTCGATTTGAACTAAAAATACTTCGAGCTTTAGTAAATATATTTTGGATGAAAGAGCATAAATGTGATATTCACAGTTAGATTGAGATGCAGCACGGGCAAAGGAATCGGTTATTTTCTCGAACAATTCCAAAGATCCATATTTTTCTAAACTACGTTTTAATTCGTTATATAAATTGATTTTGGGAACACCAAATACTAGTAGATTGCATGATTCGCTAGCGACACTGTAGACCTGAAAAGGAAAATTGTTTTGAGGTTGTATATACAAATATAAATCAAGACTGATACTGTTTTCTAATTTAATTATGATTTTATAAATTTAATTAAAATAAGTAATGAAATTGTAGAAGATTCTATTCGTTTTAAAATCATAAAGCACATAGCAAAATTATTTGATATTTAGATGCTCATGTCTTTAATCGAATTCTATGCGCCATACTGATTCTACTAATGAGACTGTTATGGTCAGTTCGAACACCATAAGGGGCAAAAGTACAGGTGTCATTGGTTATTATATAACGCTTCCACAAAGATCGACAAATGTAAGATTGGCAAATGCAAGAATTATCACAGTCGGCTTGTACCTGGTTAGTGGGATTTTGGAGGTATTTGCCGTGAGACAAGGGAGATATTTACAGTTCCCATTGGCACACGAAGTAGCGAAACATTATTGGCGGTTATCAGATATAATAGGCGCGTGGTAGATGAGAAGCGGTTGAGGTAGAGTGTCTAATTATAAAAGTTCTTTATACAACATTATAAAAGTGTTTTAACTGAGGCGAAGAAATGGAAAATTGAATATTTGTTAAAAAATTTTTAATTCAAAAATGCGTTTCTATATCTAGCCATCAGAATGAAGTCATTGAATTACATTTGACTTTACCTACATCCAGATGGTGTAGGGCGATTTAAGGATTCATTTATTTTCTGACCCTCAATATGTTGTTCATCAGCATGGAGGCATCTGTACCGTCTGTGCGTGCACATCCCCACTCCCACGTTTAAACCATTAGAATAGAGTCATCTGACCTCCAGTCATATGTACCCCAACAATCAGAATATATAACCATTCATCAGCAATATTAGGCGTGTTTTTTTGCTCCCCTTTCTGTAACAGAACATTGCTATCCACTGCAGATGCATTGGGAACATAACAGGTTGTTGTTTCCAATGCCTCTCCTCTGCACTGGTTAGCATTGTTCTGTTATGGATAAGGGGAGCACGCCTAATATTGCTAATGAATGGTTATATATTCTGATTGTTGGTGTACATATGACTGGAGGTCAGATGACTCTATTCTAATGGTTTAAACGTGGTAGCGGGGATGTGCACGCCCTGGCGGTGCAGATGCCTCCATGCTGATCAACAACATTTTCAGGGTCAGAAAATAAATGAATCCTTAAATCGCCCTACACCATCTGGATGTAGGTAAAGTGAAATGTAGTTGAATGACTTCATTCTGATGGCTAGATATAGAGACGTATTTTTGAATTAAAAATGTGTAACATATATTCAATTTTGCACTTCTTCGGCTCAGTTAAAACACTTTTATAATTGGAAATGTTTTTGCGGGATGATTAAAATTGAACAACTTTTTTATTAACATTAAAAATTTATAATGTTGGACAAGATTAGCCACACTACCTCAACCGCTTCTCACCTACCATAGACCGGCGCTCCCGTCATTTAGACATTAACCGAGTTGTTTATATACTTTTCTCTTAACAAATATTAACAAACACAATAATACAATCTAACAATGCATTTGTTGATTAGAGCTGTACGTTCCTTCGTACTAGCCTGCCAATTACCTGGAGAGCAGTATGGCGAATTATTCAAGGAAAAAAATTGAATTGAAAATGAAAACTGCTTTTTGTTAAATTACAAAAGTACTAGGAATGTACAAATTTAAAATATGCGGTTACCTTCACTGCGGTAGGCAATTTACTATTTCTGTACTGTAATCTTGAATAGCAATACTCAAATCGCTTGTGATGTTCTAGATTTGTATTTTCCATTTTGCACAGTGCTATTATTATTATTTTATTATTTTTATTATTTTTTTTTTTTTTTTTCTATACTGAATCCTGTTTGACGAGGATTAGGTTGGCTTATCACGATTCGTATCAGCCATCGAATTCCGATACCACCAAAGTGTAGGTTTGACCTCTATATACTAGAAGGTGTGTTTGTTAGAAGCTTGGTGACTTCGTTGGGTATATTGAGCTCTTAACAAACTACTCTTATGACTAAATTTTGACTAATAAATTCATGTTAGCTATTTGCGTTCACTATTCTAGATAAACTTTATAAACAAGAACAAATAACAGTAACAGGAGTAAAAAGCCACTACGGCTCATGAAAAAACTGTATGGAGATCTTATTTTTAATACATTATACTGTAGGAGCTGATGTATAGTTCTAACTCTAAATAAATGGTACATGAGTCTATCTTACGTAGTGCATGGTGGTTATGTAAAAAATTCCTTAGTGCTAGTTGAGATCATGAAAAACTAGATCTTTTTATTGTATATGAGAGGAGAGATTTTCTCATTTTGGTCTGAGGTTTGTAATTAGCCTTACTTATTATGGAAAAAAAATTAGGTATACATCACAAGACTTTAATGACTGAAAAGAAACTAAGTAGAGTATAAAATTAGACTACTTGTATCGACATCGTTCATAAGATCACATGATTTACATTATATATCTAACTTAGCTAAACTTAAAAAACTGGCAAGTTGTTTGATATGCTCATTGTTGTGTACTGACAAAATGGAATCTACTGATCCAAATCGTTGGAAAATCTGGTAATCGTTTCTAATGTTGGTGAACTCGCGACAGTGGAAGATCCGGTGATCTAAATCGTCCCTCTCATTACAAAACTGACATCTGGGGTCATCTAAGACCTTGATGTTATAGAGCCTTTGCCTATTGAAACATTTATTTACGAAGAGTCTGTTTATTTGTTTTGTGGTATTGCTGTTGAAGTGAGTGTTTTTGAACCAGACCTGATCTCTGAAGCTTAGATAAGCATGGGACCAGGTGCAAGGTTTTAATTTATCAACTTCCCTTCTGTAGTGATTATGCCAGTCGTTTTTGATGTGGTTTAGGATCTCATGTATCGCCTCATCAGGCTCGAAAGCTGACGAGAAGTCCATACCCACATAGGTGCCTTTTTTTGCATCAGAGTCAACTAAATCCATGTCTTTTAGGTTTCTGTGGCCTGGAATCCACATGATATTTATGTTGACTTGAGTGTCTAGCACGCACTTACTATAGATTTTATTGATTATGATTTTATTAAGGGGGTTGTTGATTAGTTCTGAGCATGCTTGATTCGAGTCGGTTAGTATCAAAATATCACTTTTCCTTTCATTTATTGCAGAAGAAATGGCAAGGAAAATCGCAGTTAACTCAGCATTAATTACTGAAGTGTGTGGGCTGAGGGCGAAGATTTCTGAGGAAATTCTATTCAAAACTCGGAAGGCACATCCCACTCCCAAGCAGGACTTCGCACCATCGGTTAAAATTATATGTTGTGATAGGTTCTGGGCATCATTTATTAATTTTTCATACTCAATCAGCAGCATCCCGGCGTCCATTTTCTCCACTTCTTTGAAGCAGCCTTTGTTTTTAGGAGTGAGCGACAGATTGGTGGGAGGAATTGTGTTGCCTGGGAGTTGAATTCTATCGAAGACGTTTTTAAACCTTTCGTATATGGTGGAATATCTGGAGTTTGATATGCGACCTGTCAGGTTTTGAAAGAGAATGGTATCAGTCATCTTAATCCTGATGAGTTCTTTCGCAAGCATGAGCTGCGCCCTATAGATAGTGGGGAGTTCATTTGCCATGTCGAAAGCAATTATATTGGGTGTTTGATTGGTAACTCCAAGACATCTTTTTAGTATTTTCGCCTTTTCCGAGTCAAAGCCCTTAAGGACGTAGTTAGGGGAATTCGAGTAGGTCGAAAGGTGGCTTTCAATTTTCGCTCTCAGGAAGGATTTATAGAGGATTAGGCTTTTATCAGGTGGGAGCCCACTCTTGGTTCCAGTGACTCTTCTAATTACGTTTATCTCCGGTTGAATGGCATTAACTTTCATTTTTAGAAAATTCTTGTCTGAATAATTGAAGTTGATTAATCTCCCAAGGAATTTAGTATCAGATGTCCACTGGATATCCCTATTATCCAGTTTAATCTTTGAGTTGAAGGATTGATTTCTATTCAACAGGATACCTTTACATTTTTCTGGATTGAGTGGAAGTTTTAGATCATTCGCCAACCGAGCAAATCTGGAGACACTCTCTTGAAGGAGGTTGAAGCAGGTTAGTTTGTTTTTATCAGCCGCCATGATGATGAAGTCGTCTGCATACTGGATTATGTTGACACCATTTCTTGAGTTGTTGTGAAGCTTGGAGGTGTACATATTGAAAAGAAGGGGGCTCAGGACATCCCCTTGGGGAATGCCATTATTAATTTGCACACTACCTGAACCTAGTTCCAAGCTTCTGAAGTTGAGAAAGGACAGGATCCAATAGCAGTATTCTTGTGGAATGTTGAACTGCAGGAGGCATGATCTGAGTATGGAGGAATCTACGCTCTCGTATGCGTTTGAAATATCAAGAGTGAGAAGCATGACACACTGGTGATTTCTTTTTGCCTGACAAATCCAGTGGTCTATCATGTTAAGACATGTGCTGATTGACTTATTTTTTGTGTACGCATGCGAATTGGAGGGGAGTCTCTCCAGAATTTTGTGCTTCGTGATCAACCTGTCTTTGATTATTCTGTTGATAATCTTCACAACGACATTTAGGAGTGAGATCGGTCTGAAACTGGATAGTTCCTTGGGATTTTTCCCTGGTTTCAGAATCGGGGAGACTCTGATTTTGAGGGTATCCTTCGGAACGAAATCAGGGTCTACTAGTTCATTTAGTGCTTTTAGCAGGACACTGGAGCTGCTGGAATTCATTGCATTTAGCATTTCGTAAGAGATTTTATCTGGGCCAGGAGCCGACTTTTTCTTATGCATGGCAAGGGTATCAGTCAGTTCTTGTTGAGTCAGCATTATTTTGTGGGAAGGTTTGGGGACTAAGTCAAACCTTAGCGAGCTAAGCGGGCTTTTGTTTTTGATTATGTTAAGGTATTCTAGATCATATTTTGAATCCCAAAAGGATGGCGTGCTGTGCGAAGCGTTCTTTTTAATGTTTCTGGCGAAATTCCAGAATTCTTTTATTTTACCATTGAGAGCGATCTCTGTTAACTTACTGACCCAGTTGTTTCTTCTGGCCTCTTTAACCTTGTCCTCCCACTCTTTTTTGGCTCTCAGGTAATCGTAAAAGTCCGTCATAAGTCTTGAAGCTTTATACCTCTTGAATAGGGTTTTTTTAGCATTCCACAAACACTTAAGGTCCTCATTCCACCAACTTTTATTTGAGTGTTTGAGCTTCGGATTTGCTACTTGATTTCGTGTAACAATATCCTTTAACTCTGAGGATATATTGTACCAATTCCCTGTGAAATTGTGTTTCGAGATGCTATCAAGAGTTTTTTTTGAAAGTACGTTTCTTTTGGGCTTTGAACTAAATTTAGTTCTGAAGGTGATGGTGATAGGTTTATGCCCGCTATTGCTTATATGGTTAGAGCTTGTACACCACTTGATATTTTTGGGCATATAGTTGCCGAAAGTAATATCTGGAGTAGAGGAACCCCTTCTACCAGATCTGGACCCGGTGGCGAAGGTTTTGCTGCCATTGTTGAAAAAGATGAGGTTATGGTTGTGGAGAAGCTGTAAGAGTTTATTACCTTTAGGGTTGTTTTGATGATCACCCCAGCACCTATTTCTGGCATTGAGATCACCTCCAAGGATGAAATTACCAGAACCCGAGGCTAGAGTGATTATTTTGTTAAGTTCCCTGTAGAAGTCTTCATGATTCAAATCTGGGGGGCAATAGATGGAAAGGATGAGTAAATTCTCTCTTAGGTTGATGGTCGTGATTGCCACCACTTCAAGGGGTGAATCTATTTCCATCTCATGGAATTCAATATTCTTCTTGATCAGTAGACAGACACCCCCACCTCTGCTACTGGATCTATTCTTGAAGATCATGTTGAACCCTCTTATTGGGTTGAGGATGTTATTTTCATTTGAGAGCAGAGTTTCTGACAAAATTGCAATGTTGTAGTTTTCATTGTTAAGCACGTATTCTAGGTTGTTTTTATTCCGTATTAGTCCCTGAATATTTAGCTGTAGGATCTTCATTAGTGTTAGGGGGATTATTAGATAATTGGATTTTCTTAAGAGCATTTAAAAGAAACTCGAACATGCTATTGGAAATGGTATCTTTATTTTGAATTAAAGTGTCAACCTTATTGTTGACTAGGAGTGTTTTTAGAAATTTCTCGAACTCGCTAGTTATAAAGTAATTAGGACTACTGAAAATGGGAGTGGAATCTGGATTCTCTTTGGGGGTGGAAATTCTTTTAATGGGAGAGGAAGCTACTCCTCGGTTTGCTCTTAGGACCTCCGCAAACTTTTTTTTCCTAAGCGTGGAGTTAATCTCCTTCTGTGTATTCCTTGTGGACTGAACACAGTTATCAATAAGGGATGGAAATGCGCTAAGGTTTTCCTCGTCTAGAAGGTGGAAACTGTTCGCATTTTCCACTACTTTTCTAGCCTCGAAATAAGAAATGTTTTTGATGGCTGCGATTTCTAGTACTTGTTCCTCTCCTTTCCAGACAGGGCAGCTTTTGTTAGTCGAAATATGATTCGGGGAGTTACATAGGATACAGATTGAATTGTTACAAGTACCCTCACAGGTTGAGACACCACATTTGAGGCACCTTTTCTCAGGGCTTTTACAAAATTTTGCTGCATGACCCAGTCTGCCGCAGTTTAAACATTGCCTTGGTTTCGATATGTAATAGTCGACTCTGATCCTAACGTAGTCAACTTTTATAAAATCAGGAAACTCATCTCCTTCAAAACTACATTTGACGGTGAGGGAAGGTATGAACCTTGTAGGGTTCTCTCTGTCCCTCATCGTTAGCCTTTCAGCGGATTTGATTTCAATGTTCCTAATTTTATTTCCAAAGCTGTTACATGGAATGCCATATTTCGGAATGTCTTCTAGGTCGAAATTCATGGGAATATTTCTCAATATTCCATACCTGAAAATGAAATTATTGGGAATATAGCCGTTAAGGTTATACTTAGATAGCACACCACTATCAAGCAAGGAATTGGCATCCGCTGCCTCCTTGAAAATAATCTTGATTTTGCCGAAACCACTGTTCTCAATTTTCTCTACGTTACTTAATCTATCTTTTTTGGTCAAAGAATAGAATGTAATGTCATCAAGTCTTGCCTTAGAGCCATCACCATTTGTTCTTTCGACGATGACCGGATACTTTTTCTTCGTGCCCGGAGAATATCTGTTTGCGCGTCTATCGGTGGCCGGAGAGGCTGCAATGGCAGGTGGGAGTGGTGTAGAAACATTCTCTAAGTTGTTTACCATGCTGGTACTAGCTATGGTTTGATTCTCTTGATTCACTAATTCCATAGATTCAATACTAGTAGGCTTAACATCCAAGACATTCACATCAACACAGCCTTGTTTCAAAGCGGCTTTTGTAATAATTCCACCACCGTCTTCGTGCTTTTTTCTTTTGGGTTTCGGCATTGCATCTCCTTCCGCTGGACCTTCCTCCATGCGTTACATAGATGCTCTTACCTTACCACGTGGAAAAGAAAACACTGAGAGCAATACACCGTAAAAACACCAAAATTGTGAGAGAAAACCAGAAATTCAAACTAAAGGATCTAGATCTACAAACTTATTCCTAATTCTTACTCAATGTCAATGACTAGGCTGCAGAACAGACTTGTCAGTACACAGGAGCACCCCACTCTATACACAAACTATTGCACTAGCTATGGCACGTGAACGCACTTTTAAAATACAAAAATGGCGTATTATTCGAAAGGAGCTCAATACTAGGACGAAATCACCCTTGCACCAAGGCTTCCAGGTAGCGAATGTTATTTTTATTATTGAATTTCGATTTCACAGAACAGTCTGACAAGCCATGACAAGCATAAAACGAAATGTCATCAGTGTTTGTTGTTATTCTTATTCGTAAAATCGCCCAAGCGCTACCTGGCCGTCAATTTCGTAAATGCAACTGGAAATGCTGGAAACTGGGGTGTGTTCAATGTGCATGCTATAGCAGCTATTAGCTGCTATTTTAGCAGCTCTGGCTGTCCAATGTCACGAAATAGCTACTTTCTGATGCTTGCTATTTGACAGTCGGGCTGTCCAAGATTCCGACATAGCTGCTAAGGTAGCAGCTATTCGCTGCTCGTAGTCTGGAGCATAGCTAGAAAGTAGCTAAGGCAAAATGGCCGTGCGTACACAGCTGACATGCAGTTTAAACGGCATTTTCAATTTGAAATTGAAATGAAAAGAAGTTTTTGCGCTTTTGTGACAAAGGAGATGAGGAATAAATTTGAAAATAGTGACAGTATAAATTAAATGCGGGCTTTTAAACACTTAAACTCAACTCGAGTTTTAAGTTGGCTTGTACATAGCGCAGCTCATCTTGAGTTTTTAGAAGGGAAGCATGAATCGTGAAAGGCCGGGTGCTCTGATTCCTGTATTATCAAATTTTCAACGATTATTTTTTGCTCTTTTTCTCATATATGGCGTCAAAAGCCGGAAATAAATGATACGTTTTAAATATGTTAGGAAAATTTTAATGGATTGTGCAGCTGTATGTTGAAAACTTACACAGCTTTCATACATACAGTTTCAAAAGTGCAATGAAAGTATTGAACTGATCCACGAAAATGCAAAAATTACAATAAAAAAATTGAAACAAAATTATTTTTGAATTTCCTGCGTAAAGGCTGCCTTCGTACATGCTTCGTAGCAGCTCTTGGCTGTCCAATATCCATAGCTGCTTCACCTAGCTACTGCGTATTTTGACACTTGCTAACGTGATGCTATGCTATGCTTTTGGAGCAGCTATAGCATGCACATTGAACACACCCCTGGTTTCCAAAAACTGCATCTGAATTTTGACATTTGAAATTGATGTTAACTGCTGAGAAAAAATTTAAAACTTGTATTTCTGCACGTTCTGTTTGTGATTATATCGTGCCGATTGTATATAATATTCTTGCAAATATTGTGATGTCGAAGAAGAAAGTGTTCGGTATGTATATGCTCTAATAAAAAAGGTATTTTCTAATAACAAATTAGATAAGGATATACGAGGTTTAATGTTTGGATTGTGCCGCGGCTTTGCATGTAAAGGCATTTGCTAATTTCTTGGTTGAATTAGAGTAGACGATTACTTTGCTAATTAAAGAACAATAATAAATCTAAGAATTATCACGATGCTCATGAACAGTTTGGAGTGTGCACTATGTAAACACGTTTTCGGTAAAAACAGTATGTAAAATTGTTTCAATATTTGTTTGACTTCCAATAAGTCAAAATAAGTCGAAATAGGATCCCTTGAATAGATTTCGATCGTGAGTATTGGTTATTGATTGATTCAGTACTTAAAACCAAAGTTATTAGTATTCGACACAGTTATCCCTGTTTTCATAACGGTACTAGGTATGCGAGTGTGATTCAACATCAATATCCAGAACCCAAACAGGAACTCTTAACCAACCAATGCTGTCTATATTAGACTAGTCAATCTTTCCAAATAGGGGATTTATTTGGTGAAATATAAGCAATTCCAGCGTACCGCATTATTTAGGACAGATGTTGAAAATGAGATAAATTCAAGCATTCAATTTGGTACTGAAACCTGTCGGCACAAATAAATAACCGGCAAATTCTACAATACTAACTGTGACACACGAACTAGATAACGTACCTGTGGCATTTCACATTCAATGATGATAAAACGCGAATTTCAAAACATATATGCCATGAGCAATTATTGGTCGCGATTTATCTAAAACGAATAATAGATCAAAATCTTACATAAGAAAATAATAATCCAATCACAAATTCAGTAGTACAAACGTATTCGTATCTTGGCAATAACAAGAAATATTTCTTATCCGAGCATTTAAAAGATTATCATCAACAAATAAGATAACTACTTAACAAGAACTATTGCAAAAAACTATTTGGTCGAATAACCCGACAGTTAAACATTTCACTGATGGAGTGAAATTCAACCGTTCGATACGTCGACCTACAGAATCGCGCAATTGCCTAGGTTGGTTCATTTAATCCATACTTGATCTTGTAAACCGGAACAGATAAGGTCACTTCCGCACACACTCACTTCCCTGAAACAATCAAAAATTGGGTAACAAAAACTGAATTTATAGTTTAACAGCAAAATGGGACTTCCAAATTTCAACAACAAATTTCAATCGTATCTTTGGTCAATAATTGCATGCGGTTTTCATAGGGAGGTAACCAAAAATCGTAAGACCAGCGGAAAGAACCAAGGGCGTGTATCAAAAATCTTTATAATTATACTCTTGCATTATGAAGACCATACCAAGCACACATAATCTAGAATCAGTCGAAACAATAGGAAGAGGAATTACTGATTGAATAGGAAATTTGTCATATGAATGTCGTTGAATTCTTTAGAAGGTCTTTTTAAGAATCCAAATGCAGAAAATTGAAAATCATGTTAACATTTTTTGCATCGTCAGCAGTAAAACTAATAAGTAAAAGTAATCAGGTCATTGAAATGTATTGCAAGTAGAAAATAACTAAACTGACTGGAACACGCGGCCTCACAATTTTGTCAACAGAGTGCCAGGAAGCTTATATTGTTTGCGATTTGCAAAATTAGTGTTAACATATTTAATACACTATATATTTTTTTATACAATTGAGGAAATCAAGAAGATCCAGCCTATATGACATTTTGATCCAGCCTATATGACATATTGATGTTAATCCTACTATTCAGGAAGCTTATAATGGAGTAGTTAAGGAATTCTCGACAAAGTCTCGCGATGCTTATGATAATGCTTAATTATATTAAGAAAACCGGTGAAAGTATAATCCACGACCCAAAAAAATTCTTTGATTTTGTAAATATGAAGCGGAAAGTCACCGGTTATCCATTGTCAATGTCCTATAATAATATCACCTCTGCTTCTCCTAAAGATATCTGCGATTTATTCGCAGATAATTTCCAGAGAATTTTCACTGTATACCCATCTAACTCAAATGTTTCTCCTTCTAATTCAGCACCAACCACTTTTCTCAGCCAAATTAAAATATCACGCGAAGAAATACGTAAAGCTATATTGGAGCTCGATTGCAACAAAGGCCCTGGTCCTGATCTCCTTCCGCCGACCTTCCTGCGGAGGTGTGTAGAGCAGCTAATAACACCCCTGCATATATTCTTTGATAGATCACTTTCATGCGGTGTTTTCCCATCCTGTTGGAAACTTTCATATGTGACACCAATTTTCAAAAATGGCGATAGACGCTGCGTCGAAAATTACAGAGGCATTGCCATTTTATCTTCCATTTCAAAACTTTTTGAAAAAATTGTTTACAATAAACTTTCCCCACTAGTTGACTCCCGTCTGAATGAGCAACAGCATGGCTTTAGAAAAGGTCGCTCAACTATCACAAACTTGACAATCCTAGTTTCGGACGTTTTGTGTAAAATGGAAAAAGGCTATCAAATTGACGCAGTCTACACGGACTTTAGCAAAGCTTTTGACAAAGTTGACCATTCTATATTGATCCTTAAGCTGCACAAATTCGGACTTGCCGGATCTTTACTAAGCTGGCTCAGTTCCTACCTCCACAACCGAATACAACTCGTTAAATTTCAAGGAATTTTATCAAAAAATATATTTGCTACCTCTGGTGTTCCACAAGGTAGTCATCTTGGCCCACTTCTCTTTAACATATTCATTTCGGATCTGTCTGACGTCCTGTCAAACATTCCTCACCTACTTTATGCAGACGACCTCAAACTCTACCACACCATTGAATCTAAATCTGATGCACTTTTCCTTCAATCCAAGCTTAATTTTCTTGTTCAGTGGTGCAATATAAACAAGCTCTCGCTGAATATTGATAAGTGCCAAATCATAAGTTTTAGCCGTAAATGCATGGTTACGCAGAATACCTACATTCTCGGCAACAACTTATTAACTCGCGTTGATAGCGTTGTTGATCTCGGTGTTGTGATGGATGTGAAACTTCGTTTCACCTTGCACTACGACAAAATTCTTTCCCGTGCGAATAACCAGCTCGGCTTTATTAAACGACGTGCCAAGGAGTTTAAAAACTTGTGGGCCACAAGATCATTATACACTGCACTTGTACGCCCTCTTCTCGAATACGCCTGTATTATTTGGAACCCAGCCTTCGAAATTCACAATAACAGACTCGAGTCCATTCAAAAACAATTTTTACTTTTCGCCCTAAGAGATCTGTACAACCCTTACGATTTCGAAAATTTACCGCCATATGAGTTTAGACTGGGTCATTTAAACTTAACTTCACTTGCATCTAGAAGAATGATGATATCGGCCTGCTTCACATTTGACGTAATTAGAGGCGTTATTAGAGTTGAGTTCCTTAATAGTAAATTTGTGATAAATATCCCCTTAAGGAACACCAGGTCCAATCGTTTGCTAAAGGAATATCCACATTCTACCATATATGCAGCTAATGAGCCGGTGAATAGATGCTGCAGGGTCTTCAATGGCTTTAGCAACCTTTATTCCCCAACGATTTCCAAACTATCCTACAAATCTTCCCTTATCCAAGCCATTTGTACACCATAACTTTTAAGCTCTTGTTTAATTATCGTTTTTAATTGTTATTCTTTTATTTCCTTGTTATTTTACTTATTGTCTATTTTAAACTTATTTGTTTACTCCATTAGTTATTTATTTATTAATGTGTTATTTATTTGTAACTTACACTTTTTTTTTGTTTTTAAATAATTGGATATTTCATATTTTTTTATGTATGTATATGTATTTATGCCTTGTTTGGCTAATAAATAAAATTAAATTAAATTAAAATTAAATTATGATCCAGGTTGTCGAAAGCCTTCGCGAGATCCGCGTAGATGCAGCAAAGTTTCTTTCCTTTTTCAATTGATAAAGATTGGATGACTAGATTCGCGATTTCTAAACAAATTTGAAGAGTATAACCATACTGGCTTGGCGAAATCAATGTCTTTGAGTGTAAGGATATTGCCTCGGGAACTATTTCTCCAAAAAGGCTTGATGATACATGGTGATTTGGCAGTTATTCTATAGTTGAATTGGGTGGAGCCTTTTTTATGGATTGCATTTTTAAAGAAATAGTTCCTCAACTCCAGAAAATTGGTGGAGAGACTGATACGTTGAAAAAATGAGTCAACATTCATAAAAGCAAAACGGAACAAAACTGAACTACGTTTTCTAATAATCCATCAGCGCTAGGGCGAAAACTATTGTCTAAATTGGCAGACAACGTAAAAAAAGTCAAAGATGTCGTGTTGGCAGATCGAAGAATGGCCATCAGGCATGTAGCTGTGGTCACAGGGATCTCGTATAGCAGTGTTCAAACAATCGTTGCCAACAAATTAAATATGAAGAAGGTCTCTACGCGTTGGGTGCCGAGAATGTTAATCGACGAGCAAAAGAAGAAACGAGTCTTCATTGAGAGGGTGAATCTGCAAAAGTTCCAGGCAGATCAGGAGAATTTATCTGTCACGTTTCGTGACGATGGACAAGACCTGGATCCACCATTTTGACCCAGAAACCAAATAGCAATCGATGGCCTTGAAGCGACCCTCTTCACCAGCGCTGTAGAAGTTCAAAGTGTCGACCTCGACAGGGAAGGCTATGCATCAGCTTTTTGGGACGCTGAAGGAATTATTATGGTGGAATATTTGGAAAAGAGAGTCACTATATCAGGGTATTACTACGCAGACCAAATAAGAAGATTGCTGGAGTCTATTAAGGAAAAAGACGCAGCAAACTGCGAGCCGGAGTTCTGTTTTATCAAGACAACGCACCGGTTTGCAAGGCAGCAGTTGCGATGGATGTAATTCAAGAAACAGGATTCGAACTACTTGAACATCCGCCCTATTCACCAAATTTAGCTCCCGGTGAATTCAAACTCTTTCCTCGGCTCAAGGAACTCCTTAGCGAAGTGATGGCCAATATTGAGGCGTTTTGGGAGAGTAGAGACAAATTTTTTTTTTCTAAGGGTATCTTGGGTTTGGAAAAAAGCTATTAGCTAGTTATAAGAGACTATGTTGAAAAATAAATATATTTTTTTAGGTTAATCACCTTGGTTTATATTGATTATCATTACTTACCTTAACTTCGTATGCTTTAGGATAATGGCATCGTCGATGTTTATCTCATTGATTCCGAAAATAATCTTATTGATTCCGAATTTGGTCGAATGATTGGTATTCTTCGTGTGATGCCGGAAATGTACCCGTGTTAAATTAATACACAAATTTTTTTTTTTTTGTTTTTTTTTGTAAACCACCTTAATATAATCTCTGCTCTTTTTTAGAGGTTGTCGAAATAATCATTCGTAGATTTTTTCGACTCCTGAGTTGACTCCCAGTGGCAGTCTCCTGGATCTCGAAGCAATTTTCAAAATTTTACGAGCTTTATACTGTGCAAACTATGGCACTAATATCATTTAGTGATTTACACTAATATCGTTAAGTGATAACCTTTTTGATGCCAATGATTTCAGCCTAGTTAGTACTTATTTATGGCAACGATTTGCAACAGATTACTCGAATCCCAACAAAAACGGTATTATGTCAGTATTTAGTTAGTATATTTTGGCTAGTATTTACGAGCCCCTATAATGAAGTGATGGTAAGTCCAACTAATAACACAGAACATCTCTTCTGCAATGGCTTTTACCATACTGAACACTCAGTTAAACTTTCCACCTCTAATTTCAATTAACTTAAAACTTACAATAATTTAATTGTATTTGATATCCGTAATGCTCATCATGATACCATTAACCATCTTCTTCGTACCATCGACTGGACTAGACAAACTTTAAATCTTGATGAAACCCTTTCTTCATTTTGCGAAATGGTATTTGACGCGATTGAAAGATGCGTCCCTAAGATTAAAAAAAAGAATAAGTTGTCTGAATCATGACTTCTGCATCTTCTCCTCAAGATATCTGCAATTTCATCGCACAAAGTTCCCAAGAAGTCTTTAGCGTACAAGTAAAAAACAGATTTAAAGTGAAGATTAGTGTATTAATTTAACCTCGTGGCTAGTGAAATTGAAATACGTTTGCACTCCGACGATTTTCGTGCAAAAGGATAACCCAGACGCAGTCAAGAACAGACTACCCTTCATGGATGACAGTGTTGAATCGTCCTTCAGTTTCGCAAATCAAACAACACTTTCTATTCTTCTGATTCTGCTCCAACAGTTTTTGTAAGCCATATAGCAATATCACGTGACAATATGTATAAAGATATTGCACTAGATTGTAGCAAAGTTGCTGGTTGCTATTGTATATATTTATTTTTTTATTTATGTTTTTCTTTTATTTGTTGTGCTAACATTGTACCTTGCGTGGTAATTGATTAAATAAGAAGCTTTTGTAGCTGAGTGGATAGAGCACCGGCTGCTAAAGTGTGTGGTCCTTGATACGAATGCGACCATTGTCGTACCGGGCTCGTAGCTAGTGAATAGAGATACCTAAGTCAAATCTGGGGAAAAGTGAGGCACGTATGCATACATTGATTGTGAATGGAGTGTCTATCAGTTTGAACCCGCATTATTGGCATTGAAAGAATTTAAAATTGATAATTGATTATCACGCTCAAGGAGTAAACTCTTTAGACCGATGAAAAAATAAACAAAATACGGAAAACTAATAACAAACACCAATGGAAAGATTGAAAACTAATAACAAAACCTGAAAACACTCCCAAAAGTTTATACATACACACATAGTAGATGCAAAAGTAGATGATTGTTTGTGTTTTTGAAGTGTAACTTTAATTGTACTAACTACTTAATCTAAATTTATTTGTAAATATTTTTATATACTCTACGCTATTGATTCTTTTCAAACTCTCAAAAATCTAAGCATTTTCACTAGAATATATGTAAATAGATATATGCATTTAACGTGGCATCGAGAATTGAAGATTGGTCTTATATTCAAGAAAACGAAGATTCAAGATGCGAAGAATATCGTATTCATGTACGCTAAAAGCTTTTTGATTCATGTAAAACACTCAATTTTTATGTTTAAATTCGTGAGCAGATGGCGACAAAACTGTTTTAGATGTTCGGAAAGCTGAAGAACGAGAATTGAGTGAGCAGATTCATCGCAATCTCGAGCTACTGAACGTTATGTATCCGCGGTCATACGACTTTCAAAACCATTTCGCTCAGGTATTCAATATATTTATAATAGATTGCTTAAATATCTTCTGATTTCAGGACATGTTCTTAAAACCGAATACCAAAGCATTTCCATATGTTATGCATTACCTTTTCAATATTTTGGATGCGGTCGAATTTAAAAAACGTTTTTATTGGCCATTGGATCGAACATCGGAAAATGCATTTAGGTAACGCATATAACGTGTAGCGATATTACATAAAAACTAGGTATTTTTCGTTTAAATCAACAGGACCAATACTGTACAATATCTGAATTATTTGAATGAAAAACACCATCTAGGATGGGGCGAAATTAAGGTGTTTCTCGTCGTTATGCCTGGTGGAATGAAATTTATGAAATTACTATCAGACTTAATAAACTTTGTTGTTGACGAAGAAACAAAGAAGCTCGAAAGATGTCTGCCCGAGAGTCTTCACAAAACTGAACTGTGAGACAAACAACAAAGTTGCATTAATTTGCTTTGTACTATAACTTTCATTTTTTTAGTTCGTTGACATCGCACACTGTCAGAAAAATCATTAAAAATCATGAAATTTTCATGGGTAAAGCTCTAGCCTACAAAGAGTAAGTTCGTCTTTGTTTTTAAATTTAGAACAACAATTAAGACGAGTTTGATGATCCCATTTTTAGGAAATTAGAGTCCCAAAAAGCGATTATGAAAGAGCAGAGTGATCGAATAGGCAACAAACTGAAGCAGTTATGCGAAAGTGCAGAACTATCTCTAGATAAAGTCGACAATTCTTTCCTAAAAAGATTTGCACTTAATAATTATGATCTATTCGACAAAAGTATTGTAAATAAAGTAAATGAGATCGAAAAAACTGACAAATGTTTGGACAAATTATCGAATGAAGTCGACCAGTTTTACAGTGATAAAAATCCACTGGAATGCAACAAAGATCTCCTAGCAAGCTCGTATGAATGCATTCGAAAAAATTGCCCTGAATTAAACTCGAAAGAAATCCTAACATACGATAAAAAAATACAGTTGGAATCATTGTTCGCTGCTTTCAATTGCATTTTTCCTGCACTGGAAAGCGCTTTAAAACAATGCGACTTGACTGAAAAGCGAATAGAGAAATATGAGTTCGAACTCAATGAAATTACACAGCTGGAGCACAAAGCTGTACAACTCGATGGCGACATATTCAAATTCGAAATTGCTGTTGATAACGTCAAAGTAGATGCAGCGGACACAACAACTCCCGAAAAGCCTAGTGTTGCACCCGAAAGTAGTTTGAAATTGAAATACGTTTGCACTCCGACGATTTTCGTGCAAAAGGATAACCCAGACGCAGTCAAGAACAGACTACCCTTCATGGATGACAGTGTTGAATCGTCCTTCAGTTTCGCAAATCAAACAACTATACTAGCGCAACGAGCCGCCAACGCCAGTAACACATCATTTGGTGGTAACAGCTCGAAGCTGATGGATCCTATAGCACTTTTACGAACTGTAACAAAATCAAGACATCGAAAAAGGAAACAAAACCGGAACACGAGCAGCCTATCAATGATCGATTCAAAATGTACGGAGTCAAAACTATCGTTTGTTAACGATAATGACAATCTCTCAAAAACTGTGATTGGTATGGGCGATATTTTAGAAACACCATGTAGTAGTCGAAGGAACATGTCGTATTGTAAAGAGGTCGAATTATCTGATCGGCGTCTTGCTATTCGAGAAAAACTCATCGATAAGCAGAACATAAATATTTCTGGAGACAGTATTATTTTCGCGAGCACATCACGGACAACATATGCCACAAAGATGGATCTAGACACGCTAAATAAATCTCCATTGGAACCGTTTGTCAGACTAGATACTCCATTTAATATTTCACCCGGTATTCCGGAAATAAAAGTTGACGATTTTTCGGAAAACATCACGAACTTTAGCAATGATATGGAGGTTCGAATAATTTTGTTCATTATTCAATAGAGGTAATTTTTATGTTTGTTTTTTATTTGTAGGAAACGAGAATCGAAAGAAATATGCAAAAGAACTCGTCGGAAAAAGCTAAACATGATAAGGCCTTGAATGCAGAAGACAATAAAAAAGATGAACATAATATTAGTGATTTTTGCCTGAATTTTCAGAAAAAACTTGGCACTAGTTTTGAGAAAGAATCGATTTTCAATGAAAGTGATACTATTTTACAAGATATCACTTTGTAGTCAATAGGTAGTGTTTTTATGTAATTTAATCGCTATTTTAAGAATACATATATGATGAATTTTGATATTGAGAAGTAATGTAAGTTTTTATTGTCATTCATTCGTTTGCATTGTACGAGTAGACTTAAATACCATACAATTGAAGAATACGCTTGATCATATTGAATAATTAGAAATACATTTAAGATAAATGAAGTGAACCATTTCCTCTGAACTAAATATGGTCCAACGACCGCATCCTTCGATTTCGAAACTCGAGCAGCAATGCGTAGTCTTCGTCGGGAAAGTGGGACCAGCGTTTCCTGGGTTCTCCGACTGGTCTTCGGCCCTCATCTTTTTCATTGAATATCTTTTTAGGTATTATTTTTAGGTACACTCGCTGCACGTGACCAGCGCATTGCAGCATCCGTATTTTGAAGACTGCGGTGACCTCTGGATAGTCGAATGTTTCGGACAGCTCTTGGATGTACCTTATTCGGCACTGATCGCTCTCCCGTAACCAATTATTTGACTCAGGACCTGTCTTTCGTGGGGTTTGAACATATATGTGGGAGGCTGTGTGTATTATTGACTTATAAACTTGGAGCTTTGTTTTACTGTGTATGCAGCTGGTCTTCAGTATAGTTAAAACGGAGTAGAAAGTTTTGATAGCGAGCGAGACTCTTCGTTTTATTGCGTCAGTTTCATTGCATTTTGTTGTCAATTTCACAACTAAGTAAATAAATTGGTCCACTTTTTGTAAATTATAATCGTCAAGAGCTATATTTTAATTTTTAAATAAATGAAAAACAACGTTGACTGGAAATATTTCTATGTTGATTCATTGAGATTTGATTTGTTTGAGACTGCAAAATACAATCAGATTGTGCGAGTGTGTAATAATTGGAATGATGACTCATTTTGATCATTGGTTTTATTATGTATAGTCCTAATAACATGAACTCAATTCTCTTTTAGTGTACAATAATGAATAATATTTTATTATCGGATTCGCGCTAGCGTTTATTGATTTATATCTATCGCAATTTGGTTTACATCAACGTTTTTGGTAGTTTAGCGTTCTTTCTTTGATTGTTTGAAACCTTTTAGTTGCAGCAAAATCGGTGGTAGTTTTTTGTTCAATTCCTTTCTAGTTTCGAAGAAGGTTAATCGGAAATTTGCCGCTTTCTATCCCTTTGAAATTTATCCTGTCATCATCATCATCTTGTTTTCCATGTTCGATCTGAAGGCATGAATTTTCGAATGACTACTGCGGATAGTCAGGCCGAAGCCTATACCTACCGCAAGCGATACAAATACCGTGTATCAATAGGCAATATAAAGTGATTAAAGACTCCGAATTTTTTCGTATCAAGGACGGCGTCCGTAATAAAAAGTCTCAAGTAATCATCGAAAAGCGTGACGATCGCTATGACATTTACTTGTTTAAAACTTGAGAAGCGTTTATTTGTTTAGAACTTAAAATGTCGACGACATCCGTTTGCAATGGCTCAATGATGATGTTTCTTACGCAGCGTCAGCTTTATTAGTCATTTCAACGATTATGATACACGCTTCAACCCAACACGAGCTGGTGAAAAGTACTACCGACAAAATACGGAGATCGCTTTGAATTCGTTGATAAGTCAAAGTATGATTGATTTAATACATCTATCTAAATTGTCACTACTTCCTCAGGAAAATGTAATCATAATGACACTATTAGTATAACTTGTAAGAAAGTTCTCCCATTTAACCCATCTGTTCTGTATTTTTGAATTGAACAGTATATTTTGACAACATCTGTAGAAGAATATAATTATCCAGCGCTTATTGGAGTCTGTAGTCTATCGTTCACCAAATAGTGCTTGAAGTATAATCACAGTCTATTGCATAGTGTAAACAATACGCAACGATTCCATTGAATAGACCTTTCATAAACAACTATAATGAAATATTGAGATTTACACTCATCAGCTCAACACGAGTTTTTACAAGGCGGAGGTGAAGAGAGCCCGTTCACCAACTCGTGTTCTGTTAGTGAAAGTTTTCATCAACTAGTAAAATCTCGTGTTGAGTTGATGCGCTCAAATCTGGACCTACGAATGGTTAATATTGGAGACACTACTCCAGCTCAATGATGATAGATTATATTAAAATGGTTCCTGCGTACAAAAAGCTAAGGATTACATTGTTAGATTGTCTACGAATTCTTCTCAATCGAATTAAAGTTATTGTAATCATCACAAAATATATCATGATTTGTTATAAAAAGTAGATTCATATCTTAGAGTTTTTGAATTATATTTGCTCAGTTGAAAGTCACACGCATTAAAGCATACCTTGAAAAATTGTGTACGTCGACAGGAAATCAACGATTAAACATAATAAAGTTGAAAATTATAGTTCAAGCTCCTTTTCTCTGTTTTAGTTTTTTTTCAGTCTCCCCGAAAGCCCAGAAACGTACACAAGTAATTCCGTTGATGTTAATGCTGCTGTCGAGTGAAATTCAAATTGTAACAGCCTTAATTCCAGTCAGTCTTCCAATCCAGTACGAGAGTCGTTTGTCGACTCTCGAAATTTTTCCAATTTGTCGTAGAAGCCACCGAGTGCGCGTGAACGCATCTTGCCATTGCTGTGTTTACGTTCAAAGTGATAGGAGGTGACGATCGTAACAAAGCTGTACGAACATCTGGATTTGAGTTGGTGCTGCCGGTTGAATTCATATCGAAATTTAAATAAATAGAAACAATCAACATGTCGTTCAAAGTAAGTAGAACCATACGACTAGCATGAAATAGATTTATCGATTAGTTCAGTATGTCGTTAGTTTTAATGATTTTATATAAGGGAAATTCTTGCGGAATTTGTTCTGGGGCCGCATCAGAAGGATGCTCTTAAGTAGACTCGTTGAATGTGCAACAGCCACGTGATGTCAAGATGTTTCATTTTGGTATTTCATGCATCGAGTTGCACACGACGCGAAATGAGGGCATGTTTTCCGGCTGAAGAGCTCAATTAGATGAGGGACGCCAATCCTTTGTCGCTGTTGTCAAGGACACAAAGTATCCAAGAATTGGCCTATTATTCGGAGTCTCGGTAGTTTTGTTAGGATATTTCGCTTCGAAAAACAGCATGGACTCTTCTTTGAAATGGGGGAAATGAGAAATAAAAGTGGTAGACGAGTTATATTGAATTTGCTGAAGTAACTGTCTTGTTTTGAAATATGAATAGACATAACCTCGTGTACTGCAGCTAGACTTGATTTTTATTTTGTTTTGTCCTAGAACCCATCTTGTTTACCATAATTTATGGTCGATTTCTGCTGAAATTTTTTCTTCAATAAATCTTTATAATCAATCAATCTTTAACATGACAATATTTTATAAACAGAACTTTTGTGTCGTTTCTTCATAACTGGTAAATTTCTACACTTCGTCTTGTAATTAATTTAAATTTCGCAATATATAAAAATATAACGGCCGCATGGAGCTCCAAACAGGTTCACGCTTTGCCTAGTAGTGTTGTGCTGTTCCTGTTCGCGACGAAATGATGAAACGAAATGAAACGTCAAATCTCATACAAAGTGAGCTTGTGGTGAAATATTCTTTGAAATTCATTTCGCCGGTGAAAGTTTCGCTTCGTTTGTGAACATTTCGCTGTTCAGTACTATGCTCAGAGGTGAACTTGTAAATTGGAAAGAGATGGCGCTATTGCACATTTCGTTCAATGGTTCGGTTGTTATTTCGGCGAACGAAACAAGTGACATTTGTCGATTAGCAATTCAAGTTGTTAGGCCGGTTGAACGCGTGTGTGTTATTATAATGGCAAACTACATGGTGCGAAGACATAAGCGCTCCAATTTTACGATGGAGGAAAAACGGATGCTAGCTGCCCTTGTAAAGGAAAGGGAACCAATTTGGAATAAGAGAAATGCAAATCATCGGAAGGCGAATCTTGTGGCTGCGGAGTGGCACCACATTGCACAAAAGATGAACCGAACTGGTTAGTATATGTATTAAATTTAAACAGTGTTAATATTCTTGAGGATCTATATTGATTTTATTTAAAGTTGATGATTGCAAGCATGCATGGAGGTCGTTGAAGGACAGCCGAAGATATCATGCAAAGAAAATGCAGGATATGAATTCAGATAGTGGCACATTAGATATATTAAGCGAAGAAATTGAAATTCCTTCATGCTCGCAATCCCAGGAAGATTTCGAGCTGGAGAGTGTTGATTTTTTGGATTTTCTCACGCCAACAACATTACAACGAACGTAAGTAGTATTGTTTCATTAAAAAGTATTATTTTTCCTTGTTTCCGCGGCTTTGAACTCGATAAAAAACACTTCAAAATCAAACTATACATAATACCATTGATAATTTATGAGAGCGGCACACAAATCAACTGATGTTTTTGTTTCAGGATATATACTATTAGCTCTTTATCCGAAGATGATGCGGTAGGTTCGGCTTCCAACGAAAATTCTATTTCCATTGTAAGTATAGTGATGAATCCTTTGATGTACTATTATCATTATGATTATATAATTTTGCAGCAGGAACGGAAAGATAGAACTGTGGAGGAGCAAGCAGGAAGACTGATCGAAATTATGACCCAGGTGGCCGAAGAAAAAGAATCGCCACCATTAAAATATATGCCAATGCTCAGCAACCTGGATGTATTATTACAAAAGCTGCCAGAATCGGACGTAATGGATTTGAATGTAAAATTTATTTCTATGGCGGTCGATTTAATAAAAAAACGAAAAGCCGAAAAGGAATAAGTTTAGGTTCTATATTTTATTTGTAAACTTAAAAATGGAAACATAAATGCGTAATCATATAAGAATAACAAGTTTTGCTTAGTCGTGAATCTGAATTATTATCTAAATGGCAAGAATTGTGGTAACCTTAATTTTTTTAACTCATATAACTTATAAATCGGATCAAAACACAAAATTCAAAGGGTGGATTGGCCTCAACTTGAAGTAGGTTTGGCATACTTTTGGTGCCTCGCTAGTAAAGGGTCGGCAGCATTAGGCATTTTCGATGTTTTCATAAATATTCGTCTAAAAAAGCAAAAATAAGTAACATGTGTTTAAATCTTCCAATTTTTTTTTGAAATTTTTCGGATGACAATCCCGAGCATAGAAGCTTGAGTAGCCTAGTGATTAGATCCCTGGCTTCGTGGGATTAGGATTTCGTAATCAATGGTGTCTGATGCTTTGTTTAAAACAGCGAAGATTTCTCTGTCCCTTTGTCCATCACAGTGATGATAAAGTGGACAGCATCTAGAGTTTCCGCTAACATATTACTGTATTGTCAAATCCAGTATCGGATAGGCGTTAGGTTGGATTTTCCCCTCAACAAATTAATGAGTTCTTGCATTTATGATCCTTTCAAATATTTTGCTGACGATGCTCGGAACAGATACAGGGCGAACGGTTCGATCACTTCTTTTGAAAATTTGTGTTATTCTAGCCAATTCGAATCATGCAGTAAAGTTGATCCTGTTGGTTAGGATGCAATGTGTAAGTTTTTAATAGCTTCATATCTTCAGATGTGATGGTATCTAGACTGGCTTTCAGGTTATTAATAACTTCCAATACCTCGTCCGCTTCTGTAAGTACGTAAGTGCGTTGCAGTTTCGATTTTTGTCACATAACTGTTATAAGATGTAATATGATGTTTTTGGGAGCTGTTGCGGACTTTTTTTGTCAATGGTAGCAAAATAGAGGTTTAGATGTTGTCCCACTTTTTCTGGATCAATGTCTAAAGATACGTATCAGTAATTCGTCCACACAAGCCATATTATTTATAGTTGACACTTTCCCGTTGACTTATCGCCAGTATTTGGAATAATTTCCAGCCGCTGCTTTGGATTTATTCGTATAAAAATATTTTTTATTTTTTATTCCGAATTTACGTCTTCGTCCTCACCTTCAGCCTGATATGACAGATTGTGACGTCAACAGAGTAGCTGAGCTATTCTAACAAGTGTCCGAAATCTATGGCTATGCTTCGTAACATTGCCTCAAAACATAATCAAGCCAAAGAAAAGTAAAATCAGAACGCGACCTCGTCGTTCGTTGGAACAATTTTTCTTGAGACATTTTTTTTTCTCGAAAAAGTTCAGCCTTTTATCTAGATACAACAAACAGTGGCGCATTTGAATGTGACTGATCGTTGTTGGTTTGCAAAGTGTCACACTTTAAGAAGAACAATGCATGAACTAGTCGTTTTTCGATGATCTTTTGATTTCGGATGGAATGTAGTCGCCGCATTCTCTAAATTTCAGTCCTTAAGATTTTTTCTCTGGAGATATCTTAAAAATTGAGTTTACGCAAAAAAGCCTGAAAATTTTGAATTGCATCACTGAGGAAATCAAAAATATTACGATTGTGATGCTTTAAGCTTTATGGCTGACTTACAGTCAGCGCAGCCTACCGCAGACAACGGTGTTCTACCGCAGCGAATGAAATCCGAACGATTTCACGCACGAAATTTAAACTAACGATGCAATTTAAATTTCAATTCAAATTTTTTTTTCTCCTTCCATCACTCCATCAGCATGCACAGTACGTGTGCATCATTTTCCCCTCGGGTAAATGTTTCATAGTGCTTTCCCAGACAACTAGTTTGTTGGTATGATGGACAGCACAATTCTTATCAATATGATATACTCTCTTTTATTGTTTCATGATTATCTTCATTTACATGTGTCCAGAGAAAAGTATACTAAAAACTCTGGTGTATATTGTCATTTTGCGTGGTTGTTAATTTTTTATGTTTAGTTTTAAGTTTTCTTTGAATTTCACGATGTTGCTTGATATCCTTACCGTATCTGGCAATGTACTGTAGAAAGCTATAGCCTTTTGTATTGGATCCATTCTTAATCTATCCGTTCTTGGTGTACAAACCATAACGTTGCTGGCTGACCTGGTTTCTCTGCTAGCTAACTCTCCAACAGTCCGAGCAATATCTGGCCATTTTAGCCCGCTGGTAATAATTTGGTATACTATTTTACTGCGAAAAAATTCGCACTGCGAAAATTCGTTGGATGTTTAACAACGCTGAACGCGTGTACACAGCGACCGTTGGTATTAAGGTCGGCAATCTAAATAAAACTTTTATCACCTTAGTGACAAATCTCCCAATCAGCTCGATGTTATGCTTAGTTGTTTGACTCCTCAAGACCGCTCCATATTTAATAGTAAACAGGATAAAAGCATTTAAAATTAGAAGTTTAGTGTGTTTTTCCATTAAGTCATGCTTTCTTAGTGTTGCGATAAATGGTGCAATTATACTTCTAATGTAGTTGATGTGCTGTGCCCAAGACATATTTTCATCCCAAATCAGTCCCAGGTATTTTTTTGAATCGACCTTCTCTAGTTGAATTCCAGCAATTCGAATACATGGATTTATAGGGTGTTCATTTTTTGGCTGGAACATAATGCATTTGGTTTTGTGGACATTTATAACGAGTTTACACTGCCGTATCAATCTCAAGTATTTATCAAAATCCATATTTATTGCATTTTAAATGGCTGACTCATCTTCTCCAGCATACAATAGGAGTGTATCGTCTGCATACAATACTATTTTACCTGAAAGCCTGAGATGTTGAACACTGTTCACATAGATAAGAAAAAGTATAGGCCCTAGGATCGACTCCTGTGGAATACCTTTGTGTATAGAACATTCCTGTAGTTTCTTTGTTTTGCCACTATTCTCCTATTCAATTGATAGTTTTTAATGACGGATTTAAATTTCATCAGGAACAAAATTTCGTAGACAATGGTATCAAACGCCTTTTTCAGGTCGACGAAAATTGCTGTCACATATTTACCTTTATCCAATGATCGATTTATGAACCGAACCGCGTCAAGATTAGCCGCAATAGTGCTGCTATGCTCCTGGAAACCGTACTGTATTTGGAGCTAAAGCTGATGTTTCTTTAAAATAATAAATTATTCGAGTATTTATGACTCGTTAACACACTGGTGACAGCTGTTGGACGATAATTTGATGGATTCAAAGAGTCACATTTAAAAACTGGTGTTAATCTCGACAATTTAAGGCATGCGGTGAACGTATCGGCTTTTAAGTGGCTGTTTATAATTTTTACCAAAACCTTAGATATTTGTTCCTTAAGCCCGGTCCAGACGCTAGGTTTTGCACAACGTTTTATCTGCGCAGTCAAAACGTTGCAAAAATAAAGAGCGTCCAGATGATGCAAATCTGTATTTATTTTAGCGCAGTTTTAGTGGCGTCACTATGGGGGAAGTACTACTCTGGTCAATTTTTTCATGTTGTCTCGTGAAGAAAAAGAAAGAAGTGGAAGATCTCCTAAGAACCCGGCGTTCACAGTGGTCGAGGAAATAGCTTCTAAAAAGACAGCACTTTTCTCACATTAAATTACTGCGTGAATTAAGTTATGAACCTAATGATTGGCGGAACTACTTGAGAATTGACATAGACACATACATTCATTTATTGGAATTAGTGAAACCATCCCTGTAAGAAAAATGGCAAGGCGTTGCTTCAGAATTGATTCTGGAAGTACTACATTATTCACGAAGCTCCATTACTAACAATGTAATCGAGTTTATCGAGTAAGCGATCAAGTAACAACTTACCCACTGCATTACCTTTCTCAAAAAGTAATGCAGTAGGCAACTTGTTGCTTATTTTTACGAGCAAGTGAGGCTGCGTGGCCAAAATTTTTATTCAAATACTGCGCAATTCTTATGTACGCAGTTCCGAAAAAATTGTATTTTTCAACAGTGCGAGTTATATTGTGCAAGTGATGTAAACGCGTGATCGATTTTTCTATTGAAATATAGGTTTAAAATAGTGTATTTTGAATAATGCTGGAATATTTTGATTTTATATCCTTGTTTTGATAAATAAAATTTATTAAATTTATAGTGATATTTGCTGTTTTGCTTGTCTTTTTTCATCCATGAAATCTGTGTATATATTTTGTAAAAACTTTGTACTTATTTATTTTTCAACTAAACGAATTAGCGTCAATGGTGTGCTACACTCCGAATTAGACTTTGATTTCCATCACGCATACTCGTACGTTTTCGAGATGATTATTTACTATTTACGTAGTTTTCACCATATATCACCTTTTCTGTAATATATTACAGCATATCTCTTACTAAACTGATTTTCTATCATCACTTCTGAAAGCACTCCAATGTAACTGTTTCCGTAACTAGTATAGAATACAATCACAACACATTACCTTCTATGACATAATGAGTTAAATGTAATGCAGAAATTATATTGGAAGTGGTTACCTTGGTAATTAGTTACCATTACCTAGAAGTAGTTACGAATCGTATGCTGAATGACTTACTGAAGCTACAGGGATATATCACAAAAGAAAATACTTGTATGTGTAAAATACTTTCGGACAAGGCAATAAACTCAGTCAGAAACTCCCGTGAACATTGTCGAAGATTTGTCATTTGCTAAAAATGAATAAAAAACGTAGCTAATCGTCCACACGTAACGATTTGTCGGCACAATTCACGGATAACTATGCCTAACCACCTCAGTTATCGCTGCAACTGTACCGTCTCCGTGCAGTTCTCAAAATTGCACAGTTTTCCTATCAACACGCAACGTTTTATCTGCAACGTTTAAGACTGTGCAGATAAAACGTTGTACAAAACGTAGCGTCTGGACCGGGCATTAAGCCCGGTCCAGATACTAGGTTTTGTACAACGTTTTATCTGCGCAGTCTAAAACGTGTGGAGAGGAAAACTGCAATTTTGAAAACGGTAGAGTTGCAGCGATAATTGAGTTGGTAGGACATACTTATCCGCAACTTTTTGACTGCGCAAATAAAACGTTGTGCAAAACCTAGCGTCTGGACCGGCCATTAAGCAGTTTGATGTCTTCTGGTGTTATACATATTATCGATTCATGGAGAAACGCCTTTTTTCACATTGTCAATTATTTCACCCACTTCTCTAGGTAGGTATAGTTGGCCTCAAATGTATGTTAGATATGTGGCTTGGCATTGACAAATGTCGTTATTCAGATATCTGATGAAAATGTTGCGTGATATCTGACCCTTTCACTGCAAAATATTTATTTAAATGTTCCGCAATTGCCTCACTAGAGGAGATCAATGATCCATCTATCTGTAACTCCTTGTAGTTTAAGCTGTGCCTTTTTGAGTTTGTACCAGTTCATTTAATCCTCCAGTATTTTGCACTATTTCCGCTTGAAGTTTCAAATGTTTTAGCATAAAATTTCTTTTTTCTGCGTTCACTATTCGATTTGACTGCCTTTTGAAATGCTGGTAGTTTTACCGCTTCACTACACAGTTGGGATCTACTGTCGACATTTTATATACTTTTCGCTTACGCCTGGATATATCAATAACGCTTTTTGAGATCCACGACTCATGTCGAACCCTTACCTGCTTGCTAGATGTTGCTTAAATTTTTGCTTCAGATATAATCCTTATCAGTTCCTCAATATCTACATTTAGTTGTTCAGCTCTTGCGACACATATTTCAAGAACTCGAACTTGTTGACAGTGCTGATCATTATTTTTTTCGTAGGCAATTTTTCTTTAAGGCAAGTCCCGATAAAGATATTCAGTACGTTATGATCTAATTCTGGCCATTCATCACCATTATAATAACTCGTCACCAAATCGGAATTTCTTACAACAACATGATCAAGTAAGGTTTTCGAGGTTTCAGTAACACGTGTCGGTCTGATTGAAATTATTTGGACTGCATTGTTGTATGTTAAAATATCTCCATAGGCTTTTTTAACATTTGACGAAGACAGAAAGCCGATGTTTGTGTCGGCTATTGTGATGACTAGTGTCCGACCGAAGTCGGTTTTTCGGCCGAAGCCAGAGCCGATGTTCGGCCATTAGAGTAACCTTCGGCCGAAGCCGAAGGTGAAGTGAAATCAATACAAAATCAAAATGCTTCTTTTTAATTCTTTAATGATATATCCATTTCATTATAACATATTATTCGTTACAGAATTATTTATACTTTATTTTTTATATTAAAATTCAGGAAAAAAGAAATGAATTAAACTTTTCGTTTGTCTTTTGAATACATTAAGAGTTATAATTGATTTTTCCAGAACTGTACATATCTAGTAATTGAATTCAAGTAACCTAATGCTGTAGGCTAAAAACAAAAGTTTTTCGGCATTTTCTCCTCCCAAATTAGCCCTTCTATCGGGTTAAATCTGTCCAGCCGCGCTAAATAATTGTTCAATAGCCACAATAGAGGGAGGAGCCGATAAATATTTAAAAGCTAGTTTCTGTAAATGAATGTAAGGGCTCGAAGCCCAATAGTGAAAAATGTCAGCGTTCCTCTTAACCAATGGCTCGTTCAAATAGCATTTAAGATGTTTTTCAAAAGGTGGATATTCTTCGATGTTTGTCTGTTCAGGCGTTAATGGCAATTTCGTCATGGGTTTCCCTAGATCATTTTTCGAGGAATTATTTTGTAAAGGTGGAAATAATGTTGAATTAGAGGAAATGATTTCAGCTGCTGTTTTACGTAAAAATGAAAAAACTTCAGCTTTTGCATTCGCAATCTCATTGTCAGTAAGGTATTTAGTTTTGAATCGAGGGTCGATCAAAGTAGCAACTGACAAGTGAAGACTATTTCTGATGTAAGCAAATCTCTTGTTGACAGACTCACATAGGCATTTTTTCAGCTGAATAATATATGCAGAGTCGTCATTTTTCAGGGCGAGTTTTGTATTGATAATAGCAATCAAACGAATAATTAGAGACACCGACGAAGAATCTGCAGAAACATCAATCGTCGCTTGGTAAAAACATTTTAAGAAATTTACCAAATTGCCCATTAGTTCCCATTGAGTCGCAGTTGGAACTTCTATTCCCCCGCGTTCTGCCATGTACCAATTGACAGCGGTTTTTTGTTCCACAAGTCTTTCTATCATTGCGTAGGTACTGTTCCAACGTGTTTCAATGTCTTGGATTAAATGCTTTGGCAATCTACATGTATCTTGAAAATGAACTCTTCTTGAAGTGTCCTACAACTTTCCGACATTTTTTAAGTATCGCCATTATTGCGTTGTCCTTAAAAATAGTTCACAAGTTGGAAAGTGTGAGCTACGCAGCCAATGGAGACAAAGTTTCCATAACGCATAGCAGCGTTCATATTCGCAGCGTTATCGCGAACAGCCATATGAATCTTTGCATTTACATTATAATTGGCTATTGTTTCATTGAGTTTTATGGCGATGTATTTTCCCGTGTGATCTTCTTCCATAACACTAGCTGCTAGTATAATTTTCCGTCTTTTTTAACCTTCTACGAAATGGGCTGTGAAGCTCAATAGAGAGCATGTTTTTGTTGGATTACTCCAAATATCAGTTGTAAAACTGATCCACTCAGCTTTTTCAATTAAGAGCTCTACTTTTACATACCACAAATATTCATAATTGGTGTAATTCGTAGAAATATTCATCAGAGCACGAGCTGCTAGTTGGTTGGTCGCTGTAATTCTCCCATGCGGGCTCCCTCGCACCATGCAATTATGTTTTCCACGTGCGTTCCCGAAAACTTTAAATTACGTGAATTTTATAATGTACAACTAGATGCTACATTAGATTTCTTCGGCCAAACCTTCGGACCGTATTCACCGAAGCCGAATTCGGAGCCGAAGGCGCCTTTTGTAGCCGAAGCCGTAGCCGAAGCTTCGGTCGGACACTAGTGATGACCTTTTCATGTGATAAGTAAAGATGATCGATGTAATTTCGCAAGCAATGATCATCCTGGAATCCATTCGCCCGATTTCTTAACTTGTCTCGTGTGTACTACCGTAAATAGACCATACAAATCAATCGAATGACTTCAGTTTTTTATTTCTTCCTCGATCGTTGAGAATCTTCTTTGGAGTCCCTTGATCACTAGGCGGGAAAGCTTCTCGGTCATTTCAGCATTGAAAAATTTCGGAGTACTCCAGAGAATTTGTTTTTATTATTACATTCCCGCTTCGCAGTGGCTCGACTGCGCTTAGATGCGACGTGTAAACGTCGAGAGTCTTCACTACTATGGAAAACCCATATGATTAACTTTTCTGTCAGATTTGCGGCGCTGGACTACCGTAGAGACCGTTGCAGTGTTTCAGCGGTTAATGAAACGCCAGGCAACACTTTAAACTTGAAGTGCTTTTAAAAACTGCTAAT